>JAWHQI010000170.1:4167500-5367500 GCA_033032865.1 Dactylorhiza incarnata
GAGAAGTTGCGTCGAATGAAATGGCGATGAGATAAGATGGCGTTGAGTGGAAATAGGGAGTTGCGTTGAGATGAAATCCCGTTGAATGAAATGACGTTGAGATAGGATTGCGTTGAATGGAAATGAGGAGTTGCGTTGAGATGAAATTCAATATGCATACATTAATAAGTAATATATATATTTATAGTTATATATATATAGAGGAGCGTGGGGATGAATTGATGAGATGCGTTGAAATGATGAGATGTGTTGAGTAGTGAGAATATAATATATATATATATATAATTTAACTTCCAAAAATTTAACACGTATCTCCCTGCATGCCACATCTCTTGCGGCCTTCACAGCAGACCGCCCAGTTCTTCATTGAGCCCCTCCCATCTAGACCGTGTGTACTCTCTTCCTCGAGCCGTTGTTCCTGAGCCGCACCATCTGATCGTTTGTTGCCTTGTCTTGTCTCCTCACTACTGCAGGAATAACATGACTAAAAAAGGGCATCCCGGTGCACAAAGCATCCCCGTGCAGCGAGGGTCTGGGGAAGGGTCCCACCACAAGGGTGAAATGTAGGCTAACCTTACCCTGCATTTTTGCAAGAGGCTGCTTCCAGGACTCGAACCTCAAGGTCACACGACAACACCTTAACCGGTGCAACAAGACTCTCCTCAAACTTGTGATCTCAAGGTTACTACTGCAGGAATAACTTGACTAATTAATTAAAAACATATTAATTTAATATGAACGGGAAATTAGGGTCCTCCTAGGTGGCCACGCTTCTGGACACAGACTGCATCAACGTAACTCATTGCCGACATCCGCAATGCGTCATGGACGGAAACTGCGTTGTCGTTACCACTGATTCCGCAAATTCAATTCATTCAATCGCTGCCGCCACTGTCCCCCGATGCTTCCCAGCGCTCTGCGATGATCGTTGCCCCGTCTTCACCTCTAGTGACTTTCGCAGCCCCATCTGCACTGCTAGCATCATCATCACCGGTCCCCGCGATCATCACTCTGGCCGCTGATCCACGTCATTGGTCCATCTTCAACGGCTTCGCTTGCCCCAGCCAACTCGCCGCTTCCGTCGGTTCTGAGGCCGGCATCACCGCCGATTCTCTGGTCGCCGCTTATGATGTGACTGGCCTCGTTTGACCGCCAACACACACCGGCACACCGCCCTCGTCTTCCCAGCCACCGACTAGCCTCGTGCGTTCTCCTCCGCCGCAGGGTACTGCTGTACCATCTCTTTCCATGGTGGTCGTCACCCCTCCGCCTCCGCCGCCTGTTCTGCCGTCCCCCACTACACCGGGTCCACTTCCACTGACATCGCGACCTTTACCGCTACTTGTCCCTGTTCTGCTGTCCCTGCTCCACCGACCCCGCCAACCACCTCTCCGTCTTTTTTGTCGGCTCCCGCTCTGCCAGCTTCCGCTCTGTGACCTCCTGTTGGAACATGCTTTCCACATATCTTGGTTTGAGAATAACAAATCTCATTGTATTTGATTATACTTGCTGATAACTTCTCAAATAGAAGTTATTTGCATCCTTTGTTTAGACCAACTTATTCATTATGATTGATAAATGTAAGTTTAAATGTGCTAAATTTAGACTATTCACTATTTGGTTAAACTTGAATATTATCACTATTTCTACATGATTTTATTGTAGAAATTATAGAGAAATCAACTTGAAGAGTAAAAAACAAAGTGCAAAATTAGTTAACATCAGTTTTGAGCAGCTTCTCAAGCCTTAAAGTCACGCGACATCAAAATGTCAACAGATTTAGTGCTGATTTTGAGCAGAAAATAATAGCAGAAAAAGTCGACTTCCCGAAGATAATTAATGCATCATATGAGCGGTGGAATAAATTTTTTTTGGTAAGAAACACTAATTTGATTTTCTTAGACTATAATTTTTATTATTATAATATTAATTTATTATTTTTAGGCCCTACCCACTGCAATTTTTTTTTTGTTATGCGGGCATTCCGGCGGAGTTGGAGGAAAAACTATGCATAATGTTCAATTCAGTAGCTGCCACTGCTGACCAAGTATGGATGCCTAGCTCTGGGGTGATGCCTATTGATGCAATATATTCAGAGCACATTGTTTCTGATGATGATAATAATAGGCTGATGTTATGTGCAAATTGGTTTTTGTTACGTGCAAACCATCAAAACTCGCACTTTTTGAAAATATGTCTTATAGGTGCATTTTTAGGAAAAGTGTTCAACATAAAAGTTGTAGATCTAGTTATCTACAACTTTGATGTTGAACACTTTTCCTAAAAATGCACCTATAAGGCGTATTTTCAAAATGCGCGAGAATATTGTGAAATGTTTCGCGCCTTTTGAAAATACGCCCGGTCATGCACCCAAAGTCATGCCCGAATATAGGGGCGGAGACCGGTGAGGAAAGTGCCCAAGTAATGGTCAAGCGAGTAGTCGGGAAGTTCTGGGAGGCCACTTCAACAAAGGCATCGATGTATGAATCTACGGATTCTGTCTGGAGAACATTGCCCAATCGTTCGAAGGGATTGCCGGTGTGTCACTTATCGTGGCGACGAATCAATTCTTATTTGAGTCCATGCATGAAGATCGTCGCGAGGGAAACCATTTGTATATTCTGCCTTGCAACTCGAAGTATTGCTCCGTGTGGGCCAACCATCCCAAAGGATCGAGGTCGTTGAACACTAGAATGTCTCGGCGGCGGAGATGGTGAGCCGCAGAGGGCCCGGCGGCGCTGCTAGTGGAGGCGGAGAACGGGGCAATAAAGATAATTCTTCCTTTGATTACGCCATGTCCGGCCCACGCGCGCGACGTGTGTAGGCACTTGCGAAGCATCGCCCTCCGATGGGATCTCACTTGTTCATATCATGAAACAATAGATGGATGCAGACCCGAGAGGAACGAGCATCAAATAATTCGTCTCGTTGATGCTTCAGTGTCACCAAATCAATGGTCAGTGGTTGATAGTCATTTAGCCCACTTCTCCAAGATTGAAAAATAGGCAGAAGATAGGTGGGAGCCCGTACGTCGAGTGGTAGAATATCCGCTCATGGAGATCATAGATGCGAGAAACATTCAAGTATATGAGCATGCATCACCCGAACCATCTCCCAGATCCGTCGAATTGTGGGAAGAAGGATCACTGTAGATCGATGATATATGACGCTCCAGGATTGGTAGATGGTATAAGTCATCCAGTTCGTATAGTGTCCACCCTAAATACCTGGACACAAACTAATTTGAATGCCAAAACACCACTCATCTTGGGAACATTGCACAAAGTGAGGAACTTTGATCAATCCAGCAGCCAAGCTGAATGTTTTTGTACAAAAAACTACTAGAACATCTTTGTAATTTTTTTTTTGTATTTATGAACCTTATGTATGTACAAAAACTGAATGTTTTTGTACACTAAGCCCTAATTCCAATATCCGGTTCTATGTAATTAGAGAAGAGTAAAAGATAGATTTCTTTTTCTGCAATCAAAATGAGCTAGGTAAAAGATCAGCATTCTTCAAATATTTTTCCCCTTTTAAATCTACTACAAGCATGCAAATGCTCGGTTAGATGCTTGAAATTGATGTTTGTAAATATTAGGCGGTTTTCAGCCTAATTCGTGATGCACAAGGACTTACCTCACCATAGGTAAATCAAACGCCTCCAATACAACGGTTGTTAAAAGGGGCGCCGAGCCAACACATGTGAGTATCCAGGCTGACTCCCATCCGGACTGCAGTCTGCTTGCCCCAACTCCTCTCCGCACACAGGTCAGCAACCCCATCCAAACCAGAATGTTCCCGGGTGCACTATAACACTACGAGGGATTGTTGATGTCATGCATCTAACCGCCGACCTCTTGCACCCATCCGCTCCCCTTTCAACAACGATGGTGGTGGGAATTGAATTATTCTTCCCACTGTCACCACACCATCAATGACTTGGACATGAAGACTTGGAGTTGGATTTGAACTTTTGACTTGGACAGTTGACTTTTGACTTTTGACTTGGGCCCCACAAAAACAACAGCCACAACTTTGTGTTCTTAAAAAAAATCAGGGATGTGAAATCCAGTGTGAAAGTGGAATAGAACACAAGTTCAAGACCAAGTCCGTATGACAATTGTTCAACATGCATGATATTACGTGAACGCTAATAATTAATATTATATTTGTTTTTATCATGCATGATATTACTCACCATTCTCTATCTTCAAATGTTTGAAAATTTAAGTGGTGAAAGATGATTGTTCGGACATTTTTTTGACTGTAATTCAGCTTTTCCGATTGCAATTTTTATAAGTCATCAGAATATCGACAAATTGATACTTAAAATGATCGTAAAAAATATCATTATTTATATAACTTAAATTTTTTATTTTTTGCAAAAACGATTTTTTAGATACTTAAATATGCAATTTAGAGGGAAAAAAAACAATTCATTTGTACAGAGGATGGTGGCACCAAATTTGGACCTGTGACCACAGGGCCTAAGTCAAGCTAATAATGACAATTTTGACAAAAGAGGCTAAGTGTCATCCCTTGGTGACCACCACATGGCCTAACATTGACTCCGGGTCAAGTCCGGCGAACTTGCATTCAATGTTCTCAAAGAAATAGGTTTCTAATTAGGCACTATTACGGAAGAATAGAATGCTCATTTTAGTTTTTCTAAAAGTGGGATGATTCGCTAATTTCAAAAAATAAAATGAAAATAACTTTTTTGACATAAGCTTTTTACCACCCCCTAAAACCAAACGCTAGTGGTTCATGCAGTTTATTCTCGATTTACGGTTTCCATGCTCACCTCTAGTTTCCAGCCTCCGTGACACTGCTCCGACGTACAACACCTCTTCAATCGCAAGTCCGCAACCCGTGCCAATGCCCGGAGCATTGTTGCCCTCGCGGCTAAAACTGCCTTCGACGTCCCAATGCTATAATCACCAGGTCGGCTCCGCCAAAAGCGGGACTGCACGCCCCTTGTGCAAACCACCAGCAAATTAAGGGCATACTAACAATCATACTTGTTCAAAAAAACCGGGCCCAGGGGGCCGGCCCGGAAAAAGCCCGTCGAGGCCCGGGCCCGCGCAAAGCCCGCCTGGGCCCGGGCCGGGCTTAGGGGGCCTAACTGGGCCCTCATATTAGGCAAATGCTCGGCCCGGTGCCCGGTTTGAGCATGACAGCTTGCTACCATGGCAGCCATAAGGCTGAGCCCGGCCCGGCCCTGGGGGCCTTGGCAGGCCCCCATTTGGAAGGAAAGCCTGAGCCCGGCCCGGCTCGGTTAAGGGTAGGCCCGGGCCGGGCCCGGTTGGAAAAAACCCGGCCCCGGTAGGCCCGGTCTCGGCCCGGGCCCGCCGGGCTTTTTGGACAGGAATACTAACAATCCGTGAACCTATTCACTGTTGCGGCCTACTGCAACCAAGTACCTTTCCTCCGTTCCGTAGATTCCATCAATCTTTTGGCTTCTGTTCGAGCTCTCGAGTTCGTCTTCTATATAGCTACTACTACTACTTAAGGAAGAAGCAAAGGTCTTTTCTTTCTGAGTCGGCTGATCGGGCGAGCGAAAGTATGCTAATTTATTATATACTACTAATTACGATCGCGCCAAACTTTAAAGCGGCTCAATTCATCCAATAACAGACCTCTCGATGTTAGTCGTCGTGAGGTTTGTCCACCTATATTGTCCTTTTATGTTTGTTCCTATTCCTCAATTTTTATAGTTATTGTATTCTAATTTATCCCAGGCTCCATTTCGGACGGCGGTGGCGGTCATAAATGTGATGATTATGAACCGTCGTTCGTGAACGCCCGACCTTATCTAAGAAACTTCAACAACTTTTATATTCAAAACTAGTAATATTTTCTTTGTGACGGTCCCAACCGTTGTCATGCCAAACATACATTCTAGGAAGGCGGAGTTTTTCTCCAAACTCACGGGAGCAAAAACGGCGCGCCAAATAGAGCTCTAGTTTATGTTCTTTTATTACAAAGATTATGTGTGATTCTGATCAATTTGACGATGATGTATGGATTTTTTTGAGAAAGAACTGATACCGGTTGTGTATATAAACTGTATTACACATTAAAACTGTCTATATGCATTCTTCCTTCACGAAATATAATGAAGCTCCTCCTGCTCCCTCTCATCATCATCAGCCACTTCATCTTCTTCCTCCTCCTCTGCAAATCATTAACTCCGTCGCATTCTTCTTCTTCTTCTTCTTCTTCTACCGACCATCTCGCTCTCCTACACTTCAAATCCCTCCTCTCCGACCCCACCGGCGCCCTCTCGGCCTGGAACTCCTCGATCCAGTTCTGCCAATGGCCGGGAATCGCCTGCAGCATCGGCGATAGACGCGTCACTAGGATTGAGCTCAACTCTCTTCAGCTCAGCGGACCAATTTCCCCCGCCATTTTCAATCTCTCATCCCTTGAAACCCTCTATCTCGGAAACAACAATCTCATCGGCCCCATTCCGGACGAAATCGGTCGCCTTTCTCATCTCGTGAATCTTTCTCTAAAGTACAACTCTCTCTCCGGCGAGATCCCGGTGAATATCACCCGGTGCTCCAGTCTTCAGTTCTTTAATCTGAGGAACAATTTGCTCACGGGGGAAATCCCCAGTGATCTCTGATGAGAAAATAACCTGAACTTTTATTTAACTAGAAAATATTGCAGATGGAAATACAGGGGAGAGCAAAATGAAGGCTGCTTCCTGTTTCTTGGCTTGAACACAAAGAGAAAGGGCTTTATATAACCAGCCCACCACAACAACTTGCACACAAAGTGAGGATAAAAAAAAGAGGCACACCCGGCCCAACAGGTATGGCAAGGCAGAGATAGAATAAACAACTGCTTTAATTAATAGGATTTCGTTCTTCAATGCAGGCGGCAGTGTCATCCTTCTTCGACAGTTCCAAGGCTTCTTCGATCTTCTTCCTTCCCTCTTCTGGTCTCATATCTGGAATGCTGGATGGAATATGCTTCAACACCCCCCCATAGTCCAGGCAGCAAGCAAGTTTCATTTTTGCCCTAATTGGTAAGAATGTAGGTGCGGAGAGGGGTTTGGTTAGGGCATCGGCTATTTGGGCTTCGGAGTTGCAGTACTTGAGCTCAATCTCGCCATTACTCACTAATTCTCTGGTGTAGTGTAGTTTGATATCCAGATGCTTCGTCCTGTTGTGGAAGATGGGGTTCTTAGCTAGGGCAATGGCAGAGGTGTTGTCTACCAGGATTTGCGTTGGGCTTTTTTTCTCTCCCTTCATCTCTGAAATTAGTTGCTGCAGCCATATGGCTTCTCTGACAGCCTCGCTTAGGGCTGTGTACTCAGCTTCAGTCGAGGATAACGCGGTGGTTTTCTGCTTCCTGGTACACCAAGTGACTGGATTGGGACCTATGTAGAATATGAATCCTGTAGTGCTCTTCCTGTCGTCGGAGCATCCAGCCCAGTCGCTGTCGGAGAAGCCTGTGAGTTTGCAGTTGTTTCCTTTCTCAAATTTGAGCCCCAATGTCCTGGTCCCATTGATATACCTCAGAATTCTCTTGGCTGCCACCATGTGTTTGATGCTGGGTGATTGCATGAACCTGGAGACAATGCTGACAGCAAATTCGATGTCAGGTCTGGTATTAGTTAGGTAGATTAAGGAGCCTACCAGGCTGCGGTATTGTTCGGCATGAGTCTTTTCTTCTCCATCTTCCTTGCTTAGCCTTTCTCCTGTGATCATTGGTGTGGATGCTGGTTTGCAATCAGACATACCAAACCTGGATAGTATGTCCTCGGCATACTTACATTGGGATAGATAAGTAACATTTTGCATTTGCTGGATTTGCAGTCCCAGGAAGTAACGAGCAAGACCCAGATCAGTCATTTCAAACTTGGATTGTATGTACTGTCGGAATGAGTTTATATTGTTCAGGTTTGAACCAGTGATGAGAAGATCATCCACGTATAGGCAGACAATGAGCACGTCACCATTCACTTCTCTTTTTATATACATTCCTGGCTCACTGATAGTCTTGAGGAAGTTGTTTTCCAGAAGATAGTTGTCTATTTTAGTATTCCATGCTCGAGGGGCTTGTCTCAGACCATACAGAGCTTTGTGTAATCTGAACACTTTGTCTTCCTTGCCCTTGATTTCAAAACCCGGTGGCTGCCTAACATAGATTTCTTCGGTTATCTCTCCATTCAGAAAGGCAGAGGTAACATCCATTTGGAAAATTGGGAATTGATGATGGGTGGCAATAGCAAGGAGAGCCCTTATTGATTCAAACCTTGCCACAGGAGAGAAAGTTTCAAAATAGTCAATTCCTTCCTTCTGGGCATAACCCTTGGCGACAAGTCTGGCCTTGTATTTTTGTATTTCTCCTTCTTCATTGTACTTCACTTTGAACAACCACTTAAGCCCAATTGCAGATTTTGTAGGTGGCAGGTCTGAGAGTTCCCACGTATGATTTTTGTCAATCATGTGGAGTTCTTTGTCCATGGCTAGGGCCCAGTTAGGATCGGCTGCTGCTTCAATGGAGCTAGTGGGCTCTTTGACAAATAGAGCCATTTGAGGTACCTCATAAATATCGGTTAGAAGACGATACCTGGGAGAAGGTGATGATGGAGATGAGGATGAGGGAGAGTCCTGAGGACTTTCTTCAGTATTGGCTGGTTCTGAACTTTCTTCAGCATTGATAGGTTCAGAATTTTGTTCAGGACTATCCATGGCTGCTGCTGGAGTGGAGGGCTGAGGTGACGCTTGAAGAGATTCAGGCACATCTTCAGCAACCGCCGGCTTAAATATCTGATCCTGAGCTTCATCCCAGGTCCAGTTTTTTCTTTCATCTATTATCACATTTCTTGTAATAATAAATTGCTGTGTGGAGGGATTATATACACGATATGCTTTGGAGGAGATGCTGTATCCCAGGAGTATTCCCTTGACCCCTTTCTCAGATAGCTTGTCACGATTTTGCCTGTGATCCAAGCTGTAGGCTACACTTCCAAAGGTTCTGAAATGAGATACATCTGGTTTGTTTCCAGTCCAAGCTTCATATGGAGTGGAGTTGATCAGGGCCCTGCAGGGTGCACGATTCAATATGTAAACATCAGTGTTCACAGCTTCTCCCCAGTACTGCTTGGGGAGCTTTGAGCTTGACAACATGCATCTGACCATTTCCACAATGGTCCTATTCCTTCTTTCAGCAATGCCATTCTGCTCAGGAGTACCTGTAACAGTAAGTTCATGTTTTATTCCTTGTTCTTCACAAAATGAGGTAAAGGAATTGCTCATGAACTCTCCACCCTTGTCAGTCCTTAGAGTCTTGAGCTTGTTATCTGCTTGATTTTCAGCCAGGGCTTTGAATACTTTGAACTTGGAGAAGACTTCAGACTTGTTATTAATAATGTATACCCACATCATTCTAGTAAAGTCGTCTACAATGAGAAGATAGTAGTGCTTACCTGAGATGGAGGCAGTTCTGGTAGGGCCCCAAGTGTCAGCATACACCAATTCCAAGGGTTTTGTAGTTCTCCTGGAAGTAATTTGAGGATGAGGGAGCTTGTGTATTTTGCTTATGGCACATTCATGACATACATTGCATGAGTCTTGAAGCTTTGGTAGTCCCATTACCAGATTTTTGTGTTGGAGAGTTTTAAGGTCCTTTAAATTGAGATGTCCATATCTGTTGTGCCAAACAGCAGTTTCTGGCTTTGACTGGGTACTCATGTTTCTATCCTCATATGGTAGGGTGAGTGGGAAGACTTTGTTGGATGACATTGAGATTTTAGCTATGATTTGGTTTGATGCTTTATCTGTGATGACACAACTATCTTCTTCAAATACTAGCTTGTATCCCTTCTTTATCAATTGTCCCACACTCAATAGGTTTTGAGCTAGGTCAGGCACAAACTGAACATCTGATATGTACTTGTATTTTCCTGATTTTGATCTCACTGCTATAGTGCCTTTGCCTTTAATCATCTTGGTGGAGCCATCTCCTAGGACGACATGAGAAGAGATGGATTCATCCAGATATGTAAATACTTCTTTTATGTTTGTCATGTGATTTGAACATCCGCTGTCAAGATACCAAACATTGTCCATGGAATTCCCATTGTTGTTGCAAGTATAGAAGACAAAATCTTCATCTGCCTCTTGTCCACTAAACTTTGCCTCTTCAGGTGGTTGCTGGGTGTTGTTTTTTTGTTTGAATGGGCAATCTTTTGAGAAGTGTGTTGGTTTGGGGCATCTTTTACACTTGTAGAAGCAATCCACCGTGTCATGGTTGTTGCGTTTACATAGAGAACAGTACATGGTAAACCTTTGTTGATTCTTGAAGTTTTCAGCTTTGTTGTTGTACTCATATGATTTATTTTCAGGTTGGAAAATCATTTTGCTTTGAAATGCTTGTTCAAGGTTCTGATGTTCAAATCTCTTCATCCTTTCTTCATGGGCTTGGAGGGAGCCCATGAGATCATTGATGGAGAGAGTGTTAATATCTTTGGCCTCCTCTATGGCTGTAACAACAAATGCATATTTGTGTGTGAGAGTTTTAAGGATTTTTTGAACCACCTTCTTTTGTTCTACATTGTCTCCATAACTTTTGATTTGATTAGTAAGAGCTGTTACTCTGGAGAAGTATGAGTGAGCATTGTCGTCCTCTTTCATACTTAGAGTGTCAAATTCCTGCCATAAATTTTGAAGTTTGAAGGATATTACCTTTGATGACCCTTGATAATCATATTTAAGAATGTCCCATGCTTCCTTCGCGGTGGAAGCACCCATGATTCTAGGGAATATGCTTCTTCCAATCCCTTGTTGGATGTGTAGAAGAGCCTTTGCATCCTTCTTTAGAATCTCTGAGTACTCCTTGCGCTTAGCCTCTTCCCAGGCTGAAATGGGGTCATCGTCTGCTGCCTTGGTGAATCCAACTTGCACTAAGTCCCACAGTTCTTGAGATAAAAATAAGGTGCGCATTTGAACATGCCAGAAGTCATATGCTTCTCCCTCAAAAATGGGCACCCCACTTGGGGAGTAGATGAAATTCTGTTTTGAAGAGCTAGAGGAAGCCATATGATGAGGGAAAGGAGAACCTTAAGGCAGAAAAGGGAACAAATAACTGAATCCAAAAAGAAGGAGGCAATGAAGATGCCAGCACCAAACTCCTCAGCCTTCTGATGGCAGATAGCACCAAGCACCTATAGCCTTCCCTCTGATACCATGATGAGAAAATAACCTGAACTTTTATTTAACTAGAAAATATTGCAGATGGAAATACAGGGGAGAGCAAAATGAAGGCTGCTTCCTGTTTCTTGGCTTGAACACAAAGAGAAAGGGCTTTATATAACCAGCCCACCACAACAACTTGCACACAAAGTGAGGATAAAAAAAAGAGGCACACCCGGCCCAACAGGTATGGCAAGGCAGAGATAGAATAAACAACTGCTTTAATTAATAGGATTTCGTTCTTCAATGCAGGCGGCAGTGTCATCCTTCTTCGACAGTTCCAAGGCTTCTTCGATCTTCTTCCTTCCCTCTTCTGGTCTCATATCTGGAATGCTGGATGGAATATGCTTCAACAATCTCTACTTGATCCCCAAGCTGCAGGTATTAGCGTAGATAACTTAATATAATAAAAGTCTTATCATTCTCCCTTCGTTTAGATTTTGCAAGATTAAAATGGAAGATTCTCTTGAACATCGCTAATTAATTAGAAGCTTGAATGTCATGGATGACATGAAATTTTTTTTTAAGATTGTTTCCTCGATCAATAGGATGACATGAAAAATTTCATGGATGCGCGCAAAGTGATTTGTGATTCGAAAATCATTTTGATGTATTTGAAGTTGGAATTAAATGTATTTGATGATTTTAGGTTGGAATTTTATTTGAAGTTGGAATTAAAATCACTTTGATTCCTTTGAAGTTAGAATTAAATGATTTCTTAGAATTGAAGAATATGAGGCACAATTTATTTCCAAGTTGTGAATCATCATCAACAATGTGATAATGAAGATAATGTCACACATAGATAAAGAAAATACTAACCTATTAATGTTGGGCGTGGATAGCGAGTGTGCAAGTCTGATCAGAGCACCTGTAAATTAATTCGGCGAGAATAAAAATGGACTTATATTATACGACCGCTTGACGGTAGGCAAAATAAAACTTTAATTATCTTTGTTGCGGAACGCTTAGGGCTCTTGGTAGACCGGTTCACTTGAACCGCCTCAGCTCGTGAGCGAGCTAAGCGCGCAAACAGTCAATTAGAGGTTCGTTGAGTACGCAGAGACTTTTTACGTGGAAAACCCGGAAAGGGTAAAAAACCACGCGGCCGGAGCTGTGCCGACCAAACTTCACTATCCTCTGGAGGAGTTACAACTTGGAAGCTAGAACTCGAGCGCGACAGGCCGCTGCTCGTTACAATATTTGGAGAAAGAGAGCTTCGAGGGTGACAGGCCACCTCTCGAAAAAACTAAGTCCTTTTCCCTTCTGAGACTGCTTGTCGCCTTTCTGGAAGTGAGAAGGCTAGTCGCCTTTTCCTTCTGAGAAATGCTGGTCGCCTTTCTGGAAGTGAGAATGCTAGTCGCCTTTCTCTTCTGAGAACGCTGGTCGCCTTTCTGGAATTGAGAAGGCTAGTCGCCTTTCTGGAATTGAGAAGGCTAGTCGCCTTTCTCTTCTGAGAACTGCTCGTCGCCTTCCTGGAAGATGAAGATCTTCAAGTCCCGAAGGAAATCTTCGAGTCCCGAAGGAGATCTTCAAGTGCCGAAGGAGAATTCCGCAAAAGTCTGCAAGGAGCTCTCCCGAGTCCAGAAGTCAAGGTCTTTTCAAATGAAGCCATGGGGCTCCTTTTATAGTTTTTGTCGGGGGCGGCCCGGTAATTTTGCCGTTGGCAGTTTCCATAAATGCTCGGTGGACGAATCATATTCTCCGGTTCGGGGTCCTCGGATCGCCATTTTTCGTAAATGACCATCCTGCCCTTCGGGCAGCTTGGGCAGTTTGGGCAGTTCTGTTGGAGGTGAAAAAGGCGACTAACTGTTCCTGAAAAGTGAGAAGCCTGAAACCCAAAATGTGAGAAGCCGGAAAGACAAAAAGTGAGAAGCCGGAAAGACAAAAAGTGAGAAGCCGGAAAGACAAAAAGTGAGAAGGCTTCCCGACTGCGTTCAGAAACGTTCTGAGCGCGGGTTAGCGCTGAAGCTCCCCGAATGCGCGACGGGCCCCGGGAGATGCCTCGGACGGACGGTGAATCGATGAGCCGCTCCCTAGCGAGCGGTCGAAGTCCTCCGGAGAGGAGCGGGCGCCGGACCGCACCCCTAGAAGGAGTGGGCACGGCCGCGCACCCCCGAGCGGTCAGGGTGCGGACTGGCCGCACCCCAAGGGGGGGGTGCGGCTTGGCCGCACCCCACGGGGGGGGGTGCGGCCCGGCCGCACCCCTTGGGGGGTGCGGCCCGGCCGCACCCCTTGGGGGGTGCGGCTTGGACGCACCCCCTTGGGGGGTGCGGCTTGGCCGCACCCCACAAGGGGTGCGGCTGGGCCGCACCCCTTGGGGGGTGCGGTTTGGCCGCACCCCCTTGGGGGGTGCGGTTTGGCCGCACCCCCTTGGGGGGTGCGGTTTGACTGCACCCCCTTGGGGGATGCGGCACCCCCTTGGGGGGTGTAGCCGGCTCGTACCCCCTTGGGGGTGTGGTCGGCCCGTACCCCCCTTGAGGGGTGCGACTTGGTCGGCCATTCTCCTTGGGGGGTGCGAATGAGCCGGCCCCCCCCAAGGTGGTGCGGACGGGACGCGTTCGGGCTATCTCCTTGCGGCGAGGGGTGCAGCCCGTGTGCTGCCGTGCGCTTTTGCGCGCGGTTATGTACATATCTGGGGCTCGTGTGTGCTTCGATCGCTGCCCCCATCTCTCTTCTGCGAGGTTTTCTTTGGGCGCGTCCTGAGGCCTTCACGGGTGTACAACATAAGCCCCCCAAACCTTCGGAGTCCGAGTTCCTGAGCGAGGAGTTCGAAGGTTTTGATTTTTCTTCGGCGGCTTTACCCCTTGTCCTCTGTGTGGCGCTTTTTTGGGTAGGAGTTGATGTCGGAGGGTGTTGGTTCTCTGAGATTGTCGTGGGTTGCTGCCAGGTTCTGATATCCGCGTGGACTGTGGGGTTTCTGCAAAGTGACAGATTAGCTTGCGCGGTTCTGAGCCCGCGGCTTCTTTCACAATAGAAAATTTAGCTCGCGCAAGTCTGTGCTTGCGGCTTTCTTGCACGAGTCGGGCTCGCGGCTTGGCCGGTGAATAGCGTTTGTATTCAAACCGTGGGTGAACGCGGGGGGGCAGGCCCCGACGTCACCGGGACTCGACGACGGAGGAGAAGGGCGAACCTTCAATCGACGGCGGTGCAAAGTCCCCGGGGCAGGGCCCCGAAGTGGCCGGTGAATAGCTGGTGTATTCAAACCGGAGGCGTACGTAAGGGGGGCAGGCCCCTACGACGCTGGGACTTGACGGCGGAGGAGAAGGGCGGACCTTCAATCGACGGCGGTGCAAAGCCCCCGAGGCAGGGCCTCGAAGTGGCCGGTGAATAGCTGGTGTATTCAAACCGGGGGCGTACGTAAGGGGGGCAGGCCCCTACGACGTTGGGACTTAACGGCGGAGGAGAAGGGCGAACCTTCAATCGACGGCGGTGCAAAGCCCCCGAGGCAGGGCCTCGTTGCAAAGTTTTTCTTAAGTGTGTGAAGGTGTCAAAACATAGCTTTTCAATAAGAAATCATTCGGTGCACAGCTTTATGTAAGATAAGATAGGTGCACGAGTCTGAGCTCGCGGCTTTTACACAAATTATAAGATAGATTTGCACGAGTCAGAGCTCGCGGCTTGGTACAGAAATTGAAGATAAGTTTGCACGAGTTGAGCTCGTGGCTTAGTACATGGTAGAGGTCCTGGGATCACTGGTAGAAGCGGCGCAGGTTTTGAGCGTTCCAGGTGCGTGGCAAAGTCTTCCCTTCCGCCGTCCTGAGTCTATATGTTCCGGGTTTTACGACTGCGGTGACTACGTACGGGCCTTCCCAGGCCGCTGAGAGCTTGTCTCCTTGGGGACCTTTACCGGCGGCCTCGATGCTGCGTAGGACAAGATCTCCTACGATGATTGGTCTGGGCTTCACCCTCCTGTCGTAGGTCCGGGCTACACGCATTTGGTAGAGTGCAGCACGGTAAGCAGCGTTGTCCCGGACTTCGGGGATTAGATCGAGGTTTTCTCGGAGCAGTCCATCATTCTTGTTGGGGTCGAAGGTGAGTACTCGAGCACTCGGAACGCCGATGTCGACGGGGATGATAGCTTCGGTTCCGTAACAGAGGTTATAAGGTGTCTCTCCTGTAGGAGTTCTTTCTGTTGTGCGGTATGCCCATAATACATTCGGGAGCGCGTCTACCCACTGTCCCCCGGCTTCTTCCAAGCGTGTTTTCAGCCCTTTGAGGATGGTGCGGTTCGTGACTTCTACTTGTCCGTTGGCTTGTGGATGCGCCACGGCCGTGTGGCGCAGGTTGATTTTCAGATCTTCGCACATCTTGGTGAAGGACTTCCCAGTGAATTGAGTGCCGTTGTCGGCAATGATCGTAGCCGGGATGCCGAAGCGGCAAACGATGCTCTTCCAGACGAATTGTTTGGCGTTTTCTTCGGTGATCTTGGCCAGGGGCTCCGCCTCCACCCATTTGGTGAAGTAATCGATAGCTAGGATGATGAACTTCCTCTGTCCAGATGCTAGAGGTAGGGGACCGAGGAGGTCGATCCCCCATTGCGCGAATGGCCACGCACTCTGCAGCGTGGTAAGTGAGACCGGGGGTTGATGAGGCATGTTGGCGTGTAGCTGACAGCTTTTGCACCTCTGGACAAAGTCGGCCGCGTCCTTTCTTATTGTCGGCCAATAGAAGCCTTGACGCAGTATTTTCCGTGCTAATGCCTTCCCACCTAGGTGCTCTCCGCAGACTCCTCCGTGTACTTCCCTGAGTACGTAGTCCGCCTCGCTTGCCGGCAGGCATTTCAGATATGGTCCTGAGAATGCCCGTTTGTAAAGCTCCCCGTCTATAATGGTGAACGATGCAGCCCGCATTCGCAGCCTTCGCGCCTCTAGGCGATCTTCAGGAAGGTGCCCTTGCTCCAGGTAGGCTCGTAATGGGGTCATCCAGGACGACTCCTCCTGGTGGATGGTTGTGATTTCCCATGGCCCTTGAATGCTTGGGATCACAACTTCTTCGATTCGGCGTCTTCGAGACTGGTAGCTGGAGGGTGAGGTGGCGAGCTTGGATAGAGCATCCGCCCTGGTATTCTGCTCTCGGGGGATGTGTAGGATCTGATATGATGAGATCTTTTGGAGAAGTGACTTTGCGAATGCGAGGTATTTCGCCATCTGCTCGCTCTTAGCCTCGTAATCTCCTTCAACCTGTGAGACCACGAGTTGGGAGTCTGTATAAATCGTTAGGTTCTCGACTTTGCAGTCGATAGCGAGCCGGAGACCGACGATCAGTGCTTCGTATTCCGCGATGTTATTTGTTGCGGGGAACTTTAGCCGGAGTCCGTAATCCAGGGTGATCCCTTCGGGGATCATAAGGAGTAATCCCGCTCCGGCCCCTTCAGCTCCCGAGGCGCCGTCGACATAGAGGGTCCACCGGGTGCTTGCGGTGTCTTTGATGAGGGTTGTTTCTGGCGGGATGGTGTATTCTACCACGAAGTCGGCGAGCACCTGCGACTTGATGTCAGGGCGAGGCAGGAATTGGATGTCGAATTCGCCGAGTTCTACGGCCCACTTTACAAGTCTCCCCGAGACTTCCGGCTTCTGGAGGATCGCCCGTAATGGGAGTTGTGTCAATACCTTGACTGCGTGAGCCTGGAAGTAGGGTCTGAGTTTTCTAGCCGAGAAAACAAGAGCCAAGGCTGTCTTGTCTGCCGCCAGATATCTGGTTTCGGTATCGGTGAGGATTTTGCTGAGGTAGTAGATCGGGCGCTGCACTCCTCCTTCGTCCTTCACAAGCACTGAGCTAAGAGCCGTAGGCGATACGGCCAGGTACAAGAACAGAGTTTCCCCGGGGGTGGGCTTTGACAGAAGCGGTGGCGAAGCCAGGTACTGCTTGAGAAGCTCGAAGGCCACCTGGCACTCGTCTGTCCATTGGAAACCTAAATGTCGCGCTCCCCGGAGGATTTTGAAGAAGGGGAGGTACTTGTCTCCTGTTCGTGATAAGAAACGGGACAAAGCTGCGATCCTCCCGTTTAGGCGTTGTACTTCCTTAATTGAGCGAGGTGGCGACATATCCTCCAACGCCTTGATCTTCTCGGGGTTGGCCTCGATTCCCCGATGGGTTACCATGAAACCTAGAAACTTCCCCGCCGTCACACCAAACGCACACTTGCTGGGGTTGAGCCGCATCTGGAAGCGACGGAGAAGCTGGAAGCACTTTTCTAAGTCTTCCAAGTGGTCGCGTCGGTGGACGCTCTTTACTAGCATGTCGTCCACGTAAACCTCCATCGTTTCTCCGATGAGATCCTTGAAGACCTTGTTCATCAGCCTTTGGTAAGTGGCTCCGGCGTTTTTAAGGCCGAAGGGCATCACCTTGTAGCAGTAGACTCCCCGGTCGGTGCGGAAGGCGGTATGCTCTTCGTCTGCGGGGTTCATCCTTATCTGGTTGTAACCTGAATAAGCATCCATAAAGCTGAGTAGCTCGTGGCCTGCTGTAGCGTCGACGAGCTGGTCAATCCTTGGCAGGGGGAAACTATCCTTCGAGCAGGCTTGGTTCAGGTTGCTGTAGTCGACGCACATTCGCCACTTCCCCGAGGCCTTCTTGACCATGACCACATTGGCGAGCCATGTGGGATATTCTGCTTCACGAATGAATCGCGCCTCTAGGAGCTTAGCTACCTCTTCCTCGATTGCTTTTAGGCGCTCGGGGGCGAAGTTCCTCTTTTTCTGAATCACGGGTCTGCATGCGGGGTTGATGTTTAGCGAATGAAAGATGACGTCGGGATCTACCCCGGGCATGTCCTCCGGGCTCCACGCGAAAATGTCCTCGTTCTCCTGCAGGAAGGCGATGAACTTCTCTTGCTCTTGTGATGTCAAGAGTGACCCGACCTGAACAGTTCGAGTCGGGTCTCGCCTGGAGAGCGGTACTTCCACTAGCCCTTCAACGGGCGTTCCTCGCTGCAGCGTCGCCTCGTCTCGCAGGTCGAAGTTATTGATGTTGAGAGCGGTCGCCCTTGCTGGCTGAGCCTGCTTCAGGTAGCAAGTCCTGGCTGCCTCTTGGTCTCCTCTTACGACTCCTATTCCTGCGGCAGTGGGGAACTTCATAGCTAGGTGTGGAATAGAGGGGATTGCCCCGAAGATTGATTGGAGCGGTCTCCCGAAGATGGCATTGTAGGCGGAGGTGGACTCTACCACCATGAACTGGATGTTGTGCGTTGACTGTCTTGGAAATTCGCCCAACGTGACTGGGAGGATGATCATGCCTTGCACCGGGACGGGCCTGTTGTCGAAGCCGTAGACGGGCCCGGCTGCCGGACTAAGCTGGTCTTTGGTGAGCTTCATACTTTGCAAGGTGGAGAGGAACAAGACGTCGACCGAGCTTCCATTGTCGACTAGTATTCTCTTCACTTTAAAGCAGGGATCCCCGATCCCTGCGCTGATCACGAGCGGATCCTGGTGTGGAAGCCGCAACCCTCGTAAGTCTTCATCTCCGAAAGCTATCGTAATATCCTGCTTGAGTTTTTTGTCTTCGTGGTCTCTCACGGGCTGGGCGATCGAGAGGATCTGCGACGCCAGGACTGGCGGTCCGGCGATCGTCTCGATTTCTCCCACCATCGGCCTTCCTCCACCTGCGCCTCGGGGGGCGGGGGGCTGCTCTCCTGCCTCCCTAGGCTGCTGGGGCTGATTGGGGATCTGGCCTTGTAAGAATCTTCCCAGGAGTCCCTGGCGGATGAGGCGCTCGATCTCGTCTTTGAGCCTGGTGCACTCTTCGGTGGTATGTCCCGTTCCTCGATGGAACTCGCAGTATCTGGACTGGTCACCCCTCGGATTTGGCGGGGGTATCCGGGGCATGCGAAGTTCGGGGTTGTTCTGAATGGCGTAGAGCACGTTCGTTCTGGTGGTGTTCAGTGGGGTGTAGGTCCTGGGCGGCTGCGGTCCCAGATCCCTTCGGGGGTCACGCCGACGTCCGTCACCGCGGCGCTCCTCGCCGCGACGATCTTCTCGTTCGCGAGGGGCTTGATCTGTTCCCCTTTTCTTTCCTTGGCTTCCTTCGAACTGCCGACGGTGTGCTTCGATGGCCTCATCTGCAGCTATTTGCGCTTCGACCCTGTGAACAAGGTCGGGGTAGCTTGGTACGGTTTCTCTCATGAGAGCCGAATAGAATCCACTTGGGCGGAGTCCTCCTAAGAAAACTCCTCGCAAGAGTTCGGGGTCAACCCCTGGGATCTGCCGCGCCTCGGTAGTGAAGCGTCGGAAGAAGTCCTTGAGTGTCTCTCCGTCGTTCTGGCGGATCCCTGAGAGATGGGAGGGATCCCGGACGATTCGGCGGTTGGCGATGAACTGATCCACGAACTGCTGTGCCATTTCCGTGAAGTTGTTGATGGCCCCATTCCGCAGGGAATGGAACCAAGTGCGCGCTTGGCCTTTCAAGGTCGCCGGGAACACCTGGCAGAGGAGCTGATCAGGAGCGCTGTAGATCCTCATGACGGTGGTGAAGTGATTGATGTGTTCCAAAGGGTCGTCCGTCCCGTCGAAGGTCTCGATGTTAGGAAGCTTGAAGCCATTCGGGATTGGATGGGCTAGGACTTGAGGTGACAGGGGGGATCCCTGATGCGCGGGGCGGCGAGCGAGCGCGGCGCGTCGTCCTGCTTGGGCATAATCTTCTTCGATCATATCACGGATTTCTTCGCACGTAGTCCTTTCCGTTGCCCGCTCAGGGGGAGCTCTTCTGGGATGGTGGCGACGGTGGTCAGCTTCCGGTCCTCCAGCCGACGGGACAAGGTGAGCGGAACTCGCCGCGTTGGAGAATCCTTCTGAAGCCTCATCTTCCTGGACGGCTTCTTGGTTCGGGACAAGGTTTAGAACTGGGGGCGGCGGTGCGTTTGGGGCTGGCGGCTGGACCGGAGCTCGAGGAGCCCCGAGATCCCTTACGAGAGCCAACATCTCGGCTTGGTGTTCTTCGATTCGCCGCATGCGCACTTCCAGCCTAGCTGCTGGCGCAGGGGGTGCCTGCTCTGCGGGTGGTGCATCGATTTGCGAGGGGGAGGGAGCTGGGTCGACGCGTCCCTCCAGCGCTGATCCCTCCGCAGTGCGAGTACTCTTCCTTGCCATTGCGGTTGACCTTCAAAAATTTCTGGGAATGTTCCCACAGACGGCGCCAAACTGTTGCGGAACGCTTAGGGCTCTTGGTAGACCGGTTCACTTGAACCGCCTCAGCTCGTGAGCGAGCTAAGCGCGCAAACAGTCAATTAGAGGTTCGTTGAGTACGCAGAGACTTTTTACGTGGAAAACCCGGAAAGGGTAAAAAACCACGCGGCCGGAGCTGTGCCGACCAAACTTCACTATCCTCTGGAGGAGTTACAACTTGGAAGCTAGAACTCGAGCGCGACAGGCCGCTGCTCGTTACAATATTTGGAGAAAGAGAGCTTCGAGGGTGACAGGCCACCTCTCGAAAAAACTAAGTCCTTTTCCCTTCTGAGACTGCTTGTCGCCTTTCTGGAAGTGAGAAGGCTAGTCGCCTTTTCCTTCTGAGAAATGCTGGTCGCCTTTCTGGAAGTGAGAATGCTAGTCGCCTTTCTCTTCTGAGAACGCTGGTCGCCTTTCTGGAATTGAGAAGGCTAGTCGCCTTTCTGGAATTGAGAAGGCTAGTCGCCTTTCTCTTCTGAGAACTGCTCGTCGCCTTCCTGGAAGATGAAGATCTTCAAGTCCCGAAGGAAATCTTCGAGTCCCGAAGGAGATCTTCAAGTGCCGAAGGAGAATTCCGCAAAAGTCTGCAAGGAGCTCTCCCGAGTCCAGAAGTCAAGGTCCTTTCAAATGAAGCCATGGGGCTCCTTTTATAGTTTTTGTCCGGGGCGGCCCGGTAATTTTGCCGTTGGCAGTTTCCATAAATGCTCGGTGGACGAATCATATTCTCCGGTTCGGGGTCCTCGGATCGCCATTTTTCGTAAATGACCATCTTGCCCTTCGGGCAGCTTGGGCAGCAGTTCGGGCAGTTCTGTTGGAGGTGAAAAAGACGACTAACTGTTCCTGAAAAGTGAGAAGCCTGAAACCCAAAATGTGAGAAGCCGGAAAGACAAAAAGTGAGAAGCCGGAAAGACAAAAAGTGAGAAGCCGGAAAGACAAAAAGTGAGAAGGCTTCCCGACTGCGTTCAGAAACGTTCTGAGCGCGGGTTAGCGCTGAAGCTCCCCGAATGCGCGACGGGCCCCGGGAGATGCCTCGGACGGACGGTGAATCGAGGAGCCGTTCCCTAGCGAGCGGTCGAAGTCCTCTGGAGAGGAGCGGGCGCCGGACCGCACCCCTAGAAGGTGTGGGCACGGCCGCGCACCCCCGAGCGGGGAGGGTGCGGACTGGCCGCACCCCAAGGGGGGGGTGCGGCTTGGCCGCACCCCACAAGGGGTGCGGCTGGGCCGCACCCCTTGGGGGGTGCGGTTTGGCCGCACCCCCTTGGGGGGTGCGGTTTGGCCGCACCCCCTTGGGGGGTGCGGTTTGACCGCACCCCTCAAGGGGTGCGGCCGGGCCGCACCCCCTTGGGGGATGCGGCACCCCCTTGGGGGGTGTAGCCGGCTCGTACCCCCTTGGGGGTGTGGTCGGCCCGTACCCCGCTTGAGGGGTGCGACTTGGTCGGCCATTCTCCTTGGGGGGTGCGAATGAGCCGGGCCCCCCCAAGGTGGTGCGGACGGGACGCGTTCGGGCTATCTCCTTGCGGCGAGGGGTGCAGCCCGTGTGCTGCCGTGCGCTTTTGCGCGCGGTTATGTACATATCTGGGGCTCGTGTGTGCTTCGATCGCTGCCCCCATCTCTCTTCTGCGAGGTTTTCTTTGGGCGCGTCCTGAGGCCTTCACGGGTGTACAACAATCTTATTATGCAAAATAAAGTCCATTGTGAATAATCAAACAGTCATTAAAATTCTTTGAATTGTGATAATCTAAAAATTACGAACACCAACTTTCTAAGTTATTTGATGCTTAAAAGCTGTAATATTTGGAAAATAAAGGTGTTTCGGTTTGCTTCAATTTGTTCATGTTCGACCGCAGGGAATCAACTTATGGAGAAACAATATCACCGGAAGAATCCCTGCCTCCATTGGTAACATATCTTCGCTCCGGTTCATTTACTTCTCAGAAAATAATCTGCTTGGAAGAATCCCTGAGAGCATGAACAGGTTGACAAATCTAGAGATCCTGTATATGGGACAGAATAAGTTCACAGGGGAGTTCCCTCCATCCTTCTTCAATTTGTCGTCCCTACGCAATATTTATCTTTTATCCAACGACTTGGAAGGAACTCTTCCGTCATCAATGTTTGAAACAATGCCATATCTTCAGCGTTTGCTGCTGGGCATAAATCGGTTTCATGGCCCAATTCCAGCTTCAGTATCAAATGCATCTTATCTTATTGACTTCGACCTGTCAGTGAATGGATTCAGTGGATTTATACCCTCAAAGCTTGGAAATCCACAATATTTAGAGTGGCTGACGCTTGATTTTAATCAACTGGAAGCTAAGGAAGCAAATGACTGGAGATTCATGGCGTCATTGACCAACTACAGCTCTCTAGTTGTACTGGACCTGCAGCATAACAAGCTCAGTGGTGTTCTTCCGAGCACTTTAACTGATCTTTCTCCTGGAATTACCACAATTTTACTTTCTAATAATATGATATCGGGAAATCTTCCTGATGAAATTGGAAATCTCGTCAATCTTACAACGTTTGAAGCTACTGATAATCTCTTGACTGGCCGATTACCATACTCCATTGGTAATCTTATGAGCCTGCATGTTCTGAGCCTACAAGGAAATAGGCTCGATGGCCAGATTCCTGACTCTATTAGCAAGCTTTCCCAGTTGAATCAGCTTCACTTGCAGAATAACATGTTTAATGGAAGCCTGCTTGCCAGCTTTAAAAATCTGGTGAACTTGCAGGAGCTGGATCTGTCATGGAACAGATTTAGTGGAGAAATCCCCGAAGAAATTCTTGGCCTTCGGCCTCTGTCAGTGAGACTTGATATCTCAAATAATCTACTCACAGGGAAATTGCCTGAGGAAATGGGCAAATTGGCGAATTTGAATTGGTTTGCAGCTGCGAACAACAATCTATCTGGCGAAATACCCACCGCACTTGGAAATTGCCTGAGCTTGGAATATCTTTTTTTACAAGGAAATTCATTTGAAGGTGCCATTCCTCAGTCTTTGAGCAACTTGAAAGGCCTACGCATATTAGATCTTTCGCAGAACAATCTCGTTCAGCAAATTCCGATATTCCTGGAAAAACTCAACGGGCTTCTGATTCTGAATCTATCATTCAATGAACTGGAAGGCGAAGTACCAGAAAATGGTATCTTCAAGAACTCTACTGCAATTTCACTATATGGGAACAAAAATCTGTGTGGAGGAATCACTAAACTTCATTTACCATTCTGCGAAAATGGAACTTCCAGTAATTCAAATGGACGAAAACATCTAAGTCTCATGATCAAAATCCTCATTCCAGTCATCTGCGTAGTCTTATGTTCAGCATTTAGTTTATGTATTTACATCACTTTGTGTCGCATAAAGCGCTTGAAGAAGAAGTCTACTTTTAATCCAATTGAAGATCAGTTCAAAAGAACTGCATATGCTGAACTTTTAAAGGCAACAAATGGGTTCTCATCTTCTAATCTGATTGGAGTTGGGGGCTTTGGTTCTGTTTACAAAGGAGTTATACAACCTGGTGAAACTGTTGTCGCTGTCAAGGTGCTGAATCTCGATCGACATGGGGCTTCGAAAAGCTTCATGGCTGAATGTGAAGCACTGAGAGGCATCCGACATCGAAATCTCGTGAAGGTATTGACAGCATGCTCGTCTGTGGATTTCAGTGGGAGAGATTTCAAAGCATTAGTACTAAACTACATGCATAATGGAAGCTTAGATCAGTGGTTGCATCAAGATAGCTTCAGTTCTGAAACTAAAATTTTAAAATTCGAGCTTAGATTAAGCATAGCCATCGATGTGGCCTCTGCACTCGATTATTTGCACAATCTCGGACATGCACAAATCGTTCATCGCGATTTGAAGCCGAGCAATGTTCTTCTTGATGAGGAGATGACTGCGCATCTGAGCGATTTCGGTCTAGCGAAGATCCTTCTTGACAAAGATGACAAGCAAATAGCATCAATTGGGATTAAAGGAACCATCGGATATGTTCCTCCAGGTGCGTATTCCAGCTTTTTCCCACTCTAAAAAATGAAACCAAAATTGTTTGATCTGTGTGTCTCTCCTCCCCTCAGTCAGCACATCTTCAACCCCATTATTTATAAACATTGGTCACATAAGCGTTATGTGCTGATTGTATGTGTCGGTAAGCATTGATCAAATAATTATCCCTCACTTACAAAGTTTAAATTTTGTAAGTTATGGTTGGTTAGTTAATATGAAACATCTATTTTTCAAGTGTAGATGCCTTAATAACTAAAAAAAGAGAGTTTTTTTAGCGAAATGAGTCAGCCGTATTAGAGATAGTCCTATATATTATTTATTTATGCAAGTCATGCACGGATTATTTCATGTAGATAGTTTTCTACGAGTATCAAGGCATTAATGAATCACTCTCATATATACTTGAATGACATATCTGAAATTTTCTTTCAGAGTATGGAATGGGAAGTCAGCCTTCTCCTCAGGGAGATGTATACAGCTACGGAATTCTACTACTTGAGTTATTCACTGGGAAAAGACCAACAGAAGAAATGTTCATGGATAGTTTAAGCCTGCGGGAATATGTTGAGAGGTCGTATGCTAATAATCTCATGGAGATCATTGATCCACCTCTTGTAAAGGATGCTCAAAATAGAGTTCGAGGCACCGGAAATGAGATTTTTGAGGAATTAAAATGTGTATATTCAGTCATAGGAATTGGCCTTTTATGTTCTTCGAATGATTATAGAGAGCATATGGAAATGAGAGATGTGGCCGTTGAGTTGAATGTTGTCAGGAAGGCATTTGAGAAGATACTGGATTAGTATAGAGTTTGAGTAATGAAAATTTGATTGGGAAAATTGAAAGTGTCAAGTGTTTATATATGTTGGGTGTATGATTCTATTGTTGATCGGTTTCATATGGATTCATCTTCTTGTTGAGTCTTTGTAAAGTTTGAATTTTTGGTGTTGCTGTGAGTGCCGGATCATGAATCCTCTACATTTGCATTTACTGTTGTCAAGTACATTTTGAATGGCTAGGATTTATTGGAATTTTGGTGATTATACCCTGCATTTTTAGCCTTGCAATTACTTGTTAGAATTGAAGTGAGCTAGCGCCAGCGCTAGCTACTACTCGCCACCCCCCCCCCCCCTTATTTTGCCTATAAATAGAGGGGTACCCCCTCTAAAGAGTATCGATTCTGAAAGTGGCGAGTATCCTCAACTTTGAGCGAGTTAGAGATACCAGAGCGCTACCATACGAGCATCGAACTTGGAGTAAGTTCGGCAGGCGAGTTACCTACTCGCGAGATAGCGCCGGCGATAGTGGATAGCGCCTGCGTTAGCGGATAGCGCCTGCGTTAGCGAGAAGAGAAGCGAGGAGCGAGTACCTACTTCGGAGATAGCGCCTGGCGCTAGTGGCTAGCGCACGCGGTAGTGAGAAGTGGAGGAAGCGAAGCGCGGCGAGCGTGCGAGTAGCTTGGAGTGCGAGCAACGAGCTTGCGAGTAGCAGGGCTAACGCCGGCGCTAGCGTTACCGCCGGTGGTAGCGAGGAGCGAGTATCACCTACGCGGTGTGCTCCAGAGGAGAAGCGGACCTTGTCCGTGACTAAGTTCTTTCCTTCTATTGGCTGTTGTGAATTAAGTTGGATGCAACTTGTATTCAGCCTTGTTTGTTTGTAACTAGCTGCCAGAGTTATTATTGTGAAAGCTTGTGTTCATCGTTGGTGTCCTTATTCTCCTGTTGGTTGACGTGTTCTTCCGACTACAAAATATTTCACATGGTATCAGAGGGATAGTGGGAACAAGGACGAAGCAACCAAGATGGACGGCGGAGGAGGGTATGCTAGAGGACTTGGAATCGAGCTGCTCATCCAGACCAACTACAAGAAGTGGAAGTCTTGCTTGGAGAGATACCTGCTTGGAGAGGACCTATGGGAGGTCGTTGGAGGAGAAGAGCAGGCAGAAGTCTTTCCAATCGAAGACAATGGTAAAGCTGTGAGAGCTTGGAGGAACACCAACGCCAAGGCGGAGTTCACCTTGAAGAGAGTCATCTCACCTGACTTGTTCGACCACATCATAGGTTGCAAGTCAGCGTCTGAGATCTGGATAGCCCTCGATGGGTTATTCAACAAGAAGAATGTAGCGCGCCTACAATTCCTGGAGAATGAGTTGGCTAAGTCGACTCAAGGCGAGATGACGATATCCACCTTCTTCCTGAAGGTGAAGAAACTGTGTGGGGAGATCTCGGCCTTGGATCCTGAAGAGTCAATCTCAGAGGCGAAGTTGAAGCAGCACATACTCCGAGGATTGAGGAAGGAGTATGTCCCCTTCGTTACTTCCGTGCAAGGGTGGGCTACTCAGCACTCCCTTCTGGAGCTAGAGAACCTGTTGTCGTCACAGGAGAGCTTGGCGAAGCAGATGGCGGGAGTATCCATCTCAGGAGGAGATGACGAGGCCTTGTTCTCAGGAAAGAGGAGATCCTGGGACAAGAGAAAGAAGAACTCCGAAGATGGACCTTCAACGTCCTCTCAGGGAGATGGGGGGAAGTTCCTCCCTGCGCGCGATAAGAAGGGGAGATCCCTTTGCTTTGCCTGTAAGAAGTACGGGCACATGGCAAAGGACTGCCGATCCAATCTAAAGGCCGGTCATGCTGCTAACAAGGAGGGAGATCACCAGAGAGATGGAGGAAGAGGTGGAGGTCACCGGGGCGGTGAGAGGGGGGACAATTGTTTCCTGGCAGAGATGACAGCAACGTCAGTCGATGTCTTAGCCTCCATCAACCTCGAGAACGACTGGATAGTGGATTCCGGTTGCGGGCATCATCTCACTGGAGATATGTCCAAGTTCGACTCCTTGGAAGCGTATGAAGGAACGGATGCTATCATCACTGCGGATGGTACGGTACATCCCGTGGAGCGAGAAGGGAAGGTGTCCCTTGGGAGTAGAGAGAAGATAGTGACACTGAAGAGTGTGTATCACGTGCCAGGAATGAAGAAGAACTTCTTCTCGGTGGCTAACGCAGTGGATGCTGGATACCACGTGTTGTTTGGACCGAAGGAGGTGAAATTCCTGAAGAACCTATCTCCTGTTAATGCTGATGTCACGCTCACCGGGAGAAGGGTGAAGGATTTGTATGTTCTGTCTGCAAATGCCTATGTGGACAAGCTGAAGACAAACGACAACGCTGTGATCTGGCATGAGAGGCTGGGTCATGTGGGGATGGACAAGCTGAAGATGATGGCGGCAAAAGGCCTAGTGAGTGGCCTGCCTCATCTCTCTTCCTACGGCAACGGTCATGTGTGCGACGGATGCCAATATGGAAAGTCACATCGACTTCCATTTGACAAGTCGGAGACCAGGTGTAAGGCACCTCTTGAGTGCGTAGATGCTGACGTCATGGGGTCGTACGCCACCCTTACTTATGGAGGCAATAAGTATGCGCTGGTTCTGGTGGATGACTATACCCGCTATACGTGGGTATACTTTCTGAGAGAGAAGTCAGAAGTTTTCAACAAGTTCCTAGAGTGGAAGGAGCTTATGGAGGGGAGTCTGAACCGCAGAGTGAAGAAGCTGAGAAGCAACAATGGAGGGGAGTTTACCTCCAATGAGTTTGCTTCTTTCTGCAGGAGGTTCGGCATTCGGCGGGAGCTCTCCTGCGCTCACACCCCTCAGCAGAATGGGGTGGCAGAGAGGAAGATCCGCCATCTGGTGGAGACTACCAGGAGTTGGCTACATGCCAAGAGCATTCCCAAGGCCTTATGATCGGAGGGAATGACGTGTGCTACTCATGTGATCAACAGGCTACTTCCGAGTCCTAACAGGATGGTGTCTCCACACCAGCTCATGTTCGGGGAGAAGCCCAATTTGGGTCACATGAAGGTGTTCGGTTCTACCTGCTTCGTGCACGTCCCGGACGCTCAGAGAACCAAGTTGGAGCCGAAAGCGAGGAAGTGTATCTTCATCGGCTACGATGAGCGGAAGAAGGGGTGGAAGTGCATGGATCCGCAGACCCACAAGTTCGTCGTCTCGCGCGACGTAATGTTTGACGAACTGGTCTCATACCAGGGAGTCTCTTCAGTGGAGCTGCCGGAGAGTGGAGAATCTAGCAGGGAAGAAGAGTGGGTCACTGAGGACCCTACTGTGGAGTTGGAGCTATCTCCCAGTGCTCCATCGCCATCTGGCTCAAGAGGAGCATCTGGCTCAGGAGGAGCATCTGGCTCAGGGGGAGCTGCGAACTCAAGAAGCAGGGAGAGCACCGCTTCAGGAGGAGTTCAGAGAGGAACTCAAGCAGAGGAGTCTACCGGTGTGGTAGATAGTGGACAAGCCTTGAGGAGGTCAAAGAGGACGATCGTCCCGCCTGCTCGCTATAAGGAGGGGAACTTCGTGAGTTTGGTTTCCTGCTTCTTCGCGGGACCACTCGATGAGAGGGAACCCGTCTGCTTTGAGGATGCAGCTGGCATCAAGGAGTGGGACGCGGCCATGATCGAGGAGATGGAGGCCCTAGAGAAGAATGAGACATGGGAGCTGGTTCCCATGGTGGAGGGCATCAAACCTGTCACCTGCAAATGGGTGTACAAGGTTAAGAAGAGAGCGGATGGAGAAGTGGAGCGGTACAAGGCGAGGCTTGTCGCTCGAGGCTTCTCACAAACCTACGAAGAGGACTACGAAGAGACATTTAGTCTTGTCGCGAAGATGACGTCGGTGAGGACGGTCATCGCTCTGGCGGCGTGCCGAGGTTGGAAGCTGTGGCAGTTTGATGTGAAGAACGCATTCCTATACGGAGAGATAGACAAGGACATATTCATGGTGCAACCACCTGGATACGTGTCCAAGTCTCAGCCACGTCATGTCTGCAAGCTAAAGAAGGCCCTCTACGGGTTGAAACAGGCGCCGAGAGCCTGGTTTGGAACGATTGCGGAGTACTTGCAGTTCTGCGGCTACGATGCCTCAGACTCAGACTCCAGCATGTTCGTGAAGAAGAGTGAAGGTCTTCACGTGCTGGTGCTGCTGTACGTCGACGACATGATCGTGACAGGGAACAACCCTGAGGAGGTCGCGGCGCTGAGACAGCAGCTTTCCATACGATTCGAGATGAAGGACCTTGGTGAACTGCACCATTTCCTTGGCCTCCAAGTTGAGAAGAGAATAGGCGGACTGTATGTTTCGCAGAGGGCGTATGCCGAGAGGATCATCGAAAGATTCGGCATGAAGGAGGGGAAGAGCAGTTTCGTTCCTCTGGAGGCTGGGCTGAAGCTTCGGAAGGAAGAAGGGAGGATTCTTCCTGATCTGAAGATCTTTCCAGCACTGATGGGGAGTCTTATCTACCTGACTATCACGAGGCCGGACATCGCCTTTGCTGTCGGCCGAGTTAGTCGGTATATGCAGGAGCCGCGAAAGCCTCATCTGGAGGCAGCCAAAGGGATATTGAAGTACGTGAAGGGAACCCTTGAGATGGGGTTGTCCTATGAAGAGAAGTCTGACTTCAAGCTGCATGGGTACACGGATGCAGACTACGGAGGTGACGCTGATGATCGCAAGTCGACATCAGGTTACGTGTTCTTGTGCGGAGCTGCTGCTATCTCGTGGTGTAGCAAGAAGCAGGACTCTATTTCCCTTTCTACCACGGAGGCCGAGTACAAGGCATCGTCCTTAGCAGCTCGGGAGTGTGTCTGGCTAAGGAGACTAGTGGAGGATGTGGACGAGGAGGTCAGCGGACCTACTGTGCTTCGCAGGGACAATGAGAGTGCATTGAAACTGGTAACCAATCCAGTGTGTCATGCAAGGACCAAGCACATAGAGATCGAGCATCACTTCATCAGAGAGAAGGTGCTGGGTGGCTTGATCGTTGTGGAGCATGTGCGGAGTGAAGAGAACCTTGCGGATATATTCACAAAGCCCCTATCTGCGGGGCCATTCCGGAGGCTTCGCTCGTTGCTTGGAGTTGTTCCCGGAGCTCACTTCAAGGGGGAGTGTTAGAATTGAAGTGAGCTAGCGCCAGCGCTAGCTACTACTCGCCACCCCCTTGTTTTGCCTATAAATAGAGGGGTACCCCCCTCTAAAGAGTATTGATTCTGAAAGTGGCGAGTATCCTCAACTTTGAGCGAGTTAGAGATACCAGAGCGCTACCAGACGAGCATCGAACTTGGAGTAAGTTCGGCAGGCGAGTTACCTACTCGCGAGATAGCGCCGACGATAGTGGATAGCGCCTGCGTTAGCGAGAAGAGAAGCGAGGAGCGAGTACCTACTTCGGAGATAGCGCCCGGCGCTAGTGTCTAGCGCACGCGGTAGCGAGAAGTGGAGGAAGCGAAGCGCGGCGAGCGTGCGAGTAGCTTGGAGTGCGAGCAGCGAGCTTGCGAGTAGCAGGGCTAACGCCCGGCGCTAGCGTTTCCGCCGCCGGTAGCGAGGAGCGAGTATCACCTGCGCGGTGTGCTCCAGAGGAGAAGCGGACCTTGTCCGTGACCAAGTTCTTTCCTTCTATTGGCTGTTGTGAATCAAGTTGGATGCAACTTGTATTCAGTCTTGTTTGTTTGTAACTAGCTGCCATAGTTATTATTGTGAAAGCTTATGTTCATCGTTGGTAACCTTATTCTCCTGTTGGTTGACGTATTCTTCCGACTACAAAATATTTCACATTATTCTATACAAAGGGCAATTTCTTGCAATAATGTTTTATGACTAGGTTCAAATAGAAATCCTAGAATAGTTGATATGAAATAGGAATTTTTGAATCATGTAAATCCATGCTATTTACTCTTTAATTTTTTTTAAATTTTTAGCTCTCATTTTGTATGGTATATTCAAATGAAATAATCCGAAGATAATATTCCAGATCATTTCTATTGTTTTATTAACAAAAAAGCTAATACTATCCGATAGTTGATCCGTTGTTGTATTCAAACCGAATTGTTTTTGTTACTAATATTGTTGTGGATCGCTCGGGTGCTCTGGTAGACCGATCGAATTGAACCACCTTAGCTCGGAAGCGAATCGAGCGCGCAAACAGTCAATGAGTGAATTAGTAAGCAACACGAGGACTTTTTAACGTGGAAAACCCGGAAAGGATGAAAAACCACGTGGCCGGAGCTGTGCCGGCCAACTTCCACTATCTTCTGGGGGGTTACAATTGAAAACTTAGAATTCGAGCACGATAGGCCGCTACTCGTTACAATGTTAGAGAGGGAGAGAGAGAGAGAGCTCCGAGGGTGACAGGCCACCTCTAGGAAAGCTAAGTACTTCTTCTTCTGAGAACGGTAGTGGGAACAAAAGTGAGAATGCTGAGTCGCCTTTCGGGATCCGAAGGTTCCCAGATCACTTAGGAAGATAGACTTCCAGAGTGAAGGAAATCTCCAAGCCCACGAAGGAGATCTTCGAAGGCCGAAGGAAATCTTCGAGCGCGGAAGGAGAATTCCAAGGAAATCTTCAAAGGAGCTCTCTCGGGTGCAGAAGGCACGGTGTCTTGAAATGAAGGTCTTGAGTTCCTTTTATAGCCTTGGGCATGGGTAGTTCGGTAATTTTGCCGTCGTAACCACCGTAACTACCTGATGGGCGAATCACGTTTGCCGATTCGGAGCACACAGATCGTCATTTTTCATAAATGACCGTCTTGCCCTTCGGGCAGTTTGGGCAGTTCGGGCAGCTTCGTTGACGGCGATGAAGGCGACAAACGAGACCTGCAATTTGAGAAATTAAGAAATGTTAACTGCGCGCGTGTCGAGAACGTGGAAGCGTTCTGAGCGTGGGTGGAAGCGTTCTGAGAGCGCAACGAACACGAGAGTGTTCTGAACGCTCAACGAACACGAGAGCATTCTGAGCGCGCAATGAACACGAGAGCGTTCTGAGCGCGCGGTGAGCACGGAAGTGTTCTGAGCACGCAACGAACACGAGAGCATTTTGAGCGCGTAACGAACACGGGAGCGTTCTGAGCGCGCGGCGACCACGAGAGCGTTCTGAGCGCGCGGTGAGCGTGGATGCGTTCTGAGCGCGCGGTGAACGCGAAAGAATTTAAAACTAACAACTCACCACAAGACAAAAAATAACATAACAGAATAACAAAATTTCAATTAACAAATCCTTGGAGGCAGCTTTGGTAAATGACATGAGGTAGAACCGGTAGGTGGGAGTTGAAAATTGGCTTGAAATATGTGTCAATTTTCATGGTCAAAAGATGGTTATCCTCTTTTCATACTTACGATCAAATTTCGATTGATCTTTTTTCACATTAGGAGAAAAATATCGCATCAATTGTGGGTACGTGGATGGTGGCAATTGGAGATGGAGTGGTTAAGATGAAGATAAAATAATATTCTCGAATAGAGCACCCTCCCTGCGATTGGAATCAGACATAAAATAGCCTGGGGGAGGGGATAATATGGTTCTAACTGTGGGCTATTCAAATGAGCAAAAAATAACATTCGAGTTTTCTAACAAACTTTTAATGGAGAAGAAACGCCCATACGACTGATGAAGCCAAAGAGAAAATGATCACTCTTCTTTAAAATAAAATAATACATCCCTCTCTCTATATATACATATGGTTATTTATTTGTTGACTTTTCTCATCAAGGAAAGGAATGACAATTACTTCTTTAGATCATCTTTAGACTCATGATCACACTGTTGATCAGGATCTCCTACATAACAATTATACATTTATCAATGGAACTTCATGATGATTTAACTGTTAAATTTTTGTGCTGCTACCAATCAAGTATACCAACGATGGACAAAGATAGCTATATTATAATTAGGCAAACAATTTACAAGTAAACAAGCTGAATACAAGATGCATACACCTTGATTCAAAACAGCTGAGATAAAAATAAAATAACTTGTCGCGGACAAGGTCCGCTTCTCCACTATGTGTCGTTGAGCTTGTCAACACACTCTCCACTAGACAACACACTCAACCCTGCACTCTCCACCTCACAGTGCACTCTCCACCTCTCGCTGAGGTACGGGTTGGGGTGGAACTCTCTTGGGGTGTAGGCACACTCCCACTCACTAGTTCACACTAGTTCTCTCTCTCTCTCTCTCTTCTCTTGTCTCTCTCTTCACATTTACTTAGTAGGGTGGGGGGGGGGGGGGGTATTTATAGAAAACCCAATATAGGAGAGATGGGGTGGGGGGGGGGCACATAGACATGCCCCCAACATTCCACTCGCCCAACACAAGGGCAGCCACCCTCCAAGCTCCACTCGACAACCACAAAGCAACCCCTCCCTTTAGGTCCACTCGGCAGCACCCATACCTCCACTCGCCAACTAGGTAGCCCAATGCCTCCTGCCTCCACTTCCACTCGCCAACAAGCAGCCCCCTCCTCTCACTTCCACTCGTCACTCACACAGAAACCCACTCGCCAACTTCACCCAGCATGCTCCACTCGCAAGCTCACCTTCATGCTCCACTCGCCAACCTCACCTCCCTTCTCCTCTCACTTCAAACTTCAACACTCACCTTTGAAGTGAGCTTCAGGGACAACTCCAAGGCTAGCGCGAAGCTTCTTGAACGGCCCCGCAGATAGTGGCTTTGTGAAGATGTCCGCCAGGTTCTCTTCACTCCGCACATGCTCCACCGCAAGCGAGCCACTAGGTCCTCTGACCTTCTCATCTACATCTTCCACCAGCCTCCTCAGCCAGACACACTCCTGAGCTGCTAAGGACGACGCCTTGTACTCGACCTCAGTGGTGGAGAGGGAAATGGAGTCCTGCTTCTTGCTACACCACGAGATGGCAGTGGCTCCACACATGAACACGTAACCTGATGTCGACTTGCGGTCATCAGCGTCACCTGCGTAATCTGCATCTGTGTAGCCATGCAACTTGAAGTCAGTCCTCCCTCCATAGAACAACCCCATCTCAAGGGTCCCCTTCACATACTTCAGTATCCCCTTGGCTGCCTCCAGATGAGACTTCCGCGGCTCCTGCATGTACCGACTCACTCGGCCGACAGCAAAGGCTATGTCCGACCTTGTGATGGTCAGATAGATAAGGCTCCCTACCAGTGCCTGGAAGATCTTCGGATCAGGAAGAATCCTCCCTTCTTCCTTCCGAAGCTTCAGCCCAATCTCCAATAGAACGGAGCTGCTCTTCCCCTCCTTCATGTCGAATCTCTCGACGATCTTCTCGGCATACGCCTTCTGGGTCACGAGCAGCCCTTCACTTCTCTTCTCCACTTGAAGTCCAAGGAAATGGTGCAGTTCACCAAGATCCTTCATCTCAAACCGGATGGCTAGCTGCTGTCTCAGCGCCGCGACCTCTTCACCGTTGTTCCCGGTCACGATCATGTCGTCGACGTATAGCAGCACCAGCACGTGAAGGTCTTCACTCTTCTTCACGAATATGCTAGAGTCTGAGTCTGAGGCATCGTAACCACAGAACTGCAGATACTCTGTAATCTTCCCATACCAGGCTCTCGGCGCCTGTTTCAACCCATAGAGGGCCTTCTTCAGCTTGCAGACATGACGTGGATGAGACTTGGACACGTATCCAGGTGGTTGCACCATGAATATGTCCTTGTATATCTCTCCGTATAGGAATGCATTCTTCACATCAAGTTGCCATAACTTCCACCATTTGCACGTTGCTAGGGCAATGACCGTCCTCACCGACGTCATCTTCGCCACAGGACTGAAGGTCTCCTCATAGTCCTCTCCATAGGTTTGTGAGAAACCCCGAGCGACAAGCCTAGCCTTGTACCGCTCTACTTCTCCATCAGCTCACTTCTTCACCTTGTACACCCACTTGCATGTGACAGGCTTGATGCCCTCCACCATGGGAATAAAGTCCCATGTCTCGTTCTTCTTCAGGGCCTCCATCTCCTCATCCATGGCCACGTCCCACTCCTTGGTGCCAACATCATCTTCAAAGTGGGCAGGTTCCCTCTCGTCGAGTGGTCCTGGGAAGAAGCAAGAGATCAAACTCACGAAGTTCCCCTCCTTATAGTAAGCAGGCGGGACGATGGTCCGCTTCGACCTCCTCAAGGCTTGGCCACTTTCTACCGCTCCGGTAGACTCCTCCTCTCCAGCTCCTCCTTCAACTTCTCTTGAAGCAGCGCTCCCCCTGCTTCTAGATCTTGAAGCTCCACCTGAGCCAGAAGCTCCCCTTGAGCCAGATGCTCTCCTTGAGCCAGATGGCGACGGGGCACATGGAGATACCTCTAACTCCAGCATAGAGTCCTCAGTGACTCTCTCTTCTCCCCTGCTTGATTCTCCACTCTCCGGCAGCACCACAGAAGAGACTCACTGATACGAGATCAGTTCGCCAAACACTACGTCGCGCGAGACGACAAACTTGTGGGTCTGCGGGTTCATGCACTTCCATCCCTTCATCCTCTCGTCGTAGCCGATGAAGACACACTTCCTCGCTTTCGGCTCCAACTTGGTTCTCTCAGCCTCTGGAACATGCACGAAGCAGGTAGAGCCAAACACCCTCATGTGACTCACATCTGGCTTCTCCTCGAACATGAGTTGGTGTTGAGACACCATCCTGTTGGGACTCAGAGCTAGCCGGTTGATCACATGGGTGGCACATGCCATTCCCTCCGCCCAAAAGGCCTCGATGTGAAGGGGGAAATTTGTTGGGTGTGGTTCCCATCCGAGTCGGTAAAAACCACCGGGCGTGCTAGGTGCAGCCCGTGACTTTATATGCCCGCCATATATATAAATAAAACATATTGGCGTGAAGGAATTATATGAAAAAGTGTTTCAACAAAATAAGTTGCAACCTTATTCCTGCTGTTTTTGGTGTGCAGTCAAAACAATGCTGATTTTATTTGGACCGGTTCAGCTGAACCGGACCGTTTTTGGCGTGAACAGTCTTTGTTCTTTCAAGAGTCACGATAGAGAGGTTAGGGCTGAGAGGGCACTATTAATCTTCTCTCCTTTTGTTTTTTTAAGAGGAGCCATACGTAACTTCTCCCCCCTCTCTCTCGTTTTTGAGAACCGCCGCAGATCTCCTCTCTCCCTCTCATTTTTCTGCCGCCGCCTGGAGCAGTGCAGGGAGGCGCCGCTGCTGTCTATTGCAGTCCTTTGAGGGCCGCCCGCTGAGAAGGATTGGCCGCCCGCTGAGAAGGAGGGGCCACCCGCTGAGAAGCTTTGCCGCCCGCTGAGAAGAGGAGGGGCTGCCGCTGGGAGAAGAGGAGGGGCTACCACTGGGAGTTCTGGAGGAACTGCCTACCGCTGCTGTCGCCGGCCCTTTGTGTTCATGGCTTGGAGGTTGAAGACGAAGGAGAAAGGGGCTACGCATAGCCATTCTTGTTCGTGGATTTGGAGAACGTCATCTTCGAAGTTGGGACGGATTATTCAATCCGTCCGGGTAACACTTCTCACCTATTTTTGTATCTCTTTCAAATACTTGTGATTGTGTGTGGTTTGAAAGGAGACTGTGTAAACCTTTGTGGTTGTGGTGGTGGAGTGGAGATCCTTTGTGGATTGGTGGAGGGAAAGCCTGTATTCCGTGCGTGTGATTTATCACACATTTTTAGTGGAGGCTTTCCGGGTTGGACTCCGATCGTCCCGTGGTTTTTCACCCAATTGGGTTTTCCACGTTAAATATTCTATGTGCTTTATTATTTTCTGCAATTTTTTTTTGCTGCATATTTGCATACCGCTCAACGCAGTCGCACAGGTGCTCTGGTCGGGAGTGTTAGCTCTCATTCCCAACAAGTGGTATCAAAGCGAGGTTCAGTGACAGAGCCGTTTTAGTGACAGAGCAGATACCGGGCTGACCTTTTGGGTTTTTTTCAGGACGAGTCGATTGTTATCTCGGGTGTACAATTGGGAGTGGTAGTTTACGACCATTGGCCCGCTGTCTATCCTCTCCAGTTGTATACTTTGAGATAGTCGACTCAAAGATCAGTGGTCGGTCCGGCCAGTTGGCAAAGCAGAATGGAGTCCACATCAGGTTCAGAGCAGATGGTAAAGTTGAATGATGTCAATTACCACCAGTGGCATCTTCTGATGGAGGATCTGATCTACGTGAAGGGTTGGCATGCTCCTATCTTTTAGGAGATGCCAGAGGACATGGATCCGGCGAAATGGAAGGTGGAGCATCGGAAGCTGTGTGGGTTTATCAGACGGTTCGTGGAGCCGAACGTCTACAACCATGTGGCTAGCATCACTGATGCAAAGGTACTGTGGATGACTCACGAGACATTGTATGCCAAGAGCACGAGCATCAACAAGCTTTATCTGCTGAAGAAGCTTGGAGAGTTCAGGTACCGGGAGGGCTCACCTATTTTGGATCATGTCAACGAGTTCCAGGGGATTATCGATCGTTTGACTGCCATGAAGGTGACTTTTGAAGATGAAGTGAACGCATTGTGGCTACTCAAGTCACTTCCTGATTCTTGGGAGATGGTCAGAGTTTCTCTGATCAATTCTTCCCCCCAGGGGATTGTTTCCATGGAGATCGCCAAGAGTGGAATCTTGAATGAGGAGGTGAGACGAAAGTCTCAGGGGACTTCGGGATCTTCTTCACGAGCCGACGTTCTAATTACTGAGCCCAGGGGGAGAGGAAGGAGTAAGAGCCGAGGAAGGAAGGAGGACAGGAGTCAGAGTAGGGGCATGTCGAAGTCACATTATCAAAACGTGGAATGCCACTACTGCCATAAGAAGGGTCACATCAAAAAGTTTTGCTATTCATTGAAGAACGATCAGAAGAAGAAGGGGATTGCCACTGAGGGCAAGGATGAGGGTCACACGGCAGCTACTGTTTCTACTGAGGAGGACGGCGTCATTATTGTTGGCGACGATGTCACTGTTGCACTTGCGTGTGACGACCGATGCTGGATCGTTGATTCTGGAGCCTCTGCGCATGTCTCCCACAACAGGGAGTTATTTGCCACTTACACCACTCATGACTGTGGGGTGTTGAGGATGGGCAATGGGGATACGTCCAAGGTGCTTGGGCGTGGAAACATGCACTTGAAGACGAGTACTGGTGCCCTACTGGTTCTGAGGGATGTGCGGCATGTGCCAGATATTCGCTTCAATTTGATATCAGTTGGCAGACTTGGAGACGAAGGAGACCTGAGTTTCTTTGGATGAGACTTCTGGAAGCTGATCAGGTGATCACTTGTGATGGCCAGGGATGTAACATCCCCCAGACAGCTAGACCCCCCAGGTGAATCTGCCTTGACAAGGTCATGACAAGTCCTTGGTAGTGTAGAAATCCCTTTAACTTAGGCAAGATTAGGGTTGAAAGTGCCTTGGACTGCAAATAGCAATTTCCAGTGACCAAGCTTAGGGTTGGACTTTAGGGCCTCATCTTGAACATTTGACCCCACCATAGTATCCCTAACCCATTAGGGGTCCCCTTAGGGCACCAAGGGCCCATTGGGGTCAACCAAAGAGGCCAATTTGACCAAAGTCAACCAAAACCCCAAATTGGTCAAAGTAGCCTAATTAGGGTCAAATAACCTCCACCATGCCAAATTGACCACACATCTAGGTCTAAAATACCATAAGAGACCTAGTAAACCTAAAAGCCCCATCATGGGACCCCCAGGGGTGCAAATTGACCAAAATGCCCTTTTTAGGTCAAAATGGCAATTCTTCTCCAAGTGCCCTAATTGACCACCTCCATATTAAATTGACCTTACCCATAGTGTTATCATATCATAGTGGACCCAGTGGACCAAGAAGCCCCATAACTGGGTCAACCCTAGGGCTCAATTTGACCAAAGTCAATTTAGCCTGTTTTGGTCAAATCAGCTTGTATTGGGTCAACTAAGGCTCATATGACCAAATTGACCCCACCAGTAGTTTCTAAACCTAATTTGGAATCCAATGGACCCAAAAGCCCCATCCTAGGGTCACCCAATTGGTCAATTTGACCAAAAGTCAAACTTGCCCAATTTAGGTCAAATCTCTTAAACCTAGCCCAATCCCTTTGGGCTAACTCAATTGGGTGGTCAACCAGCCCAGTAGGCTAGCATTAAACATAAGTGGGAGTGGAAAATCGGCCATGGTGAGTAGGAGAGAGAAATGGGGGTTTTCCCCAATTTGGGGAAGAGAAAAGAGGCCATTCATGAACATTAAGGTGTTTCACCCCTTGGCCTCCCTCATTAACACTCCCATTCATCTCCTCTGGCGATTTAGAGGAGTTTCCAGCAGTTTCCAGGAGTAATTAAGGCAGGGGGGATGTATAGGGCCGGCCTTGGGGAGGAAGATGAGGAGGCCATTAATGGCACAAGGGATTAAAGCCACCACCACCTTCAATCGACCCCCCTATCACCTTCAGAAGTCGGAGAGGAGAGAAACCCCCAAGAATTCAGAGGATATCATGCTCTGTAGGCTTGAATCGGCATGGCACCACAACCACCCCGAGCTCCCATGGTGTACACGAGGACAACAAGGCGACAAGCCGCACAACAGGTCCATTTCCCTTCCCTAACCTCTGAGGAATAGATCCCAATCGCCGGCGGCTCGAATCGTGGCCAATTGGCCGTGAAACGAGCCAACCAAGCCTCCCATCGATCGGGTTGGGCTTCTCCTCCCAGAACACTTATCCGGCCACCTCCGGCCGATCAAACACCGCTCATCGCCGGCCACCACCTCAACGCAGGTGGTGGTGGCGTTGGTCGGCCGGGCGGCGCTCAGGTGGCCGGGAAATCCAAGATCAAACGGCAACGGGCACGGAAAATCCTGGCCGCTGGTTTATCGGGGACGAAGACCAAGCGCGGTCGGATTGCTTTAAGATTCGTGCGCCTCCCTTAGTGTTAATTCCTGTTTTCTGTGATCAAAATGTTGCAGTTTGTTAAATACTTTAAGAATACTTAGAGGCTTCTAGGGAAAATTTGTCCAACATCAACGTTGGAGCCCCTGATGTCTAGTTTAATACAAAATTGAGTTCACTCGATTTGTAGCCTTGGTTAGGGCACAACACTCATTTTGGTGAGGTCTGTCCATAGGGCTAACCAGAGTTTGTTTTGGATGCTCACATCAATCTAGAACTCCAAATGACTTGAAATTTAGGGTGCAGGCTGTTCTTATATATATGAAGGACATATCCAAAAATCAGAATTTTTGGAGAATCTTTTTCTATAGTTTTTGGAAAAATTTAATAATCCATGTATGATTCAATTAGGTGTCTTAAACACCTCAAAACCATTCCAAACTTGGATGTGTGGTCTTAGAGAGCATACTAGGTCTCTGGTTAAAATCTCATAATTTTTGGAGTTGATTTGGTAGGGTAATTTTCAAAGTCAATCCTAGGCTCCCTAGGTTAGGGAAAAACTTTGGGTGAGTGCCCCCACTCTTCCACAAAGCCAGTTGGCTTCATATTTGGGGTGCACATCACCCTCACCCTTGCCAACCCTTGGTCCAAATTTGGTGGCCATTGGAGGTGGTCTACCCTAGTAATTTGCAAAGGGGCTAATTGCTATTTGCACCCCAATTAGGCACCCAAAAGAACCCCACTCCTCACCAAATGTTGGTAGGACCTTGGGTGGTCATTCGCTGACCTCTGGCCAAAATCTTTGAGTAGATTGGACTTGGACAAGGTAGGGAATTTTCCTTGGACATTTGTTTGCTTAAGGGTTAATTTAGGGTAAAAGTGGACTTAGGCTAATTTTAGAGAGTGGATGGGTTTCCTCCCACTGATTGAAGGAGTGGCTTTGGTCACTGACTTGGGGTGCATGGGACACCCCAAGGAGCCATTTTTTGGAAGAGCTGGGCTTAGTGTGCCCTAAAATCCTAGTGGTTAACCCTAGGGTGCCCTTTAGGGCTTTGTGAAGGACATATGAGTGTTTGTCCTTGAAGAAGTGTGTAATGGTCTCCTCTGAGTTCTATGAGTGTTATAACACCCTCACAAGAAGTTTGAGTGGATTTTGGGAAGTATGGACCTTAATCCTAGGTTAAACCCTTAAGGGGTGCAGTTAGAGGCCAATGAAGGAAGAGGGGTCAAATCTTAATGGGTTGACTTGAAATTTTGGGGAGATGGTCATGGTGATCAGAGAGTACTACTGTGAGAAATTGGTGTGGTTTGGAGTTGCCAACCCTAGGTAATAGATCCTTGGGTAGATTTGTAAATATTTAAGTTTTGGGGATTTAGGAAAAATAGTACTTATTCATTAACCATCTTCTGTCACCAAATTAGTTTTGATGCTATTAACCTCTGGAGATTCTACTAGAACCATTGGAAAACTTTTGGAGGTCCAAATTATAATTATTCGTATTGTTGGCAATTTGTGGGATGAACAATTTTAGGGTGTTAGTTTTCAGTAATATCATGAAACTTTGCTGGATGTCATTTCATACCATTATGAACCCACAGTAATTTTCTCATAATTTTTGGATTGATATTTTTGGTACTTCTAGTTCAATTTGGAATTAATTGCAAATATGTCCTTTGTGGAAATTATAAATGTAACCTCTATGAAACATGGTAAAATTTGGTGGGGCTGAATATTTTAGTATGAGTCATCTCTGTATAAATATTCTGAAGGTTTGGAGTCCATATGGGGGTACCTTCTTTGGAAATAATTGAAAATTAATGGGTTTTGGAATATTTAAAAATAGTAAACCTTGCTGGAATGTCCTAAAATTTCATATTTACTGATTACTTGGTACCCTTGATTTATGTAAAAATTGCGGTAGGCATTGGAAGTCAAAACAGTACACTTGTAGTTCAAATCTTAGGAAGTTGTAATTTTGGAAAAATTGTTTTAAATATTAATATTATTGGGAAAACTATGATTCTCTGGAACTTGCTTTAAAATGTCATGTTAGACCTCCAATAAATAGCTTGGGTCAGTTGGATGAATATTTGGAGTACCTTTAGTTGTAAGCCTCATGTAGTCAGTTTGGTCTGCGTATAGTAAAACTGCGAAACTTAGGAATTTAGCGGCTTACTAGGTGGAGATGGGGTGCAGGTGGTGTACACGGGTTGATTAGATAGTTGTGAGTCCACCCAAGGAAGTGTAGGTGAGGAAAGTGTACCTGGTGGGGTAAGAGTAAGGTTGCCCTGGGGATCGACGAAAGATTGTCTTTCCCCCTAGTATGTCTTAAGCACTTAGGCCTAACTCAAGTGAAGCGATAGAAGGGAATTCTTAAGGGTAGATACCAATAACAGTAAGTGTCTTGAGAAGGGGAGTCTTGGGGTGTCACCCCATTATAACTCCTAACACCGTAGTGAGCCCCTCACAGGGTAACCCTCGGGAAGTCCAAGATTAACCATAAACTGTAAGAGTAAAAATGTTATACATGAATAACTTAATAATACACACACCCACTCACCCGGGGTTTCAGGAGTTTAGTTGGTTTGGTGCTACGAGCAGTAGGCTCGGTGGTTGTAAGAGCGGAGTGCTAAGTCAGGTGAGATTGTGACTCAGTAGTATTTGTTGGTACGTACGGGTTGGTTCGGCGGGCCGATGGCTCGGAAGGTTATTGATGGCGGGCAGGTTAGCCCGGGGAGCTTATGGCTCAGAGGTAGGAAGTAGAACATGTTGCAGGTGCATTGAAGGTGGTGGGTCTTCGGTATTGGACGATCGTTCACACCGACGTCAATACGTTGACTCGGCAAGTGTGGTATTTACACTTAGCCTTAAAAGTCTGGTGGTCCAGCCAGTAAGAGTACGCAGATGCTCCGCGGGTTTTGCGTTGAGGCGTACAATAGGTCTAGGTTAGGTAGTATGAATACCAACCTAGAGGTGGGCGAGGCCCAACCCACCGCTTCCGTTTGCCACTACGGGAGTATCATGGGAGTCTTGCACGCTCCAAAAAGGGGGAACTAAAGGTCTATGCGCATAGAGTCGTAGTGAGTGAGTTGCACTTGTATGAACATAGCATAACAACATACTTTGCATGTCATAGCATAAACATTGCATTCAACCCCTACCCCTATCATATAAGTCGGTTATGGGACTTCTTATACGATAGGCCCTTGCTAAACGACCCCTTGGTCTATAGGTTTGTATGGGCATTCCTATAAATCAATGGTTACTTTCATTTTATGTACCTGCTTTACTTATTGTACTCTACTTACTCTTTACCTGCTCTTACTATGCTCTATTAACTGCTTCGATTATATTTATATACATGTGTAGCGTAGAAACATTTCCTGTACCACTGTCACCTGCTCTTTGTTTTACCCCTTGATTGTCCTCCGCTTCCTCCTCCCCATACGGTGCCTAGGAGCCTTTGGGGGAGGGGTGGGGAATTGGCTGAGTCATGTTTGACTGACGGTCGGTGGACCTTATCATTTTAGGAGACCGCGGCGACGGGGCAGCACCAGAGGCCGGTGCAGATGGAGGCGGGGCAGTCTAGCACAGGAGCACCGATGACAGGATCCGTGAGTGTTAGTGTTAGTTGATTGCTTCCGCGAGTGATCTTTGTAGTGAGGCTATTATGTATCGGGCAGGAGCCCTTGTTATCTCTTTTGTTTCAGTTATGTATGTGGACATCTCTTGATGGTTTATTTATATGTGATGTGGACTTGGCTTATTTAGTCGTTTACCCTTACTTTTCTTTGTGATCGAATTGGCCGACAGGATCGGCGTTTTGTAGTGGCGACCTTCCCGAGCGAGGGTGTCACCGCAAAATGGCGATTCTAGGCCTAAGACCCGGTGGTTTTTGCAAAAAAAAAATGGGGTCTTACAAGTGGTATCAGAGCGAACCTCGATCCGAAGAAAAGAAGTCCACAAACCCTGGGCCACCCCGCACGAGCTTAGTTTGAGGACAAACTACCAGCGGAAGCAGTGGTGTGCCCGTATGGGAATCACATCAAAAAAATCCACTTTTAACTGAATTTTCGTAGTCAATTTCCCCTACGGGTGTCAAGTTTTCTTTTGTAGCCCGCGGCGAACCCTGCCCCCAGCAGGGAATACCTTCGGCTGCAAGGAACTCTTTAGATAGTCCTTTAGTTAATGAGTTAGACTTAACCCCACTAGGACACGTGACTTATCTTGACAACTTATACCATGACCTAGTCTGAAATAGACCGTAAGTATAACTTTTGGTAAAGGTACGAGGATACTCAAAAGAGGATAGAGAAAGAAAGATTGACACATAAGTAGAATAGTATGAGATAGACTCAATCCTCGTATCCGTGATGTGACTACCTTAAGACAACCACCACGACAAACACCGAGGGTCGGATAAGAATTGGAGTTCAGAAGGGACCTGTTTGTAACCCTGTGACATGTTGACCCCGATAAGGTTGTCGTAGAAGGTACCTAGAAGAGTCTAAGGTGTGGAGTATACCAATGAGCCTCTAGATAGAACCCCAAATCTAAGGTTGTGTGCCCTAAGAATTGTTTGCATACTTGGGACGAATATAACTTGGTAATATTGAAGATACTTAGCCCAAAATAGATAGTGACTTATCTTTTGTTTATTGGGGCTTATCTTTTGTTTATTGGGGCTTATCTTTTGTTTATTGGGGCGTACCTTTTGTTTATTGGGCAAATTAACGACGAACTTGGATTTCCCTTAGACTTAAGTTAGAAATTTTTGTGTCATGAACATAATGATTTTTAAGTCGATCTTACTCAATTTTACTTGAAAGAAGATGAGATGGTGTAACAGTATGTTTGGAATGATGACCGATAGAAGTACCAGGACAATGGATAGACATCATTGATCGAACAACAACTTGAACTTAGTTGAAACATTAGAAATGTAAAGTTGCTAGGTCTGGTTACTTAGGGATGCAGATACCCTTCTGGAAATTGGGAACCGAAATTAGGTCGAGCAAGCTCTAATTATAATTGGAAGTTCTTGTGGTTTGGGGCATTCGGAAGTGATCAACTTATGATTTGTTAAAAATCACGCCCTGTCATGGTTGAAAATTTTAACTACAATAATAGCCCTATACCTTGGGAGCTATGATGATGAATAACCAAAGATCTTAGACGATGACTATTGGATTTAGAATCTAGTGTTTGAGTTTACTATGATAAGAATGATCTAAGTTTACCTTGCCTTGGACCATTTGAAAGTGATCAAGACTAGCACAAGTTGAAGTGAAAGAAATTTGGTGAAATAAACGAGATCATATTTCCTTGATGAAATGGACTTGTGAAAAACCTTAGGGTACCAAAATTTTGCCCTTATGAATCAAACTCCATGTAGAAATGATCGGGAGTCATCTTACTATTATGATTGGTTAGCGTATACTCATAAAGGTTCACAAGTGCACCCCCATTAATATTTAAGGATGATTTGGACGCTAGACGATTTGATTAGTTCCATCAATAGTAAGAACTGGAAAAGTTGTAGAGTAGAGATGATTGATTATTCGGACGTACCTGAAAGAGTAAGAGTTTGAATGTGAGAAGAAAACTTTAGGAGGCATAAGAGTCTGCCCAGGTTAGAGTGGAAGTTCGAGGGTAGATTGACCAAGGTAGCTAGGTCACCCCGGTCAGGATAGATGATACGACAGTGCGAGTCTTGCGGCGCAAGAAGATTCCAAAGGTTAAGACATGTGGTAAAGTTATGGACAGGAGGAGCACACCTGGGAGACACTAGAGATGGTGTGGCAGAGATAGTCAGTGCTCTTCGAGCCAAGAATAGCTTCAATTCTTAGGGGATGTTACGTTCAGTCACTCTCGGTGAAAACCCCGCAAGCCTAACCTGAATTTCGAGGACGAAATTATTATTTTTTGTTTATTGGGATTTGTAACATCCCCCAGACAGCTAGACCCCCCAGGTGAATCTGCCTTGACAAGGTCATGACAAGTCCTTGGTAATGTAGAAATCCCTTTAACTTAGGCAAGATTAGGGTTGAAAGTGCATTGGACTGCAAATAGCAATTTCTAGTGACCAAGCTTAGGGTTGGACTTTAGGGCCTCATCTTGACCATTTGACCCCACCATAGTATCCCTAACCCTTTAGGGGTCCCCTTAGGGCACCAAGGGCCCATTGGGGTCAACCAAAGAGGCCAATTTGACCAAAGTCAACCAAAACCCCAAATTGGTCAAAGCAGCCTAATTAGGGTCAAATAACCTCCACCATGCCAAATTGACCACACATCTAGGTCTAAAATATCATAAGAGACCTAGTAGACCTAAACGCCCCATCATGGGACCCCACATGGGTGCAAATTGACCAAAATGCCCTTTTTAGGTCAAAATGACAATTCTTCTCCAAGTGCCCTAATTGACCACCTCCATATTAAATTGACCTTACCCATAGTGTTATCATATCATAGGGGACCCAGTGGACCAAGAAGCCCCATGACTAGGTCAACCCTAGGGCTCAATTTGACCAAAGTCAATTTAGCATATTTTGGTCAAATCAGCTTGTATTGGGTCAACTAAGGCTCATATGACCAAATTGACCCCACCAGTAGTTTCTAAACCTAATTTGGAATCCAATGGACCCAAAATCCCCATCCTAGGGTCACCCAATTGGTCAATTTGACCAAAAGTCAAACTTGCCCAATTTAGGTCAAATCTCTTAAACCTAGCCCAATCCCTTTGGGCTAACTCAATTGGGTGGTCAACCAGCCTAGTAGGCTAGCATTAAACATAAGGGGGAGTGGAAAATCGGCCATGGTGAGTAGGAGAGAGAAAATGGGGGTTTTCCCCAATTTGGGGAAGAGAAAAGAGGCCATTCATGGCCATTAAGGTGTTTCACCCCTTGGCCTCCCTCATTAACACTCTCATTCATCTCCTCTGGCGATTTAGAGGAGTTTCCAGCAGTTTCCAGGAGTAATTAAGGCAGGGGGGATGTATAGGGCCGGCCTTGGGGAGGAAGATGAGGAGGCCATTAATGGCACAAGGGATTAAAGCCACCACCACCTTCAATCGACCCCCCTATCACCTTCAGAAGTCGGAGAGGAGAGAAACCCCCAAGAATTCAGAGGAGATCGTGCTCTGTAGGCTTGAATCGGCATGGCACCACAACCAACCCGAGCTCCCATGGTGTACACGAGGACAACAAGGCGACAAGCCCCACAGCAGGTCCATTTCCCTTCCCTAACCTCTGAGGAATAGATCCCAATCGCCGGCGGCTCGAATCGTGGCCAATTGGCCGTGAAATGAGCCAGCCAGGCCTCCCGTCGATCAGGTTGGGCTTCTCCTCCCAGAACACTTATCTGGCCACCTTCGGCCGATCAAACACCGCTCATCGCCGACCACCACCTCAACGGAGGTGGTGGTGGCGTTGGTCGGCCGGGGCGGCGCTTAGGTGGCCGGGAAATCCAAGATCAAACGGCAACGGGCGCGGCAAATCCTGGCCGCTGGTTTATCGGGGACGAAGACCAGGCGCGGTCGGATTGCTTTAAGATTCGTGCGCCTCCCTTAGTGTTAATTCCTGTTTTCTGTGATCAAAATGCTGCAGTTTGTTAAATACTTTAAAAATACTTAGAGGCTTCTAGGGAAAATTTGTCCAACATTAAAGTTGTAGCCCCTGATGTCTAGTTTAATACAAAATTGAGTTCACTCGATTTGGAGCCTTGGTTAGGGCACAACACTCATTTTGGTGAGGTCTGTCCATAGGGCTAACCAGAGTTTGTTTTGGATGCTCACATCAATCTAGAACTCCAAATGACTTGAAATTTGGGGTGTAGGCTGTTCTTATATATATGAAGGACATATCCAAATATCAGAATTTTTTGAGAATCTTTTTCTATAGTTTTTGGAAAAACTTAATAATCCATGTATGATTCAATTAGGTGTCTTAAACACCTCAAAACCATTCCAAACTTGGATGTGTGGTCTTAGAGAGCATACTAGGTATCTGGTTAAAATCTCATAATTTTTGGAGTTGATTTGGTAGGGTAATTTTCAAAGTCAATCCTAGGCTCCCTAGGTTAGGGAAAAATTTTGGGTGAGTGCCCCCACTCTTCCACAAAGCCAGTTGGTTTCATATTTGGGGTTCACATCACCCTCACCCTTGCCAACCCTTGGTCCAAATTTGGTGGCCATTGGAGGTGGTCTACCCTAGTAATTTGCAAAGGGGCTAATTGCTATTTGCACCCCAATTAGGCACCCAAAAGAACCCCACTCCTCACCAAATGTTGGTAGGACCTTGGGTGGTCATTCACTGACCTCTGGCCAAAATCTTTGAGTAGATTGGACTTGGACAAGGTAGGGAATTTTCCTTGGACATTTGTTTGCTTAAGGGTTAATTTAGGGTAAAAGTGGACTTAGGCTAATTTTAGAGAGTGGATGGGTTTCCTCCCACTGATTGAAGGAGTGGCTTTGGTCACTGACTTGGGGTGCATGGGACACCCCAATGAGCCATTTTTTGGAAGAGCTGGGCTTAGTGTGCCCTAAAACCCTAGTGGTTAACCCTAGGGTGCCCTTTAGGGCTTTGTGAAGGACATAGGAGTGTTTGTCCTTGAAGAAGTGTGTAATGGTCTCCTCTGAGTTCTATGAGTGTTATAACACCCTCACAAGAAGTTTGGGTGAATTTTGGGAAGTATGGACCTTAATCCTAGGTTAAACCCTTAAGGGGTGCAGTTAGAGGCCAATGAAGGAAGAGGGGTCAAACCTTAATGGGTTGACTTGAAATTTTGGGGAGATGGTCATGGTGCACAGAGAGTACTACTGTGAGAAATTGGTGGGGTTTGGAGTTGCCAACCCTAGGTAATAGATCCTTGGGTAGATTTGTAAATATTTAAGTTTTGGGGATTTATGAAGAAATAATACTTATTCATTAACCATCTTCTGTCACCAATTTAGTTTTGATGTTATTAACCTCTGGAGATTCTACTAGAACCATTGGAAAACTTTTGGAGGTCCAAATTATAATTATTCATATTATTGACAATTTTTGGGATGAACAGTTTTAGGGTGTTAGTTTTCAGTAATATCATGAAACTTTGCTGGACGTCATATCATACCATTATAAACCCACAGTAATTTTCTCATAATTTTTGGATTGATATTTTTGGTACTTCTAGTTCAATTTGGAATTAATTGCAAATATGTCCTTTGTGGAAATTATAAAAATAACCTCTATGGAACATGGTAAAATTTGGTGGGGCTGAATATTTTAGTATTAATCATTTCTGTATAAATTTTCGAAGGTTTGGAGTCCATATGGGGGTACCTCCTTTGGAAATAATTGAAAATTAATGGGTTTTGGAATAATTAAAAATAGTAAACCTTGCTGGAATGTCCTAAAATTTCATATTTACTGATTACTTGGTACCCTTGATTTATGTAAAAATTGTGGTAGGCATTGGAAGTTCAAAAAGTACACTTGTAGTTCAAACCTTAGGAAGTTGTAATTTTGGAAAAATTGTTTTAAATATTAATAATATTGGGAAAACTATGATTCTCTGGAACTTGCTTTAAAATGTTACGTTAGACCTCAAATAAATAGCTTGGGTCAGTTGGATGAATATTTGGAGTACCTTTAGTTGTAAGCCTCATGTAGTCAGTTTGGTCTGCGTATAGTAAAACTGCGAAACTTAGGAATTTAGCGGCTTACTAGGTGGAGATGGGGTGCAGGTGGTGTACACGGGTTGATTAGATAGTTGTGAGTCCACCCAAGGAAGTGTAGGTGAGGAAAGTGTACCTGGTGGGGTAAGAGTAAGGTTGCCCTGGGGATCGACGAAAGATTGTCTTTCCCCCTAGTATGTCTTAAGCACTTAGGCCTAACTCAAGTGAAGCGATAGAAGGGAATTCTTAAGGGTAGATACCAATAACAGTATGTGTCTTGAGAAGGGGATTCTTGGGGTGTCACCCTATTATAACTCCTAACACCGTAGTGAGCCCCTCACAGGGTAACCCTCGGGAAGTCCAAGATTAACCATAAACTATAAGAGTAAAAATGTTATACATGAATAACTTAATAATACACACACCAACTCACCCGGGGTTTCGGGAGTTTAGTTGGTTTGGTGCTCCAGCCAGTAACGCAGATGCTCCGCTGGTTTTGCGTTGAGTCGTACGATAGGTCTAGGTTAGGTAGTGTGAATACCAACCTAGAGGTGGGTGAGGCCCAACCCACCGCTTCCGTTTGCCACTACGGGAGTATCCTAGGAGTCTTGCATGCTCCAAAAAGGGGGAACTAAAGGTCTATGAGCATAGAGTCGTAGTGAGTGAGTTGCACTTGTATGAACATAGCATAACAACATACTTTGCATGTCATAACATAAACATTGCATTCAACCCCTACCCCTATCATATAAGTCGGTTATGGGACTTCTTATACGATAGGCCCTTGCTAAACGACCCCTTGATCTATAGGTTTGTATGGGCATTCCTATAAATCAATGGTTACTTTCATTTTATGTACCTGCTTTACTTATTGTACTCTACTTACTCTTTACCTGCTCTTACTATGCTCTATTAACTGCTTCGATTATGTTTATATACATGTGTAGCGTAGAAACATTTCCTGTACCACTGTCACCTGCTCTTTGTTTTACCCCTTGATTGTCCTCCGCTTCCTCCTCCCCATACGGTGCCTAGGAGCCTTTGGGGGAGGGGTGGGAAATTGGCTGAGTCATGTTTGACTGACGGTCGGTGGACCTTATCATTTTAGGAGACCGCGGCGACGGGGCAGCACCAGAGGCCGGTGCAGATGGAGGCGGGGTAGTCTAGCACAGGAGCACCGATGACAGGATCCGTGAGTGTTAGTTTTAGTTGATTGCTTCCACGAGTGATCTTTGTAGTGAGGCTATTATGTATCGGGCAGGAGCCCTTGTTATCTCTTTTGTTTCAGTTATGTATGTGGACATCTCTTGATGGTTTATTTATATGTGATGTGGACTTGGCTTATTTAGTCGTTTACCCTTACTTTTCTTTGTGATCGAATTGGCCGGCAGGATCGGCGTTTTGTAGTGGCGACCTTCCCGAGCGAGGGTGTCACCGCAAAATGGCGGTTCTGGGCCTAAGACCCGGTGGTTTTTGCAAAAAAAAGGGGTCTTACAAGGGATTATAGAGATTCTGGCATGTATTACATGGAGGGGAGGCCCGAAGCTGCTCAGGCCAACTCCGTCAGGGATGAGGCATCCACCTCTTTATGGCACAAGAGGCTGACACATATTAGCCAGAAGGGATTGGGATGCCTGGCGAAGAAGAAGTTGATTAGTGATATGTCTGATGTTCACTTGGAGAGGTGCGACCACTGTATGGCTGGGAAACTAAACAGGGTTTCATTTCACAGCCACACGTCTACCAGGAGATCGGAGCCATTGGATCTTGTTCACACTGATGTGTGCGGACCACTGAAGGTCCAGACTAGAGGAGGAGCATCATACTTTGTCACTTTCATTGACGACCATTCGAAAAAGCTTTGGGTCTATGCTATCAAGACCAAAGATCAGGTCCTCGTCAATTTCAGGAGATTTCATGCTGAGGTGGAGAGATAGTCTGGGAAGAAGCTGAAATGCATCAGGTCCGACAACGGGGGAGAGTACATTGGTCTGTTTGACGAGTACTGCAGGGACCATGGCATTAGACATGAAAAGACCCGCCGAAGACGCTACAGCTGAATGGCGTAGCTGAGAGGATGAACAGGACACTGATGGAGAGAGTTCGATGCATGCTTTCTGAGTCGAAGCTGCCAGGGATGTTTTGGGGCGAGGCTCTTCTTACTGCAGCGCATGTCATCAACCTCTCGCCGAGTTCAGCTTTGCAGGAGGATGTCCCAGATAGGGTCTGGTACGGGAAGGACCCCTCATACAGTCACTTGCGGGTATTTGTCTGCAAAGCCTTTGTGCACGTTCCCAGGGACGAGAGTGTTGAAACCGATTTCTCGGTCTCTCGTAGAGCTCGGGGCCCTCACCGAAATGAGGGGCGGCTAGCCCTTACTGATCCCTCGAGGAGGGTAGACGGAAGATTAGGAAATTGACTAAGACCTTGGTCATAGCGAGGAGGTCCCTCCACTAACCCGGAAGATCGTTGAGCGCTTCCCCTCCCAAGCCAAAGCTGAGACTCGGGCACCTTGGAGAGCTCTGGAAATGCTAACCAAAGAAAGCCTAAGGAGAGGGAAGCTGAAGAGAGAGACCTCCAAAGGTGCCCTGAAGGTCCTATTTATAGATTTTCTGATCTGGTCTGCAAATAACAGGATTCCGCCTTTTGATTTTACTATCCGCACCCCCAAATGGGTCTGCTAACAGCTAAGCTCCGCTGTTTGGAGAGGCTAAGGGCAGACCACCAAGGGTAAAAGGGTAAGTTGACCCTAATGATTTATGGATAAAGGATTGCGAGAACCTTACTGTCGGAGCTCTCGCATGCCTTCTCGCGGATCCTGCCCGCGGTGCCTCTTTTAGAGGGTCGCCTTGCGAGAACCCTGCTGACGGAGCTCTCGCAGGTCTTCTCGCAAATACTGCTCGCGGCGCCTCTTTTAGAGGGTCGCCTTGCGAGGACCTAGCTGGCTCATTTTGGTGGTCTGCCGAGGTCTCATCGGCTGGGGGCCGATCTCGGCGAGGTCTGGATCTCGCAACTCCTGTCTCGCTCGGTTTCCTTGCCTGGAGAATATCGGGGTTGTACAGAGAGATCGAAGTTGGATTCGAAGACCCGGCAGTGTATTTTCTTGGGGTACGGCTACAGTAGAGAGTTTGGGTACAAGTTCTTTGATCCAGTCGAGAAGAAGCTTATAAGTAGCCGTGACGCTGTTTTCTGTGAGGATCAGACTGTTGGTGATCCGTAGGAGACTGTTGAGTTTGAGATTGACTCTCGCACTGCTGCAGAGTCACCTATGGTTGGAGATGACGACGTTGAGGAGGCTGCTGAGCCTGAGCCAGCACAAGGTACTAATACCCTTCCGGATCATGATATCACCACTGATGGTGAACCAGGAGTCGCTGAGGACATTGCTGATGATGTGTCTGCACCGGCCCCTGAGCCTGGCTTGCGGAGGTCAGATCGAGTCAGGCATCCTTCCACCAGATACTCTGCATCAGAGTTCATACTTCTGACTGATGCGGGGGAGCCTGAGAGTTATGATGAGGCTGTGGAGAGTGCTGAGAAGCGCCAGTGGATGGCTGCTATGCAGGATGAGATGCTGTCGCCGCAGAAGAACCACACGTATGACCTGGTGAGATTGCCTAAGGGCAAGAAGGCCTTGAAGAATCGTTGGATTTTCAGGGTGAAGCAGGGAGATTCTTCCACACCTCCCAGATACAAGGCCAGGCTAGTGGAGAAGGGTTTTGGACAGCGACAGGGCGTTGACTTTGATGAGATCTTCTCACCAGTGATGTTGTCCTTGGCCTCGCTGCGAGGCTTGATTTGGAGATTGAGCAGATGGACGTCAATACCGCCTTTCTGTATGGCGACCTTGACGAGGAGCTTTACATGGAGCAGCCTAAGGGCTTTGGTGTCAGGGGAAAGGAAGGTCTGGTGTGCCGCTTGCAGAAGAGTCTATACGGTCTGAAGCAGGCCCCACGACAATGGTATAAGAAGTTTGATCTTTCATGGGGGAGATCGACTTCAGGAGGACCACCCTTGACCACTGCGTGTTCATCAAGCAGTACGCTCCGGAGGATTTTATTATCCTATTATTGTACGTGGACGATATGCTGATCGTCGGGAGGAACACTGCGCGCATTGCTGAGTTGAAGCGACAGTTGAGTTCCACCTTTGAGATGAAGGATCTGGGTGCTGCGAAGACCATTTTGGGGATGCACATTCGCAGAGACAGGGGAGCCAGATTACTTTGGTTATCACAGGAGCGGTACATCCGCAAAGTGCTGCAGAGATTTGATATGGATCAGGCAAAGAAAGTGAGAGTGCCTCTTGCAGCTCACTTCAGGATTACCGCTGATCAGTGCCCCAGCACACCCGAGAAGATTGAGGCGATGCAGAAGGTTCCGCATGCATCTGCAGTTGGGAGCCTCATGTACGCGATGATGTGTACTCGTTCAGACATTGCGCATGTCGTTGGGACCGTCAGTAGATTTCTCTCCAATCCTGGGAGAGAGCATTGGAGCGCAGTGAAGTGGATACTGAGATACCTGCAGGGACGTCAGACTTGACGCTGAGATTTGGAGGCAGTGAGCTAGAGCTGTTGGGCTACACTGATGCGGACATGGCTGGAGATTTGGATTCCAGGAGGTCGACGTCCGGATATATGATTCTGTTTGCAGGGGGGCTGTCTCGTGGGCGTCGAGACTGCAGAAATGCGTTGCACTGTCCACTACGGAGGCTGAGTTCATTGTCGTTACTGAGGCTGGGAAGGAGTTGCTTTGGATGAAGAGGTTCATCAAAGAACTTGGTTTCACTCAGGACCGATACACACTCCTGTGTGACAGTCAGAGCGCTATCCATCTGGGGAAGACCCCACGTTTCACTCGAGGTCGAAGCATATTGACACTCGGTATCATTGGATACGAGATGTCCTGGAGCAGAAGGAGCTTGATGTAACAGTCCTGGCCCAAGCCCATCCGGGTCACTGGTAACCCTAGGAACTGCCGGCACCGACGGCCCAGGCCCATTCTGGGACGGCCTGACCAAGCCCATCCGGGTCACTGGCCCCGCCCTAGGACACTGTACCGCCGGTTCAGCCTGACCACAACCGGTCAACAAGAAGCCTGCAGGCCGTACACCCCAACCCCTCTCTGGCCTGCCACAGGACACAGCGGGTTGTTGGAGGGGGGCGCGAACCCACGCCCTCCCTTTGATGAGAATTGAGCCAGTTAAGCGACAGCGCGTGGACTTCCCAGGAGGTCACCCATCCCGTGACTACTCCAGCCCGAGCACGCTTAACTACGGAGTACTTTCACTTCTCCCGACAGAAATCCATCCACATATTATATTTTTTTTTCTTTAGTTTTAAGTAGGTTGAATTTAATCTAAAAATTACCAACACCAACTTTTTAAGTTATCCGATGCGTAAATGATGTAATATTTGAAAAATAAGTTCCATCCATTGATGAATTATTAATGCATTTGATGATCATTAACCAGCTTCTTGTTTTTGTCAAAGAACACAAACAAACTGAACATAAATGTTTAGGTTTGCTTGCGTTCGGCTTGGAGCCAAACTAGGCCTCAATTTGTTCATGTTTGACTGCAGGGAATCAACTTATGGAGAAACAATATCACTGGAATGATCCCTGCCTCCATTGGTAACATATCTTCGCTCTGGGAAATTATCTTCTCAGAAAATAACCTGTTTGGAAGAATCCCTGAGAGCATGGGCAGGTTGACAAATCTACAGACCCTGCTGATTGAAGAGAATAAGTTCACAGGGGAGTTTCCTCCATCCTTCTTCAATCCCTCGTTACTAAGCAATATTTATCTTTTATCCAACGACTTGGAAGGAACTCTGCCGTCATCGATGTTTGAAACAATGTCAAATCTTCAGCGTTTTTTGTTGGGCATGAATCGGTTTCATGGCCCAATTCTAGCTTCAGTGTCAAATGCATCACATCTTATTGAACTCGACCTGGCAATGAATGGATTCAGTGGATTTATACCCTCAAAGCTTGGAAATTCACAGAATTTATCGTTGGTGACGCTTGGTTTTAATCAACTGGAAGCTAAGGAAGTCGATGACTGGAGATTCATGTCTTTATACTTTATTAACCAACTGCAGCTCTCTAGCTGTACTGGACCTGCAGCATAACAAGCTCAGTGGCGTTCTTCTGAGCACTTTATTTGATCTTTCTCTTGGAATTACCATAATTGCACTTTCTAATAATAGGATTTCAGGAAATCTTTCAGATGAACTCGGGAATCTCATCAATCTTACAAAGTTTGAAGCTGATGATAATCTCTTGACTGGCCGGTTACCATCCTCCATTGGTAATCTTAAGACCCTGCATGTTCTGAGTTTAGCAGGAAATAGGTTCGATGGCCAAATTCTTGACTCCATTAGCAAACTTTCCCAGTTGAATCAGCTTTACTTGTGGAATAACCTGTTTAATGGTAGCATGCTTACCAGCTTTAAGAATCTAATGAACTTGCAGGAGCTTGATCTGTCATGGAACAAATTTAGTGGAGAAATCCCCGAAGAAATTCTCGGCCGTCCGTCTCTCTCAGTGAGACTTGATATCTCAAATAATCTGCTCACGGGGAAATTGCCGGCGGAAATTGGCAAATTGACAAATTTGAATTGGTTTTCAGCTGCGAACAACAATCTATCTGGCGAAATACCCACCACACTTGGAAATTGCCTGAGCTTGGAACATCTTTATGTTAGAAGGGGAGTACGGGACTTATCACCTGCTCTAGGTGCCCGCCTCTGCTCCCCCCCCCCCCCCCCCCCCAAGGGCTGCAGCCCAACACGGCCCAACCCGTCTCCATTACTGTTCTCATAATGGCGGGTTGTTGTCGAAGAACCTCGAACTCCTGACCTCGATAAGAAGCTCTCCTAGCAGCCCTCATCACCCAACTGCCAAGTTGTAAAAGCTGAACATAAAAAACCCGGAGATTATTTACACTCGTTACCAATACCAGAATAGAAATGGGAGGATATTGATATGGACTTTGTCTTTGGGTTGCCTCGTAGTAAACCGGGTCATGATGGTATAAGGGTTATCATCGATCGACTAACAAAAAGCGCACACTTCATAGCAGTACGACAAGATGGACCACCTGAAAAATTGAATGAATTGTATATTGATGTAATTGTAAAATTACACTGATCGAGATGGTCGGTTCACGTCAGAAAATTGGAGGCAAATTCATAAACGTTTGGGAACGAGATTACTTTTCAGCACGACATTTCATCCCCAAATAGATGGACAGTCAAAACGAACAATCCAGTTCCTAGAGGATTTGTACGTATGGTTGTGTTCGATTTAAAGGATAATAGTTATCAGTCTTCTATACAAATGACACCATTTGAAGCTTTGTATGCCCGTCAATGTCGAACACCTTTAAGCTGGGCTGAAGATGGTGAACGACAATTCTATAATAAGGAGAAGGTGGATAAGTGGCACGAAAAAATTGTACTTATCCAACAAAGAATGAAAATGGCACAGGATCGCCATCAAAAGTATTATAATGCTAGACATCGCCTCGTAGAATTTCAAGTGGGTGATCTAGTCTGTCTAAAAATCAAGCCAATTAAGGGATTTTCACGACTGCGGCGACTTGGAAAATTGAGTCCACGATATGTCGGACCATTTCCAGCCATTGAGTGAGTTGGTGAAGTAGCTTATCGTTTGGAGCTACCGGAGGAATTGCAAAAGTTACATAATGTGTTTCATGTTTCGGCACTTCAGAAATATATACGATCCTGAGAAGATTATACCAGCTGAAAATGTGCAAATCAACGCTGACCTATCTAGCCCGACAGAACCGTATCAAATCATTAACCGGCAAAGGAAGCAATTGCGAAATCCGGATGTAACCTTTGTGCGGTGGCCGAGGAGCTGTGAGGCGGCGCGCGGCTGTGCGCAAGGGGCTGAACGGAATTGGCCATCTGAAATTGACATTAAGAATTAAAAATCCAATTCCCACGTTCAGCGCGACTAAATTTACGCGGATATTGACTTTGAAGCGAAAACCTATGACTTTGAACTAAAAAACCAAATCGCCAATTCTTACCTTCGCCCATGGATTTTCCGTAGAATTGAGTGTTTTCGAGCTCGTGGGCGTTTTCGCGCAGGAGGGCATTTTCGCGCGAGTGTGTGTTTTTCGCCTGGGGGACTTATATCTCGGGAGCACGTTTTTGACCTGGGCTCCCCTTTTTCGCCTAGGCACGCGTTTTTCGCCTAGGCACGCATTTTTCGCCAGAATGAGTGTTCTCGTCCCGGTCGTGCGTTTTTCGCCAAGACGCTCGTATTTCGAACTGGACGCGATTTTTTCGCTCGTGCGTGATTTTTTTTCGCCAGGGCGCCCGTTTTTCGACCCGAACGCATATTTTTCGCCTGACGCGCGTTTTTCGGCCTAGACACAAATTTTTTGCCCGAGCGCACGTTTTTTCATCTAAGCACACATTCTTCATCCCGGGCGCGCATTTTTTTTAAGACGCGTGTTTTTTGCCCGGAAGCGTGTTTTTCGGATCAGAGGAGAAGTTTTCAACAGAGCACGTATTTTTCGGCCAACCGCGCATTTTTCGACCGAGAGCTCATTTTTCAGCACGGGAGTGCGATTTTCGACTTGAACACAATTTTTTTGCCCGGGCACACATTTTTGCTTCGGCGCATTTTTCATTCCGGACGCGTATTTTTTGCTCGGGCTCCAATTTTTTGCCTAGGAGCGGGTTTTTCGGCCCGGGTGTTAGTTTTTCGCCCGAGCGCGTTTTTTACGTCCTAGAGCGAGTTTTTCGGCCCAGAAGAGAATAATATGTATTAAAACGAATAAAATTTGCGTCCGGGCCGAAAATCTTGTGCCCGAGCGAAAAATGCGCGCCTGAGCTGAAAAATGTGCGTCCGAGCGAAAAACAAGCGTCTTGGTGAAAAACGCTTGCCCGGGCGAAAAATGCGCGCATAGGCAAAAAATTCGCGCCTCGGTGATAAATTCATGTCCGGGGCAAAAAACGAGCACCCTGGCTCCCCCGGGCGAAAATTTCGCGACACAGCTCAAAAACGCGCTCCCTGACGAAAAATGAGTGTGCGTGCAAAAATTTGTGTCCGGTTCGAATAACACTCTCAGGGCGCGAAAAATGTACGCCTGAGCGAAAAATTCACGTTTGGGACGTAAACACACTTCGGGGCAAAAAATGTGCCCCCAGGCGAGGCGCGCGCTATGGCAAAATATTCGCTCCCATGCCGGTAAACGCACGACCGGGCGTAAAAAGTGTGCTCAGGCGAAAAATTCGCGTCCGGGCCGAAAAATACGCCATGGACGAAAAACGCGCGCCCATGCAAAAGACGCGCCCCTGGGTGAAAAATTCGCGTTTGGGAAGAAAACGTGTGCACAGGCTAAAAATTTGCTTGCGGCCGTAAAAAGTGTTATCCGGCAAAAAAAGTGCGCTCGTTCGAAAAATGCGCCCTTGGGTGAAAAATTCGCGTTCGGGCCGAAAAATGCGTTCCCGGGTTAAAAATTCACTTGCGGTCGAAAAACGCGCGATCGGGTGAACAACTCGTGCCCGAGTGAAAAAAAATCTTTTTTTCAATTCTTGAAAACCAATGTCTTCCATACGAATAAACAAAAGTAACTAATGTCAATTCCCACGATAGAATATCATCATGCGGACGAACAACAAAACTATATTTAAACCTAATGTCAATTCCTACATGTATTGATATTTGATTGAAAGCCAATTATTTAAAATCAATCTTTTCCAAACCAACGGACCCTAATAGTTAATATTATATTTGTCTTCGTGATGCACGATATTATTTTATTGCAATTTTTATAATATAATTTATTTATAGAAAATTTATTTTGATAATACATTATTTTATTGCCATCGACAAACTTGTTTTAATGGAATGGAAGGACGGTATGAGCAGCTAACAGTTACATTTCCTTATGTCATCATCATGAATAAAAAATATTTATTTTCTTCTTCAATCGTTAAAAAAATATTCTCAGATCAGGTTTCTCTAGTCGCATATTTTTACTATTCACAGCTCTAAATGGTCACCATGAACAGCTTCTCCCGTAGTCCGAAGGTGAGAGCCAGCTGAAGGGTGTAAACATCCACCTTTTGGAATTGCAAGGCTTTCATCCTGAAAATGGTCGATGTAGTGCCCAACGATTCGTCGGGCCCTTGCATGAGGAGAAAAAGGGTGGTCGGCCCCTTCGTCCTCTTCTTCCTCTTCTTTGATGTCGCAAACCGCAGCATCAACCCTCTTCGTTCAAACAACACTCGCTCCTCCTCTAGCGAGGCTCCGATTTCTTTACCAGGACGATTCGACGGTCCGACACCTCTAGTTGGGGTGATGACCGGCAGTAAGGTCACTGCGAGCTCGACAGTCGGTGTTAGGAGAGCTCGCAGTTCCTCCATGACCCCCTTCTTAAATAAAGCTAGTTCAGCTTTGGTGACAAACTCGCTCGGAGCTCGCGCATTGCCGAGATCTAAATTCCTTTCGTCTTCATTCGACATTGAACCTCCCACTATATGTTCTTCCTTTGATTACGGTCCACGCTCACCGTACCAAAATGTTGGAACTAGGGCAATCCCGGTCCACAAAAGTTCGAATCGTTTGTGACCAAATGTTACTTGTCTAGCGGGTGGGACGAACGAACTTAAACTAGGGGGAGATGGACGATGCAAGAGCGTTTTCCCGATTGACTGTAAACATGATCTCACAAGCTACAACGAGAAGGGCCCATAACAGGCCCGAAAGTATATATGAACTTCTCTTCCTAAATCAGAGTTGTGCTCGACACAAGAGAGGCATTGAAAGATTTTTGGGAACCTTGGGGGTCAATGTGCATTCAACTTGTGCCCTTCGGGTCCTATTTATAGACAATAATCAAAAGGGGGGAGGGGCATATATAGACTGTGAATAGCCACCCAGCCTCTTGAGATACGGGGTACCTGGCACCCTGCGAGTTGCTTGTTGTCATCTTTCGCGAGGTCGCCTTATTTCGATGCCTTGTTTTTGAGCTCATTTTGGTGAGCCGAAGTCGGTTGAGAGCAGAGCTTGCTGCCGCGGTAAGCTCGTGTGTGGCAAGCTTGATAGTGAACTCTGAAGTAGCTTGCCTTGCTGAATCAGCGAGTATGACAATATGCTCGGTGAAGAAGCGAGCTCTAGCTTGGGGAGCTCACCGGTAGTATAGGCAAGTTCTCGAGCTCTAGCTTGGCGAGCTCGCCGGTAGTATAGGCTAACTCTCGAACCTAGCTCCTTGCTCGACTTTCTTGTCCTCGCCTCTTCAGGTTAATGGCTACTCTTTGGAGGTAAGGGGGCTCACCACTAGGTCGGGGCCCACTTCGACGAATATGGGTTGTACAATAATCACCAGGTCGGCTCCGCCAAAAGCGAGACTGCACGACCCTTGTTCAAACCACCAGCAAAGGGCATCCAAACAGTCTGTGAACCTAGTGCTATTGCGGCCTACTGCAACCAAGTACGTCTCCTCCGTCCCGTAGCTTCCATCAATGCAAGCCGATATGCCTGGCCTTTTGGCTTTTTTTCAAGCTCCGAGTTCGTCTTCTAGCAACTACTGCTACTTAAGAAAGAAGCAAAGTCTTTTCTTCAAGTCGGTGATCGGGCGAACGTAAGTATGTTAATTTATTATATACTACTAATTATGATAGTGCTAAACTTTAAAGCGGCTCAATTCATCCAATAATGTACCTCTCGACGTTAGTTGTCGCGAGGTTTGTCCACCTACGAGTGATCCCTAACCCTACATAATTGTGGACTCAATGATAGATGCGTATAGTTTGTAAAGCCGATAAGAATTCATCGTGACACAACATCCCAACACGTCCTCTCTTACATCAGGAGGAATTATTTATTGAGGATTTTTTTTTCCTAATTTTGATTTAAATGGATTTGAATAAACATAATGATAAGACTTACCTATTCTATTTATACTTTTATTTTTTTTTTATTTAAATTGATTAAATGCATCACTAAATTTATCATATTAAAATAGGGAATTCATTGAGTGATGTTAGATCAATTCTATAGGGATTGGAATTGTAGATTTGCACATTGCTTTATTTTATAATTTATTTCAGTTTATTGTATTGTAAATTATTATTTTTAGATATATTAATACCAAACTTTTAATATTATTAACTAAATGGAGTTAACCCAAAAAAAAGTTAGACAATAGACACGTATATCCTAATTCCTAAATAATTATTCCGTGTGTTTCTCCTCCGCAGCCTAGTTGGTTTCCTCCCCCTTTGGGTGCGGTAAAGATTAATTTTGACGGAGCTATTAGGGAGGGTTTAAAACCCTTCATTTTTTTTTATCAATTATTGAATAAATGAAAGGGTTTAAACCTCTATTTCAGCCTGAAATTCAATGTGGATCAAAATTATCAGAGATAGTGTGGTAGAAAGAGCCATATATAGAGCTCTTTCTACCACACTATACAATTGAGTATGAAAGAAGCTTTTAGATAAATTGACAATATATATCTACTAAGAATATATATTCGACGTACATCAAAATGAAATAGCACTCCTTTTTTCTCTACATTTGTTGAAACCGATTTTTCGGTCTTTTGTGGAGCTCGGGGCCCTCACCGAAATGAGGGGCGGCTAGCCCTTACTGATCCCTCGGAGAAGACAGACGGGAAACTAAGAAAATGACTAAGACCTTAGTCGCAGCGAGGAGGTCCCTCCACTAACCCGGAAGATCGTTGAGCGCTTCCCCTCCCAAGCCAAAGCCGAGACTCGGGCACCTTGGAGAGCTCTAGAAATGCTAACCAAAGAAAGCCTAAGGAGAGAGAGAAGCTGAAGTGAAGTCCTCTCCAAAGGTGCCCTTAAGGTCCTATTTATAGATTTTCTGATTTGGCCTGCAAATAGCAGGATTCAGCCTTTTGATTTTACTATCCGCACCCCAAATGGGTCTGCAAACAGCCAAACTCCGCTGTTTGGAGAGGCTAAAGGCAGACCACCAAGGGTAAAAGGGTAAATTGGCCCTATTGGCTTATGGATAAAGGGATTGCGAGGACCTTACTGCCGGAGCTCTCGCGGGCCTTCTCGCGGACCCTGCTCGCGACGCCTCTTCTAGGCGATCGCCTTACGGGGGCCTCGCTGGCCCATTTTGGCGGTATCTGCCGAGGTCTAGTCTGCTGGGGGCCGATCTCGGCGAGGTCTGGGTCTCGCTACTCCTGTTACGACACCATCCCTTTGGCTTTAATGGGCATATCTCTTCGTCGACCTCAGACGATTCCGTCGAACGCCTGTCTCGCCGACCCTTCTCGCTCACCCTTCAGCGAGCTCCGTTTCCTTGTCTGGCGAATACCGGGGTTGTACACAATCCCCGCTCTTCGTGAGGACATCTGTTCTCGCGAAGAATCATCCAACCCCTGGTATTCGCCCGCTCTTTGATGACCTGTCGGGAATCTTTGGTGGGACCCACCCGGTGGGCTATAAATTTCGTCCCGAGCCTCCCGTGGCGTGCGCCGTTACTTCTCTTCCTTTCCCTTTGTCTGATACTGTAGCTGCCTGGAGATGCCTCTTTCTGAAGAAGCCGAGGCTCGCCTGAAGGCGATGAGGGTCGGCGGGTTAGCCTCCACGACCAGGGTCCCCGCCTGGATGAATCGCCCGCCACCTGCTCAGTCGCCAAAAGTCAAGAAGGCGAAAGCGGCTCGTCGTACCGGGGACGACTCTGTGCTGCTGGACTCCTCCCCGGACGATCGCCGTCTCGAGAAGGTATGAGCTATTCCTGTTCACGTCAATAAATTTGTTTGTCATTCATCACCACTCGCAGGATGCTTTGCCGAGCGAGAACGTTGGAGAACTCGCAGAGGGGTCTCGCAAAAGCCCTCAGACGGATACGAACCTCGCCGGGAAAAACACCACCGGTATGATCTGAATCTCGCACGCCAGAATGTTTTTCGTCAATTGACCATCGCTCCTTACTTCTTACAGTCTCGCCCGTGAAGTCTCCGGCCCGCCTGACATCGCGGCCGTCGTCTCCGCCCCCGTCTCCTCCAGACAAAATCATTGATAAGCCTGGGTTCCAGCTGTTGACGAGCGAGGAAACCGGTGGTTCTGCGCCGCCCAAGGTCCCTCCTATCAACAGTGCAGCCTACCCCGCCGGCCTGGGCAAATCTCTCTAACCTCACTACGGAAACGTGTTCGAGGGCCCCACGACTTCTCGCCCTCCGCTTGGTAGGCACTTTGACCTCGCTGAAACCCTGCGCGGACTCAAGCTCGCCGCCTAACTTTTTCACGATGTTTCGCATAGACTAATGAAGTTTCTCCCACTGATTCCGAATTGGGCGACGACGAGATGTCCCCCCTACCTGACCAGGTGGAGGACTTTCTAGGGGATCCACGAGATCCTGAAATGATGAAACAACGAGATGCGGAGCTGCTGAGGAAACATGGGCGGATGCTGATGGATCTCAACGTGCAGGCGAGACGAGATAGAGAAGCCGCCGAGGACAGGCACGCGGTCTTGATGGAAGAATGCGCGAGGCTCCGGCAGGCGAGACAGCGTGATCGAGAAGAGAACGCCACGACGCTGGAGGTGCATATAGCTAGGATGAGAGACTACGCCTACCTCATGGACCGGGAGGGCCGCTTGGCCGAGGAATATTACAACTCTAGGGTGCCGCCGAGGTCTGGGTCGCGGGGTGGGGGCCGGTGGAAATGGCTACCCCACGATTCTCGCTAGCTGTTATATCGTGACATTATTGGTAGCAGTCGTCGTCGCTTTTGAATAATCTCGCTACGTTTTGTGACTCGCGTATTTGCCACTCATGCTGGCTTTTATTTCTCTTGCCAATAAGTATTATTATCTGTTATGCTTTCTCGCTCGCTGTCAATAGATCCATTTTTACTTCTATGATATATTGTGCTCGCGAGGACCCTCTGTTCTCGCTGAACGTGTCCTGCTGAAGTGTTGTTTGCACTAACCCAGCAGGTCTCCCTCGCCCGCGTATGTGATGTGGTGTTTTTGTTGATACTCGTGCTCGCCGGCGCTTGGACTTATTCCCGCCTTTTTGCTTTGACTATAAATAGGCGGTCATAACTGAGTCAACCACCGCATTTACTCTCGACCTTCTTCTTCCTTTGCTTAAGAGCTCTCGCTCCTCCTCGTTCTCGCTTTTCTTCCTTTCTCGCGGGTTACTGAGATGGGTGGCGAAACTAATGAGTCAGAGGGTAGGCGAAAGATTGCGAATACTTTCGCCGAGCACACCTTCTACCACTGCAACTTGACCGACGAGGAGTACTTCAGCGCGGTCGCCGACTATGTCACACCTCCCTTCGAGGCTCGGCGTCCTAGCGAGGATGACGTGATCAACGACCCACTGGCCGACGAGTTGGCCATTCCTACTGCCCATTTCGCGGTAGGTCTGCGCCTTCCCCTGTGGCCGGAAGTTCGCCAGGTAATAATCGCTCTCGCTCGCTTCCTATGTTCTGTTATTCAAGTCTCGCTCGTCATATGGACTAATCTTGTTCTCGCTGCTCACCAGGTGCTCAAGCATTATGGCGTCGTTCCGGGCCAGCTCACACCTAATGCCATGGCAGTGATTACGGCGTTCACTTGTTATCTTCGCGAGGAACGCATCGAGTTCAGCCTCCCGGTCTTCCGGAAGCTATTCTCGTTCCGCGCCTTCAAGGATGGGACGGCCTACTTCGTGGGCACGGGTCCGAAGGTTGTCGAGACCGCCAACAAGGCCCACTTCTGGGCCCAGAAGTTCCTCGTCGTCAAGGGGAACTTCGGCAATATCCCCCTCTCGCCGGTTAAACACAGCGAGACCACCTACCGGCCTACCTCCCTTGGAGCCACGACGCCCTCCTCCATCAGTTCTTCTGTAAGAAGAACTTCGAGGTCGTTTATCTTCGCCGTAATCTCGATTCTCTGCCTCCGGTTCTCGCCGAGGAAGGTAAGGATCTCGCTTAGCATTTGCAACCATTCCCTGCCATACCGTGCTTACCAAGATTTCAATGTTTTATTTCCAGGTGAGCGAGATCTTCCCCTCCATCCTCCCTATGCCAGCAACCGAACAACCGACGCTACCCTGGCCCTCGCGACCATGGGGGCGGAAGCTTGCCGAGGCGCCGTCGCTTCAGCTGAGCCCTCTTCTCGCAAGAGATCGGGGGCTTCTGGCAGTCATGCCGCTCCCTCCAAATCTCCGCCAAAGAAGAAGAGAAAGAAGAGCGGGGTCTCGCTCGCTCCCTCGAAGGGTAAGGAGCCCCGCGAGGCCGCCTTTGACGAGTTCGACCTCACCGGCCTCTCCGCGGGGGGGGGGGGGGGGGGGGGGGGGGGGGGGGGGGGGGGGGGGGGGGGGGTGAGGACGAAGAGCCCTGCCAGGAGGCGGTCCGAACCACCGCCCTCCCCATCCCGGTGAACCATTACAACTTCGGCCTCGGTCAGAGGCGTCGGGACGAGACTGGCGAGCCCCCCGTCACTTGGAAGCCGGAGACCAACAGGGTGGATATCTCCTCCATCCTCCCCTCCTGGGTGGAGAAGGAGACCGTCAGCGGTCACGCCTTCGACCTCGCGTTCACACTTTATGGTCGCGAGGACGCGGGGTCTTACAAGGATGAGACTGCGAGGACCCTGGCATACGAGAGCGCGAGGTCACAGATGCGTTCTGCCGAGCTCGCCCATATGACGGGGAGGCGCTGGTTACAGCTGGAGCTTCAGAGCGAGGAGCTCGCGAAGTCCTACCAGGGGATCCTTGCCGAGAATACGCAGCTGAAGGAGAAGCTGCTCGTCGCGGAGGGCAGTGTGGTGAGTTACTTAGACTTCCTTATCCTCCTTTCCTTTGGCCGTTTCACTTTTTTAATTGAACTTACTTGCAGGATGTCGAGGCCGCCGGGAGAGCCGACGCTCGCCTCAAGGGTTTGGAGGGCGAGGTGGCTGGGCTGAAAGCCTTAAACTGCGAGCTCACCCGCTCCGTCGTTCCCCCCTCACCTCGCCGTCTGAAGGAAGAGCAGCGGACGCGAGATGAAGAAGTCCGCTTGGAGTCTACGGATTGGGCTCGCTACATCTTCCAGATGATGAAGGGGGCCGGACTCCTAATCGTTGACGCGGCCGATCTGACCTTGGAAGACATCGCCCCCGAGCTCTTCCTCCCGCTTCCGCAAGTGATGAGTAGCGACGACGACGAGGAGGGGTTCACGAGCGACACCTGAAGCTCACCGCCATTCCCCCCCTTTTTTCTTTTTGCGACTTTTGATCGGCGAGATCGCCATGAATTGTAATCAAACCTTGAAATGAATGCAAATTCTATTTTGTTCATTGTGTTTTCCCTTTCCTGTTTGGTTATCTGTGTTGAATGCCTCTTTCTCGCTTATCTTGATATCCGCCTTCGCGGAGGTATTTCTCGCGATGATTTATCTCGCGCCACACGTCGTCGCATAGATAGGTGTAGGACACTTTGGCTGTTCGGGCCTTTTGCCGTTTGCCTTAGGATTACTATCCTTTTAGTTGTGCGTATTTTCTCTAGGTTTCGCAGGGCATTTTTCCTCTTGGCGAGAGCTCGCCTCTTACCCGGAGCCGGCGACCTTTCTTCCGAGGACCGGATATTCTGAATCACATAAGATTGATTCTCGCCACTCGCACAGTATCATGCGAAATCTCTCTTTGCCGAGCGAACCGACCCGCCGAGCGAGAAGGAGTATTTCATCATAAAGACCTATCATCATTGCCAGCCTCTCCAGAGATCAACCAGAACCCCCCGTTTAGTGAGAGCCCGGGAGAGGAATCGATCTGGGGCATTCCGGCATAAAACTTGTCACCCTGCCAGCCTCTCCAGAGATCAACCAGAACCCCCCGTCTAGTGAGAGGCCGGGAGCGGAATCGATCTGGGGCATTCCAGCACCAACATATCCAACCTTGCCAGCCTCTCCAGAGATCAACCTGAATCCCCCGTCTAGGTGAGAACCCGGGAGCGGAATCGATCTGGGGCATTCCAGCACCAACATATCCAACCTTGCCAGCCTCTCCAGAGATCAACCTGAACCCCCCGTCTAGGTGAGAGCCCGGGAGCGGAATCGATCTAGGGCATTCCAGCACCAACATATCCAACCTTGCCAGCCTCTCCAGAGATCAACCAGAACCCCCCGTCTAGTGAGAGCCCGGGAGCGGAATCGATCTGGGGCATTCCAACATAAAAACTTATCACCTTGCCAGCCTCTCCAGAGATCAACCAGAACCCCCCGTCTAGTGAGAGCCCGGGAGCGGAATTGATCTGGGGCATTCCAGCACAAAAAGTATCCAACCTTCGTCACCCCGGCATGGCAGTAGTTATAAGCATCACAAAAAGGAGTAAGACATTCAGTAAAACAACATAATAAAGCTTTCAAGGATAAAATCGTTTTAAATCATCCCCACTCCTGGCTCGGTCGAGGGGCACCCCTTCCACATCCTGGAGGTGACACCCCCCCGACTTGAGCACCTCGCTTACGATATACGGACCCTCCCAGTTGGGGTGAAGCTTACCCACCGTGGCCCCTCTGCCGACCGCATCGACCTTCTTCAGGACTAGGTCTCCTTTCTTAAAATGCTTTATCCGGATATGTTTGTCAAAATATCGAGCCATCCGCCGTTTGACCTCTTCCTGCCTGATGGTGGCCAAGTCCCGGAGTTCTTCCACCAGGTCTAAAGACAGCCTCTGCTCTGTATTGTTATCTTCTAGCCACTCTTCATCCCCCTCGCTCGCGGCGATCACCCGGGGGTCTTTACCTCAAACTCTATGGGGAGAACGGCCTCGGACCCGTGAGAGAGCTTGAACGGAGTCTCCCCGGTGGCGGTATTTGGAGTAGTCCTCATGGCCCAGAGGACGGAGGGTAGCTGTTCCACCCAGTTCCCCCGAAGGTTCTCCACTTTCTTTTTCAATAGGTTAACGATTATTTTGTTCGCCGCCTCCACCTGCCCATTGCTCCTCGGGTGGTGGACCGATGCGAACCTGAGGTCAATGCCGAGCTGAGTACAGAAGCCAACAAACTCTTCACTGGCAAACTGCGGCCCATTGTCCGTCACTATAGCTAGAGGGAGCCCGTGCCTGCAGATTATCTCCCCCACATAAAATTCCTTACAACCTGAGAGGTTACCTTAGCGAGTGCTTTCACTTCTACCCACTTGGAGAAGTAGTCGATCATGACCAGCAGGAACTTCCTCTGGCCGCTGGCTTGGGGGAAGGGACCGACCAGGTCCAACCCCCATATGGCGAAGGGCCAGGGAGCCGTGATGGTCCGGAGCCTTTGAGCTGGGAGGATTTGGAGCGGAGCATAGAGCTGGCACTTCGGACACTTTCTCGCGAACTCCGCCACGTCTTTGCTGAGAGTGGGCCAGAAGTAGCCTTGTCTCAACACCCTCCCCTCCAGGATCCGGCTCCCGGAGTGACTGCCGCACTCCCCGGAGTGGATTTCTTCCAGGACTCTCGGAACCTCCTCCTCGGAGACACAACGGGCCAGGAGTCCCGAGAGAGTCTTCCTGTACAGCCCCCTGCATGCAAAGAGTAATAAGACAACTTATACCTGAAGCGTCGCTTGTCTATGTCCCCTTCCGGGAACTTCCCTGATGATAGGAAAGAGATGAGGGGATCCATCCACGAGACCCGCTGGTCCACCTCCATCAGTTCTCCTTCCTCGATGGAGGGTCGGAAGAGTTCTGAAACCGTCCCTCCTGCTCGAGGACCGAACTTGGCTAAGAGGTCCGCCTGGGTGCTCTCCTCCCTCGGCACGTGCTTGATGGAGAAGGTGCGGAACTGCCCGATGACCCCCTTGACCTTCTCCAGGTATAGCAGGAGGGTCGGGTCCTTTGCTTCAAACTCTCCCTTGATTTGGCATGCAACCACCATGGAGTCCGTTGAGACCTCCACGTCTTGCACCCCTAGTTCCCGGGCCAGCCGAAGGCCCGCTATCACTGCCTCGTACTCAGCCTGGTTGTTGGTAATTGGGAAATGGATGTTTAAGGCTTGCTCAATCCGGGTCCCCTGGGGACTCACCAGGACTATCCCCCCTCCATAGGAGTACTTTCCCGATGCTCCGTCCACCAACATCTTCCATGCCTCTGGGGGAGGTGGCTCGTGCTCCCCCACCTCGGCCGCATAGTCGGCCATGAAGTCTGCCACCGCCTGAGCCCTGATGGACGTCCTGGGCACGAACGTGACATTGAATTCACTTAACTTCACGGACCACTTTGCCAACCTTCCCGAGTGCTCCACCCCTTCCATGATTTTACGGAGCGGGTGGTCCGTCACTACCTTGATTGAATGGGCTTGGAAGTAAGGCCGGAGCCTCCGGGCCGACACCACCAATGTGAAGGCTAACTTTTCCAGGATCAGGTACCGTAGCTCCACCTTCCTCAGCACTCGGCTGACGTAGTAGATAGGGAACTGCTTCTTCCCCTCCTCTCGGATCAACACGGAACTCACTGCTTCGGACCCTACCCCCAGGTACAGGGATAGGTCTTCTCCTGGCCTCGGCCCCTGGAGCAGAGGGGTCTGGGTGAGTTGTTCTTTCAGATCCCGGAAGGCCTCCTCGCACTCCGGGGTCCATTCAAACTTCTTGTTGCCCCGTAGCACCTTGAAGAAAGGCGCACACTTTTCTCCCGCCTTGGAGAAGAACCTGTTGAGCCCAGCCAACTTCCCTGTAAGGCTCTGAACCTCCTTCGGATTCCTCAGCGATCCCAACTCCATTACCGCCTTAACCTTGTCCGGGTTAGGCTCCACTCCCGCGGGGGTGAGCAAGTGGCCTAGGAACTTTTCTCGGCTTGCCCCGAAGACACACTTCAAGGGATTGAGTTTCATCTTGTATCGCCGCAGGGTCCCGAACGTCTCCTCAAGGTCTCAGAGGTGAGACCCAAGATCTCGGCTCTTTACCATGAGGTCATCAACATAAACTTCCAAGTTTCTTCCCTTCTGCTCGCGGAAGACTCTATCCATCATCCTTTGGTATGTGGCACCTGCATTCTTGAGCCCGAACGACATCATCTTATAACAGTAGCATCCGTCCCCCGTGATGAAGGAGACATCTTTGATGTCCGGGGGGTGCATGCGGATTTGATGGTAAACTGAAAAAGCATCTAAGAAAGACATCACAGGAAAACCGACGGCTGAGTCAACCAGCGCGTCGATTCTAGGCAGGGGTAGCAATCCTTAGGGCATGATTTATTAAGTAAAGAAAATTCGATACACATCCTCCATTTACCTCCTCCCTTCTTCACCATAACGATGTTGGAGACCCAGCCTGGATACTGGATCTCCGATACAAAGTCTGCCTGCAGGAGCTTGCCCACTTCCTCGCGGATGGGCCCTTCCAGCTTGTCGGCGATGGCCCTCCTCTTCTGGCGGATGGGGAGGGTGCCGGGGTCGAGGTTGAGGCGATGGCAAGCCACATCCGCGTCTATCCCGGGCATTTCTGCTGCGCTCCAAGCGAAGACGTCTACGTTCTTCTGCACGCAAGCCAGAATCTCCGCTTGATCTTCCGGGTTAAGTCCTCCGCTGACCCGGACCTTCTCCACCACCCCTAGCAGGGTGGTGACCTCGAGCTCTACGACCTCGTCCACAGCCTCCAGCAGGGACTGCTCTCCCCAAGCCTTCTCCTCCTCAGCACAAGCGAGAGCCTGGGTTCCTTCCTCGACCTCTTCCTCTATCACCATCAGCTCCTCCGCCCCTCCCTCCTGGGCCTTCTCCTCTTCTTCCTCTCTCTCCGCCCGGGGTCCCTCAGCTACCCTTTCCTGGGCATGGACTTCCTCTCCCTCCATCTTTTCCTTGGCCACCTCCTTACTTTCGACTCCCGTCGCCTCCTCCATCACTTTATCGAACTCTTCCGCTTCTCCCATCCAGACGATGGTGTTGACAACCGTCACGTAGCACTGTCTTGCAATCTTGGGGTCTCCCCGGACCCGGACTTGGATTCCTCCCGCGTTGAACTTGAGGCATTTGTGGAAATTGGATGGGACGGACCGAAACGCACTAATGAGAGGCCGTCCGAAGATGGCGCTGTAGCTGCTCGGGGCATCCACTATCACAAAGCGGCAGTTCCGGGGCTGCCTCCCAAGAGTCACATGGAGTCCCACTCCACCCTCTACCTCCTTCCTTTATCCTGCAAAACCAAATAAGGGACCATCTGAGGCCAACACCCTCCGGGCCTCCACTTTCATCTCGCCAAACGCCTTCTTGAAGACGACGTTGACCGAACTTCCGTTGTCAACTAGGATCCAGGAGACGGTGAAGTTCTCGATGGAGGTCTGGATGACCAGCGCATCGCAAAACGGGTCTTCATAGATTGACATGTCCTTCTGGGAGAAGGTAATTTTCTCCGCTGGGGGTGGAGCAGTGGATGTGGAGGCCACGCTCCGCCGGTAGATGGTATGGAGGCTAGCCTTTCGGGTCGCCTCCACCCCTGCCCCCCCATGGATCACTCCGATCCCTCCTCTACTCCCCACATCAACTCTGTCCTCACACCTTTCTTCCTCATCCCCCCGAGGCTCGACCTCCTCGATTCTCACCTATTGCGGTTGCCTTGGCGCGGGAACTCGGCCCCTTTTTGTTTCCAGGAACTCTGGGCAGGTGGCCGTCGCGTGACCTTCCTCATCGTGGAAGTCACAATACGGCAACTCCACCTCCCTTGCTTCTTCTTCTGCCACCCTATTCCTCCTTCTTCTCCCTTCTCCTGCTTCCTCCCTAGCCTCTTCTCTTCTTCCTCTTCCTCCTCTTCCCCTCCTGATCGACATGGCTTGCTGAGGCGGGGGAGGCAACTGCCTCGGACCCTGCCTCCACCTCAACTGGTGGGGTCTTCCTTGTCCTCCGTAGAAGTTACCCCTTCCCGGGCCGTGACCCCTTCCCCGACCTGGCATCCCTTCGGCACGTTGCCTCCACTCCCCCTCCGGGGCCCTGGGCTCTTCCCTTCTTCTTACCTCCTGCTGCCTGACCTCCGGCTCACTGAGCTTTGCTAGCCTCTTAGTGAGTTCCGGGTTGGCTTCCTCACTCTCAATCTCCTCCGCCACCCTCTCCATCAACTCCTCGTAGGAGACGGGGGCCTTTCTCTTCAAAGCCATCTTAAAGAAACTTTCCCTCAGCCCGACCGTGAAGGCGAGCTGGAGTGCAAACCCGGGCATTTCCTGAGTGAGTAGCACTTCTTCCTGGAACCGCTCCGCATACCGAGCCAACGACTCTTTTGGCTCCTGCTTCACTTTGAAGAGGGACTCGACGTCCTTCTTCCTCTTCTTTGCAGTTGAGAATCGCAACAAGAAGCTCATGCGCAAATCCTCGAAGGCGTAGATCGACCCTGTAGGGAGTTGATGGAACCAGTCCCTAGCCTTTTCCTTAAGGGTGACGGCGAAGAGCCGACACTTAAAGGCATCCGACATCGGTCTGATGGAGACCGAGTCCTCGAAAGACTGGAGATGTTGGACGGGGTCATCCCTGTCGTTGTAGTACACCCTGTCCCACTCCCCGAATCCTTCCGGAACAGGTGCAGAAAGTACCAACTCGCAGAAGGGGCTTCCCCCCTCTGCCACTTTGTCTCGCTCCATGCGACCCCCGAGCTCTCTCGCCAGACTCGGGCTCGCTGGGATCGCGCTCGCGAGAACTGCGCTCGCCTGAACCATTCCCACAGTCGCCATGGCCGGCGCAGAACCCGCCGACGCAGAACCCGCAGAGCTCGCCGGAACGGGGCTCGCCGGACTGGCGAACAACACTCCCCCTTCCATGTCTTGAACTGAGCCTCCCGCGACTTCCTTTTCGGCCCTTCCCCCCGGGGCGTTCTCGCCAACCGCTGCTGGGGGAAGGGTCGCCTGAGGGGCTGGGGTCGCGAACTCGCTTCGCATCGCCGCGACCGCGAGCCCGAAAGTGTCAAGCACCTCCCTCCTGAAGTCCCCGAACATCCTCGGCGTCACCACCTGCGGTGGCTCGCTGAACCCCTCGCCTTGATCCCCGCCTCCTGTCATACCTGCTCCTTGGAAATTTCTTGGACCAGCCACGCTCCACGCTCACCGCACCAAAATGTTGAAACCGATTTCTCGGTCTCTTGTGGAGCTCGGGGCCCTTACCGAAATGAGGGGCGGCTAGCCCTTACTGATCCCTCGGAGAAGACAGACGGGAAACTAAGAAAATGACTAAGACCTTAGTCGCAGCGAGGAGGTCCCTCCACTAACCCGGAAGATCGTTGAGCGCTTCCCCTCCCAAGCCAAAGCCGAGACTCGGGCACCTTGGAGAGCTCTAGAAATGCTAACCAAAGAAAGCCTAAGGAGAGAGAGAAGCTGAAGTGAAGTCCTCTCCAAAGGTGCCCTTAAGGTCCTATTTATAGATTTTCTGATCTGGCCTGCAAATAGCAGGATTCTGCCTTTTGATTTTACTATCCGCACCCCAAATGGGTCTGCAAACAGCCAAACTCCGCTGTTTGGAGAGGCTAAAGGCAGACCACCAAGGGTAAAAGGGTAAATTGGCCCTATTGGCTTATGGATAAAGGGATTGCGAGAACCTTACTGCCGGAGCTCTCGCGGGCCTTCTCGCGGACCCTGCTCGCGACGCCTCTTCTAGGCGATCGCCTTACGGGGGCCTCGCTGGCCCATTTTGGCGGTATCTGCCGAGGTCTAGTCTGCTGGGGGCCGATCTCGGCGAGGTCTGGGTCTCGCTACTCCTGTTGCGACACCGTCCCTTTGACTTCAATGGGCATATCTCTTCGTCGACCTCAGACGATTCCGCCGAACGCCTGTCTCGCCGACCCTTCTTGCTCACCCTTCGACGAGCTCCGTTTCCTTGCCTGGCGAATACCGGGGCTGTACAACATTCATTTGTCTGCATTTCCAAATGAATTCCTTATTTTTCATATTTATTCTTACGCTTATGGATATGGAGGTCCATCGAAAGAATTCATTATAATAAAAGAAAAGGAGGAAAAATATGAAAGAGAATTCAATAGAAAATATAAAGGGACACGTGTCTACACCGGCGGTAGCGGAGGCGCTTGCGGCTCGTCTGGCGGTTGAGGTGGCAGTGGAATTTGGTTGGCCCGATGTTTTGATTGAAGGGGATTGCTCTACTCTGATTACTCATTTGGCAGCTGGGGTGGTGCCGCTATCGTTGGATCGCTCACTTGTCTTCGATTCCTTGGAATTGGCTCGGGGGATCCCACAGATCGACTTCATCTTCTCTTGACGTTTGTCCAATAGGGTTGCGCATGAGCTTGCTTCAATTTCTTTTTCCATGCCATCATCTCTACCTTCTTCGTAACTGAATTTAAACTGTTTAGAGCTTTTTGACAAATGAAATTCTCTTTTACCTTAAAAAAGGGCATTTATATAAGCAGTCCATCTATAGCTATTAGCAGCCATTGCCCTATATCTCAAGTTTTTGGTACGATTTGCCTCTTTTCCCTCTCCTTTCTAATGATTGTGTGGAATGCACTTTGCTATGCATTGATGAAATGGTTTAATTTTTTTTCATTTGGTATTTCTTCAAATCTAGGGATTCAAAAATTTCTGGTTTCGCTCAAACATTTTCAAGATTTATAGCACTATTGTATTTTCCAAGGTATTCTTCATTAGGTTTAGGGTTTGGTATTGAAATGAGTGTCATTTTTGATGAAGACAAATTACAAGTGGGCATTGCAGTGTTTTAAGCAAATTTTTAATAAAATATTATGCCGAATGTTTTTGTCACGGACCGAGAAATTGCTTTACTAAATGCACTCAAATTTATTTTCCCTCAAGCAAAACATATATTATGTAGAGTGCATATTAATAAACATTTTGGCTCGTTGCAAGAAATTTTTCAAAAGCAGCAAAGATTGTGATTATTTCTTGGGTGTATGTCAACACCTGCAATGCAGAGGCAGAAAATGAGTATAATATGCGGTTCAATCAAATGCTTACTGATTATGTTGTGAAATATCTTGTTGTTATTGTGCGTGTTACTACTACATGGTTGGATCCATATAAAAAGTACTTTGTGTCTTCTCTGATTAATATGTATTTACATTTCGGAAACATGAGCACAAATCGTGTTGAAGGGGGGCATAGTTTGCTAAAGAAATTCCTTGAGGTGTTTATTGGTAGCCTTGTGAAATATTTTACTCGGTCGGACGAACACGTCAACCAACAAGGGAATAAAGACACCAAGGGATAAACACAAACTTTCACAATTACTAAAACTTGGCAGCTAGTTACAAAAGAACAGAGCAGAAAAAAGTTGCATCCAACTTGATTCACAACAGCCAATAATAGTAAAGAAACTGGTCACGGACAGTGTCCGCTTCTCCTCCGGAGCATACCACGTAGGTGATACTCGCTACTCGCTACCGCGGGCGCTAGCCATCAAGCTCGCTACTCGCAATCTCGCTAGTCGCAAGCTCACTACTCTTCGCTTCCTCCTCTTCTCGCTACCGCAGGCGCTATCCACTATTGCCGGCGCTATCTCGCGAGTAAGGAACTCTCTCTAGGTCGCTAGCCGAACTGACTCCGGGTTCGCTGCTCTCCAGGTGGCACTCTGGTATCTCAAACTCGCTCAAAGTTGATGATACTCGCCACTATCTGAATGTCTCTCATTAGAGTGGGTCTACCCCTCCTATTTATAGGCAAGGGAGGAGGTCTTTTAGAAGCTGAGCTAGCGCTGGCGCTAGCTCACTTCAAATTTAACACTTCCCCTTGAAGTGAGCTCCGGGAACAACTCCAAGCAACGAGTGAAGCCTTCGGAACGGCCCCGCAGATAGGGGCTTCGTGAATATATCCGCAAGATTGTCTTCACTCCGCACATGCTCCACTGCGATCAAGCCACCCATCACCTTCTCTCTGATGAAGTGATTCTCGATCTCTATGTGCTTGGTCCTTGCATTACACACTGGATTGGTTACCAGTTTCAATGCACTCTCATTGTCCCCGCTGTTGGGAATCTTGCCTACATGATTCCTGATTTGAAGAAGTCACAAAGTCAAGAAAACTTCACTTTGTATTTGATCACTTCTCTAGCTCATAATCTCAGGAAAATAAAGTAACAATATTGTCGAGAAGAATAGGAGATGTCATCGACAAAGTATGCTTGTCGTCATAATGATGAGCAAAGCAAAGCTGAAGGACAATAAAAGTTATCGTCGTGATGCACATATCGTTGTGACATCACAATGCTGACAGAATATCAGAGAGAAGACATGAGCTGATGAAAGAGCAACATCGAAGATATCGAAGGAAGGAATGTCGTCAAGAAGATACTGTATCGTCGATAAGACTGAACAAAACAAGTATCGTCGCAAAGAAGCCTTGTCGCTGAAGAGGCTAAGTAAGATTGATGACAACTACATTGTCGTAAAGAAGGCGTGACGTCGAGAAGACTGAAGAAGGTCAGCTAAAGACAAGCAGTTGCTAAAGTATAGTTTGTCGACATGATATCGTTTATGTCGTCGACAAGATAAAGTTGTTACGACGACAGTCGGCAAGAAAGAAGATCACGACGACACAGTCAGAGATGACATATCGTTGTATATGCAGAAACACCATGATATCTCGTATCGTCGAGATACCAGCGTCAGAGGCAGAAGCTAGAGGACTTGAAGATTTACCAAAGACTTAAGACAACGACGAAGTCTGTCGTCGTGATGCTGTCAGTATCGACATGAAGCTGAAATATCGTCGAAACAAATTCAAATATTTGATCACGCGTGGTCTGCATTTAATGTCGCCGCCTGACTGTCATATCTGAGCGTGCTTTTACGGAAAGGAAGCTCTGACACTTAAACTTTTCAGAAGACCGTTGGGAGGCCTCGCAGTCTTATAAAAGAGACAAGTGGTTGCCCTAAAAGAGAATAAATCAGAAAAGAACTTAAGCATACAACAAATAGAACAGTAACAGCGGCGTAAAGAAAGAAAGAGAAAAATAAGAATTCTCAAGAAGTGTTCTCGCAAGAATCAGTCATTTGATCGACTGATAAGAAGTCGTTCATCATCAGGCTAAGAGAAGAGATTGAAGAAGAACTGTGCTTTCAAGATCTGAATCAGGAACATCTTCTTCAACCTCAAGTTGCCAATCTTCATCAGGCAGAGTTTTTATTTCAACTTTCATTGTTGTAAGGCTTGAGGGCCAAACTTGTAAGATCTGTTTTCAGATCTGAGTGTCTAGCTTGAGGGCTGGAGAGCTGTGAGGCTTGAGGACCAGGGCAGTGGACTTGCGGGTCCGATATTGTCAAGCTTGAGGGCTTGAGACCTGTGAAGGCTTGCGGGCCAGGGCAGAGGCTAGACTTGCGGGTCGGAGCTAGGTAGGGCTTGAGGGCCTGAGTGTCGAGCTTGAGGGCTCGGGTACAGTAGGGGCTTGCGGTCTTAGCCTGTAGGACTTGCGGGTCCGTGTTGTAAGGCTTGCGGGCCTGAAGCTTTGGCGGAGTTTGCCGAGCCTAGCACTCTGCTAGGTAGGCGCAGAGGGACAGAGGACTACTCAAGACACCCGGTCTTGAGGAACCTCTATAGATCTTGTGTCGGCTGCTGTGATTTCTTGTGTGCGATACTTTTGTGCTCCGCTTGAATATTCGTAAATCGCGTTGATAAACCAAAAAGAACCCAGATCACCTAATACCCCCCCCCCCTCTAGGTGAACGTTCCATTAACAACAAGTGGTATCAAAGCGAGGTTGATCAAAAAGAGACTTAACTGTCTGATCTATATCGTGGAACGACTCGTCATGGCTGGTGGAGATCAGAATCGGGAAATGAGAGCCATGAAACTCCCAATCTACACAAAGGAGAACTTTCCCATCTGGAAGGAAAGGGTAAGGATTTTCATGGAGGCGGCTGATCCAAGAATTTACTTAACAGTCCAACAGGGTCCCTTCATCCCTACAACTGCCTCCACCATTGATCCAACAAGGAAGGTGATAAAAAAATATGAGGATATGACCAAGGACGAGCTAACCTTGGCAGGCCTAGATAAGAGGGCCCAAAATGTCATTGTGAGTGTCATAGATGACTCAACCCTCCAGAACCTGATTCACTGCAAAACGGCCAAGGAGATGTGGGACTCCCTGATCGTGTATATGCAGGGTCCTGAAGAGGTAAGGGATGTTAGGAAATCCCTCCTCAACGGCCAGGAGTATGAGGCCTTCAAACAAGGCAAGAATGAAACAATCTCTATGTTATGAGAGATTCTTCAAGATAGTGAATGGACTAAGAAACTATGAAAGAGAGTTCACCAACTCTGATCTTAATGACAAGTTTCTTAGATCCCTCAGAAAGGAATGAGACATCAAAATCTGTTCCATCAGAGAGATGGGTCAGCTGGGCATCATGGAGCCCAAGAATCTGTATGGGAAGTTGCTGTCCCATGAACTTCAGCTCAACATCAGGAAGGCTGAAGAAGAAAGCTCAAAGGGGAGCTCAAGAGACAAATCTGTGGCTCTAAAAGCTGAGAGCACGAGAAGATCCAAGAGCAAGACCTCTGCAACTCAGAACAGATCTGAGAGCAGTGAAGAATCAGAAGCCAGCTCTTCAGATTCTGATGATACTGACAGAGAGGTGGCCCTTCTCTCAAAACAGTTCAAGAAACTGATTCACAGAAGGAGGAGGGACAATCACAGAAACCCCTCCTCGAGCTCTAGAAGATCTGATTATCATGACAGATCCAGAGCCCCCAGGGAGGAAAGGTACAGATCTAACCCTGGTAAATATGATTTAAATAATACTGTTTGCTATTCCTGCAGCAAGATAGGTCACATGGCTGCTGACTGCCCTTCTAAGAGGAAGGAGTCGAGGAACCATGAAGAAAGAAGAAGCTCAAGGAGCAAGAGGAAATCTGAAAAAGGATTCATGGCCAAAAAGATCAGAACACTGAGTGATTCTGACTCAAGCTCCTCTGGTACTGAGGAAGATGCACTCATTGGCTTGATGGCCATCGGTGAAGACAACCAGGATGACATCTCTCCTGGGAAGGTAACTAACAAAACTTCTCTATCTGACTCTGATTCTGAATCAGCAACAGATTCCATGCATGATGATGAGGGTGTGTCTGCTGCCAACAACACAGCCTCAAGATCCCAATAAGAGGTTGAGTCTGAACTAATAAGGCAATATAAAGCCTTGTGGAAAGCCTTCAAAGGCTGTAAGAAACTCCTCAAAGTCCGGACCAAGGAGTTAGATTCCTTGAAGCCTGTTCAATCTAAGCTCCAGGAGACAGCAGATAAGCTGGCTGCTGTGAGCAAAGAAGTGGACAAATTCAAGGAAGCCATAAGGCTTAAGAATGCTGAGTTAGGACAGAAGAACAAGGTCATCAAGGACCTTGAGGAAATGTTGTTGGCTGAGAAGAAACTTGCATCCAGCTTCTCTATGCCCAAAACTATCCTGCCTATCATTGACACCTTCTCTGGACAGCTCAGAGCTGGTATCGGTTTCAATCAAAAGACAGTTACGGGCAAAGATTCTGAAGCTAGACCTTCCTATAAGAAGGTGCTAGTGTCAAGTCCTTCAGCCCACAGACCTGCAGCAACAACAGTCAAAGGCAGGGGAAAGGCTGTTCCTACAAAGCCTGTTCCCAAGAAGGTGAACCAAAATGTGGTGGGACCAATTCCTCCCCAGACTCACACATATGAGGTTCACCCAAGATCTGTTAGGCAAGAAGCCTTCTCTCCTGTTCATCAGCACTGACATCCCATTCAGATGATGAAGCAAAAGAGAAAATACAACAGATATGAATGTTGGTGCTGTGGGAAAGTTGACCACTTTGCTTAGGACTGTTGGTTCAACCCAACAGGGCTCAATGCAAAGAGAGTGCAGAACCCTCAGAGGTTTGTTGTTCCATTATACCACCCTAACAGAAACCAAGGACCCAATCCATATTGGGTACCTGAGGGGAAGTGATTCGTTTTGCAGGTATGTCCAAATGTCAACCATTCTCCAATTTGGTATTTGGACAGTGGCTTCTCCAAGCACATGACTGGAGTCAGAAAGCACTTAAAAGAGTTCATCCCTGTGGAGAATGGACCAACCGTGATCTTTGGAGGTTCAGAAAAGGTGGTGACCAGGGGCTATGACAGCATCTCTAATGGGTACTGATGAGAAGATGGAAAAATTATGCACTGATGACCAAGTTGGAACATCAGCCAAAAGTAAAGATCAATCAATAGAAGCTGAGCTTGAACCAGATGATGTGGAAGACTCAGAAACAGCAGAAGAAGTGCAACCTGAAAGACCTGCAACTGAAGAAACCCCCAGAATACTGCCAGCTACCTTGAAACAAGTAAGAGATCATCCTCAGGAGCAAATTATAGGAGTTGTCAACCAATGAGTGCTGACAAGGAGTAGAGCTACAAATGAAGCATTGTACCTGAGCTTCCTCTCTCAAATTGAACCCAAGAAATTTGAGGAAGCAAATCAAGACCCATTCTGGATTGGGGCAATGCAGGAAGAGCTGAACCAGTTCAAAAGGTGTAAAGTATGGAAGCTGGTTCCTAGACCCCAAGGACAGAACATCATAGGAACCAAATGGGTTTACAGAAACAAACTGGATGAGAATGGAGTAATCACAAAAAATAAGGTAAGGCTAGTGGCAAAGGGTTACAGACAGGAAGAGGGGATAGATTTTGATCAGATTTTTGCTCCAGTAGCCAGACTGGAAGCAATAAGACTGTTTCTAGCCTATGCAGCCTACCAAGGTTTCAAATTCTACCAGATGGATGTGAAGTCAACCTTCCTAAATGGTGACCTCAAAGAGGAAGTATATGTAGAGCAGCCCTCAGGTTTTGTAGATCCTACTCACCCTGATTATGTTTACTTTCTTAGAAAAGCACTTTATGGCTTAAAACAGGCACCTAAGGCCTGGTATGAGACTCTGTCAAGCTTTCTAATTAAAAACACGTTCTCAAGGGGAAAGATTGATAAGACATTATTCCTAAGGGAAGTGAAGGGCAAGATCTTGCTAGTGCAGATCTATGTGGATGACATCATCTTTGGCTCTACAGATAACGATCTCTGCAAAAAGTTTACCAATTTGATGCAGGGAAAGTTTGAGATGAGCAGTATTGGTGAGCTCAAATACTTCCTAGGTCTCCAAGTGAAGCAATCTGAAGATGGTATTTTCTCCAAACCAAATTCACTAGGGAGCTAGTCAAGAAATTTGGATTGGAGAGTGCTTCTTCAATGAAGACTCCAATGGGAACCAATGTGTCTCTAGACAAGGATGAGAAGGGCATAACCTTTGATGAAACCAAGTACAGATGCATGATTGGATCTTTGCTTTATCTAACTGCAAGTAGGCCTGACATAATGTTTTCTACATGTGTCTGTGCTAGATATCAGGTGAATCCAAAGGAATCTCATCATGTCTCTGTCAAGAGAATCCTAAGATACTTAAATGGAACATCAAATCTTGGCCTATGGTACCATAGGAACAATGGATGTGAACTGACTGGCTACTTAGATGCAGATTATGCAGGGTGCAAAGAAGATAGGAAGAGTACCTCAGGGACATGTCAATTCCTTGGTGGAAGACTGATCTCTTGGAGCAGTAAGAAGCAAACAAGTGTAGCAATCTCAACAGCAGAATCAGAGTATATCTCTGCTGGGAGCTGCTGTGCTCAACTGCTATGGATTCAGCATCAACTCGAAGACTACAATCTAAAGATGACTAAAACACCCCTATTTTGTGACTCTTCAAGTGAAATCTCAATTGCTAAGAACCCTGTCTCGCACAGCAGGACTAAGCATATTGAGATCAGGTATCACTTCATCAGGGAGCATTTGGAAAATGAAGATATCACCCTTGAGTTTGTCCCAACAGACAAACAAGTGGCTGATATATTTACAAATCCCCTAGATGAAGCTAAGTTTAACTTCTTCAAATTCCAATTGGGGATGTTAAACTTAGAGTAATCCTTAACTTATTCTTCACTAATCCCTTTCTATATGATTGGTTAGAAAATCTCTCAGGACAATTGCTGAAGAAGTCCAACAAAAAGGACAATCAACTGCCTAAGTCAAAATGATATCGGCCGATGATCTGCAGAAATGAAGTCAGAAAGGGGGAGAAATATATGTTCAAGACTAGATGCTCAAGAAGACCTCAAAGATAGGGGGAGCAAAAGTAGGGGGAGCCACAAAAGAAGAGACATCAAATCAAAGGGGAGCTACAAGCTTGATGTACTCATAAGTTCAGCAAAAGATAAGTACATTCTTAAATGCTTATGCCTTCTATTTAAGATTATATTTATTTATTGTCAAGTGAAAGTAGTCTTGAATTGAGATTCTGACTTCTTCAAATAGGGGGAGATTGTTGGGAATCTTGCCTACATGATTCCAGATTTGAAGAAGTCACCAAGTCAAGAAAACTTCACTTTGTATTTGATCACTTCTCTAGCTCATAATCTTAGGAAAATAAAGTACAATATCGTCGAGAAGAATAGGAGATGTCGTCGACAAAGTATGTTTGTCGTCATAATGATGAGCAAAGCAAAGCTGAAGGACAATGGAAGTTATCATCGTGCTGCACATATCGTTGTGACATCACAATGCTGATAGAATATCGGAGAGAAGACATGAGCTGATGAAAGAGCAACATCGAAGATATCAAAGGAAGGAATGTCGTCAAGAAGATATTGTATCGTCTATAAGACTGAACAAAACAAGTATCGTCGTGAAGAAGCCTTGTCGCTGAAGAGGCTAAGTAAAATTGATGACAACTGCATTGTCGTAAAGAAGGCGTGACGTTGAGAAGACTGAAGAAGGCCAGCTGAAGACAAGCAGTTGCTAAAGTATAGTCTGTCGACATGATATCGTTTATGTCGTCGACAAGATAAAGTTGTTACGACGACAGTCGGCAAGAAAAAAGATCACGACGATACAGTCAGAGATGGCATATCGTTGTATATGCAGAAACACCAGGATATCTCGTATCGTCGAGATACGAACGTCAGAGGCAGAAGATAGAGGACTTGAAGATTTACCAAAGACTTAAGACAACGACGAAGTCTGTCGTCGTGATGCTGTCAGTATCGACATGGAGCTGAAATATCGTCGAAACAAATTCAAATTTTTGATCACGCGTGGTCTGCATTTAATGTCGCCGCCTGGCTGTCATATCTGAGCGTGCTTTTACGGAAAGGAAGCTCTGACACTTAAACTTTTCAGAAGACCGTTGGGAGGCCTCGCAATCTTATAAAAGAGACAAGTGGTTGCCCTAAAAGAGAATAAATCAGAAAAGAACTTAAGCATACAGCAAATAGAACAGTAACAACGGCGTAAAGAAAGAAAGAGAAAAATAAGAATTCTCAAGAAGTGTTCTCGCAAGAATCAGTCATTTGATCGACTGATAAGAAGTGGTTCCTCATCAGGCTAAGAGAAGAGATTGAAGAAGAACTGTGCTTTCAAGATCTGAATCAGGAACATCTTCTTCAACCTCAAGTTGCCAATCTTCATCAGGCAGAGTTTTTATTTCAACTTTCATTGTTGTAAGGCTTGAGGGCCAAACTTGTAAGATCTGTTTTCAGATCTGAGTGTCTAGCTTGAGGGGTGGAGAGTTGTGAGGCTTGAGGGCCAGGGCAGTGGACTTGCTGGTCCGATATTGTCAAGCTTGAGGGCTTGAGACCTGTGAAGGCTTGCGGGCCAGGGCAGAGGCTAGACTTGCGGGTCGGAGCTAGGTAGGGCTTGAGGGCCTGAGTGTCGAGCTTGAGGGCTCGGGTACAGTAGGGGCTTGCGGTCTTAGCCTGTAGGACTTGCGGGTCCGTGTTGTAAGGCTTGCGGGCCTGAAGCTTTGGCGGAGTTTGCCGAGCCTAGCACTCTGCTAGGTAGGCGCAGAGGGACAGAGGACTACTCAAGACACCCGGTCTTGAGGAACCTCTATAGATCTTGTGTCGTCTGCTGTGATTTCTTGTGTGCGATACTTTTGTGCTCCGCTTGAATATTCGTAAATCGCGTTGATAAACCAAAAAGAACCCAGATCACCTAATACCCCCCCCCCCCTCTAGGTGAACGTTCCATTAACAACACCCGAGAAGCATAGTAGGTCCGCTGACCTCTTCGTCCACATCCTCCACTAGTCTCCTTAGCCAGACACACTCCCGAGCTGCTAAGGACGACGCCTTGTACTCGGCCTCTGTGGTGGAAAGGGAAATAAAGTCCTGCTTCTTGCTGCACCACGAGATAGCAGGAGCTCCACAAAAAAACACGTAACCTGATGTCGACTTGCGATCATCAGCGTCACCTCCGTAGTCTGCATCTGTGTACCCATGCAACTTGAAGTCAGATTTCTCTTCATAGGACAACCCCATCTCAAGGGTTCCCTTCACATACTTCAGTATCCCCTTAGCTGCCTCCAGATGAGGCTTCTGCGGCTCCTGCATATACCGACTAACTCGGCCGACAGCAAAAGCGATGTCCGACCTCGTAATAGTCAGGTAGATAAGACTCCCCATCAGTGCCCGAAAGATCTTCGGATCACGAAGAATCCTCCAATCTTCCTTCCGAAGCTTCAGCCCAGCCTCCAGAGGTACGGAACTGCTTTTCCCCTCCTTCATGCCGAATCGCTCGACGATCTTCTCTGCATACGCCCTCTAGGAAACGTACAACCCACTTTTTCTCTTCTCAACTTGGAGGCCAAGGAAATGGTGCAGTTCACCAAGATCCTTCATCTCGAATCGTATGAAGAGCTGCTGTCTCAGCGCCGCGACCTCCTCAGGGTTGTTCCCTGTCACGATCATGTCGTCGACGTATAGCAGCACCAACACGTGAAGATCTCCACTCTTCTTCACGAACATGCTAGAGTCTGAGTCTGAGGCATCATAGCCGCAGAACTGCAAGTACTCCGCAATCTTTCAATACCAGGCTCTCGGCGCCTGTTTCAACCTGTATAGGGCCTTCTTCAGCTTGCAGACATGATGTGGCTGCGACTTGGACACGTATCCAGGTGGTTGCACCATGAATATGTCCTTGTCAATCTCTCTGTATAGGAACGCGTTCTTCACATCAAGCTGCCACAACTTCCAACCTCGGCATGCCGCCAGAGCGATGACCGTCCTCACCGACGTCATCTTCGCGATATGACTAAATGTCTCCTCGTAGTCCTCTCCGTAGGTTTGTGAGAAGCCTCGAGCGACAAGCTTCGCCTTGTACCTCTCTACTTCTCCATCCGCTCTCTTCTTAACCTTGTACACTCATTTTCAGGTGACAGGTTTGATGCCCTCCACCATGGGAACCAGGTCCCATGTTTCATTCTTCTCTAGGGCCTCCATCTCCTCGATCATGGCCGCGTCCCACTCCTTGATGCCAACTGCATCATCAAAGCAGGTAGGTTCCCTCTCATCGAGTGGTCCTGCAAAGAAGCAGGAGACCAAACTCACGAAATTCCCCTCCTTATAGCGAGAAGGCAGGACGATGGTCCGCTTCGACCTACTCAACGCTTGGCCACTATCTACCACACCGGTAGACTCCTCCGCTTGAGCTTCTCTCTCAACTGCTCTTGAAGCAGCGCTCCCCCTGCTTCTAGAGCCCGAAGCTCCCCCTGAGCCAAAAGCTCCCCCTGAGCCAGAAGGCGATGGGACACTTGGAGATACCTCCAACTCCACAGTAGAGTCCTCAGTGACTCTCTCTTCTCCCTTGCTAGAATCTCCACTCTCCGGCAGCACCACAGAAGAGACTCCCTGATGCGAGATCAGTTCGTCAAACACTACGTCGCGCGAGACGACGAACTTGTGGGTCTGCGGATCCATGCACTTCCACCCCTTCTTCCACTCATCATAGCTGATGAAGACACACTTCCTCGCTTTCGGCTCCAACTTGGTTCTCTGAGCGTCCAGGACGTGCATGAAGCGGGTAGAACCAAATACTCTCATGTGACCCACACTTGGCTTCTCCCCGAACATGAGCTGGTGTGGAGACACTATCCTGTTAGGACTCCGAGGTAGCCGGTTGATTACATGGGTAGAACACGCCATTCCCTCCGCCCATAATGCCTTGGGAATGCTCTTGGCATGTAGCCTTCTCCTGGTAGTCTCCACCAGATGGCAGATCTTGCTCTCTGCCACCCCATTCTGCTGAGGGGTGTGAGCGCAAGAGAGCTCCCGCCGAATGCCGAACCTCCTGCAGAATGAAGCAAACTCATTGGAGGTAAACTCCCCTCCATTGTCGCTTCTCAGCTTCTTCACTCTTCGGTTCAGCCTTCCTTCCACAAGTTCCTTCCACTCTTGGAACTTCTCGAATACTTCTGACTTCTCTTTCAGAAAGTATACCCACGTATAGCGGGTGTAGTCGTCCACCAGAACCAGCGCATACTTATTGCCTCCATAAGTAAGGGTGGCTCACGACCCCATAACATCAGCATGTACACACTCAAGAGGTGCCTTACACCTGGTCTCCGACTTGTCAAATGGAAGTCGATGTAACTTTCCATATTGGCAGCCATCGCACACATGGTCGTCGCCGTAGGAAGAGAGATGAGGCAGGCCACTCACTAGGCCCTTTGCCGCCATCATCTTCAACTTGTCCATCCCCACATGACCTAGCCTCTCATGCCAGATCACTGCGCTGTCGTTTGTCTTCAGCTTGTCCACCTAGGCATTTGTAGACAGAACGTACAAATCCTTCACCCTTCTCCCGGTGAGCGTGACGTCAGCATCGACAGACGATAGGTTGTTCAGAAACTTCACCTCCTTCGGTCCAAACAACACGTGGTATCCAGCACCCACTGCGTTGGCAACTGAGAAGAGATTCTTCTTCATGCCAGGCACGTGATACACACTCTTTAGTGTCACTGGCTTCTCTTTACTCCCAAGGGATACCTTCCCTTCTCGCTCCACTTGATGTACTGTATCATCCGCAGTGATGATAGCATCCGTTCCTTCATATGCTTCCAAGGAGTCGAACTTCGACATATCTCTAGTGAGATGATGCCCACAATCGGAATCCACTATCTAGTCATTCTCGAGGCTGATGGAGGCTAAGACATCGACTGACGTTGTCGTCATCTCTGCCAGGAAATAGTTGTCTCCCCTCTCACTGCCCTGGTGACCTCCACCTCTTCCTCCACCTTTCTGATGGTCTCCATCTCTGTTAGCAACATGACCGGCCTTCAGATTGGACTGGCAGTCCCTTGCCATGTGCCCATACTTCTTACAGGCATAGCATAGGGATCTCGCCATTTCATCACGCGCAGGGAGGAACTTCCTCCCATCTCCCTGAGAGGACGTTGAAGGTCCATCTCCGGAGCTCTTCTTTCTCTTGTCCCAGGACCTCCTCTTTCCTTAGAACAAAGCCTCGCCATCTCCCCCTGAGATGGATACTCCCGCAATCTGCTTCGCCAAACTCTCCTGAGATGACAGCAGGTTCTCTAGCTCCAATAAGGAGGGCTGAGTAGCCCATCCTTGCACAGAAGTAACGAAGGAGACATACTCTTTCTTTAAGCCTCGGAGTATGTGCCGCTTCAACTTCGCCTTTGAGATCGGCTCTTCAGGGTCTAAGGTCGAGATCTCCCCACACAGGTTCTTCACCTTCAGGAAGAAGGTGGATATCGCCATCTCGCCTTGAGTGGACCTCACCAACTCATTCTCCGGGAATTGTAGCCAAGCTACATTCTTCTTGTTGAATAGCCCGTTGAGCGCTTTCCAGATCTCAGACGCTGACCTGCAACCTATGATGTGGTCGAACAAGTCAGGAGAAATTTCTCTCTTCAGAGTGAACTCCGCTTTGGCGTGTGTCTTCCTCCAAGCTCTCACAGCTGGACCATTTTCTCTGGCAGCTGCTACTTCCTCTTGCTCCCCACCACCAATGACCTCCCAGAGGTCCTCTCCAAGAAGGTAGCTCTCCATACAAGACTTCCACTTCTTATAGTTGGTCTGATTAAGCAGCTCAATGCCAAGTCCTCTAGCATACCCTCCTCCGCCGCCCATCTTGGTTTCTCAGTCCTTGTTCCCACTATCCCTCTGATACCATGTGAAATATTTTACTCGGTCGGACGAACACGTCAACCAACAAGGGAATAATTAAGGACACCAAGGGATGAAGACAAACTTTCACAATTACTAAAACTTGGCAGCTAGTTACAAAAGAACGGGGCTGAAAACAAGTTGCATCCAACTTGATTCACAACAGCCAATAGTAGTAAAGAAACTGGTCACAGACAGTGTCCGCTTCTCCTCCGGAGCACACCACGTAGGTGATACTCGCTACATGCTACCACGGGTGCTAGCCATCAAGCTCGCTACTCGCAATCTCGCAAGTCGCAAGCTCGCTACTCTTCGCTTCCTCCTCTTCTCGCTACCGCGGGCGCTATCCACTATCGTCGGCGCTATCTCGCGAGTAAGGAGCTCTCTCTAGGTCGCTAGCCGAACTGACTCCGGGTTCGCTGCTCTCCAGGTGGCACTCTGGTATCTCAAACTCGCTCAAAATTGATGATACTCTCCACTATCTGAATGTCTCTCATTAGAGGGGGTCTACCCCTCCTATTTATAGGCAAGGGAGGAGGTCTTCTAGAAGCTGAGCTAGCGCTAGCGCTGACGCTAGCTCACTTCAAATCTAACAAGCCTTTCCATGATATGAAAAATATTTAACCAGATGATTTTGCTCCAACATACAGAAATGGAAAAAATGTTTGGGCAGAGTAAGATTCAGGTAAGCACTAGTTATTAAAATATATTGTACTCCGAATTACTTGGTCATGTCTCCATAGCAGCTTTGGAAATATTATTAGGAAAGAGGAGGTCTCACTAAAAGATGCATGTGTGGAACAACATTTGTGTAGGCATAAAACACAATACACACTTGGACATACCCACTTGTAAATTTTGAAACCCTAGCGCAGGCGATGTGAAATGGTAAATTTTGAATCAAAGTAAATCCGTGTTATTTACTTTTTGCAGTTTTTAGCTCACGTTTAGTTCTCTCTATTGGTCGTACGAGTCTTGTCAAGATTTATATGGTATATTCAGATGGAATAATTCGAAGATAATATGCATGGTCATCTATATTGTTTTATTAACAAAAAGCTAATACAATCCAATAGTTGACTTGAAATTGAGCAAATTTCCGAATTTGTATATCAAGAATCATTGTTGCATTCAAACCGAATTATTTCTGTTATTAATATATTTAATTCCTCCGGCCGAACAGGTTCTTGGCCGAGCCATTAGGTGTTAGTTCAGGCGAGTGGTTCAAGCCTTGGCGAGTCAATAACTTATAACTCCACTCGATAATTAAGTTCTTGAGAGTTACGAGATTTAATGATTATCAAGCAAAATATGCTGAAGTCGAGCACGCAAAAAGAATTCTTTGTAGGGCATAGTCGTATATTTGCATGTGAGATCAGATTCATCTAATATCCAAAAGCGAATAAAGGAGGTTAAGAGAGTCGCTAGGAGAGTCACGGGATCCCTAGATATTTCTTGGCGCATTCACATGAGGGAGGAAGAAGAAGATAGAAGATTTTTGTTTCTATGAGGCAAACACAAATATCATATTACTCAGCATTCTTGGTACCCTAAAAAAAAGACTTTAGTAATTTATGAAGCATGCAATATCTTTATCATATAGTAAATATCACGAGTGCTATCTCTAGATTAATCACATCAAGTAATTAAAGTGAGTTAACAATAATCTCATTTTTTTTATTACGCTCCTTTACTTTGACAACATCATATATATCATTATTTTCAAACAATTGATGTTGATTCTTTTTTATAAATAATGTAGGTCACATATTTTTGTATTATATTGTTATGTATTATATATTATATATTTAAGTTTAATTTGACTCATAAGTTATAATTGCATAGCTTGAAAATTTCAACAGTTCTTCATGCAACGAATGTGCTCATGGGCATCTAATCTGCATGGATGGCCGGCTTGGACTATGTTATTTGGCTCATTAATTAGCCACTCCCGCCCTGCCTACATCGACTCATTGACCAGTTCTTGAAGTATATATATATATATATATATATATATATATATATATATATATATATATATATATATATATATATATATGAACAACATATGTGTCAATTGGCTTCATGTCAGTGTATTGAAGAAGTGACAACATTTCACATATTATTATGAGAGTTAAGTTGTTACAAGGGAATCACTTTTGGCTATTAGCAAATAACTCTTTTTTTCAAATGATTATTAGGAAATATTTTTGTTATTGACAAATTATGTATAAAAAGAATTAAATAATAAATTTTCTAAGAAATTATACAAAAAACCTGGCTATAAAAATTAATTTGAATATTTCTATGCAACAAAATATAACAAAACACTCTTCAAAAAAGTTTGAATGATATGAAGAGTTTTAATTTTCACCATGTTGATATGAAATCATTCTACCTCTCTACAATAGTCTTATATTCTGCAAAAGAAAAAAGGTTAAAACAGAAACATTATGAACAATTTGTAAATAAATTTTAAAAATTCAAATATGAGCTTAACACTGATCTTTTTATCTGTAGCTAAATCTTTTTATCTTTTGTGTACACAAAAACTGAATGTCTTTGGTCTCCGAGATAGCATTACATCACAAAAACTGAGGTTGAGGAGAGCATTGAGCTTCTTGCTATATTGATTTAGCCGGAGATTGGCTTCATTACTTCTAGTTAGAAAATTAATTCCAATATCTGGTTCTATGTAATTAGAGAGGAGCATACATGGAATTAACACTTTTAAAATCCTCCTCAAAAATGATTGATTTCTTTTTCTGCAATCAAATTGAGCTTGGTAAAAAGATCAGCATTCTTCGATATATTTTCCCCTTTAAAATCTACTAGGATTTAGGGTCTAGAATTACTCTATACAAAAGGGCAGTTTCTTGTAATAATGTATCATGACTAGGTTCAATGGAAACCATAGCGTAGTCGATGTGAAATGGTAAATTTTGAATCATGTAAATATATTCGTGTTATTTACCTTTTGCAGTTTTTAGCTCACGTTTTGTTCTTTCTATTGGTCGTAAGAGTATTATGAAGATTTATATGGTATATTCAGATGGAATAATTCGAAGATAATATGCATGGTCATCAAAATTGTTTTATTAACAAAAAAGCTAATCCAATCCCATAGTTGACTTGAAATTGAGCAAATTTCTGAATTTGTATATCAAGAATCATTGTTGCATTCAAACCGAATTATTTTTGTTATTAATATCTTTAATTCCTCTGGCCGAACCGGTTCTTGGCCGAGCCATTAGGTGTTAGTTCAGGCGAGTGGTTCAAGCCTTTGCGAGTCAATAACTCCACTCGATAATTATGTTTTTGAGAGTTACGAGATTTCATGATTATCAAGTAACATATGCTGAAGTCGAGCACGCCAAAAGAAATCTTTGTATGGCATAGTCGTACATTCGCATGTGAGATCAGATTCATCTAATATCCAAAAGCGAATAAAGGAGGTTAAGAGAGTCGCTGGGAGAGTCACGGGATCCCTAGATATTTCTTGGCGCATTCACATGAGGGAGGAAGAAGAAGATAGAAGATTTTTGTTTCTATGAGGCAGACACAAATATCATATTACTTGGCTTTCTTGGTGCAATATCTTTATCATGTAGTAAATATCATGAGTGCTATCTCTAGATTAATCACATCAAGTAATTAAAGTGAGTAAACAATAATCTCATTTTTTTTTATTATGCTCCCTTTACTTTGACAACATCATATATATCATCATTTTCAAACAATTGTTGTCATAGCGATGTTGATTTTTTATATATATAATGTAGGTCACATATTTTTGTATTATATTGTTATGTATCATATATTATATATTTAAGTTTAATTTGACTCATAAGTTATAATTGCATAGCTTGAAAATTTCAACAGTTCTTCATGCAACGAATGTGCTCATGGGCACCTAATCTGCATGGATGGCCGGCTTGGAGTATGTTATTTGGCTCATAAATTAGCCACTGCCGCCCAGCCTACATCGACTCATTGAACAACATATATGACAATTGGCTTCATGTCAGTGTATTGAAGAAGAGACAATATTTCACATATTATTATGAGTGTTAAGTTGTTATAACCGAATCACTTTTGGCTATTAGCAAATAACTCTTTTTTCAAATGGTTATTAGGAAACTTTTTTGTTATTAACAAATTATGTAAAAAAAGAATTAAATAATAAATTTTCTAAGCAATTATACAAAAAACATGGCTATAAAAATTAATTTGAATATATATTTCTATGCAACAAAATATAACAAAACACTCCAAAAAAGTTTGAATGATATGAAGAGTTTTTCCACCATGTTGCTATGAAATCATTCTACCTCTCTAAAATAGTCTTATATTCTGCAAAAAAATGGTAAAACCGAAACATTGTGAACACTGATATATCTTTTTATCTTTAGCTAAATCTTTTTTATTTTTGTATTTATGAAGGCTATGTATGCACAAAAACTGAATGTATGAGCTTTTTGGAATGAGGTGGAGGAGAGTCTCCATGCTATATATTGATTTAGCCGGAGATTGGCTTCATTACTAGCTTCTAGTTAGAAAATTAATTCCAATGTCAGCTGGTTCTATGTAATTACAGAAGAGTATACATGGAATTAACGTACACTTTTAAAATCCTCCTCAAAAATGATAGATTTCTTTTTCTGCGATCAAATTGAGCTGGGTATAAATATCAACATTCTTCGATATATTTTCCCCTTTTAAATCTACTAGGATTTAGGATTGTAGGATTTTAGATGTTTGAAATTGATGTGTGCAAGTATTATATGAGGTTTTCAGCCGAATTCGTGTTGCAGAATTGAGCTCTAATTTCCAAATCTACCTGAGTTTATGCCCATCTTTAACTGTACGTGGTAGTAAGTATGACACCACAGTTGTAAATTTCTCATTCTTTATTTGTTCCATAGCTTGAATATGTGAGTTCCGAATAGGAAGAAAAAGTTTTTTAAACACTTTGCCTTCGTTTGGCACTATGGTAGCGGTCGTGAACATGATGATTATGAACACGTTGGACGTCGAATTTGGGCTTGAACTTGGAAGACCAACTTGAACACGGGTATAATTTTTGTATAGGCCAAAATAGGAGGGCGTCAGGGAACTGCTCCTAGTGGGCCCTACAATAGCCACAGCTTGTGTTTTAAAATAAAATCAGGGATGTGACGTCAAAGTGGAATAGAAGTAAAGAACATAATAAGTTCAAGATCTAAGTCCGAATGACAATTGTTCAACAGGCACGATATGACAAGAACGCTAATAATTAATATTATATTTGCTTTCTTAATGCACGATATTATTTTCTTGCAATTTTTATAATATAATTTCTTTATAGAAATTTAGAGGAGGCCATTGACCGACTTGTGTTAAGGGAAAGGAAGGACGGGTATTAGCAACTAACGGTTACATTTCCTTATGTCATCATCACGAATAAAAAAAATATTTATTTTCTTCTTCGATCATTGATAGAAAATATTCGCATGCATATCAAGTTTTTCTATTCGCAAATTTTTACTATCCACAGCTCTAAAGGGTCACCCTGAACAACCCCTCATGCAGGCCGAAGGTGAGAGCCAGTTGAAGGGTGTATTCATCCACCTCCTGGATTTGCAGGATTTCCTTCTGCAAACCGCAACATCAACCCTCTTTGTGGGTCCTCGAAGCAGTAGATGGAACCCGTGGGCAGCTGGTGGATCCAGTTTATCGCCATCCCCTTGAAGGTGATCACAAAGAGCCTACATTTGAATGCATCGATCATACCCCGAATTTCAAGACGACGTCTTCAAACCACTGCAGGTGCTGGATGGGATCGTCCTTTCGGGTGTAGTAGTAAAGCGGTTGGGATGGACGGACGAACTTAAACTAGGGGGGGATGAAGGACGCAAGAGCGTTTCCCGATTACATTTCCTTATGTCATCATAATGATTAAAAAATATTTATTTTCGTCTTCAATCATTGAAAAAATTTATTCATAGATCAGGTTTCTCTATTCGCATATTTTTACTATTCACAGCTCTAAAGGGTCACCATGAACATCTTCTCATGTATGTCGAAGGTGAGAGCCAACTGAAGGGTGTAGCCATCCACCTTCTGGATTTGCAATATTTTCTTCTGGAAATGATCGATGTAGTGCCCAGTGTTTCGTCGGGCCCTTGCTTGAGGAGAAAAAGGGTGGTCATCCCCTTCTTCCTCTTCTTTGATGTCGCAAACCGCGACATCAACCCTCTTTGTAGGTCCTCGAAGCAGTAGATGGAACCCGCGGGCAGCTGGTGGAACCAGTTTATCGCCTTCCCCTTGAAGGTGATCGCAAAGAGCCTGCATTTGAATGCATCGGTCATACCCCGAATTTTGAGACGACATCTTCAAACCACTGCAGGTGCTGGATGAGATCGTCCTTCCCGGTGTAGTAGTAGAGCGGTTGGGATGGATGAACTTAAACTAGGGGGAGATGGAGGACGCAAGAGCATTTTCCCGATTGCCTGTAAACAGGATCTAGCAAGCTACAATGAGGAGGACATGCAATGGGCCCGGAAGTATATAGGAACTTCCTTTTCTAAACCAGAGTTGTGCTCGACACAAGAGAGACACATAAAGGTTTTTGGGAACCTTGGGGGATCAATGTGCCTTCAACTTGTGCCCTTCGTGTCCTATTTATAGACAATAAGCAAAAGGGGGAGGGGTATATATGGAATGCGAATAGTCACCCCGCCTCTTGAAATACTGGGTACCTAGCACCCGGCGAGTTGTTTGTTGTCATCTTTCGCGAGGTCACCTTATTCCGATGCCTTGTTGCTAAACTCATTTTGGTGAGTAGGAGTCGGTTGAGAGCAGAGCTCGCTGCCGCGGTAAGCACGAGTGTGGCGAGCTTGGTAGTGAACGCTGAAGGAGCTTGCCTTTTTTAATCAGCGAGGAGTATGGTAGTATGCTCGCTGAAGAAGGGAGCTCTAGCTTGGGGAGCTCGCCGGTAGTATAGGTGAGTTCGTGAGCTCTAGCTTGGAGAGCTCGCCGGTAGTATAGGCTAGCTTTCGAACCTCCTTGCTCGACTTTCTTGTCCTCGCCTCTTTAGGTTAATGTCTACTCTTTGGAGGTAAGAGGACTCACCACTGGGTCGATGCCCACTTCGACTAATATGGGTTGTACAATAATCACCAGGTCGGCTCTGTGAAATATTTAACTCGGTCGGAAGAACACCTCAACCAACAAGGGAATAAGGACACCAAGAGATGAACTCAAACTTTCACAATTAATAACTCTTGACAGCTAGTTACAAATGAACAGGGCTGAAAACAAGTTGCATCCAACTTGATTCACAATAGCCAATGAAGTAAAGAAACTGGTCGCGGACAGTGTACATACGCTTCTCCTCCGGAGCACACAGCGTAGGTGATACTCGCTCCTCGCTACCGCCGACGTTAACTCCTAATGCCCTGCGTTAGCTCTGCTACTCACAAGCTCGCTGCTCGTTCTCTCCACTTGCTAGTCGCAACTAGTCGAAGCTCGCTATTCTTCGCTTCCTCCTCTTCTCGCTACCGCGCGCGCTAGCCACTAGCGTCGACGCTATCTCGCGAGAAAGGAACTCTCTCTAGGTCGCTAGCCGAACTGACTCCGAGTTCGCTGCTCTCCAGGTGGCACTCTAGTATCTCAAACTCGCTCAAAGTTGATGATACTCGCCACTATCTGAATCTTTATTCTTAGAGGGGGTCTACCCCTCTTATTTATAGGCAAGGGAGGAGGTCTTCAAGAAGCTGAGCTAGCGCTGGCGCTATCTCACTTCAAATCTAACACTTCCCCTTGAAGTGAGCTCCGGGAACAACTCCAAGCAACGAGCGAAGCCTCCGGAACGGCCCCGCAGATAGGGGCTTCGTGAATATATCCGCAAGGTTGTCTTCACTCCGCACATGCTCCACAACGATCAAGCCACCCAACACCTTCTCTCTGATGAAGTGATGCTCGATCTCAATGTGCTTGGTCCTTGCATGACACACTGGGTTGGTTACTAGTTTCAAGGCACTCTCATTGTCCCCGCGAAGCAAAGTAGGTTTGTTGACCTCCTCGTCCACATCCTCCACTGGTCTCCTTAGCCAAACACATTCCCGAGCTGCTAAGGACGACGCCTTGTACTCGGCTTCTGTGGTGGACAGGGAAATAAAGTCATGCTTCTTGCTACACCACGAGATAGAAGCAGCTCCACACAAAAACACGTAACCTGATGTCGACTTGCGATCATCAGTGTCACCTCTGTAGTCTGCATCCGTGTACCCATGTAGCTTGAAGTCAGACTCCTCTTTATAGGACAACCCCATCTCCAGGGTTCCCTTCACATACTTCAGAATCCCTTTAGCTGCCTCCAGATGAGTCTTCCGCGGCTCCTGCAAATACCGACTAACTCGGCCGACAGCAAAGGCGATGTTCGGCCTCGTGATAGTCAAGTAGATAAGACTCCCCATCAGTGCCCGAAAGATCTTCGGATCAGAAAGAATCCTTCTTTCTTCCTTCCGAAGCTTCAGCCCAGCCTCCAGAGGAACGGAATTGCTCTTCCCCTCCTTCATGCTGAATCTCTCGACGATCCTCTCGGCATAAGCCCTCTGGGAAACGTACAGTCCGCCTCTTCTCTTCTCAACTTGAAGGCCAAGGAAGTGGTGTAGTTCACCAAGATCCTTCATCTCGAAACGTATGGAGAGGTGTTGTCTCAGCGTCACGACCTCCTCAGGGTTGTTCCCTGTCACGATCATGTCGTCGACGTACAGCAACACCAATACGTGAAGACCTCCACTCTTCTTCACGAACATGCTAGAGTCTGAGTCTGAGGCATCATAACCGCATAACTGTAGGTACTCCGCAATCTTTCCATACCAGGCTCTTGGCGCCTGTTTCAACCCATATAGGGCCTTCTTCAGCTTGCAGACGTGATGTGGCAGTGACTTGGACACGTATCCAGGTGGTTGCACCATGAATATGTCCTTGTCAATTTCTCCGTACAGGAACGCATTCTTCACATCAAGCTGCCACAGCTTCCAACCTCGACACGCCGCCAGAGCGATGACCGTCCTCACCGACGTCATCTTCGTGATAGGACTAAATGTCTCCTGGTAGTCCTCTCCGTAGGTTTGTGAGAAGCCCCGGGCGACAAGCCTCGCCTTGTATCGCTTTACTTCTCCATCAGCTCTCTTCTTAACCTTGTACACTTATTTGCAGGTGACAGGTTTGATGCCCTCCACCATGGGAACAAGGTCCCATGTTTCATTCTTCTCTAGGGCCTCCATCTCCTCACCAATGGCCGTGTCCCACTCCTTGATGCCAGCTGCATCATCAAAGCAGGCAGGTTCTCTCTCGTCGAGTGGTCCTGCGAAGAAGCAAGAGACCAAACTAATGAAGTTTCCCTCCTTATAGCGAGCAGGCGGGACGATGGTCCGCTTCGACCTCCTCAAGGCTTGGCCACTATCTACCACTCCGGTAGACTCCTCTGCTTGAGCTCCTCTCTGAACTCCTCTTGAAGCAGTGCTCTCCCTGCTTCTAGAGTTCGAAGCTCCCCCTGAGCCAGAAGGCGATGGGGCACTGGGAGATACCTCCAACTCCACAGTAGAGTCCTCAGTGACTCTCTCTTCTCCCCTGCTTTAATCTCCACTCTCCGGCAACACCACTGTAGAGACTCCCAGATACGAGATCAGTTCGTTAAACACTACATCACGCGAGACGACAAATTTGTGGGTCTGTGGATCCATGCACTTCCACCCCTTCTTCCGCTCATCGTAGCCGATGAAGACACACTTCCTCGCTTTCGGCTCCAACTTGGTTCTCTGAGCGTCCGGGACGTGCACAAAGCAGGTAGAACCAAAAACTTTCATATGACCCACATTTGGCTTCTCCCCGAACATGAGCTGGTGTGGAGACACCATCCTGTTAGGACTCAGAGGTAGTCGGTTGATCACATGTGTAGCACATGTCATTCCCTCCGCCCATAAGGCCTTGGGAATGCTCTTGGCATGTAGCCATCTCCTGGTAGTCTCCACCAGATGGCGGATCTTCCTCTCTGCCACCCCATTCTGCTAAGGGGTGTGAGCGCAGGAGAGCTCCCGTTGAATGTCGAACCTTCTGTAGAACGAAACAAACTCATTGGAGGTAAACTCCCCTCCATTGTCGCTTCTCAGCTTCTTCACTCTGCGGTTCAGCCTTCCTTTCACAAGTTCCTTTCACTCTTGGAACTTCTCGAATACTTCTGTCTGCTCTCTCAGAAAGTATACCCACGTATAGCGGGTGTAATCGTCCACCAGAACCAGCGCGTACTTATTGCCTCCATAAGTAAGGGTGGCGCACGGTCCCATAACATCAGCATGTACGCACTCAAGAGGTGTCTTACACCTGGTCTCCGACTTGTCAAATGGAAGTCGATGTGACTTTCCATATTGGCAGCCATCGCACACATGACCGTCGCCATAGGAAGAGAGATGAGGCAGGCCACTCACTAGGCCCTTTGCCGCCATCATCTTCAGCTTGTCCATCCCCACATGACCTAGCCTCTCATGCCAGATCACAGCGCTGTTGTTAGTCTTCAGCTTGTCCATGTAGGCATTTGCAGACAGAACATACAAATCCTTCACCCTTCTCCCGGTGAGCGTGATGTCAGCATCAACAGACGATAGGTTCTTCAGGAACTTCACCTCCTTCGTTCCAAACAGCACGTGGTATCCAGCATCCACTGCATTAGCAACCGAGAAGAGGTTCTTCTTCATGCCCGGAACATGATACACACTCTTCAGTGTCACATGCTTCTCTTTACTCCCAAGGGATACCTTCCCTTCTCGCTCCACTGGATGTACCGTATCATCTGCAGTGATGATAGCATCCGTTCCTTCATATGCTTCCAAGGAGTCGAATTTCGACATATCTCAAGTGAGATGATGCCCGCAACCGGAATCCACTATCCAATCGTTCTCGAGGTTGATGGAGGCTAAGACATCGACTGACGTTGCCGTCATCTCTGCCAGGAAACAATTGTCTACCCTCTCACCGCCCTGATGACCTCCACCTCTTCCTCCACCTCTCTGATGGTCTCCACCTCTCTGGTGATCTCCTTCCTTGTTAGCAACATGACCGGCCTTCAGATTGGACCGACAGTCCTTTGCCATGTGCCCAACTTCTTACAGGCATATCAAAGAGATCTCCCCATCTCATCGCGGACATGGAGGAACGTCCTCCCATCTCCCTGAGAGGACGTTGAAGGTCCATCTCCGGAGTTCTTTCTCTTGTACCAGGATCTCCTCTTTCCTGAGAACAAGGCCTCGCCATCTCCCCCTGAGATGGATATTCTCGCCATCTGCTTCGCCAAGCTCTCCTGAGACGACAGCAGGTTCTCTAGCTCCAATAAGGAGGGATGAGTAGCCCATCCTTGCACAGAAGTAACGAAGGGGACATACTCCTTCCTCAAGCCTCGGAGTATGTGCCGCTTCAACTTCGCCTCTGAGATCGGCTCTTCAGGATCTAAGGCCGAGATCTCCCCACACAGGTTCTTCACCTTCAGGAAGAAGGTGGATATCGCCATCTCGCCGTGAGTCGACCTCGCCAACTCATTCTCTAGGAATTGTAGCCGCACCACATTCTTCTTATTGAATGACCCATCGAGGGCTATCCAGATCGCAGACGCTGACTTACAACCTATGATGTGGTCGAACAAGTCAGGTGATATAACTCTCTTCAAAGTGAACTCCGTTTTGGCGTTTGTCTTCCTCCAAACTCTCACAGCTGGACCATTGTCTCAAGCAGCTACTACTTCCTCTTTCTCCCCACCACCAACGACCTCCCAGAGGTCCTCTCCAAGAAGGTAGCTCTTCATACAAGACTTCAACTTCTTGTAGTTGGTTTGAGTAAGCAGCTCAATGCCAAGTCCCCTAGCATACCCTCCTCCGCCGTCCATCTTGGTTTCTTAGTCCTTGTTCCCAGTATCCCTCTGATACCATGTGAAATATTTAACTCGGTCGGAAGAATGCGTCAACCAACAAGGGAATAAAGACACCAAGAAATGAACTCAAATTTTCACAATTAATAACTCTTGACAGCTAGTTACAAATGAACAGGGCTGAAAACAAGTTGCATCCAACTTGATTCACAACAGCCAATGAAATAAAGAAACTGGTCGCGGGTTGTGTCCGCTTCTCCTCCGGAGCACAATGCGTAGGTGATACTCGCTTCTCGCTACCGCCGGCGTTAACTCATAACGCCCAGCGTTAGCTCTGCTACTCGCAAGCTCGCTGCTCGCACTCTCTGCTCGCTAGCCGAACTGACTCCGAGTTCGCTGCTCTCCAGGTGACACTCTGGTATCTCAAACTCGCTCAAAGTTGATGATACTCGTCACTATCTGAATCTCTGTTCTTAGAGGGGGTCTACCCCTCCTATTTATAGGCAAGGGAGGAGATCTTCTAGAAGCTGAGCTAGCGCTGGCGCTGACGCTAGCTCACTTCAAATCTAACAGGCTCCGCCAAAAGCGGGATTGCACGACCCTTGTGCAAACCACCAGCAAAGGGCATACTAACAATCCGTGAACCTATTCGTTGTAGCGGTCTACTGCAACCAAGTACCTCTCATCCGCCGTAGCTTCCATCAACACAAACCGATATGCCTGGCCTTTTGGCTTTTTTTCGAGCTCTCGAGTTCGTCTTCTAGTTGTTGCTACTACGACTACTACTACTACTTAAGGAAGAAGCAAAGTTTTTTCTTCAAGTCGGGTGATCGGGCGATCGGGCGATCGGACGAGCGTAAGTATGTTAATTTATTATATACTACTAATTATGAACGTGCTAAATTTAAAGTGGCTCAATTCATCCAATAATATTCCTCGCGACATTAGTCGTCGCGAAGTTTGTCCACCTACGACTCTACGAGTGATCCCTAACCCAACATAATTGTGGGCTCGATGATAGATGTGTATAATTTTTTTCTTTAATTTTGATTTAAATGGATGTGAATAAACATATATAATGATAAGACTTGCATATTCTAATTGTACTTTTATTTTATTTTTAATTTTAATTAAATTGATAAAATTTATCTCTAAATATTATTAACTAAGTGGAGTTAACCCCCCCCCCCCCCCCCCCCCCCCCCCCTAAAAAAAAGACAAGTGACAAGTATATCCTAATTCCTAAATAATTATTCCACGTGTTTCTCCTCCGCGGCCTGGTTGGGTTCCTCCCCCTTTGGGTGTTGTGGCTCGAGATTCTTCTGGGCGGTGTGTGACCTAGGCATACTAGGACCTAGGGACACGTGCCTACTCCGGCGGTGGCGGAGGCGCGTGCGGCTCGTCTGGCAGTTGAGGTACATAGGGGTGGAATTTTGTTGGCCCGATGTTTTGATTGAAGGGGACTGCTCTACCCTGATTACTCATTTTGCGGCTGGGGTGGTGCCGCTCTCGTTGGATCGCTCACTTGTCTTTGATTCCTTGGAATTGGCTGGGGGGATCCCATGGATCGACTTCATCTTCTCGGATCGTTTGTCCAATCAGATTGCACATTAGCTTGCCTCAGTTTGTTTTTCCATGCCAAGATCATCTCTACTTTCTACTGTACTGGATTTAATCCGTTTAGAACTTATTGATGAATGAAATTCCCTTCACCTTCAAAAAGCAATTTCCTTAAATAAGTGGATTGATCTTTTAAATAATTTATTGCATATTTATTAGTCTATTTCAAATCATTCAATTAAGAAAATAATTAAATAATAATCAAATGTTGTTATTGTCCTTAAAAAACAATCTCCAGGCCAAGTTAATTAATGGCATGCGGCTAATGTGAAGGCCCTTTGTCCTTACTATATGTAAAATATTGTTCAGCTCGCAGACACAAATATTTTAATCGTCGATGTCTTTGATGTATAATATTTTAATGCGGTCATGAAGGTGGTGGTTATGAATCGTAATTGGTAGTTATGAACCGTCCGTTGTTCATGAACGCTAGACCTTATCTAAGAAATTTCAACCGCTTTTATATTCAAAATTAGTAATCTTTTCTTGGTGGCGGTCCTAACCGTTGTCATGCCAAACATACATTCTACGATGATGGAATTTTTCTCCAAACTCGCAGGAGCAAAAACGGCGCGCCAAATAGAGCCCTAGTTTATGTTCTTTTATTACAAAATTTATGTGTGATTATTCAAATATAATTAAAAAATATATAAATTAAACAGAGTGATTCTGATATCTAATCAACAATTGAAAGGAGCCAAAGGACCTACTAATCCCGTGTTTGTTTCCCGCCGGGCGCCACCGGTTGTGTATATAAACTGTAGTACACTCAGCAGAGAGAGCCACCAATCCATTATTCTTCCTTCATGAAATGAAGCTCCCTCTGCTCCCTCTCATCATCATCATCGGCCGCTTCATTTTCTTCCTCCTCCTCTGCAAATCATTAACTCCTTCACATTCGTCTTCCTCTTCTACCGACCATCTCGCTCTCCTCCACTTCAAATCCCTCCTCTCTGACCCCACCGGCGCCCTCTCGACCTGGAACTCCTCGATCCATTTCTGTCAATGGCCGGGAATCACCTGCAGCATTGGAGATAGCCACGTCACTAGTATTGAGCTCATCTCTCTTCAACTCCGCGGACCAATTTCCCCCGCCATTTTCAATCTCTCATCCCTCGAAGCCCTCTATCTCGGAAACAACAGTCTCAACGGCTCAATTCCGGACGAAATCGGTCGCCTTTCTCACCTCGTGAATGTGTCTCTAATGTACAACTCTCTCTCGGGTGAGATCCCAGCGAACATCACCCGCTGCTCCAGTCTTCAGCTCATTGATCTGAGGAGCAATTTGCTCACGGGGGAAATCCCTAGTGATCTCGACTTGATCCCCAACCTGCAGGTATTAGCGCAGATAACTTATTATAATAAAAGTCTATCAATCTCCCTTCGTTTAGATTTTGCGAGATTAAAACGGAGATTCTCTTGAACATCGCTAAAATTAAAAGCTTGAATGTCATCTATTTTCTTAAGATTGTTTCCTCGATCAATACGATGACATGAAAAATTTCATGGATGCACGCAAAGTGATTTGTGTGACCACTTGACGGTATGCAAAAAAATTAATTCGGCGACGATATGCAAAATAAAACTGTAATTATTTTATTATGCAATTAAAGCCCATTGTGAAAATTCTGATGATCAAACCGTCATTAAAATTCTTTGAATTGTGAATATTGAACTTGAATTTGAATGCCGATATTTCTAATTTTCACTGGGTAGAGTGCTATTTCTCCCAACAGAGAAATCCATCCACGTAATATATTTATTTAGCTTTAAGTCTGTTCAACATAATCTAAAAATTACGAACACCAACTTTTTAAGTTATCCGATGCTTAAAAGATGCAATATTTGGAAAATAAGTTCCAACCAATACAAGTCATCCATTGATGAATTATTAATACATTTTGATGATCATCAACCAGCTTCTTGTATTTGTCAAATAAGACAAACAAATTGAACACAAATGTTTTGTATGCTTACATTCGGCTTGAAGCCAAACTAGGCCTCAATTTGTTCATGTTCGACCGCAGCAAATCAACTTATGGAGAAACAAAATCACCGGAAGGATCCCTGCCTCCATTGGTAACATATCTTCACTTCGGATCATTTACCTCCCAGAAAATAATCTGTTTGGAAGAATCCCTCAGAGCATCGGCAGGTTGACAAATCTCGAGACCCTGCATATGTCCATGAATAAGCTCACAGGGGAGTTCCCTCCATCTTTCTTCAATCTCTCGTCACTACGCTATATTTATTTTTCATTCAACGAATTGGAAGGAACTCTGCCGTCATCAATGTTTAAAACATTGTCATATCTACAACATTTTCTGCTGAGCGACAATCAGTTTCATGGCCCAATTCCAGCTTCAGTATCAAATGCGTCTTATCTTATCTTATTGGACCTGTCAAATAATGGATTCAGTGGATTTATACCCTCAAAGCTTGGAAATTCACCATATTTACAGTGGGTGACACTTGGTGCTAATCAACTGGAAGCTAAGGAAGCCAATGACTGGAGATTCATGGCGTCATTGACCAACTGCAGCTCTCTAGTTACACTGGACCTGCAACAAAACAAGCTCAGTGGTGTTCTTCCGAGCACTTTAGCTGATCTTTCTTCTGGAATGAACATAATTGCACTTTCTAATAATAGGTATTAAATGTAATAAATGTTAATCTAGAGACTTCTAATATTAAAATAGAGAAAGAGAGCTCTAGAAACTTGTACCAGGGGCTATAAATACCGCATCTATGTATTCCATCGATGTATGAGAAATTCTGTACTTCAATTAATTAATATACGTTTTTTTACCTCTCCTCCAAGTTCTGTTTTTCCTCATTTTCTCCCTCCCTGCATCAGCAATTCTGTTAGCATATCCAACATTGTGGTATCAGAGCCAGGTTCGGAGGCCATCAGAAGATTAAAGTGTAGTATCTAGAATCAATTTTCGATTCAATCTGACGCAAGCTTCATCATATGGCAACAAGCTCCAGCAGTCAAGCCTTTCACTACACTCAAACAGGTATTCCAGTTTTTGATGGCAATGCATTCGATTATTGGAGCAAACAAATGAAAATCTATCTCACTTCTCAAGGCCTCTGGGACCTTATACAAACTGGTTACAAGCAACCTACAGATGCGTCTCCCATAGAGAAATGGGATACTGCCCAAGTAAAACTACTTGGGGAAAATCAAAAGAGGGATGCAAAAGCAACCCTTGCAATCCAACAAGGAGTGGGCAAAACCATACTTCCACTAATAATCAATGCAGAAACCTCTAAAGAGGCATGGGAAATATTAAGAACTGAATTCAGGGGAAATGAGAAAGTCATCTCAATAAAACTAACAGTACTATGGAGAGAATTTTATTCACTAAATATGAAAGAGGGAGAGACAATACACAACTATCTTTCAAGAACCTCATCTCTAGTAAACCAAATAAGGACATATGGAGATGAGATTCCTGAAAAGCAAGTAGTCTCCAAAATCCTAAGTAGTCTTACTCCCAAATTTGAGCATGTTATAGCGGCCATTGAAGAGGCTCATGACATTGCCAAACTTTCATTTGAAGAATTGATGGGATCTTTGCAAGGGCATGAAGAGAGAATGAGGAAAATGGAGCCTCATATTGAGCAAGCTTTCCAAAGCAAACTCAATCTCCCATCAAAGAAAAAGACATTTCAAAATAAAAATTACAACTTCAAAGGCAAAGACAAAATCTCTGGAGAAAGAGGTGAGACAGACAAAAACAACACCGTATACTGCAAACTGTGCAAAAAGAATACACACAGCACAAAAGATTGCTACTCAAAATGCAAAAAGTGCAAAGTCCAGAACCACCTCCAAAAGGACTGCTGGTTCAAGGACTCAAAAGGCAAAGAAGAAGCTAACTTCAGCAATGATCAAGAAACTCTATTTTACTCCTGTTCACATACCAAAAATAACAATGCTGAAGTATGGATTGTTGACAGTGGATGCTCAAACCATATGTCAAACAACAAAGATGCCTTTGTCCAACTTAACGAAAACGAAAAAACAGAAGTTGCTATGGGAAATGGCAAAACCACTCCAGTTGAAGGCAAAGGCACGATTGCCATAACATTAAGCAATGGAGAAAGAAAATTGATTCATGAGGTACAATATGTCCCCGGGCTTTCTCAAAACTTACTAAGCGTGGGCCAGCTTTTAACAAACGGATATACCTTGGTCTTCAAACAAGACAAATGCAAGATCATAAATAGGAAAAAGGAGCTTATCTCAACTGTCAAAATGTCAAGAAACAAGATATTTCCTCTGATGATTCCAGGAAGCCAAGAGAAGCAAGTACATCTTCAGGCCAAAACTGCCAGAACATCTGAAGACTTTATGCTATGGCACATGAGGTATGGACATTTAAATTTTACAGATCTATGCAAACTAAATAACCTCGTTACTGGAATACCAAAGCTCCAAATCATAAAGGAGTTCTGTGAATGTTGTGCATTAACCAAAATTCACAAAAGTCCTTTTCCTAAACAAACTCAATGGAGAGCTAGAGAACCACTGGAGCTTATTCATGCTGATTTGTGGGGCCCTACATCAACTCCCACTTGGACCGGGAACAGGTATTACCTGCTCCTAGTTGATGACTTCAGCAGAACTATGTGGATCTACTTTCTTAAAACAAAATCATAAGCTTTTAGCAAATTCATCTCCTTCAAAAATCTTGTTGAAAACCAAGCTAGCCGCAAGATCAAGGTCTTAAGATCTGATAGAGGAGGGGAATTCACAAGTAAAGAATTCTTCTCTTATTGTGAAGCAAATGGAATTAAGAGACAACTAACTGTTCCTCAAAGCCCGCAACAAAATGGGGTGGTCGAAAGGAGGAACAGAACGGTTGTAGAAATGGGCAGAAGTATGCTTGAACAGAAAAAGATGCCAGAAGAGTTTTGGGGAGAGGCTATGAATACAGCAGTCTATATACTAAATAGAGCTCCCACAAAAGCCCTGCAACATTCAACACCATATGAACTTTGGTATGGTCAGAAACCTGAAGTAGACCATTTTAAAATATTTGGGAGTATTGCATATGCTCTTCTTCCAAGTACTTCAAGAGACAAGCTAGAAAGAAAAGGCGAAAAACTTATAATGGTGGGTTATAGTACTGAATCCAAGGGATATAGATTGTTCAACCCTACCACCAAGAATCTTGTAATCAACAGAGACATCATCTTTGACGAGCAAGGCACCTGGGACTGGGAGAACAATCTGGATCAGAGTCACATAAGGGTGTTCCCCTTGACGGTTGCAGAAGAAAGGACATCCGAAGATGAGAATCCTCTGCCATCCAGTCCAAGAACAAATCCAAGACAATTACCAGAAGCTACATCAGGTATACCTCCAGATCTTTCTCCAGACTCATCATCTCCCACAAAATATCGGTCTATTACAGAAATTTATAACTCAAGCAATATAGCCCTCATATGTAAAGAACCCACTTGCTACTCAGAAGCAATAAAAGAGCAGCACTGGGTCACAGCAATGAATGCTGAAATCGAAATGATTCATAAAAATAAAACCTGGGAACTCATACCCAGACCTGAAGGAAAAGAGATCATCGGGCTTAAATGGGTATACAAAGTTAAACTGAATGAGTTGGGGGATATTCAAAAGTACAAGGCGAGGCTTGTAGCTAAGGGATACTCACAAAAGCCAGGAAGAGACTACACAGATACTTTTGCTCCAGTCGCCAGGATGGAAACTATAAGAACCATTCTTGCTTTTGCTGCACAAAGAAACCTCCAAATTCACCAGTTAGATGTAAAATCTGCATTTCTTAATGGAGAGCTGAAAGAGGAGGTCTTTGTATCTCAGCCCGAAGGGTTTGAGGTTAAAGGAGAAGAAGAGAAAGTATATAAGCTTAAAAGGGCACTGTATGGACTTAAACAAGCCCCCAGGGCCTGGAATTCTCGTATCGATCAGCACCTATCCTCCAATAACTATAAGAAGAGTCCAAATGATCCATCTCTCTATATCAAACATTACCCAGAAGATGACTATGTATTGGTATGCATATACGTGGATGACTTATTGGTAACAGGGACCAAATCTCATCTCATAGAAAACTTCAAGCAGGAAATGATGAAAGAATTTGAAATGAGTAATCTGGGACTGATGAAGTATTTCCTAGGTTTGCAAATTCATCAACTACCAGGAATAATCACTATCAATCAGCAAAAATACACCGAGGAGCTGCTTGATAAATTTAATATGAAGGATTGCAAACCAAACTCAACTCCATTCGCCACAAGTGAAAAACCAAAAGTTGATGATGGAGAAGAAAAAATTGATGCAGAATGGTACAGGCGGGCCATAGGTTCCTTGATGTATTTAACCAACACGAGACCAGACATCGAATATGCCGTGAGTATTGCATCCAGATTTATGAGCTCACCAAGCAAAAATCACATGATGCTAGTTAAGCGCATACTCAGGTACCTTCAAGGAACTAAGGAATTCGGCCTAGTCTACAAAAGAAGAGAAGATAAGGAAGACCTAATCGGGTATTCCGACAGCGACTGGGCCGGATGCGCCGATGATCGCAAGAGTACTTCAGGCTATGTATTTCAATTTGGGGGAAATACAATATCCTGGAGTTCTCGCAAACAAAAGTCAATTGCCCTATCGTCTGCGGAGGCCGAATATGTCGCCATAGGAGAAGCTGCAAAAGAAGCTATATGGTTAATGAGAATGATCAGAGAAATACGAAGAGGAGAAGAAGAACCAACAACATTCAAGGTCGACAGCACTTCAGCGATGGCAATGTGCAAAAACCCCGTTTTTCACAATAGGACGAAGCATATTCAAATCAAACACCACTTTATAAGGGAGCTAGTCGAAAGCCAGAAAATTTCACTCTGCTACTGCAATACAAAGGATCAAATTGCAGATGGATTAACAAAACCTCTCCCGATCGATCAATTCAGAAAGTTCAGAGAATCCCTTGGAATAAGCAGCATAAAAGAAGTCTTAGATTAAGTGGGGGTATTAAATGTAATAAATGTTAATCTAGAGACTTCTAATATTAAAATAGAGAAAGAGAGCTCTAGAAACTTGTACCAGGGGCTATAAATACCGCATCTATGTATTCCATCGATGTATGAGAAATTTTGTACTTCAATTAATTAATATACGTTTTTTTACCTCTCCTCCAAGTTCTGTTTTTCCTCATTTTCTCCCTCCCTGCATCAGCAATTCTGTTAGCATATCCAACAATAGGATTTCAGGAAATCTTCCTGATGAAAACGGGAATCTCATCAATCTTACACGGCTTGAAGCTTATAATAATCTCTTGACTGGTCGATTACCATCTTCTATTGGTAATCTTAAGAGCATGAATGTTCTGAATTTAGGACGAAATAGGTTCGATGGCCGAATTCCCGACTCCATTAGCAAGCTTTCCCAGTTGAATAAGCTTTACTTGATGAATAACATGTTTAATGGTAGTCTACTTGCCAGCTTTAAGAATTTGGTGAACTTGCAGTTGCTGGATCTGTCATGGAACAGATTTAGTGGAGAAATCCCCGAAGAAATTCTCGGCCTTCCATCTCTTTCATTGGGACTTGATATCTCTAATAATATGCTTACGGGGAAATTGCCGGCAAAAATTGGCAAATTGACGAGTTTGAATGTGTTTGGAGTTGCGAACAACAATCTATCTGGCGAAATACCCACTGCACTTGGAAATTGCATGGGCTTGGAATATCTTTATTTACAAGGAAATTCATTTGAAGGCGTCATTCCTCAGTCTTTGAGCAACTTGAAAGGACTGCGCGAATTAGATCTTTCGCGCAACAATCTCGTTCAGCAAGTTCCGATATTCCATGAAAAATTCAACGGGCTTATAATTCTGAATTTATCATTCAATGAACTGGAAGGCAAAGTACCAGAAAATGGTATCTTCAAGAACTCTACTGTAGTTTCACTATATGGGAACAAGAATCTGTGTGGAGGAATCACTGAACTTCATTTGCCATTATGCGAGAATGAAACTTCCAGTAATTCAAAGGGACGAAAACATATGAGTCTCATACTCAAGATACTCATTCCAGTCATCAGTATAGTCATATGTTCAACATTTGGTTTTTGTATTTTCATCACTTTGTGTCGCAAAAAATGCTTGAAGAAGAAGTCCTCTTTCAATCTCAATGAAGATCAGTTCAAAAGAACTTCATATGCTGAACTTTTAAAGGCAACAGATGGGTTCTCATCTTCTAATCTGATTGGAGTTGGGGGCTTTGGTTCTGTTTACAAAGGAGTTATGCAACCTGGCGAAACTGTTGTCGCTGTTAAGGTACTGGATCTCGATCGACACGGTGCTTCGAAGAGCTTCATGGCTGAATGCGAAGCACTGAGAGGCATCCGACATCGAAATCTCGTGAAGGTATTGACAGCATGCTCGTCTGCGGATTTCAGTGGGAGAGATTTCAAAGCATTGGTACTGAAGTACATGCAAAATGGAAGCTTGGATCAGTGGTTGCATCAAGATGGCTTGAGTTCTACAACAAACATTTTAAAATTTGAGCTGAGATTAAGCATAGCAGTCGATGTGGCTTCTGCACTGGATTATCTGCATAATCTCGGACATGCACAGATCGTTCACTGCGATTTGAAGCCGAGTAATGTTCTTCTTGATGAGGAGATGACTGCACATTTGAGCGATTTCGGTCTAGCGAAGATCCTTCTTGACAAAGATGACAAGCAAACTGCATCAATTGGGATAAAAGGAACCATTGGATATGTTCCTCCGGGTTAGTTTTCAACCATTTTCTCACTCTACAAATATACAACAAAAATAGTTTGATCAGTGCACCTCTCACCCGCCCAGTCAGCAAACAATTATTAATAGTCATTGGTCACATAAGCATATGTCACATAAGCATATGTGCTGATTTTTTAATGTGCTGATCAAATAGTAATCCTCACTTGCAAAAGTTTACACTTCAATTATTTCAAGTAAGTGTGTAAAAAGGAGATATTTTTCTTTGTAAAATGAGTCCGTCGTATTAAAACTAGTCCAATAAATTATGAGTTTGATAAATCATGTTCATAAATAATTCAGAATCTAAGAGTATTAAGGTAATAAACCACTATCATATTCACTTGAATGACATCTGAAATTTTCTTTCAGAATATGGAATGGGAAATCAGGCTTCTCCTCATGGAGATGTATACAGCTATGGAATTCTACTGCTTGAGCTATTCACAGGGAAAAGACCAACAGATGAAATGTTCAGGGATAGTTTAAGCCTGAGGAAATATGTTGAGAGGTCGTATGCTGATAATCTCATGGAGATCATGGATCCATCTCTAGTAAATGATGCTCAAACTAGAGTTCATGGCACCCGAAATCAGATCTTTGAGGAACTAAAATGTGTATATTCAGTCATAAAAATTGGCCTTTTATGTTCTTTGAATGATTATAAAGAGCGCATGGAAATGAGAGATGTCACCGTTGAATTGAATGTTGTCAGGAAGGCATTTCAGAAGATATTGGATCAGCATAGAGTTTGAGTAATGAAAATTTGATAGGGAAAATTGCAATCATCAGCGTTTATATATGTTGGGTGTATGATAAATGTGTTGAGGGAAAATGATTGTATTGTTGCTAGTTGATGGCTGTACCTTGCATTTTTTGTTGAAATAAGGCGTCATTGACTTGGTCAATGACGCATTATAATATTAATATATATAATTATAATCTGGCCACGTGGCAGCCATGCCACTCTCCTCCGCCCCTACAAATAAGGCCCTTCTCTCATTTCAAAGAAGGCGTGGACTGGAGAGGCGATTAGGTGATATCAGCGGTCTCCCCTTGGCGAACAGGAACAACAGTTCAAGCAGCAAGGTTGGAGGTCTGTGGTTAGCATTCTGCAGCTAGCAATAGGCGGTTAGAAAAGGAGCAGTGGTTAGCTACCGGCGGTCTGAGCTAGGCGGTTACAAGAGGAGTCCCGGCGGTCAGCTTCCGGGCGATCTGCTTTGCCTGGGCAGTCTGTGTTGGACGATCGCTGCCGGCAGTCAGAGGAGTTGAGCAAGCTTGGACAGCAATCCAGTGAGGTTGTGGAGATAGCTGCAGTGTTTTGTTTTTATTACTAAGTGCTGTGTGAAGTTGTAATACCCACTATGGGTAGTTTATATGTGTGTGAAGTTATAATACCCTGTCGGGCAGTTTGAATGTGTTTGAAGTTATAATTCTAATTTCATCAATTAGTAGAAGCTCTTTTTTTATTACTCTGTGTTGTGCCCACTGTTTACGCTTCCAACAGTGATATCGGAGTGTTGAAACCGACAACTCGGTCTCCGTGGAGTTCGGGGTCCCAAAAAAGGGGTGGTCTCACACCTACTTCTCTCGAGCCAACTCTCTAGGCAAGAGCACTTGGACTTGGAAACGGATCCTAGGCTACAGCGAGGAGGTCCCACCACACACCCGGAAGACCTGAGAGATCTTCCCCTCCCTAGCCAATGCTGGACCAGAGGCACCAAAGGAGAGCTCAAAAAGTCAAGAGCTCTCAGGGAAGAAGATCCGAAATTTGGAAAATCCAAGCTCTCCCTCTTTGGTGCCCCTCAGGGGTCTATTTATAGGTTTTCCAAGTCCCAACGCTAAAATGCCGAAAAGACCCCTCGGACCAAATGCCCACGACCAATAGAAAACGTCAAGCCGGGGGTAAGGTGGTAATTCCACCCTTGGGGGCAAAAGACGAAACTACCCCCGGAGGTCCGGGACGGGTGCCGGCAGGAGGCCGCATCCCGCCCTTCCCAGCTCGCTGCGCGAGCTGAGACCCTGGCCGGCGGGTGCGGCAGGAGGCCGCACCCCGCCTCTCCCAGCTCGCTGCGCGAGCTGGGACCTTGGCCAGCGGGTGCGGCGGAGGCCGCACCCCGCCTCTCCCAGCTCGCGGCGCGAGCTGGGACCTCGGCCGGCGGGTGCGGCAGGAGGCCGCACCCCGCCTCTCCCAGCTCGCGGCGCGAGCTGGGACCTCGGCCGGCGGGTGCGGCAGGAGGCCGCACCCCGCCTCTCCCAGCTCGCACGGCGAGCTGGGCTCTCGGGCCGGGGGGTGCGGCAGGAGGCCACACCTCACCCCTCCTGGGGGCTTAATCCCGCCGGGCGAGACTTAGGAGAGGTCTCGCCTGGGCGAGCTCTGCCAAGAGATGGACCCGGGGCGGGTGCCGGCCTTGCCGTCGCACCCACCACCCTACTCCTAGCCAAGCTGGGTGAGACTTACGGGGGTATCGCCGGGCGATACCCCAAAGGTCTAAAAAACCTCTTGGGTCTAGTTGACACGTCTCGGCGGCCCTCCACGCTGGGCCTCACTCGATGGATATGGGGGTTGTACAGAATCCCCGCTCTTTGCGAGGTTGGCACAACCTCGGAAAGAAAAGTCCAAGCCCAAATATCCATCGAGGGGGGCAGAACCTCACTCCCGATGCACGTTTGACCCATCCAGCTAGTGAGAGCCTGGAGTGAGGAGTACATCTCGGCGTTGAACTTACCCATCCGAGGATCATTCGACCCACCCAGCTAGTGAGAGCCTGGAGTGAGGAGGACATCTCGGCGTTGAACTTACCCATCCGAGGATCATTCGACCCACCCAGCTAGTGAGAGCCTGGAGTGAGGAGGACATCTCGATGGCAAGCACTTCCTTCCGAGGATCATTCGACCCACCCAGCTAGTGAGAGCCTGGAGTGAGGAGGACATCTCGGCGTTGAACTTACCCATCCGAGGATCATTCGACCCACCCAGCTAGTGAGAGCCTGGAGTGAGGAGGACATCTCGATGGCAAACACTTCCTTCCGAGGATCATTCGACCAACCCAGCTAGTGAGAGCCTGGAGTGAGGAGGACATCTCGGCGTTGAACTTACCCATCCGAGGATCATTCGACCCACCCAGCTAGTGAGAGCCTGGATTGAGGAGGACATCTCGATGGCAAGCACTTCCTTCCGAGGATCATTCGACCCACCCAGCTAGTGAGAGCCTGGAGTGAGGAGGACATCTCGGCGTTGATCTTACCCATCCGAGGATCATTCAACCCACCCAGCTAGTGAGAGCCTGGAGTGAGGAGGACATCTCGATGGCAACCACTTCCTTCCGAGGATCATTCGACCCACCCAGCTAGTGAGAGCCTGGAGTGAGGAGGACATCTCGATGGCAAGCACTTCCTTCCGAGGATCATTCGACCCACCCAGCTAGTGAGAGCCTGGAGTGAGGAGGACATCTCGACGTTGAACTTACCCATCCGAGGATCATTCGACCCACCCAGCTAGTGAGAGCCTGGAGTGAGGAGGACATCTCGATGGCAAGCACTTCCTTCCGAGGATCATTCGACCCACCCAGCTAGTGAGAGCCTGGAGTGAGGAGGACATCTCGGCGTTGAACTTACCCATCCGAGGATCATTCGACCCACCCAGATAGTGAGAGCCTGGAGTGAGGAGGACATCTCGATGGCAAGCACTTCCTTCCGAGGATCATTCGACCCACCCAGCTAGTGTGAGCCTGGAGTGAGGATGACATCTCGGCGTTGAACTTACCCATCCGAGGATCATTCGACCCACCCAGCTAGTGAGAGCCTGTAGTGAGGAGGACATCTCGATGGCAAGCACTTCCTTCCGAGGATCATTCGACCCACCCAGCTAGTGAGAGCCTGGAGTGAGGAGGACATCTCGATGGCAAGCACTTCCTTCCGAGGATCATTCGACCCACCCAGCTAGTGAGAGCCTGGAGTGAGGAGGACATCTCGACGTTGAACTTACCCATCCGAGGATCATTCGACCCACCCAGCTAGTGAGAGCGTGGAGTGAGGAGGACATCTCGATGGCAAGCACTTCCTTCCGAGGATCATTCGACCCACCCAGCTAGTGAGAGCCTGGAGTGAGGAGGACATCTCGGCGTTGAACTTACCCATCCGAGGATCATTCGACCCACCCAGATAGTGAGAGCCTGGAGTGAGGAGGACATCTCGATGGCAAGCACTTCCTTCCGAGGATCATTCGACCCACCCAGCTAGTGAGAGCCTGGAGTGAGGATGACATCTCGGCGTTGAACTTACCCATCCGAGGATCATTCGACCCACCCAGCTAGTGAGAGCCTGTAGTGAGGAGGACATCTCGATGGCAAGCACTTCCTTCCGAGGATCATTCGACCCACCCAGCTAGTGAGAGCCTGGAGTGAGGAGGACATCTCGATGGCAAGCACTTCCTTCCGAGGATCATTCGACCCACCCAGCTAGTGAGAGCCTGGAGTGAGGAGGACATCTCGGCGTTGAACTTACCCATCCGAGGATCATTCGACCCACCCAGCTAGTGAGAGCCTGGAGTGAGGAGGACATCTCGATGGCAAGCACTTCCTTCCGAGGATCATTCGACCCACCCAGCTAGTGAGAGCCTGCAGTGAGGAGGACATCTCGGCGTTGAACTTACCCATCCGAGGATCATTCGACCCAGCAAGCTAGTGAGAGCCTGGAGTGAGGAGGACATCTCGATGGCAAACACTTCCTTCCGAGGATCATTCGACCAACCCAGCTAGTGAGAGCCTGGAGTGAGGAGGACATCTCGGCGTTGAACTTACCCATCCGAGGATCATTCGACCCACCCAGCTAGTGAGAGCCTGGAGTGAGGAGGACATCTCGATGGCAAGCACTTCCTTCCGAGGATCATTCGACCCACCTAGCTAGTGAGAGCCTGGAGTGAGGAGGACATCTCGGCGTTGATCTTACCCATCCGAGGATCATTCAACCCACCCAGCTAGTGAGAGCCTGGAGTGAGGAGGACATCTCGATGGCAAGCACTTCCTTCCGAGGATCATTCGACCCACCCAGCTAGTGAGAGCCTGGAGTGAGGAGGACATCTCGATGGCAAGCACTTCCTTCCGAGGATCATTCGACCCACCCAGCTAGTGAGAGCCTGGAGTGAGGAGGACATCTCGACGTTGAACTTACCCATCCGAGGATCATTCGACCCACCCAGCTAGTGAGAGCGTGGAGTGAGGAGGACATCTCGATGGCAAGCACTTCCTTCCGAGGATCATTCGACCCACCCAGCTAGTGAGAGCCTGGAGTGAGGAGGACATCTCGGCGTTGAACTTACCCATCCGAGGATCATTCGACCCACCCAGATAGTGAGAGCCTGGAGTGAGGAGGACATCTCGATGGCAAGCACTTCCTTCCGAGGATCATTCGACCCACCCAGCTAGTGAGAGCCTGGAGTGAGGATGACATCTCGGCGTTGAACTTACCCATCCGAGGATCATTCGACCCACCCAGCTAGTGAGAGCCTGTAGTGAGGAGGACATCTCGATGGCAAGCACTTCCTTCCGAGGATCATTCGACCCACCCAGCTAGTGAGAGCCTGGAGTGAGGAGGACATCTCGATGGCAAGCACTTCCTTCCGAGGATCATTCGACCCACCCAGCTAGTGAGAGCCTGGAGTGAGGAGGACATCTCGGCGTTGAACTTACCCATCCGAGGATCATTCGACCCACCCAGCTAGTGAGAGCCTGGAGTGAGGAGGACATCTCGATGGCAAGCACTTCCTTCCGAGGATCATTCGACCCACCCAGCTAGTGAGAGCCTGGAGTGAGGAGGACATCTCGGCGTTGAACTTACCCATCCGAGGATCATTCGACCCAGCAAGCTAGTGAGAGCCTGGAGTGAGGACATCTCGATGGCAAGCACTTCCTTCCGAGGATCATTCGACCCACCCTGCTAGTGAGAGCATGGTGTGAGGAGGACATCTCGGCGTTGAACTTACCCATCCGAGGATCATTCGACCCACCCAGTTAGTGAGAGCCTGGAGTGAGGAGGACATCTCGATGGCAAGCACTTCCTTCCGAGGATCATTCGACCCACCCAGCTAGTGAGAGCCTGGAGTGAGGAGGACATCTCGATGGCAAGCACTTCCTTCCGAGGATCATTCGACCCACCCAGCTAGTGAGAGCCTGGAGTGAGGAGGACATCTCGACGTTGAACTTACCCATCCGAGGATCATTCGACCCACCCAGCCAGCGAGAGCCTGGAGTGAGGAGGACATCTCGATGGCAAGCACTTCCTTCCGAGGATCATTCGACCCACCTAGCTAGTGAGAGCCTGGAGTGAGGAGGACATCTCGGCGTTGAACTTACCCATCCGAGGATCATTCGACCCACCCAGCTAGTGAGAGCCTGGAGTGAGGAGGACATCTCGATGGCAAGCACTTCCTTCCGAGGATCATTCGACCCACCCAGCTAGTGAGAGCCTGGAGTGAGGAGGACATCTCGATGGAAAGCACTTCCTTCCGAGGATCATTCGACCCACCCAGCTAGTGAGAGCCTGGAGTGAGGAGGACATCTCGGCGTTGAACTTACCCATCTGAGGATCATTCGACCCACCCAGCTAGTGAGATCCTGGAGTGAGGAGGACATCTCGATGACAAGCACTTCCTTCCGAGGATCATTCGACCCACCCAGCTAGTGAGAGCCTGGAGTGAGGAGGACATCTCGGCGTTTAACTTACCCATCCGAGGATCATTCGACCCACCCAGCTAGTGAGAGCCTGGAGTGAGGAGGACATCTCGATGGCAATCACTTCCTTCCGAGGATCATTCGACCCACCGAGCTAGTGAGAGCCTGGAGTGAGGAGGACATCTTGGCGTTGAACTTACCCATCCGAGGATCATTCGACCCACCCAGCTAGTGAGAGCCTGGAGTGAGGAGGACATCTCGATGGCAAGCACTTCCTTCCGAGGATCATTCGACCCACCCAGCTAGTGAGAGCCTGGAGTGAGGAGGACATCTCGATGGCAAGAACTTCCTTCCGAGGATCATTCGACCCACCCAGCTAGTGAGAGCCTGGAGTGAGGAGGACATCTCGGCGTTGAACTTACCCATCCGAGGATCATTCGACCCACCCAGCTAGTGAGAGCCTGGAGTGAGGAGGACATCTCGATGGCAAGCACTTTCTTCCGAGGATCATTCGACCCACCCAGCTAGTGAGAGCCTGGAGTGAGGAGGACATCTCGGCGTTGAACTTACCCATCCGAGGATCATTCGACCCACCCAGCTAGTGAGAGCCTGGAGTGAGGAGGACATCTCGATGGCAAGCACTTCCTTCCGAGGATCATTCGACTCACCCAGCTAGTGAGAGCCTGGAGTGAGGAGGACATCTCGATGGCAAATTACTAATCATATAAGCAAAATAACTTCATCCATCTAATGGGGGGATTTCCCTTGTCAAAACCTCCTGGCCCAACCAGCGAGGGGTAGAACTTGCTACAAAGGACAACAACAAAAAATAAACACAACATACCCCCCATGGCACTCGCCTCTCAGGCTGCTTGCGCGAGATGATCATTCCTCTGCTTCTCCTGCCACTCCCATCTGGCTCATGCTCTCCATGATCTTCTCCATCTCCTCCGCCCCTGCTTGCCAAGAGATGTTGTTGACGGCTGTGACGTAGTAGTGCCTAGCCATCCTGGGGTCTCCGCGGATCCTGACTTGGATCCCTCCAGTGTTGAACTTGAGGCACTGGTGGAAGGATGATGGTACGCATCGGAAGGCGCTGATGAGGGGTCTTCCGAAGATGGCATTATAACTGCTAGGAGCGTCAACTATGACGAACCGACAGTTCCTTGAACCTCCCCCATCGTCACTTGGAGTCCAACTCCACCCTCTACCTCTTTCCTTTCTTCGGAGAATCCAAACAAGGGCCCATCTGAGGCCACACTACAACAAACTGCACTTATAGTAAGGACCTAATTCGTTACAATAAGTACCAAAATTCGTTACAAAAACTCTTTGGTAACGAAAAAAACTTTAAGTAACGGTCCTCCTCTAAAGCTCGACGCTAAAGGTTATTATAACGAATATATGCATGTCGTTACAAATAAAGTAATTGTAACAAATGATACTTTCTCACCAAAAAGAGATTCTTCCTCACAATAAATTGGTCACAATAAATATTATTTCGTTACAAATGTTATTTTTTCCTCACAAAAAAATAGTTATGATTAAAACTATTTCATTACAAATGTTTTTTTTCCTTACTAAAAATAAAATAACTTCGTTACAATAAAGTATAATAAATATTATTTCGTTACAATAGATTAAACAATAGTAACGAAAAAATCGTTACATTTATTTTCCATTCTTCTTACTACAGTCAATTCATTTATATATCAAAAATATTTCATTTCTATTTGTTGTGTACCTGAGATTTTATTACAAATAATAATCTTGAAAAGACACATATATTTAATATTCCGTAACAAGATCAACATGTATTTATTCACACCAAAAAGTATTACATAGAGTACAAGTTATTATCATCTCTTCTAAAATAATACAATATTACATTACAAGATCAACATGTTTCTAATAAATCTTCTGTCATTTTTCGAAAAATGAATCATCCATCACTTTCTGACTAATGAATCTTTCGTCACGTGCCGGTCAATGCTCGAGCACCCTACAAATAAAAGAGAGCAAGAAACATAGATCATTCCAAGAAAAATAGAAGTACCTTCAAGTAAAATCAAAACCATAATAAGTTAGAACTCCAATATCACTTGTGTCATGTAGACATGTAGTAATCTCAAATAAAGAAAGCATGCTCACTTGTACCGTCTCCACTACAAAAAAAATACAAAAAGAAATTACCAGGAGATTTCAACCATGATAATCACTTTTCTGAAAGCTTGCACACCAAACATATCTTTTTCAATCTTTAAGCACCATATATATGTTGACACCTGAAAAAGGCCGCTATTCACTTTATAACCAATATATTATATAATTAATATGTGAGGAGATTAGAGGGAAGGGCGATGTGTACTGGCGTGAAGAAATTAGGAGGGGTTTGGGAAAGCGTGATATCTTGATTAGGAGGGATCTGAAAATTTTTGGTGGGAAAATTGAAAAGTGAGCGGAAATTAAGAAATGACTAAAAAATGATATGTTTTGAATGAAAAGGAGGGTTATGAGAGGGTGTTTCTGGCAGAATAAATGTTACACCATTCAACTTTTGTCTTCGAGGGTTATGAGAGCAGAAATTAAGAAATAATCGTGTTGCGCCCGCATTCGAGCGGGTTGCGCCCGCATTCGAGCATCCTCTCCTGCATTCAAGCGGGCAATGCCCGCATAGGAGCATAAATACTTTTATTCAAAACATATATATGAGTACTTAAAATGACCGTAAAAAAATTTGAATCAATATTCGTATTTTAATTTTGTAAAATAATGTATATTTTTACCTACAAAATCAATAACTTGGAGTTGTCTATGTGTATCTATGTGTCTATGTGGGTTTTGTGTTTATGTGGGTTTGTGTTTGTGTGTGTCTGTGTATATGTGTCTATGTGTATGTGTGTATCTGTGTTTGTGTTGGTCTGTGTTTGTGTTTGTGTTTGTGTCTGCGTCTGTGTGTGTTTGTGTCTATGTGTGTCTATGCATGTGTGCCTGTGTCTGTTCCTGTATTTCTATGTGTGTCTATGTCTGTGTGTGTCTGTGTCTATGTGTGCCTATGTATGTCTATGTCTGTGTTTCTTTGTGTGTCTGTGCATGTGTGTGTTTGTGTGTGGGGGTGTGTCGGTGTCTGTGTGTGTGTCGGTGTTTGTGTGTGTGTCTATGTCTATCTGTGTCTGTACCTATGTGTGTGTGTGTGTGTGTCTATGTGCCTGTGTGTGTGTGTCTATGTGCCTGTGTGATCTCTAGCTATGTGTGACTGTGCCTGTGTACGTCTGTGTATGTGTGTCTATGTGTGTTTGTGCATGTGTGTGTGTGTGTCTGTGTGTGTCTGTGTGTCTGAATGTGTCTGTGTCTGTGTCTATGTCTGTGTCTGTGTTTGTGTCTGTGTCTGTGTGTCTGAATATATGTGTGTGTCGGTGTGTGTATGTGTGTCGATGTGTGTGTATGTCTGTGTATGTCTATGTGTGCGTCTGTTCCTTTGTGCGTCTGTGTGATCTCTAGACAGATATGTGTGACTGTGCCTGTGTGTATGTCTGTATCTGTATGTATATATGTGTTTGTGCATGAGTGTCTGTGTTTGTGTGTCTTTGTTTATGTGTCTGTGTCAGTCTGTGTCATGTATCTATGTCCGTGTCTGTGTATGTGTCTATGTGTCTGTGTCTGTGTGATCTCTCGCTATATATGTGTGTATGTGCATGTGTGTCAGTCTGTGTTCGTGTGTATGCGCATATGTGTGTCTGTGTCTGTATGTGTATGTATGTGTCGGTGTGTCTATCTGTGTTTGTATGTGTATGTGTGTCTGTCTGTGTCTATTTGTGTCTGTGTCAGTCTGTATCTGTGTTTGTGTCAGTCTATTTCTGTGTGTGTGTTTGTGTATGTGTCTGTGTGTTTGTGTGTCTGTGTCTGTGTGTCTGTGTATGTGTGCAGTATGTGTGTCGTCTGTGTGTGTATGTCTATGTCTGTGTCTGTGCAGTGTCTGTGTGCAGTGTTTGTGTTTAATGTCAAATTGACATTCATTTTTAAATTTAATATTTTTAATTTTTGGATTTTTTTTTGCAAAATTTTATGGAAGTAAATTTTCCTCTATATATTTAATTCATTCATGTAAGGGAGAGGAAGAGACGAAGAAAAACTTTTATAAAACATTTCTAAAGTCTTATAAAAACTTTATATAACATTTTTTATAATGTTTTATAAAAAATTTATATAAATAAACTTTATATATTTTAACTACAATATATAAAGAAACTTTAAAATGCTTTTTTGTTAAAATATAATTTTTTTTGAAAAAAATAATTATAAAATATTGATGTATATTTTTTTACGGTCATTTTGAGTACTCATATGTATATGTTGCGGGCGAAGCCCGCCGGAGGCGGGCAAAGCCCGTCGTCGCCGGCCGGGTACGGTTGAATGCGGGGAACATGGGCCTCATGTGCACAGTCAGTTGATCGAGCTCCTGAGAGCGGACAAAATTGAGCTGGGGTAATTCATATTTAAAAAAAACATAAATCTTATTTAAAAAATATGCGTGCATGCGGGGCCAGTGCGCGATCGTTATTCTTATTCAAAAATTATGTTAATATGTTTTAAATTTTTTGATTTGTTTTGTGCAAAATTTTATGGGGGGAAATTTCCCTCCATATATTTCATTAATGTGAGAGGGAAGGAAATAGACAAAACTTAATAAACTAGAGGAAGAGAACGGCGTGCGGCGACGACCGAGAAAGAGAACGACGATGGCGGCGGCCGTGGAAGAGAGAGGCGACGGCGGCGGCGACCGTCGAAGAGAGGGGAGACAACGGCGGCGGTCGTACGTGAAAGACATTGCTACAGCTCGCAAATGGATGTTTGTGTGTTTGGTTGCCCGTGTCTATGTGTGTGCACGTGTCTGTGTTTGAGCCCCGACACATGCAATACGCGCTAGCTCTCAAGCAAAAAAAAGGGAAACTACACGCACGAGAGTGCATTTGCGTGCGCGCGAGAGTGCATTTACGTGCGCGCGAGAGTGCATTTGCGTGCGCGCGATAGTGCATTTGCGTGCGTGCGAGAGTGCATTTGCGTGCACGCGAGAGTGCATTTGCGTGCACGCGGGTTCGTGCGTGATTTTATTTTAATTCCAAAATTATATTAAAAAATTAATGTCATATTAATTTGCATTCATTTTTACATTTAATATATTTTTAATTTTTAATTTTGTTTTGTTCAAAATTTTATGGAGGAAAATTTTCATCCGGATATTTCATTCATTCATGTGAGAGAGAGATAAAGCTGCATTGGAGAGAGACAGAAAAACTTTTATAAAAAGTTAAAGATTTATAAAAACCCCCGTACACGCAAAAATACATGTCGCAATAGTACCACATATCTGCGACAGCCGCACACAGATGTTTGCGAGCTGTAGGAGTACTGTAGTCGCGTTAGAGCACTATCGAGGCGGGGTACTGTCGCGCGCATACATTTTTTTTTTTCAAAAAAAAAAAATAATTCAAAACTTTGATAATAAAATAGTACAAAAATTGAAAATAAAATATGATATATTTTTTGTAACAAAACTTTAATAATAAAATATTACTATTAGTAAGGACAATGTCTTTGTCACAAAAAACTTTCATGATGTGGTTACAATTGATACTTATTGTGAGAAAAGTTTTCTATTTGTAACGTAACATTAGTGTTGTTACAAATACTTATAGTTATAGTAACGAATTAATTATTCTTGTAACAAAATTTAAAATATTCGTTACAAAAAAGTACTTTTTTGTAAGAACAAAAAAAATTTGTTACTAAATATAACTATTAGTAACAAACTGTGTTTCAGTTACATTTCAGTCCTTACAACAGGTGCAGTTTGTTGTAGTGCCAGCACCCTCCTTGCCTCCACCTTCAACTCATCAAATGCCTTCTTGAAAATGACGTTGACAGAGCTCCCGTTGTCAACGAGGATCCGAGAGACAGTGTAACCTTCGATGGCTGTCTGAATGGCTAGCGCATCACAGAATGGATCCTCGTGTTCTGGCATGTCCTTGCTTGAGAAAGTGATTTTCTCCTCGGGAGGTGGGTCCTGTGACGTTGAAGCGGCGCTGCGTCGAAATACGGAGTGGAGGCTTGCATTACGAGTGGCCTCGACCCCTACCCCTCCCCCCCCCCCCCGTGGATTACCGCGACCCGTCCTTTGGCTCCTACGTCAGTTCGGTCCTCGCAGATGTCATCATCCACTACTGCTCCAGGTGGAACTTCTTCAATCCGCTCCGGCGGCTGCTGTTGTGTCTGACCTCTCGCCTCTCTCACCTCCAAGAACTCTGGGCAGGTAGTTGTTGCATGCCCCTCTGCTCGGTGGTAGTCGCAGTACGGCACCGCCCTTCCCCCCCTTCTCCTACGGGCTGGGATGTCTCTTGCTTCAACTCCTCCTCCTCTTCGAATCGCCATAGCTTGAGCTGGTGGGGGTAGGAGATGCCTAGGGGCCTGTCTCCAAAGAGGAGGGTTGGGCCTCCCTTGGCCTCCGTAGAAGTTTCCCCCTCCTTGGGCGAAACTCCTGCCTTGCTCCTGACCCCCCTGGGGTCCCTGGTACCCTTGACCCCTCTGCTCTTCCCTCCTCCTTCCTTCCTGCTGCCTGAGGCCACCTTGCTCTCTTGGCTCGGCCTCCACCAACTTTGCCAACTTCTTTGCCAGCCCCGGGTTCGCCGCCTCGGTGGCCACCTCCTTTGCAGTTTTTTCCATCAGGTCCTCAAAGGACAAGGGAGGCTTCCTAGTTAGGCGCATTTTGAAGAGGCTCTCTCGTAGCCCTACGGTGAAAGCCATCTGGAGGGCATACCCTGACACCTCCTGGATGTTCAGGATCTCCTCCTGGAATCTGTCCATGTACTGGGCCAACGTCTCCTCGTGCCTCTGCTTGATCAGGAAAATGGACTCAGCATTCTTCTTCCTCTTCTTGGATGTGGAGAAGCGTAGCTAGAAGCTTCGGCCCAAGTCCTCGAAGCTGTAAATGGAGCCAACCGGGAGCTGGTGGAACCAGTCCCTAGCTTTGTCCTTCAGGGTGGTGGCGAAGAGACGACATTTGAACGCATTCGTCATGGGCCTGATGGAGACGGTATCCTCGAACCACTGTAGGTGCTGGACGGGATCATCCTTCCCGGTATAGAAAGTCATGTTGGGCTCCTTGAAGCCTTCCGGGATGGGAGCCGAGATGATCAGCTCGCTAAAGGGTGACCCCCCCACTCGCCGGCTTCGCGAGCTCCACTTGCGCGACTCCGGCTCCGAGCGAGACCCCACTCACCGGGCTAGGAAAAAGCACTCGCCCGGCGAGGTCCCGCTCGCCACTCTCAGTCACTGGTTCCTTGCCTGGCCGACCCCCTGGGGCAACCTCTCCTGACCCCCCCCCCCCCCCCCTGGTCGAGCACTCCTTGCGACCCAGAAGGCGGTGTCTGGGGGGAGGGAGCCGAGCAGTCACCTCCCCTGGTGATGCCTTGGAGCACCTCCATGATTCCCTTGATGGCCGTCATGAACTCTCCCCTTCCTACCACCTCACTTGGGATGTGAGACCCCTCATCGTCTCCTCCTCCGAGATCTCCTGCCATGAGATTTGGTTCAAGAACTTCTGTGCTGACCACTCTCCACGCTCACCGCACCAAAAATGTTGAAACCGACAACTCAGTCTCCGTGGAGTTCGGGGTCCCAAAAAAGGGGTGGTCTCACACCTACTTCTCTCGAGCCAACTCTCTAGGCAAGAGCACTTGGACTTGGAAACGGACCCTAGGCTACAGCGAGGAGGTCCCACCACACACCCGGAAGACCTGAGAGATCTTCCCCTCCCTAGCCAATGCTGGACCAGAGGCACATAAGGAGAGCTCAAAAAGTCAAGAGCTCTCAGGGAAGAAGATCCGAAATTTGGAAAATCCAAGCTCTCCCTCTTTGGTGCCCCTCAGGGGTCTATTTATAGGTTTTCCAAGTGTCAACGCTAAAATGCCGAAAAGACCCCTCTGACCAAATGCCCACGACCAATAGAAAACGTCAAGCCGGGGGTAAGGTGGTAATTCCACTCTTGGGGGCAAAAGACGAAACTACCCCCGGAGGTCCGGGACGGGTGCCGGCAGGAGGCCGCATCCCGCCCTTCCCAGCTCGCTGCGCGAGCTGAGACCCTGGCCGGCGGGTGCGGCAGGAGGCCGCACCCCGCCTCTCCCAGCTCGCGGCGCGAGCTGGGACCTCGGCCGGCGGGTGCGGCAGGAGGCCGCACCCCGCCTCTCCCAGCTCGCCGCGCGAGCTGGGATCTTGGCTGGTGGGTGCGGCAGGAGGCCGCACCTCACACCTCCCAGCTCGCGCGGCGAGCTGGGCTCTCGGGCCGGGGGGTGCGGCAGGAGGCCGCACCTCACCCCTCCTGGGGGCTTAATCCCGCCGGGCGAGACCTAGGAGAGGTCTCGCCTGGGCGAGCTCTGCCAGGAGATGGACCCGGGGCGGGTGCCGGCCTTGCCGCCGCACCCGCCCCCCTACTCCTAGCCAAGCTGGGTGAGACCTACGGGGGTATCGCCGGGCGATACCCCAAAGGTCTAAAAAACCCCTTGGGTCTAGTTGACACGTCTCGGCGGCCCTCCACGCTGGGCCTCACTCGATGGATATGGGGGTTGTACAAACCCCTCATGCAGGCCGAAGGTGAGAGCCAGTTGAAGGGTGTATTCATCCACCTCCTGGATTTGCAGGATTACCTTCTGCAAACCGCAACATCAACCCTCTTTGTAGGTCCTCGAAGCAGTAGATGGAACCCGTGGGCAGCTGGTGGATCCAGTTTATCGCCATCCCCTTGAAGGTGATCACAAAGAGCCTACATTTGAATGCATCGATCATACCCAGAATTTCGAGACGACGTCTTCAAACCACTGCAGGTGCTGGATGGGATCGTCCTTTCGGGTGTAGTAGTAAAGCGGTTGGGACGGACGAACTTAAACTAGGGGGAGATGAAGGACGCAAGAGCGTTTCCCGATTACATTTCCTTATGTCATCATAATGATTAAAAAATATTTATTTTCGTCTTCAATCATTAAAAAATTTTATTCATAGATCAGGTTTCTCTATTCGCATATTTTTACTATTCACAGCTCAAAAGGGTCACCCTGAACATCTTCTCATGTATGTCGAAGGTGAGAGCCAACTGAAGGGTGTAGCCATCCACCTCCTGGATTTGCAAGATTTCCTTCTGGAAATGATCAATGTAGTGCTTAGTGTTTCGTCGGGCCCTTGCTTGAGGAGAAAAAGGGTGGTCGTCCCCTTCTTCCTCTTATTTGATGTCGCAAACCACAAAATCAACCATCTTTGTAGGTCCTCGAAGCAGTAGATGGAACCCGTGGGCAGCTGGTGGAACCAGTTTATCGCCTTCCCCTTTAAGGTGATCGCAAAGAGCCTACATTTGAATGCATCGATCATACCCCGAATTTCAAGACAACGTCTTCAAACCACTGCAGGTGCTAGATGAGATCGTACTTTCGTGTGTAGTAGTAGAGCGGTTGGGACGGACGAACTTAAACTAGGGGGAGATAGAGGACGCAAGAGCGTTTTCCCGATTACATTTCCTTATGTCATCATAATGATTAAAAAATATTCCGGACGAGTGCCCCCGGACGAGTGCTCCCGACGAGTGTTCCGGACGAGTGCACCCGACGAGTGCCCCCTATGAGTGCCTCTTTAAACACTTAGGATCTCGACGAAATGTGGGTTATACACAATTCCTGCTTTTTTCGTGCCTTTGGGTTATGCCCCTTTTATTTTCATCCCGCCACCTAACGCTGGCCCGAAGGCCTCATTCGTCCATCTGCCTGCTTACGTCCAGCCATGCAGGAGCAGAGACCTAGACCACCCGCCCCGCTCAGCTCGCCTTAACCTGAATGGTCCTTCTATACGACCTTACCACTACTCATGCAAGCATCACTTCCACTTGTTGAGAGGTACTATATTGGCGAGTGGGCGAGGTCTCGGTCGGGGAGTAGCTCGTGGTACTTCATTCATCCCCCTTTGCTCCCTTCTTGTGCAGTTTACCTATTCTTGAGTGCTGCCCGTCCTTTGCTAGCTAATGTGAGAGCCTAGTCAGCTGGTCTGCATCAAGCCAGCTATATTTTGAAAATTTGCTCTCCTACCATCGAGCGATCCTACGTTCCTGCCAGCTTGGTGGGATCCTGGTCAGCGGGTTTGTTTGGGGCATGTCACCTTTTCAAACCTTCCTGCCACCGAGTGATCCTACGTCTCTGCCATCTTGGTGGGAGCATGGTCAGCGGGTATGCTTCGGGACCTATCACCTTTTGAAACCTTCCTGCCACCGAGTGATCCTACTGCCATGCCAGCTTGGTGGGAGCCTGGCCATCGGGTCTGCTTCGGAGCATATCACCTTTTGAAACCTTCCTGCCATCGAGCTATCCTACGGCCATGCCAGCTTGGTGGGAGCCTGGTCAGCGGGTCTGCTTCGGGGCCTATCACCTTTTGAAACATTCCTTCCACCGAGCGATCCTACGACCCTGCCAGCTTGGTGGGAGTCTGGTCAGCGGGTCTACTTTGGGGCCTGACACCTTTTGAAACCTTCCTGCCACCGAGCGATCATACGACCCTACCAGCTTGGTGGGAGTCTGGTCAGCGGGTCTGCTTTGGGGCCTGTTACCTTTTGAAACCTTCCTTCCACTGAGCAATCTGACGACCCTGCCAGCTTGGTGGGAGCTTGGCCAGCGGGTCTGCTTCGGGGCCTATCACTTTTTGAAACCTTCCTGCCACCGAGCGATCCTACGGTCATGCTAGCTTGGTGGGACTGGTCAGCAAGTCTTCTTCGGGTCTATCACCTTTTGAAACCATCCTTCCACCGAGCGATCCTACGACCCTGCCATTTTGGTGGGAGCCTGGTCAGCGGGTCTGCTTCGGTGCCTCACCTTTTGAAACCTTCCTGCCACCGAGCGATCCTACGACCCTGCCAGCTTGGTGGGAGCCTGGTCAGCGGATCTGCTTCAGGGTCTATCACCTTTTAAACCTTCCTGCCACCGAGCGATCCTACGACCATGCCAGCTTGGTGGGATCCTGGTCAGTGGGTCTGCTTCGGGGCCTATCACCTTTTGAAACCTTCCTGCCACCGAGCGATCCTACGGCCCTGCCATATTAGTGGGAGTCTGGTCAACAGGCCTGCTTCGGGGCCTATCACCTTTTGAAACCTTCATGCCACGGAGCGATCCTACGACCATGCCAGCTTGGTGGGAGCCTGGTCAGCGGATCTGCTTCGGGGCCTATCACCTTTTGAAACCTTCCTGCCACCGAGCGATCCTACGGCCCTGCCAGCTTGGTGGGAGCCTGGTCAGCGGGTCTGCTTTGGGTCCTATCACCTTATTTTCAAGCGTCACCATCTTATAAATTGGCACCATCCATTCATAAAAGAAAAACAAAGTTTGAGAGCACACATTTTTACTGTTGAAATTCAAGGATAAAAATATTTCAAGTCTTCACCGCTTAGCTCGGTACAACCATTCTGCCTCTCGTTCGTCTCCTCCTCCTGGGCATGGACCTCCTCAATCCTCACCGGTTGTTGTTGTTGTTGCTACATCGGATCTCTTGTCCCCCTCATTTCCAAAAACTCTGGGCAGGTGGCCGTCGCATAACATTCCTCCTGGTGGAAGTCACAGTAGTGTAACACCACCCTGCCACCTCTTCTTCCTCTTCTTTCTGCTTTTCTAGCTCTCCTCCCCATTCCCCGGCCGATCACCATGACTTGCTGGAACGGAGGAGGGAGTGGCCTCGGGCCCTGTCTCCATCCCGGGTGGTCGAGTCTTCCTTGACCTCTCTGAAGTTTCCCCCTCCTTGGGCAAACCCTCTTTCGGGGCCTTGCATACCCCCTCCCTGATGCCTCCACCCCAGCTCCGTAGCCCTCCGCTTGTCCCTCCTCCTGACTTCACGCTGTCTTGCCTCCAGCTCGCTCAGCTTTGTCAATCTCTTTGTGAACTCCGGGTTGGTCGCCTCCCCTTCAATCTCTTCTGCCGCCCTATCCATTAGCTCTTCAAAGGACAAGGGGGCCTTCCGCTTCAGGTTCATCTTGAAGAATCTCTCTCGCAGTCCTACCGTAAAGGCGAGCTGGAGGGTGAACCTGGGTGTACAACCCTCATATTTTCCGAGTCGGTGTGACCCGACCCGGGTGAGGCCGAGACAGTGAAGGTGGCCGAAACGGGCAAAACGACTGCGCGAAAACGGTCGAAACCGATCAAGGCAAAAAGAGGCAGCGGGAGAAGCGGGGGGAGCATCCGCTCCCCCGACTCCCTTCGGGCGAGTGGGAGGAACCCTCCCACTCGCCCAAAGAGTTTGGGCGAGTGGGAGGAACCTCCCACTCGCCAACCACCTTTGGGCGAGTGGGAGGGGCCCTCCCACTCGTCGGCCCTTTGTGTGGGGAGTGGTAGGAGCTCTCCCACTCACCCGGGTGAGTGGGAGGGGCCCTCCCACTCGCCGTGCGAGTGGGAGAGGCACTCCCACTCGCCGGCCCCCCTTTGGGGGCGAGTGGGAGGGGCTCTCCCACTCGCCGCCCCCTTTGGGCGAGTGGGAGGGACCCTCCCACTCGCCCGGCATCCTTGGGGAGGAAGGTAGGACCTACCGTGAGGAGGGGAGTGGGCGCCTCGAGCCCCACTCGCCCCCCCTGCGTTGATCATTCAGGGTCATGATCGAGCTGCGGATAGAGAAATTTCGGCTATCCGCAGCCCAATTTTGGGAAATCTATAAATAGACCCCCATGGGCACCTTGGGAAGGGTTGGTCACTACCCCCCCCCCCCCCCCCCCCCCCCCTTGCGTGTGTCTTGTGAGCAAGCACCCCCCCCCCTCCCTTGTCATCCTTCAGCTGACAGTGAGGTGGTTCTTAGTGCCCTCCAAGGTGCCCAGGCTCAGCATTGGCTTGGGAGGGGAAGTTCCGAGTGGGCTTCCGGGTGTGCGGTGGGACCTCCAGGCTGCAGCTTCAGGGGTTTGTTTCTAGGTTCCAGCAATCGTCAAGGGCAAGTCTCTCAGTTCCTAGTGACTGGTCAAGGGTCTTAGCTTGGGTCAAGTAAGAGTTAGCCGCATCCCCCTTTCGAACGCTGAAACCGGGTTACTGGTTTCAACATTCTGGTGCGGTGAGCGTGGAAGCGGTTAGTTCGGAAAGCCCTGAGCCGAGTCCCATAGCAGGAAGCAAAGAGCCGGGGAACTCGCCTCCTCCCAGCGAGACGTGGTCGCTGATAGGGGAAGAGAATGCAGAAGAGGCAGATCAGGTGTTCAGTGATCCGAACAAGTTGGAGGTGGCAGAGGAAGTGAGCGAGAGAGAGGTCATCGGTGGCAGTGGAAGGCCGGAGAAGATACGAATTAGCGGGAGGCTGAGCGGGCAGGATCAAGAGAAGATCTGAAGATGTGTCCAACAGAATGTAGACGTCTTCGCGTGGAGCGCTGCGGAGATGTCAGGCATTGATGCAAGTGTGGCATGTCATCGCCTCAACCTCGACCCAAACGTCCGCCCAATTCGCCAGAAAAAGAGGAACGTGTCACCCACCCTCGCTGGGCCGATCAGAGAGGAAGGGGGAAACTGCTAGAGGCAGGCTTCGTGGAGGAAATCCAATACCCAGGGTGGGTTTCTAACGTGGTAATGGTGAAGAAGGGGGACGGGAGGTGGAGGATGTGCGTAGACTTCACTCTGTTGAACAAAGCATGTCCAAAAGACTGCTACCCGTTACCCCGGATCAATGCGTTGGTGGAATCAGCTGTCGGCTTCCCGGTGATGAGCTTCTTGGATGCGTTCTCCAGCTATCATCAAATCCGAATGCATCCGCCCGACGTCAAGGACGTTTCGTTCATCACGGACGATGGGTGCTACTGTTACAAGATGATGCCTTTCGGATTGAGGAATGCAGGAGCGACCTACCAAAGAATGATGGACCGAGTCTTCAAGGATCAGAAGGGGCGCAACTTAGAGTTCTATGTGGATGACCTGATGGTTAAAAGCAAGAACGTGGAGTCCCACCTGGAGGATCTAATGGAGACCTTCGCTACCCTTCGGAGGTTCAAAATGAGGCTCAACCCTTCTAAATGCATTTTCGGGGCGAGCCGTGGAAAGTTCCTGGGTCACCTACTCACCCCGGAGGAGGTCGAACCCAATCCAGACAAGGTCAAAGCCATCTTGGAGTTGAAGTCACCGAGGAGCGCGAAGGAAATTCAGAGGTTGATTGGGAAGTTAGCAGGGCTGAGCCGGTTCCTCTCCAGAGCGGGAGAGAAGTGCTCCCCTTTCTTCAAAGCCCTGCGCCAGGGTCAAATGTTTGAATGGACGCCAGAGTGCGAGAAGGCGTTCCAAGAATTGAAGGAACAACTGACGCGAGCCCCTTTGATCCAAGGGCCGAGGGAAGGGGAAGACCTTTTTCTCTACCTGGGGGTAGGGGTCGAGGCGGTGAGTTCGGTCCTGGTCCGGGAGGAAGGGAAGAGACAGCTGCCGATTTACTATGTTAGCCGAGTCCTGAAGAAGGCAAAGCTCAAATACCCTGCCCTGGAGAAGCTGGCATTCGCTCTGATCGTCTCGGCCTAAAAACTCCGCCCCTATTTCCAGGCTCATTCAATCAGGGTGGTGACCGACCATCCCCTTCGCAACGTTATGGAGGGAGTAGAGCATTCGGGCAGGTTGGCGAAGTGGTCGGTCGAGCTCAGCGAGTTTGACGTCACCTTCGTCCCTCGGCTAGCAATAAAGGCACAGGCAGTGGCAGACTTCCTGGCAGAGTATGGCAAGGAGATGGAAGGGCAAGAGCCGACTGGGTCGGTAGCATGGGACCTGTTCGCAGATGGGGTGTCAGGAAGAAATTCCCTCGGCGTAGGGGTGGTCCTGGTCAGCCCACACGGGACCAGGATCGAGCAAGCGATCCACATTCGGTTCCCTGTGACCAACAATTAGGCCGAGTATGAGGCAGTGGTGGCAGGGCTTCGTCTCGCAAGAGAGCTGGAGATCCGGGACGTGAAGGTTTTCACAGATTCAATGGTGGTGGCCTCACAGGTTCGAGGGGAGTTCGAGGCGAAGGATCCAACCCTCCAGAGGTATCTGGCGAAAGTTAGAGACCTCGTCGGATGGTTCCACACTTTCTCCATCCAACATATTCCGAGAGAGGAGAATGCCCGGGCGGACCGGCTAGCAAAGCACGGCCCTCGCGCGGGAGCGACGGTGACTGAGCTTTTTTGCCCATCCATCGAGGAGGGCGAGCTGATGGAGATCGATCAGAAGGCCTCGTGGATAGACCCGATCCTCACCTTCCTGACCTCAGGCAAGTTCCCGGAGGGGGACCTGGATAAGAGGAGGTTTAGATACAAGTCAGCATACTACATGATGCGGGAAGGAAGTTTGTATAGGAAGACCTTGGCCGGGCTCCTAGCAAGGTGCGTGACGGAGGATGAAGTTCCAAGGGTTTTGGAAGAAATCCACTCCGGGGAATGCGGGAGCCATTCAGGGAGTCAGACCCTAGAAAAGAGGGTGTTGAGGCAGGGGTACTTCTGGCCGACCCTTCGGAAGGATGCAACAGAATTTGCGAAGAAGTGTCAGAAGTGCCAGCTCTTCGCGCCACTCCAACTTCAACCCGCACAAAGGCTCAGAACGATCACTGCGCCTTGGCCCTTCGCCATCTGGGGGATGGACTTGGTTGGCCCGTTCCCTCAGGCTAGCGGTCAGAGGAGATTCCTGCTAGTCATGATTGACTATTTCTCCAAATGGGTGGAAGTTAAGGCCTTGGCAAAGACGACCTCGCAGGTGGTAAAGAATTTCATCTGGGGTGAAATAATTTGCAGGCACGGGCTCCCTCTCGCCATAGTGACAGACAACAGACCACAGTTCGCTAGCGATGAACTCATTAACTTCTGCGGTCAAGTGGGCATCGACCTCCGTTTTGCCTCTGTCCACCACCCTCGAAGCAATGGGCAGGTAGAAGCCGCGAACAAGGTCATAGTCAACCTGCTGAAGAAGAAGGTGGAAAACCTGAAAGGGAGCTGGGTGGAGCAACTTCCCTCGGTCTTATGGGCCTTGAGAACAATGCCCAATACGACAACGGGGGAAACGCCATTCAAACTCTCACATGGGTCGGAAGCCGTGCTCCCAGTAGAATTCGAGGTCAGTTCCCCCCGGGTCGTAGCCGCCGAGGAGGGAGACGAAGACTGGAGACTTGACAATGAAGAGGAGCAACGGATCTCGCTGGACATGGTCGAGGAGCTCCGAGACCTTGCCACGGTTCGACAGGAGGAGGTGAAGCGCCGGATGGCCAGGTACTTCGATAAGAACATCAGGATCAAGCAATTCGCCCCAGGGGACCTAGTCCTCAAAAAGGTCGACGCCGCGGGAAGGTCGGCGAACGTAGGAAAGCTCCAGCCCAATTGGGAGGGGCCCTATGTAATCTTGGAAGCCTTGAAGTCCGGGGGGTATCGCCTTCAAAACATTGAGGGGATCCCTGTCACAACCCGCATTTTCCCACCAAAAATGTTACATCAGAGTGAAGGGGAAACTACGCGCTGCGATGCCACGTCAGGGAGGGGACAACCCCTGACGCTCAGGCTAACCGCTAAACAACATTTCAAACAATAAGATGTTTCTTTATTGAAGAGAATCATAGGTTTTAGCTTTGGACCGTGTCCCTCGGTCAGTGGCTCATGTAGTCCACAAGTAAAAGAAAGTATTTTACGCAGCAGAATATATGATTTCTTTACATAAATACAAATTTGATGACATAATTATACTTATACTTAAAGAGGTATAAGGAATCGTTTGATACGCTTTGAAAGGTAGTAAGTTTATGCATAAATTATGCCATTAACATAAGGATGCAGCTTTTATATATATATATATATATATATATATATATATATATATATATATATATATACTTTAAAGTATCTACTAAGCATCCTAACATAAAACCGTCCCCAAGAGCATATGAATATAAACAGAGCGGAGATAAAAAAAAAACTAAAGCGTAAGCAAGGCACTAACACTATGGGCGCCAACAACTGACACGAACCCATAGTAGTCAAAGTTAGATGATATACAAAGTAAAGTAAAGTACAACTCCTCACCAGAGAAAAGAAAACAAGAGTATCAGCACGCCGTCCAGCAGGAGCAAAACCCTGGAGTAGCACGGCTAAGTACCTGAACCTGAAGCATTCAAAACCGAAGAATGCCTCAGCCCAAAGCGGGTGCAAGCAAACCAGAGAGAAAGAAATCTGACAATCATAAGAAATGTCAACTCGGAGTGCATCGAACGCACAGATTTTTCCCAAATGTTACTACATGACGAGGTGAGGAATGTGATGGCGAACACGACGGTGTCACTACCATCTCGCATTCAAACATTGCTGCGGAGGCGAAACACATCGGGTCACCGACCTTCCAACAGACAAAATAGAAACAAGGTATCGTGGTGGCGGACCTACCGAGTCACTATCCATCCAACGACCCAAAATAATGCTTTCCCCATCATATAATAACATAACCCCACTAACGGGTATCACCTCTCGGAAGAAACAAGCCTTCTCACGATCTTTCGAAAATGGCAACCACGGTCCCCGGGTATATCTATTGAACTAAAGGGTACAGGGACCTTCTGACGTATACCGACAACATGACATGACATGACGATCACACTTGGAGCTGGGGGGCACAAAACAAGGAAGAGGAGCTACCGCCGGCGCTAGCTCCCTCTCGTGGAATCCCGACGAATTCCACGAGATTTCACGGGACAAGGGTCTCCCGACGAATTTATGAAAAATTCGTCGAGTTTACACGGGACAAGGGTCTCCCGACGAATTTATGAAAAAAATCGTCGAGTTTACACGGGACAAGGGTCTCCCGACGAATTTATGAAAAATTCGTCGAGTTTACACGGGACATTTCGACGAATCTGACTTAAACGATTTCCTGGGTTGACCCGTGAAGTCCCGACGAATTTCGTCGGATGTTCACGGGATCATCCCGACGAATTCCACGAGATTTCACGTATTTCACGGGTTTTCACGGGAGGTTTCGACGAATTGCAGTAAAAAGTTGGGTTTTCGCGTTTTAAAAGCCGTTTCGACGATCTAACCTATCCTAACACTTGCTGCAGCATAACTAAACATAATTTCGAATATTTTTGAGTATAAACACCCAGATCGACGATAAAAACGATAAACATGATAAGAACAACCATAGAAGGATAAACATCAGATTTTTTTATCACCTAAAATAGAAACAAGGAAAGTCTAGACAGAAATGGAGATCTACTTGCCTTAAATCGCCGCTGAATCACCGCTGCTCGCTACGAAAAGCACCTAGCCGGGAAGCCCTCGCCGAGAGCTTTTGATTTCCGGCCTCCGATGAGAAATCTAGCCGCTGACGGGAGAGAAATCACCTCCAAAGCACCCGTTTCACCCCTTTCTCTCTCTAACTCAACTTTCTCTTTTTTCTGAACTCAGTACAGTCTAAATGGCGTGAAGAAGAAGAAGAAGAGAGATTTTTGTTTTTCTTTTTTTTTTCTTTCATAAAGGGGGCACACTCTCCCAGGTCACTTTTGATAAGATAAAAAATATATATATATATATACATTTTTATATAAAATCTGGGAATATATTTTGACAAAATACATGTGTTTTATATATGTATTATATTGAAAACTTAAGTTCATTTTATATTACTCTTTTACGAAAGTTGCCCACTCCTAAGGTTATTAATATTATTAAAACTGTATAATTTAACTTTATTATTTCAAAATAACTACGAGTACGAGATACACGCTCCCTCGAACACGAGATGGTAACGCCCGAATTAAAACGGACCGCACACGGGGAAACTCGAAAATCGGGGGCGTTACAGCCACCCCACCTTCAAAAAAGTTTCGCCCCGAAACTTTCGACATAACATACAGAACAAAGGAATGAACGGAAGATAAACAGTACTAAAAGAGAGTACTTACCGAAGAAGCTACACGAATAACTGAGGGTGAGATTCCCTCATAGCCGACTCTAACTCCCAAGTCGCGCTTCGAACATCCTGATTGCTCCACAGGACCTTTACCATGGGAATGACTTTTCTTCGCAGCACCTTATCTTGCTTCTCCAGAATACGGACCGGCTCTTCTACAATCGTGAGATTAGGTTGCAGTGCAGGCACTGAATTCAGAACTTGCCGCTCATTCGGAACACACTTCCTCAACTGGCTCAGGTGGAACACATCGTGCACACCAGGGCAGGAATCGGGCAACAGAAGCCTGTAAGCAGCAACCCCAATACGCTCAATAATCTGAAACGGCCCAACGTATCTCGGATCTAATTTATGATTCTTCCCAAATCGCTTCACTCCGGCCATCGGCGATACTTTCAGAAAAACCAAGTCGTTCAGAGCAAATTCCAATTCAGTCCTTCGCCGATTGGCATACTTTTCACACCGCTCTTGAGCTATGCGGAGCTTTTCTCTAATCTGAGATACCGAGATACTCATTTCTTCTAGAGCTTCAGGTCCAAGCACTGGTTCCTCACCAACTTCTGCCCAAAACAACGGTGTACGACACCGTCTTCCATATAAGGCCTCGAACGGAGCCATTTGCAAACTCTCCTGATAGCTGTTATTATAAGCAAACTCCATCAGTCCAAGCCTTTCGTCCCAGGCTCCTCCGTGCTCCAAAATATAACAGCGAATCATATCCTCGATAATCTGATTCACCCTTTCTGTCTGACCATTCGTTTGCGGGTGATACGCCGTAGAATATCGCAGATCGGTACCCAAAGCACCCTGCAAACTCTGCCAAAAGCGAGACATAAACCTTGAATCTCGATCAGAGATTATGCTCACTGGCACTCCATGCAATCTGATCACCTCTTGCAGGTACAAAGATGCGATTTTCTCCATCGAGTAACTGATCTTAAATGGTATGAAGTGTGCGCACTTGGTCAAACGATCGACAACTACCCACACCGAATCATGTCCACGAGGGGACCTCGGCAATCCAGTAATGAAATCCATCGATAAACTTTCCCATTTCCACATCGGGATATCTAACGGTACCAGCTTTCCTCCGGGCCTCTGGTGACTGGCTTTCACACGCTGGCAGGTATAGCATTTAGCCACGAACAGCGCAATGTCCTTCTTCATTCCAGGCCACCAAACAATCTTCTTCAAGTCAAGATACATTTTTGTCGAACCCGGATGGTACGCCAAACTAGATTCATGAGCCTCCTCACAAATCTTCTCCCGAATTTCATCCACCGCAGGGATACAGAATCGGCCACGATACTTCAACATGCCTTCTCGATCAATCGAAAAGTCTGGCAGTTCATCATTTTCAGTTCTACCGCGCAGATGTTGCAAATCTGGATCTTCCTTTTGATGTAATCTCGTAAGAGTTATCCATGAAGGCTCGGCCGCTTCCACAGAAGATAACCCATCCTTGGGTTTCACAGCAATATTCATCAGGTAAAATTCTTCCACCAAAGTCTGAACCGACAAACCAAACACGGCAGATTTCCTACTCAAGGCATCAGCTACAACATTTGCCTTACCTGGATGGTATAAGATATCTACATTGTAATCCGCAACATACTCCAACCACCTCCGCTGCCGCAGGTTCAACTCCTTCTGAGAGAACACATAAATCAAGCTCTTGTGGTCCGAGTAAATCTTGCACGACACGCCGTACAACAAGTGTCTCCACAACTTCAGGGCGTAAATCACAGCAGCGAACTCTAAATCATGCGTAGGGTAATTCTTTTCATGGATCTTCAATTGCCTCGACCCATACGCAATTACTTTACCATCTTGCATAAGCACGCACCCGAGTCCAATGTACGATGCATCCACATACACTTGGAACTCCAATCCTTCTACCGGAAGAGCCAACACTGGAGCAGAACACAATCTTCTCTTTAATTCCTGGAACGCCTCTTCGCACTTATCGCTCCAAACAAAGGCAACGCTGAGTTAATGGAGCAGATAGTTTTGAAAACCCTTCCACAAAACGCCGGTAATATCCAGCCAATCCCAGGAAACTTCTTATCTCCTTCGGCGATTGCGGTCGTTTCCATTCTAACACCGCGGCTACCTTCGCTGGGTCCACCGATACACCATCTTGATTCACCACATGACCCAGGAACGATATCTCAGAAAGCCAGAATTCGCATTTACTAAGCTTAGCATACAACCTATGCTTCCTCAAAGTTGCCAAAACTAAATGCAAATGCCGAGCGTGCTCCTCCTCGCTAGAAGAAAACACAAGCACATCATCAATAAACACTACTACGAACTTGTCCAAAAAGTCGCTAAAGACTATGTTCATCATATCCATGAAAGCTGCGGGCGCATTCGTCAGCCCGAACGACATGACCAAAAACTCAAAATGTCCGTACCGCGTACGGAAGGCAGTTCGAGGCACATCCGACTCCCGGATCCTCAATTGATGATAGCCCGAACGAAGATCAATCTTTGAGAATACACTACTACCACGCAGCTGGTCGAATAAGTCATCAATTCGCGGTAACGGATATCTATTCTTCACGGTCACTTTGTTCAGTTCACGATAATCGATGCAAAGTCGCATAGATCCGTCCTTCTTCTTAACAAACAATACGGGAGCACCCCACGGAGACGAACTCGGCCTAATGAATCCACACTGCAGAAGCTCATCTAACTGAGTACGCAATTCTTCTAGTTCACGCGGCGCCATGCGATACGGAGCTTTAACTATCGGACGAGTACCTGACTCAAGATCAATCACAAACTCTGTCTCTCTCTCCGGAGGGAGACCAGGAAGATTATCAGGAAAGACATCTGGGTACTCTCGTACCACAGCGATACTATCAATCGAGAAAGATGCAGAAACTGCACTCAACAGAGATACCAAGCAAAAGGAACCACCAAGCTCATCAAAAGCACGAGCACAAACCACAGAAGCAAATGAAGACGCCTGACGTGGTAACCCAAACACACTCATGGGCTGACCACCGTCCATGAGCAAATCGAGACGCTTATCCTTACACCGGATAACGGCGCCATAACGGGTTAACCAATCCATACCGAGGATTACGTCGAAGTCTTCTAACTCGATAACCTTCAGAGTCGCAAAAGCCACAAACCTATCCAACAAGATTGGACACTGATCGGCACACCGGGTCGACAGGACTGAATCACCAGACGGAAAGCTAACAGACCAAGGGTCGGCAAAAGACTCTAAGGCCCAACGATGCTGTTTCACAAATCTATCGGCCACAAAGGAGTGGGTCGCACCAGAATCGAAAAGAACGCGAGCCCAACAACCTCTAACTTTAAATCTTCCTGTGAAAAACATTCGCGAAAAAGAATCGCTATTACTATAACATGCATCAAAACAGTACAATACAAAAGTAACTAACCTGATATGACTTGAGTTGAACTCTCCGCTTCCTCCTTTGTGACAGTGTTCAACTTAGCTTTTGCACGATCCAAAAAAGGCAGCTGCTGTGGCGGCGGCGGGAGCATCGCTGTAGGCACAACAGGCGGCCCACCAGCAAGCCGAAGCTGCGGGCACTGGGTCCTCAAGTGGCCCTTCTGATTGCACTGGTAACATACCCTCTCATGCAAACGGCATCGGGCCGCATCATGGCCTTTCATACCATACTGCTCACAAGCCTTTACCTTCATCCAGCACTGAGCGACCTCATGGCCCCTTCGATTGCAATGGGAACAAGTCACCACCTCCTTCTTGGGCTCTCCTTGCAGAGCCATCACCTGAACTTGCTTCTGCGCGTCAAGTCTCTTAAAGCATTTTTCGAATGGATGGCCCACCCGGCCACAGAAGCTACACACTATCTTGCCTTTCTTCCCTTGCGCCGAACTGGCTCCTGGTTCAAAAGTCCTCTTATCTTTTCTCAACTCCTTATTACCTCGGTTCTTGGCGTTCTCGATCGCCTCAACCTTCAGGGCAGCCTCTACCGCCTCGGGGTACGACTCAGCACGGTAGGCACATGCCAACTGCTGCACTTCACTCCGAAGTCCTCCAAGAAATCTCTTCACCCTTTCATCTTCAGTAGCCACTAACCCTGGAGCAAACCTGCTCAGCTTTGCAAACTCGATCTCATAAGCTCCAACAGAAAGTTGCCTCTGCTTCAGATGCAGGAAGTCATTTCGCAAGCGATCCTCCTCAACTGGGGGTAAAAACTTCCGCAGCAATCTCCGCTTGAACTCATCCCACGAGCAACCATCCGTAAGTCCTTCCCTCGTACGAATCCACCATCCCTTCGCGAGTCCCTTCAACTGGAAGGCAACAACCATGACCTTCTGCTCCGCTGTGACACCGGAGTACGAGAACATCTCCTCCATTGATACAATCCAATCATCCAGCGCCACGAAGTCGGCGCTCCCATCATAAGTCGGGGGTCCTAACCACTGGAAATGAGAGATGAAATTCATCTCGGGTGGTAACGCGACCGGGGGTACTAAAGGAGCAGGTCGGGCAGGGGCATCCTGAACCGCTGCACCATCCGGGGTAGCAGTCCGCGATCTCCCTGAAGCTGCTATGAACGCCTGCAACTGCTCTTGCATGGCAGCCATCTGCTGAGTCAGAGCCAAGTTGCTCTGACGCAATTCCTCGATCACCGCCTCACTCTGGGCACCAGAAGACTCTCCCTCAGACTGGGGGGCAGGTTTCGCCGGGCGACGCTTGGAAGCCATTTCTACTGATCAAAGAAAACACTCACTCACAATCCATAACCCAAGAACAAAGGAAATAGAACAAATACCAACTTCTGTTATCATATAGCTCTGGGAACAAGATCGAATGCGCGTTATTTTCATTTAGTCCTTAGCTCTTGTGCCTAACATATGCTTATATGTATGCTTGATATTACTTTTCTTAAATCATGTGTGTACATGTGTCATCCTGTCGATCTTTAACTTGGCACGTGTGCAAATGCAGTGTAATGCTATGCTTATGTCATGCTTTGCATTCTAATGAAGCCTTAATGCATGATATGAGTGGAGTACACATACGATCTTATGCATCCCATACTACATATTATCGTATGTAACTAAAAAGAAAACGTTCTAAAAAAAACATCCATGGGGTTTAGGTTATGCCGCCCATACAACATAACCGCCACATGTTGTTACCTATGGTGAATCCATATACAAACACATATTATGCCGCCCATACAACATAATATGCCCTGTATACTTCTCTACATGCATGCGTGACGTGTTCATGCTTCAGGCAAGATCGACGGATGACCCTCGGTGTGTGTATGCAATGATTATCACGGCTAATTAGGGGGGTTAACCGGGCCAACTAGAACGTCACGGCAGCCCGGTTAACCTCCCTCTGATACCAACTGTCACAACCCGCATTTTCCCACCAAAAATGTTACATCAGAGTGAAGGGGAAACTACGCGCTGCGATGCCACGTCAGGGAGGGGACAACCCCTGACGCTCAGGCTAACCGCTAAACAACATTTCAAACAATAAGATGTTTCTTTATTGAAGAGAATCATAGGTTTTAGCTTTGGACCGTGTCCCTCGGTCAGTGGCTCATGTAGTCCACAAGTAAAAGAAAGTATTTTACGCAGCAGAATATATGATTTCTTTACATAAATACAAATTTGATGACATAATTATACTTATACTTAAAGAGGTATAAGGAATCGTTTGATACGCTTTGAAAGGTAGTAAGTTTATGCATAAATTATGCCATTAACATAAGGATGCAGCTTTTATATATATATATATACTTTAAAGTATCTACTAAGCATCCTAACATAAAACCGTCCCCAAGAGCATATGAATATAAACAGAGCGGAGATCAAAAAAAAACTAAAGCGTAAGCAAGGCACTAACACTATGGGCGCCAACAACTGACACGAACCCATAGTAGTCAAAGTTAGATGATATACAAAGTAAAGTAAAGTACAACTCCTCACCAGAGAAAAGAAAACAAGAGTATCAGCACGCCGTCCAGCAGGAGCAAAACCCTGGAGTAGCACGGCTAAGTACCTGAACCTGAAGCATTCAAAACCGAAGAATGCCTCAGCCCAAAGCGGGTGCAAGCAAACCAGAGAGAAAGAAATCTGACAATCATAAGAAATGTCAACTCGGAGTGCATCGAACGCACAGATTTTTCCCAAATGTTACTACATGACGAGGTGAGGAATGTGATGGCGAACACGACGGTGTCACTACCATCTCGCATTCAAACATTGCTGCGGAGGCGAAACACATCGGGTCACCGACCTTCCAACAGACAAAATAGAAACAAGGTATCGTGGTGGCGGACCTACCGAGTCACTATCCATCCAACGACCCAAAATAATGCTTTCCCCATCATATAATAACATAACTCCACTAACGGGTATCACCTCTCGGAAGAAACAAGCCTTCTCACGATCTTTCGAAAATGGCAACCACGGTCCCCGGGTATATCTATTGAACTAAAGGGTACAGGGACCTTCTGACGTATACCGACAACATGACATGACATGACGATCACACTTGGAGCTGGGGGGCACAAAACAAGGAAGAGGAGCTACCGCCGGCGCTAGCTCCCTCTCGTGGAATCCCGACGAATTCCACGAGATTTCACGGGACAAGGGTCTCCCGACGAATTTATGAAAAATTCGTCGAGTTTACACGGGACAAGGGTCTCCCGACGAATTTATGAAAAATTCGTCGAGTTTACACGGGACATTTCGACGAATCTGACTTAAACGATTTCCTGGGTTGACCCGTGAAGTCCCGACGAATTTCGTCGGATGTTCACGGGATCATCCCGACGAATTCCACGAGATTTCACGTATTTCACGGGTTTTCACGGGAGGTTTCGACGAATTGCAGTAAAAAGTTGGGTTTTCGCGTTTTAAAAGCCGTTTCGACGATCTAACCTATCCTAACACTTGCTGCAGCATAACTAAACATAATTTCGAATATTTTTGAGTATAAACACCCAGATCGACGATAAAAACGATAAACATGATAAGAACAACCATAGAAGGATAAACATCAGATTTTTTTATCACCTAAAATAGAAACAAGGAAAGTCTAGACAGAAATGGAGATCTACTTGCCTTAAATCGCCGCTGAATCACCGCTGCTCGCTACGAAAAGCACCTAGCCGGGAAGCCCTCGCCGAGAGCTTTTGATTTCCGGCCTCCGATGAGAAATCTAGCCGCTGACGGGAGAGAAATCACCTCCAAAGCACCCGTTTCACCCCTTTCTCTCTCTAACTCAACTTTCTCTTTTTTCTGAACTCAGTACAGTCTAAATGGCGTGAAGAAGAAGAAGAAGAGAGATTTTTGTTTTTCTTTTTTTTTTTCTTTCATAAAGGGGGCACACTCTCCCAGGTCACTTTTGATAAGATAAAAAATATATATATATATATACATTTTTATATAAAATCTGGGAATATATTTTGACAAAATACATGTGTTTTATATATGTATTATATTGAAAACTTAAGTTCATTTTATATTACTCTTTTACGAAAGTTGCCCACTCCTAAGGTTATTAATATTATTAAAACTGTATAATTTAACTTTATTATTTCAAAATAACTACGAGTACGAGATACACGCTCCCTCGAACACGAGATGGTAACGCCCGAATTAAAACGGACCGCACACGGGGAAACTCGAAAATCGGGGGCGTTACAATCCCCCTCGGTAATACTTGGAGTGGCGATGATCTTAAACGTTTTTATCCATAATAAATATGCTGATTTTCTATTTAACCAGATTTCTTACTCCAGCTTATGATAATTACTGTAGCTGACAGGAGTATAGGTTGGTAGGACTCGAAGAAGAAGAGTAAGCAAGCCACCTAGGACGCGGGTGGGTACTTCCGCCTCCAATTAGATTGAGAGGGCGTTGAGTTCCCCCGTCTCCGGGTAAGCAAGTCATCTAGGACGCGGGTGGGTACTTCCGCCTCCAATTGGATTGGGAGGGCGTTGAGTTCCCCCGCCTCCAGGTGAACAAGGCATCTTGTGCGCGGGTGGGTACTTCCGCCTCCAATTGGATTGGGAGGGCGTTGAGTTCCTCCGTCTCCAGGTAAACAAGCCACCTAGGACGCGGGTGGGTACTTCCGCTTCCAATTGGATTGGGAGGGCGTTGAGTTCCCCCGTCTCCAGGTAAACAAGCCATCTTGGGCGCGGGTGGGTACTTCCGCCTCCAATTGGATTGGGAGGGCGTTGAGTTCCCCCGTCTCTAGGTAAACAAGCCACCTAGGATGCAGGTGGGTACTTCCGCCTCCAATTTGATTGGGAGGGCGTTGAGTTCCCCCGTCTCCAGGTAAGCAAGCCACCTAGGACGCGGGTGGGTACTTCCGCCTCCAATTAGATTGGGAGGGCGTTGAGTTCCCCCGTCTCCAGGTAAGAAAGCCACCTAGGACGCGGGTGGGTACTTCCGCCTCCAATTAGATTGGGAGGGCGTTGAGTTCCCCCGTCTCTAGGTAAACAAGCCATCTAGGATGCGGGTGGGTACTTCCGCCTCCAATTGGATTGGGAGGGCGTTGAGTTCCCCCGCCTCCAGATGAGCAAGGCGCCTAGGACGCGGGTGGGTACTTCCGCCTCTAATTGGATTGGGAGGACGTTGAGTTCCCCCGTCTCCAGGTAAACAAGCCATCCAGGATGCGGGTGGGTACTTCCGCCTCCAAATGGATTGGGAGGGCGTTGAGTTCCCCCGCCTCCAGATAAGCAAGGCACCTAGGACGCGGAGGGGTGTTCTTCCTCAAATATCTAAGGTCCTTGACTAGGGATCATTCGCCGGGCTCAGTCGTGCCGGCAGGCGGTGAGGCTGGTCGGACCGACTAGTTATTCGGTAATTGGTGCAACAAGACATCAAATCCCCAAACAGTAAGAAAAAAGAAGGACAAGCTAAGAGATTCACTAGAACAATAGCTGGTTCGGTAGCAATGCATATTACATAAACCGTCACTTCACCCGTACTGATATATGCAGGAAGAAAAGAAGAATACATTCAAGGGGTACATGGTTCATATAAGAAACAACAAGAGAGGAGGGGCCCCTGACAACCACGACATTCAAGGGGAACACCCATCACCGCCAAAAGACAGGTCAAGGTCGTTCAGGAGAAGGGGGGAACTTGTGCAGGACGTCGTCGGCAGAGACCCCCCTCCAGCTGTCCCGGAGAGCACCCGCCCCATGAAGGCGGTTCACTAGGGTTTGGGTCGTTGACGTCACGATCCTCCTCCAAGCACTCTCTGCTTCAGCCGGGCAAGGTGGGGGGACGTCGATGACTTCAGAGGTCCATCTCTTTCTCTCCCTGCCTCCTTTAGCTGTCTTCGAGCCTCGGCAAGCTGAGCCTTTAAATCGTGCACCTCCTTGTCCGACTCCTCGCACCGTCTCCTAAGTGAGTTGGCAGCGCCGGGTTCCTGCAGGTCGGCAAAACAGTAGGGTTAAAACCCGTGCAGGTAGAGGGGTCGAGAAAAGAAAAGCCACCAACGCAAACACGAACCAAAGCTCCAAGCTCTATTGGGTCGGTTTGGCCTTTCTCGAAGAGAGCCTTGAAGCGAGCCCTGAAGTCTCGAGGTGGATCCATCTAGTTCGAGAAGGGGGGGGGGGGGGAGGGGGGGGGGGGGGGGGGGGAATAGGAGGAGCCCTCAGGAATGGTGCTCTCCTTGCCTCCCTCTTCGAGGGGTTTTATAGCAATCGGGCGGAGCCCTCCAAAGATTTCCTCCGGGTCCCACCTACTCGTCCAATAGGTGGGTTGGACTTTCTTTCCGAGCTTGGGACAAGCTCGCAAAGAGCGGGGATTGTGTACAACCCTCATATTTTCCGAGTCGGTGTAACCCGACCCGGGTGAGGCCGAGACAGTGAAGGTGGCCGAAACGGGCAAAACGACCGCGCAGAAACGGTCGAAACCGATCAAGACAAAAAGAGGCAGCGGGAGAAGCGGGGGGAGCATCCGCTCCCCCGACTCCCTTCGGGCGAGTGGGAGGAACCCTCCCACTCGCCCGTCACTCTTTGGACGAGTGGGAGGAACCTCCCACTCGCCAACCACCTTTGGGCGAGTGGGAGGGGCCCTCCCACTCGCCGGCCCTTTATGGGGGGAGTGGGAGGAGCTCTCCCACTCACCCGGGTGAGTGGGAGGGGCCCTCCCACTCGCCGGGCGAGTGGGAGAGGCACTCCCACTTGCCGGCCCCCCTTTGGGGGCGAGTGGGAGGGGCTCTCCCACTCGCCGCCCCCTTTGGGCGAGTGGGAGGGACCCTCCCACTCGCCCGACATCCTTGGGGAGGAAGGTAGGACCTCCCGTGAGGAGGGGAGTGGGCACCTCGAGCCCCACTCGCCCCCCCTGCGTTGATCATTCAGGGTCATGATCGAGCTGCGGATAGAGAAATTTCGGCTATCCGCAGCCCAATTTTGGGAAATCTATAAATAGACCCCCATGGGCACCTTGGGAAGGGTTGGTCACTACCCCCCCCCCCCCCACCTTGCGTGTGTCTTGTGAGCAAGCACCCCCTCCCTTGTCATCCTTCAGCTGACAGTGAGGTAGTTCTTAGTGCCCTCCAAGGTGCCCAGGCTCAGCATTGGCTTGGGAGGGGAAGTTCCGAGTGGGCTTCCGGGTGTGCGGTGGGACCTCCACGCTGCAGCTCCAGGGGTTTGTTTTTAGGTTCCAGCAATCGTCAAGGGCAAGTCTCTCAGTTAATAGTGACCGGTCAAAGGTCTTAGCTTGGGTCAAGTAAGAGTTAGCCGCATCCCCCTTTCGAACGCTGAAACCGGGTTACTGGTTTCAACACTGGGTACCTCCTGGACGAGCAGGACTTTTCCTGGAATCTATCCACATAATGGGTCAGCGACTCCCCTGGCCCTTGTTTGATCTTGAAGAGTGCTCCGCATCCTTCTTCCTCTTCTTCGACGTCGAGAAGCGCAGCTGAAAGCTATGACGCAGATCCTCGAACGTATAGATCGACCCCACGAGTAGCTGGTGAAACCAGTCCCGTGCCTTCTCCTTCAATGTGGTGGCAAAGAGCCGGCACTGGAAGGCATCCGACATAGGTCGGATGGAGACCATGTCCTCGAACCACTGCAGGTGTTGGACAGGGTTATCCTTGTCAGTGTAGTAAGACATCTCCGGCCCTCTGAACCCCTCTGGAACCGGGGCAGAGGTGATCAGCTCACAAAAGGAGCTCCCCTCCACCACTCGACGAGTGGTATGGTCTCGCGGAGTCAGCTCGCCCACCTCGACACTCACCAGGCTAGGGAAGAGTTGTCGCCCGGGCAGGTCTCACCCACTACCTTCCACCATTGCTTCCTTCCCGAGTCGCTGGCCTGAGGCGTTCTCTCCTATCAGCTGGGGTGCGACCACCGGGACCGCGAGTGTACGTCTCGTATTCATTCCTAACGGCGAATGCGTGATGCAGAGTCTGCAGGATCTCTCGTCTGAGGTCCTCAAACATTCCCAATGTCACCTCTTTCGCGAGTGGTGGCCTGGCGAGTGGCCTGGGCCGGATCTTCCTTCTTCATCTCCAGCCATGGGGCTCAGCTTGAGATTTTCTTGTATAGGCTACAGTCCACGCTCACCGCACAAAAAATGTTGAAACCGGCAATCGGTCTCTTGAGTTTGGACCAACTGGGGGGTGTATCCCGTACCTACTTCTCTCTTGCAAGACCACTTGACAGTTGATGAAAAACCTAGAACAGACCCAAGGCTATAGCGAGGAGGTCCCACCGCACACCCGGAAGATCTCTGAGAGCTTCCCCTCTCAAACCAATGCTCAACCGGGCACCTCGGAGGGCACCTACAGCCAACCAAAAATAGCTAAGGGGAGAGAGCCAAAAAGATCTGTCCCCTCCAAGGTGCCCTTAAGGGTCTATTTATAGATTCTCTTGACTGACCTGCAAATAGCTTCATTCCTCCTTTTGATTTTACTAAACGCAGCCCAAATTGGCTGCTAACAGCCAAACTCCGCTGTCTGGAAAGACTATTGGCAGACCCTGGGGGCCTGCGAGTATTCCCGATGAGTGCTCCCGACAAGTGCTCCCGACGGTTGCTCCCGACGAGTGCTCCCGACGAGTGCTCCCGACGAGTGCTCCCGACGAGTTCCCCCGACGAGTGCCCCCGGACGAGTGCTCCCGACGAGTGTTCTCGACGAGTGACCTCGGATGAGTGCCTCCGACGAGTGCCCCCGACGAGTGCCCCCGGACGAGTGCTCTCGACGAGTGCCCCCCGGACGAGTGCACCCGACGAGTGCCCCGGACGAGTTCCTCCTTAAAAGCTTAGGCTCTCGACAAAATGTGGGTTATACACCACCAGTGCCCGAAATACTTTAAGATCCGGAAGAATCCTTCCTTCATCTTGTCGAAGTATGAAACCAACTTCGAGTGGAGGAGAGCTGCTCTTCCCTCCTTCATGTTGAATCTCTGCACTATCCGCTCCGCATAAGCCTTATGGGACACAAGCACTCTGCTCTTCTTCTTCTTCTTCTCCACTTCCAAACCAAGGAAATAGTGCAGTTCACGAAGATCCTTCATCTCGAGCTGAATTGATAGCTCTGTCATAAGCTTTTCCACCTCTTTGTTAGCATTCCTCATTATGATCATATCGTCGACATACAACAACACCAACACATGGAGATCCCCCTTCTTCTTCACGAATAGACTCAAGTTTGAGTCAGATGCATAGTACCAGCAGAACTGTAGGTATTCCACAATCTTCCCGTACCAGGCTCGATGTGCCTGGCTCAATCCATAAATGACCTTCTTTAACTTGCAGACATGTCCTGGATAAGTCTCGGATACATATCCCGGTGGTTGCACCATGAAGATGCCCTTGTCAATCTCTTTATAAAGAAAAACGTTCTTTACGTCGAGTTGCAGAATCTTCCAACCTTAACATATCGCCAAGGCAATCACTATTCACACTGACATCATCTTCACCGCATGACTAAATGTCTCATCGTAATTCTCTCCATACTGCTGCGAGAATTCACGAGCAACAAGGCGAGCCTTGTATCGCTCTATGCTTTTGTCTGTCTTCTTCATCACCTTGTACACCCATTTGCAAGTGACAGGTGTGATGCCATCTACCTTGGGCACAAGGCCCCAAGTCTCGTTCTTCTTGAGGGCTGTCATCTCCTCATCCATTAAATCCTCTCACTCCTTCACTCCAACGACGTCCTCAAAGCATGACGGCTCCCGCTCGTCCAAAGGTCCTGCAAAGAAACATGAACACATGCTTACCATGTTCCCTTCTTTGTACCGAGCTAGTGGCACGATGGTCCTCTTCGAACTCCGCAAGGCTGGACCACTGTCCGCCACTTCCGCTATTTTCTCCGCATTAGCTCCTCTGCCAGAGTTACCAGGAGCATCACTCCCCTTGCTTTTGGAACCTGAAGCACCTGAACTTGAGCTTGATGGAGTAGGAGCTCCTGGAGACACAGATAGCTCCACCAGAAAGTCATCAACAATTTCCTTCCTTCTTCTCTACTCTCCTGCATCTTTACAGTAGAACCTCCTTGGTATGACGTCAACTCGTCGAATACCACATCCCGCGAGACAATGAACCGTCTTGTCTCCGGATCCATGCACTTCCATCCCTTCTTTCGCTCGTCGTACCCAATGAAGATACACTTATGTGCTTTTGCATCTAGCTTGGTCCTGAGAGCATCCGGGATATGCACAAAACAAGTAGAACCAAACACCCGAAGGTGTTTCACACTCGGCTTCTACTTGAACATCAGCTCATGGGAGACATCATGTTGACAAGACTCTGTGGCATCTTGTTGATGACATAAGAAGCACAAGCCATTTCCTCCGCCCATAAGGTATTGGGTATGCCTTTGGCATGTAGCCAACTATTGCAAGTCTCCGCCAAGTGATGAATCTTCCTCTCCACCACTCCATTCTACTGTGGAGTATGTACACAAGACAACTCTCTCTTGATCTCGTGCTTCTTACAAAAGGTAGAGATCTCGGTGGAGGTAAACTCCCCTCCATTGTCTAACCTCAACTTCTTGATCTGTAGTCTCATCACTCCCTCAACGAGCTCCTTGAATTCCACAAACTTCTGGAAGACTTCTGACTTTTCCTTTACGAAGTACACCCACATGTATCGAGTAAAGTCATCGACCAACACCATCATGTATTTGTTCCCCGAGTAGGTGGGGGTGATGCATGGTCCCATTAGATCACTATGAATGCACTCCAGTGGTGCCTTGCACCTGGATAAGGACTTGTCAAATGGGAGACGATGTTCCTTCCCAAACTGACATCCTTTGCACACATGACCGTCGCCAAAAGAAGATAGGCTAGGCAAGCCTCTTACCAAGCTATTTGCCGACATAGTCTTCAGCTTATCCATCCCAACATGCCCCAGCCTCTCGTGCCAGATGACTGCACTGTCATTTTGTCAGCATCACATAGGAGCTTGTCGACAACACGAACAAGTCCTTCACACATCGTCTAGTGTGAGTAACATCAACCTTCCTTGCTGATAAGTTCCTTAAGAACTTCACCTAAGTTGGTCTGAATAGCACATGGTAACCAACATCCATTGTGTTTGTCACCGAGAGCAGGTTCTTCTTCATACTTGACGCATTATACACACTCTTCAAAGTGAGTGGTCTCCCATCACTGCCCAAAGATACCGTCCCTTCTTTCTCCGCTGCATGCACTAATTGATCTGTCATAATGATTGTGTTGTTTCCCTTATACACCTGAAGCGAGGAGAACTTTGACTCATTTACAATGAGGTGATGACCGCACCCAGAGTCAACTATCCAATCTTCCTGGAAGCTAATAGAGGTTAAGGCGTCGACTGACATTGCCTTCATCTCTGCCAAGAAACAGTTCCCCCACTCATCTCCACCATTGGATCCTCCTCCTTTCTCCGCTACATGTCTCAGCTGAAGATTCGTCCTGCAGTCTTTTCTCATGTGACCCATCTGGTGGCACCTGTAGCACCTGAGTCCCTTCTGACCACCAACATGCTTAGAAGGATCCTTGCCTCCCTCCTGATGTGATGAGGTAGAAGTAGTCTCACCACCATATGTCTTCTTTTTGTCCCATTTCTTCTTCCCAGATGACAGAACTTCACTTTTTCCCTTGCGATAGAACATCCAGACATCTGCCTCGCTAGTCTCTCCTGAGACGTCAACTGGTTCTCCAACTCCAACAAGGATGGTTGGGTGCCCAACTCTGCACCGAGGTGATGAAGGCAATATACTCCTTTCGCATGCCACAGATGATGTGTCTCTTCAACTTCGCCTCAGATATAGGCTCATCTGGATCCAATGTTGAGATCTCGGCACACATGTTCTTCATCTTCAAGAAGAACACAGAGATTGACAGCTCTCCCCGAGTGGCCCTTGCCAGCTCATTCTCTAGAAACTGTAGTCTTGCAACATTCTTCTTATTGAACAACCCATTCAGAGATGCCCAAATCTCCGAAGCCGACTTGCATCCCATGATGTGATCAAACAAGTCCGGAGAGATCGCCCGTTTGAGCGTGTGTCAGTTGGCTTCAGTGCATTGACGAAGAGACATTTCTCGGATTATTATGACTGTTGTTATATAAATAATAAATTTTCTAAGCAATTATACAAAAAACATGGCTATAAAAATTAATTTGAATATTACTATGCTACAAAATATAACAAAACACTCTTCAAAGAAGTTTGAATGATACGAAGAGTTTTTCCACGATGTTGATATGAAATCATTCTTCCTGACTAGAATAGTCCTATATTCTGCAAAAAGAAAGGTAAAAACGAAACATTGTGAACAAGTTGTAAATAAATTTTAAAAATTCAAATATGTGCTTAACATATTGTCATAGTTAATAGTCACCTTAAGTGAGTCTATCATAATCAAGGAATCTCCACGATCTCTATCTATTATCATAGTTAACGACGTATTCATCATACTTATTTATTTTTTGGGTGATTCTATATCAAGTAGTTTTTTTCTTATATTTTCGTCCTCAAGATTCTCGCTGAAATTATTCTCTCAAATTCATTTTCATTTAGCTCTATTAAAATTCTTCAAAAAATTATTCTGTATAATAATAGTAAGTTTTGTGAATAGAAGTACTCAACACGAACTCAAGAAATATGAGACTCAATAGTATATTATATATCATATACTCAATATTATATATCAAATTATAGAAAATAAACCACTTCATATCATGTTTTTGGTGTCATTATCAGGGATCTCAATATTTTTATTGATATTTTAAAAATAGAGTTCAATTAATTTTATCAGTTATCTAATTTCTTAATTTTTTTCCTCTTTTATATTTTACCTTTTATTGTTTCAATTTTGTATCATTTTTTTTTATTTTTTATTTTAATCTTTTTTAAGTCATTTATCTTTTCTTGTATTTTATCTTTTATCTCTTGCAAATTAAATTTCATTTTATTTTAAACATTAATATCAATGAATAGGTGATGGTTGTTTGTTTATATAAAATTTATTATTTTTTACTATCGTTGCATCTTTTAGCACCTCTTTAAGAAATATTGGTTTTGTTGCCAGACCAATATAGGTGTTGCTGCCATCTGCGGACCCAATATAGGCCGAGAAGGGGCGCCCGCCCCCCTAAAAAAAAAATCGCGAACTTAGGTTTTCGATCGGCGCCGCTCTCGCCTCTCCGCCTTCCTCCCGATCGCGTGCTCTTCTTCTTCTCCTTCTTCCTCCTGATTTCCTGCTTCTCCTTCTTCTTCTCCTTCTTCCTCCTGATTTCCTTCTTCTTCTCCTTCTTCTTCTCCTTCTTCCTCCTGATTTCCTTCTTCTCCTTCTTCTTCTCCTTCTTCTCCTTCTTCTCCTTCTTCTTCTTCTCCTTCTTCTCCTCCTTCTTCTCCTTCTTCTCCTTCTCCTTCTTCTCCTTCTCCTTCTCCTTCTCCTTCTTCTTCTTCTTCTTCTTCTCAGAAATCAGACTTTAAGAAATCAGATTTCTGATTTCTTATTTTTTTTGTGAGAAATCTTGTGTGAAATCTGAAATCGCTTGTCTGTCTTGTTTAGGTACAAATCGTTGTGTTGCACATCTCCACTGTGAAGGATCGATTTGGAGCTCCAATCGTCGAGAGAAACACGCGCCAACTCAAGGGTAACGACTCTTGTTCCCCGGTTTTCTGTTTTACTTTGCTTAGGAGGGTCACCCGCCTTCAATTGGACGCGGTGTGTGTTTCCCTCGGTTCATTGCGAACCTCCGGGTCGATTGTGTCCGTCCCTGACATATTTTTTGCATTAGTAATCCAACGTGCGAATCTGGATTTAGGCATGTTGTGTGAAGCCTACCCGTGGCGGTAAGCCCGGAACGGTGATGTTTGTAATGTGCATGGCGATTAGCCTTCAATTGGAGGTTGGTGTGTGTTTGAATCTTATACAATTTTTATTTTTCAGAATGGAAAAGTATTTTAAAAAGAAATTTAAATCAGATGAGCAACATAATTCTGGTGTCCCAAGTATTGAAGTTATTCCAAAACCTAGTGTTGAGGTTTCAGAGGAGAAAGAGCGTGTTGTTAAAAGAACTCGAGAACAATTTAAGTTAGATGAGTTAATTGCAGATCCTGGATTAAGACCAATGATTTCTGATTATCATGTGAATATACGAGATCAAGTTCGAAGGGCTTATTGGCTAAAAGGTCCGTGCCAACCAAGAAATCATAATTTTCAGTTTACTAATTATGGTAAAGATGCAAGGCGTTTTGTTTCAGATTGGTTTAACTTACATAGCAATTGGTTAGAGTACAGTATTTGTTTAAAGTTGAACATGAAGATCAAGGAGGTGGAAACACATTTGTCACTACGGGTTGGTCTAATTGGAAGAAAAGTGAAAAATTACAAATGCATGTAGGCTCTCATGCTAGTGCACATAACATAGCATTGAAGAAATGTCAGGATCTTATAAGGCAAAATGCTCAAATTCAGGTTGCATTATCTAAGCAAACAGATATTGCTAAGGCAGAGTATCATGCCCGTTTAACAGCATCTATTGGTGTTGTTAGATTTTTGTTGAACCAAGGTCTTTCATTTCGAGGTCATGATGAATCCGCGGCATCTAATAATCAGGGAAATTTTCTCGAGCTTTTAGAATGGTTGGGAGAGCACAATGAAGATATTGCAAAAGTCACCTTACATAATGCTCCGGAAAATAATAAATTAACATCACCTCAGATTCAGAAAGATATAGTAAGTGTTATTGCTTGTGAGATTAGAGAGGCCATAGTTGAAGAAATCAGTGATGACCTATTTACAATATTAGTTGATGAATCTCGTGACATATCAATTAAAGAACAAATGGCAGTTATTTTTCGTTATATGGACAAGACAGGAAGTATTATTGAGTATTTTTTTGCTATCGTTCATGTCAATGATACAACAGCTCTATCATTAAAAGCAGCAATAGATATGTTATTCTCTACTCATGGTTTGACACTTTCAAGACTACGTGGACAAGGATATGATGGAGCAAGTAATATGCAGGGGGAATTCAGAGGCCTTAAAAGTTTGATATTAAGAGAAAATGAATCTGCGTATTATGTACATTGCTTTGCTCATCAATTGCAACTAGCACTTGTATAGCTGTAGCAAACAATGACTGTCAAATTTCTATGCTATTTACTCTGGTTAGCAATATTTCTAATATTGTTGGAGCTTCATGTCAGAGACGAGATAAACTTAGAGAGAAGGAGATTGCTAGAATTACAAAAGCGCTGGATAATGGAGAAATTCAGAGTGGTCATGGTTTAAATCAAGAAACAAGTCTCAAAAGAGCTGGAGATACTCGTTGGGAATCACATTATAGTTCTTTTGTGAGTCTGATACTTATGTTTTCTTCAGTTGTTGATGTGCTAGATGACATAAGATTAGATGGGTCAGATTTCAAGAAACGATCAGAGGCAGCTGCTATTCTAACTTTTGCTCAAACATATGAATTCGCATTCAATCTACATCTAATGAGCATATTTTAGGAATGACGAATCAATTATCACTGGCATTACAAAAGAGGGATCAGAATATAGTAAATGTTATGCATTTAGTCAAAATTTCTAAACAACGTCTGCAAAAATTTAGAGATGATGGTTGGTTTGATTTAATAAAAGAAGTTACATTATTTTGTGTGATTCACAAAATAGAAGTAATAAACATGGAGGAAAACTTTAAAGCTTTGGGTAGATCAAGACGAAAGGTAGAGGAAAGAACTAATCTGCACCATTATCGTGTTGATGTCTTTTATGCAGTTATTGATTTGCAAATGAATGAATTAAACCATCGGTTTAATGAAGTCAACACAGAGCTATTGATCTGCATGACTTGTTTAGACCCACGTGAACAATTTGCAGCGTTTGATATACAGAAGTGTATGTGTCTTGCCAAATTCTATCCATCAGACTTCTCTGAAATGCAGCTTATAAGTCTTCAAAGTCAGCTTGAAACTTACATTTTAGATCCATCATCCCGAGCTGAATTTTTGAATCTTACGGGAGTTAGCGATCTAGCAAAACAATTTGTTAAGTTCAAGTTAGATATAACATATCCTCAGGTTTTCAAGTTGATTAAATTGACATTATTACTGCCAGTTGCAACAGCTACAGTGGAAAGAGCATTCTCCAAAATGAAGATTATGAAGTCACGTTTACGCAACCGAATGAGTGATGATTGGTTTAATGACAGCTTATTGACCTACATTGAGAGAGACAGATTCAAATTAATTGAAAATGAGTCAATCATCCAGCGATTTCAAGCAATGAAAACACGTCGAGGGCAATTATGATTGATTGTAAGGGAATGTTAATTTTTATTATGCATTAATATATTATTTTTGTGAAATATATGTTAAACATTAATTTCCGCCCCCCCCCCCCCCCCCCCCCCCCCTAAGCAAAAATCCTGGCTCCGCCACTGGTTGCTGCCATGCTTTTCCTGTGCACCCCTCAATAATGTGCAACTGTATTTAGTGTTGTTGCGGCCAAATTCGACGCTCTGGTAGACCGGACTTCAATTGAACCGTCTTAGCCCGGGAGCGGTCGAGCACGCAAACAGACAATGTAAAACGGTGATTGAGACAGGTGACAAGGAGACTTTTGACGTGAAAACCCCCGGAAAGAGGTTAAAAACCACGTGGTCGGGACTGTGCTGACCAAACTTCCACTGTATTGTTTGTGCTGTTACAGGACTTTTTAGATAACTCGATGGCGACAGACCGCCTCTCGTTACAATTGTTGGGGATGAAAGAGAAGGGCTCCGAGGGTGACAAGCATGTTGAGCGGGGCGCGGCCCACTCAAGCTCCACCTAAGGACTGAGTATCCCAGGCCACCTCATGTGGACTGCAGTCCACTAGCTCCATGTCACGACTTGGGGTTAGCCTCTGGAGACTTCTAGAGAAATCTAGGATCTTGGAGAATATTCTTGTACATAGAATTCTAAAGATTAGTCTAGAAGATTCTTGAAATATGTAGATACAAGAAAGAGATAGAGAATTCTAGATCCTTCCATCTTTTGGAGGGAAATCCCTTGGGGGGCCTATATAAGGGGAAGATCCCCTCATTTGTAAATCATCCAAGAATTCAAGCAATCTAAGCATTCTTACTTTCTTCACTCTTGCTCTCTTGCTCTCTCTTTCAAGTGCTCACTTACTCATCTTCATCTCGCCATGATTAGTGTTGGAGAAGGCTGACTTAGCTAACTGCGAAGGGCGCGGAAAGGAGCTAAGGCCGCACGCGACATTGTCAAGGGGACAAGTCTGTGACAGTTGGTATCAAAGCGAGGTTTGACTCAGGTTGACTCTAGTGCGTGGTTCGTGAAGATCAAGAGTAGATGGCTTTGGAAGGGAACAACAACTCTTGCTTTGTTGATGAGCGCGGCAGGGCGGCCGAGGAGAAAAGAGATAGAAGGAACAAGAGGGACCAAAGCAAGGGTCGCGATGGTTCCAGCTCGGAGCAAAATACGGGAGGCGCATCTTACCCTTCATCGGAAAGTGGATCAAATATGTAAGTACTTTGACACTTTTCATGTTGAGCAAGAGAAGTTGCAGGCGGATCTTGACCATCTCAAGGAGCAAACTATGGGCAAGTCGGAAGGCGCTTTTGATACCATCATAAGCGACTTGGAAGAGCGCCTCACAAGTCTTGAAAACGAAGTGGAGGACTTGCGTAGGCGAGGTGCTACCAATGGTGGAAATGGTGCAGCCATGGTAAATGCAAAGCTTGATGTGCCCAAACCCAAGAAGTTTGCGGGAAAGCGAGATGCGGTGGAGGTGGAGAACTTCCTTTGGCACATGGAGAAATACTTGGAAGGATATGACATCACAGACGAGGCACTAAAGGTACGCCATGCTGGTTATTACTTGGAGGACCTTGCTTCCTTGTGGTGGAGGAAAATCCAAACAGATATTGCAAAGGGACTCTACCGGATCGATACTTGGGAGGACTTCAAGCAGGAACTTCATCCCCGAGAATGTGAAGGATGAAAACTTGCGGAAGCTTAGGGAGTTGAGACAAAAGGGAAGTATCGGAGACTATGTCAAGGATTTCACCGCTCTATCACTCCAGGTATTCGATGTCCCCGAACATATCCTTCTCTTCAACTTCATCGATGGGCTACAAAATTGGGTGAAACAAGAGGTCAAGAGGAAGGACCGAAGGACCACCAGGGATGCTATTGCCATCGCCGAGTCTCTTATTGAGTTCCAGCGCCAACCAAATCCCATCAAGGAGAAGAAGGACAAGGTGGGCTATGGAAAAGGTGGGGGAGATCGGCGAGACAACAAGGCGACGCACTTCAAAGGAGGATCTAAGACTTTGCCCGATCCAAGGAAGGAATTCGAGGAAAGGAAGAAGAACTTCGCACCCAAAGGCGGATGTTATGTGTGCAAGGGGACACATCCTATGAGCAGCTGTCCAAAGCTCGGGTCATTGGCAGCTATGGCGGAGAATACTACTCCACCCGAAGAAGGTACTTCTCAAATGAGTTCATTGCAATTACTTCTCAAATGCTTTGAACGTGCAGCCAACGAAAGTCGCATCAAGCAAGGGGCTGATGTATGTGGAAGTGGTCGTCAAGGGGAAGGCTACAAAAGCCTTAATCGACACAGGAGCTTCACACAACTTCATGACTGAAGGAGAAGCCAAGAGGTTGGGCTTGTAGGTTGTGAAGGGCGGAGGTTGGATCAAGACCGTGAACGGTCAGGCAAAACCACTTGAAGGAGTCGCACGCCATGTAGAGCTATGCATGGGCACTTGGAAGGGCCGGGTGGACTTCTCAATCGCACACATGGATGACTTCAAGGTCGTACTTGGGATGGACTTCTTGGAGAGGATGCAAGCCATCGTCATGCCGGCACAACGCTCGGTTTGCATCTTGGAGGAAGGAAACGCTTGTATGGTTCCTACGGTGCAAGGACCAGAAAAAGAGGGGCCGAAACAGTTATCGGCCATGCAGTTGGCTAAAGGATTCAAGAAAGGTGAACCAACATACTTGGCCACCATAAAGGAGGAAGATGGTGACACGAGGGAGGAGGTGCCACCTATCATTGCGGACGTGTTGGCAAGAAATGAAGACATCATGCCCGCGGAGTTGCCATTGAAGCTACCTCCTCGAAGGGAGGTGGATCACAAAATCGAGTTGGAGCCAGGGACAAAGCCACCTGCCAAGGCAGCATATAAAATGGCTCCCCCTGAATTGGAGGAGTTGAGGAAACAACTTCAAGTTCTACTTGAGTCTGGGATGATCAGGCCATCAAAGGCGCCTTTGGTGCCCCGGTGCTCTTCCAAAAGAAGAAGGACGGAACGTTGCGGCTTTGCACGGACTATCGGGCACTAAACAAGGTGACAATCAAGAACAAGTATCCTATCCCTCTCATTGCAGATCTCTTTGACATGCTTGGGAAGGCGAAGATCTACTCCAAGTTGGATTTGCAAAAGGGATATCATCAAGTGCGGATTGCGGAGGGAGACGAGCCGAAGACCACATGTGTCACAAGGTACGGATCGTTTGAATGGATGGTAATGCCTTTCGGTTCAACCAATGCACCAACAACTTTCTGCACTTTGATGAACCAAATATTTCACCCATACTTGGACAAATTCGTGGTGGTGTACTTGGATGACATAGTGGTATATAGCAACACCATCGAGGAGCATGTGGAGCATCTTAGTCGAGTCTTCCGAGTGTTGCGGGAGAATGAGCTATATGTGAAGAGGTCCAAATGCTCATTTGGACAAGAGGAGATACACTTTCTTTGTCATGTCATCGGGCATGGGAGCTTGCGGATGGACATGGCAAAGATCAAGGCAATTGATGAATGGGAACCGCCAACGAAGGTACCAGACTTACGATCATTTCTCGGCTTGATGAACTACTATCGCAGGTTCATCAAGGATTACTCGAGGAGAGCAGTGCCATTGACGGACCTGTTGAAGAAAAGCAAGGCTTGGCTTTGGACGGAGGAATGCCAGAGCGCTTTTGAAGACTTGAAGGCAGCGGTTTGTACGGAACCGGTGCTTGCCTTGCCGGACTTTAGCAAGAGGTTCGAGTTGCATACCGATGCATCAGACTTTGCGATTGGAGGAGTGCTAATGCAAGATGGTCACCCCTTAGCTTTCGAAAGTCGGAAACTCAACGAGGCGGAACGGAGATACACCGTTCAAGAGAAGGAGATGACAGCCATCATCTATTGCTTGCAAGTGTGGAGGCACTATCTACTTGGGGCGCAGTTCACCATCAAGACGGATAATGTGGCAACAACTTACTTCCAGACGCAGAAGAATTGAAGCTGAACGCTAAGCAAGCAAGATGGCAGGATTTCTTGGCGGAGTTTGACTTTGTGTTAGAGCATAAGGTGGGGAAGACCAACGTTGTGGCTGATGCACTAAGCCGCAAAGCTGAGCTAGCCGCAATGTCCACAGCTAGTGGGGAGTTGTTGGACAAAATCAGGCAAGGGTTGAAGGAGGATCCTCTTGCCATGCAACTCATGGAGTTGGCCAAGGAGGGCCAAGCTAGAAGATTTTGGGTAGAGGAGGAGCTACTCTACACCAAAGGAAGGCGATTATACATCCCAAAGTGGGAAAACCTGCGGAGGGATCTCATCAAGGAGTGCCATGATACAAAGTGGGCTGGACACCCGGGACAGAAACACACTTTGGCTTTAATGGAGGAGTCATATTTCTGGCCACGGATGAGGGATCAAGTGGAGTTATACGTGAAGACTTGTCTTGTTTGCCAACAAGACAAGGTGGACAACAAGCAGCCCGCGGGATTGTTGGAACCACTGCCGGTAGCCGAGCACCCTTGGGAGTCGGTGACGCTTGACTTCATCAACGCGTTACCAAAATCGGAGGGGTTCAGATCGATCTTGGTGGTAGTCGATCGTTTCTCCAAGTACGGCACGTTCATCCCTAGCACAAGGGATACTAGCGCGGAGGAGACAACACGCCTGTTCTTCAAGAATGTGGTGAAGTACTGGGGGTTGCCAAAGTCTATCATCAGTGATCGAGATCCCAGATTTACAGGAAAGTTGTGGAGGGAGTTGTTCACTTTGCTCGGGTCAGAACTAAACTTCTCCACCAGCTTCCACCCTCAAACCGATGGGCAGACGGAGAGGGTGAATTCCTTGTTGGAATGTTATTTACGGCACTTTGTGAGCGCCAATCAGCGGGACTGGGCCAAACTGATGGATGTGGCGCAATTCTCGTACAACTTGCAGCGGAGCGAGGCGACCGGTCGGAGTCCGTTCGAGCTTGCCACGGGGAGGCAACCACTCACTCCGCATACATTGGCGACTACGGCAGATGACGGAAGAAGCCCAGGAGCTTGGAGGATGGCCAAGTCTTGGCAAGAGCAAACGGACATAGCCAGAGTGTGCTTAGAGAAAGCACGCAAGCGGATGAAGAAATGGGTTGATTCAAAGCGAAGAATGGTGGAATACACAGTTGGGGATAAGGTGATGATAAAACTTCTCCCTCAACAGTTCAAGGCTTTGCGCAGCTTGCACAAGGGCTTGGTTCGTAGATATGAAGGCCCATTTCCGGTGATTGCAAGGGTGGGTAAGGTATCCTATCGCCTTGACCTACCCAACTCTTTGAAGATTCATCCAGTCTTTCATGTCAGCATGTTGAAGCCATATCATGAAGACCATGAAGACCGTCAAAGGAGTACATCACATAGAGCACCACCCGTGATGACCAAGTCTTTTGATCGAGAGGTGGATGAGGTGCTCACCAAGAGGACAGTGCGGAGAAGAGGTGTGCAGCCTAGCACACAATATTTGATCAAGTGGAAGGGAAGGCCAGAGTCCGAAGCAACATGGGAATCCATAGAAGATCTCTGGCAGTTCAAGGACATCATCCAGCAGTACGAGGTGACGAGGGCGTCGCCAGGATAGGTGGGGGAGGATGTCACGACTTGGGGTTAGTCTCTGGAGACTTCTAGAGAAATCTAGGATCTTGGAGAATATTCTTGTACATAGAATTCTAAAGATTAGTCTAGAAGATTCTTGAAAGATGTAGATACAAGAAAGAGGTAGAGAATTCTAGATCCTTCCATCATTTGGAGGGAAACCCCTTGGGGGGCCTATATAAGGGGAAGATCCCCTCATTTGTAAATCATCCAAGAATTCAAGCAATCTAAGCATTCTTACTTTCTTCACTCTTGCTCTCTTGCTCTCTCTTTCAAGTGCTCACTTACTCATCTTCATCTCGCCACAATTAGTGTTGGAGAAGGCTGACTTAGCTAACTGCGAAGGGCGCGGAAAGGATCTAAGGCCGCACGCGACATTGTCAAGGGGACAAGTCCGTGACATCTAGCCCCTCTCCACAGGACCACGTGCTGAACAACCCAACACCGGGCTTACGGGGCCTTCCCCTTGAGAGCAGAGATTTTTTTTCTTACGATGAAAAAGTTCTCCATTTAATTTATAAGGTTGTTATTTTATTTCATTATTTCCATCAAGATCTCCATTTTTGTAAAATGATAATTTTCAAACTCATTTTTAATTTTCTTTATAAAAATCCATCAAAGTTTTATACGGTAAAATAATAGCAATTTTTGTGAGTAATTAAAAGCACTCAACACAGACTCGAAGAATATGAATTTAATATTATCTATCATATATTATATGCGATAAGTGTGTTTGCTTTATCAAATTGTAGTTAACAAGACAATTCATATTAGAGATTAACTATAGGTTGATCTATGTGAGCATTTCCTCAATGTTTAGAAACCTCCAATTAAAGTTTCTTTAACCTTCTTTAAACTCTAACACTTAGATTTGACTCAAAGATGAAAGATTTATGCCAATCTCTCTCAAAATGTTTATGCAGTTCTCTTTATTGTCATGTGATCTATTCACATTTCAGTCCATCAAGGCCTATGAAAATATGAGACTTAAAACTGAAATCAATACTCTGAAAATATCGAAAGTCATATACAACAACAACACTCAAGCCTTTATCATATCCCACTATAGTGTGGTCGGTTATATGGATCCTTTGTCGCAATTGTGTCCTATCTTTAGTCATAATCCAAAGTCATATAGAGAAATTAAAATAATGGATTAAGTATAAGTTTACCCCATTCATACATCAACAAATACAAAGTCAAACTAAGTAAACCATTCTTGAAGTTCATATGATAAAGAAGATAAAATAAGGAGAACAATGATGACGAAGATGGATACTAAACGATGGCAAGAATGTAAAAAATGAAGAAGATTTGCTTTACGAATCTAGAGGTATAGCACTAGTTGTTTGAAAATGTTCATGTGGATGTTTGAAGAAGATTTTAAGTTAAAAGAATATTAACCCTGAAATTAATGAAGAGGGTAAGAATGTAAAAAACGAACCTTCTATTGATATCATGCTCTATGGTTGAGATATTATTTATATTGCTAATGTCAACAAGGTCTTATATTGTTAAGTTGTAGAGGATTGCAACTTTTTTTTGCCATATATATTGTGATTGTATTACGGAGAAATTACACCTCGCTTCAATGAATGTTAACTTTTCTTTAATATAACTAGCATTGAATGTGATGTGAATGTTAAGTTGTAGTAGATTTAAATGTTAAGTTGTAGAGGATTTAAATGAGCATTGTTTTTTATGGTTATTCATGTTTTTTTTTGCAGTTTAGGGAGCATTGTTTTACCAAATGAGTAATTGGAGAAATAGAGAGAGGAATATAGGTCTCATGGGAAGCAAATTAAATGATGTCATGATATTTTGTTATATCTATATATAAAAGAAAATCAATTAGGCAGTATGCCCATCACCCACTTTAATAAAGATGGTTGGAGCAATTTTCAACAAAGGCATCGATGTATGAATCTACGGACTCCGCCTGGCGAACATTGCTCAATCGTTCGAAGGGATTGCCGGTGCGCCACTTATCGTAGCGACGAATCAATTCTTCTTTGAGTTGTGGCAACGAGAGCATAGGGTTGGACTGGCGTTGCCAGCGAACCCAGTGGAGGGCCGAGTCCTCAATGTAGATCGTCGCAAGGGAAAACATATGTATATTCTGGGTGCCTTGCAGCCCGAAGTAATGCTCCGCGCGGGCCAATCATCCCAAAGGATCGAGGTCTTTGAACAATAGAATATCTCGGCGCCGGAGATAGGGAGCGGCCAGTTCCCCCGGGGGCGGAAGAGGGCCCGGCGGCGCTGCTAGTGGAGGCGGAGAGCATGGCAATAAAGATAATTCCTCCGTTGATTACCCCATGTAAGCGGAGAACATGTATTTTTTTATCAATTTTCAGTCCTTAGACTTATACAAGAAACTGATATGTACGATCAGAAATAATGGAAATGAATATGTAGCTTGCTCTGGGGTGATTAGTAGCGAGAAAAAAAAAAGTTCTTTGTCATATTTTGATGGTTCGCTCTTCACATGGTTTGCAACATGATTTCTGCTATGTTTTTAATCGCCGACCCATTACTATTTGTAGAGAGGGCTGCTCGAAATATCCGGAGGATGTCAAGGTGGAACTAACTCTCCGTTGCCTCCAGCTAGGTATATATATCAGAATACATAGGGTTTCCACACGCAAAGCCCCCGAGCCCGTTATTCGTCCGAATATACCTTTACAATCTCCTCCTATATATATTCGTGACAAATAACGGTAACGTTTCAGGGTGCTGGAGAGTAGACAAAATAATAATTCAAACTAAACAAAGCATTCAGGACAGATCATACTAATTAACACATAAAAAGGTTTTTGCCTAAACGGCAAACCATAAAACACAGATTCTATCCCAAAAACACAGTCTGAATAATTATTACAGCATAACATGAATTAAAACGTTTGATGGTTCTACTCGTCTAGTAGATCATCGTCATCCATGTCCAAGTCTACTGCTCCTCCATAATCTCAACTGTAGCTTGCAAGGAATTTCACGAGTCAGACTCTATGAATTCATAATCGTATGTAGTAACGTTTAAAGTAAACTAGATCTTACTAAATGAGCTTAGCACTTCTAGCAACGGTGAAGTAACTCTGTCAGCATCTCATCCAGTCTAACTAGGACTAGTCACGTTATCTTACTCATTACTGATCACTATGTGCCTCACCAACACATGTGGGCACACATCACGTGCAACATTATCAAATGTGGAATAATGTGTTGTGACCAATAATGTTTAGATTAACTTTTACAACGACTTTCAATTTTCAGTTGAATAACTCTTGAATCAACTTACAATGAGAGAGGTGCTTGGTTATCAAATGTGGAATAACCGGCATCAAACCATCTTGGGTTTTCATCAAGAAATTATTTGGGTTTTCAGTCTGTTATTAGATGCTTGAATGTTGCGACTATAGGTTCTCACTGTCAAAACATAAACTGCGGAGGAAAGTTTCATACATCTATGAACTTTAGTCTCATTTCCCCCGATGTTTTTATTGTGAGAGCTCTATTTAATCCTTTGGTCAAAGGGTCTGCAACATTGTCTTTCGATCTCACATCAATGAGGGTCATAATCCCTTGACTTGTGAGAGAGGTCAACCAGGATTGTTTCAGCCTGAGATGCCTTCTTTTGCCATTGATCAAAGAGTTCGTAGCAATCGTTTTAGTAGCCTGATTGTCGCAGTAAACTGCAATAGAACTCATTTTCAGGCTCGACAAAGGAATGTCCATCACCAAATCTCTCAGCCATTCGGCTTCTTCTCCTGCTGACGCAAGAGCGTAGAGTTCGGATTCCATAGAAGAGAGTGCAATACAGGATTGCCTCTTGGACTTCCAGGCTACAGCTGCTCCTCCTAGTGTGAACACAAAACCACTAGTGGACTTGCTGTCGTTTAACCTTCAACAACTGAAGGATGACCAGTGTAAACTAAAGCATACTTTTGGGTGTGCTTTAAGTATCTCATTAGCCTGTCTAAGGCGTTCCAGTGGTCATTACCAGGATTACTAGTGAATCTGCACAACATGCCGACCGTAAAGGCTATGTCAGGTCTAGTGCAGACCATGACATACATGAGGCTACCAAGCAGTTTTGAATAATCTAACTGTCTAACCATAGCTCCTTCATTGGGCTTTAGGCGGTTAGTGTAGTCGTATGGTGTCTCAGATGCTCTACTGGCACTGTATCCCCACGTGTCCAACATGGACTTTATGTAGTGGCTTTGACTTAGGGAGATACCATTCTTCCCAAAGCTCACTTACATGCCTAGTATAGTGTTAGCTACACCTTGGTCTTTAATGCTAAATTCTTTTATTAGGTCTGACTTAACGTCATCCACTTCGGATTGATCAGACCCTAGAATGAGCATATCATCCACGTACAAGCATATTATGACGACTTTATCCGATCTATTACGTATGTAAAGACATTTGTCCGAGAGACTCGACATGAATCACATGTTCTTTACACTATAGTCGAACTTCTCATGCCATAATTTCGGTGCTTGCTTTAGTCCGTATAAAGACTTAAGTAATTTACAGACTTTCGTTTTGTGACCGTCTACAATGAAACCTTCAGGTTGACTCATGTAGATCTCTTCGGTCAGATCTCCGTTCAAGAACGCAGTCTTAACGTCCATTTGATGAACAATAATGTTCTCAATATATGCAATAGCAAGGAGAACCCAAATGGTTGCCAAGTGACACACGGGTGAGTAGACATCAAAGTAATCTACTCCGCTGACTTGTGTGAAACCTTTAACCACCAGGCATGCTTTATACTTAGCTACGCTACCATCATGATTCAATTTCTTTTTCATAACCCACTTACACCCTACGGTTTTAGCCCCTTTTGGCTTATCAACCAACGTCCAGGTGTTATTCTGAAGAAGAGAACTCATCTCTTCATCTATAGCTTCTTTCCAGAGTAGTGAATCCCTGGATCTCATCGCTTCCTTATAGGTGGATGGATCGGCCTCAACGTGGTAAGTCACAAAGTCACTACCTAAGGTTTTGGGAATTCGCTCTCTTAGAGAAGTCCTTCTAGACTCTAGGCCAGAGTTATCTACCGGAACGGAATAGGAGGTGCTCGGTACTGATTCAGGATCTTCCTCAGTAATAGTTGTTTGCATACCTGGGATCGTTAAGTTCTTATATTTGAGGAATTTATCCTCGAAGAACATTGCATCCCTAGATTCTATTATGATATTATTAGAAATATCAATGAACCTATCTGCAGCACTATCCTCAGCACAACCTAAGTAGACACAAGTATTGGTCCTATGTCCAACTTTAGGCCTTCTAGGGTCAGGAACCCTGACATAGGCTATACAACCCCAGGTCTTAAGTCGAGTAAACGACGGGGGTCTCTTAAACCAAAACTCGTAGGGAGTAACCTCTAACTTAGCATGAGGAACTTTATTCAGAATGTGATTCGCAGTCAAGACTGCTTCGCCCCAATAAGCGGAAGGCATGCCTGCAGTGAGCAGCATAGAGTTCAACATCTCTGTTAACGTTCTATTCTTGCGCTCGGCTATGCCGTTAGATTGGGGGGAGTAAGGAGCAGTGGTTTCTGCTATAATGCTCTGTGAAGCAAGGAAGCATCTGAACTCACCGGACATATATTCTCCTCCTCTATAACTCCTAAAACGTTTTATTTTCATGCTTAGTTGGTTTTCTACCCTAGTTTTGAAAAGACAAAACTTTTCAAATGCTTCATCTTTAGTTTTAAGCAACGAGATATGGCAAAATCTCGTGCAGTCATCTATAAACGTGATCATATACTTCCTCCCACCTCGAGTGGCAAAACTTTTAAAGTCACAAATATCGGAATGTATAAGCTCAAGAGGTGTTGTGCTCCTAGTAACCGTCCCAAAAGGTTTCCTAGTGATCTTAGTCTGAGCGCACACTTCGCATTTTTCAAGTGGAGACTTAGTGTCTAATGTGATCTTGTGAGTTCTAGCTACTTGGAACATTTTCCTGTAGTTGACGTGTCCTAGTCTCTCGTATAGAGTCCTAGGGCTAACTAAGTTCAATTGAACTTGTTGGACTACCTCACTTGCTAGATTCAGACGGTACATCCTATTTTGGACATAAGCACATCTAAAATAGTGCGAGTTAACTGACAAAGTCACCCTGCCGCTACAGAAGCTAAGTGACATACCCGCATCACATAACAAACTAATAGACACTAAGTTAGCAGCTAGAGAAGGAATAAATTTGACATTCTTTAAAAGTAAAGACTTACCTGAGGAGAGCAGTAGAGTTGCATTCCCCACCTTCAACACGTCAGTTGTGCCTCCATTTGCCACAGTTACTGATTCCTTTGCATCCTTCAGCTCTGTCAGAAGATTAGCATTGTTGCAAACGTGACACGTTGCCCCCGAATCCAGGTACCACTCCGTGCTGGCATGCGCGTGTCCGACCATGGCAACAAAGTCGGATGGCTCAGCTTGGCGGACCAAATGGGCTTGGTTGCCTTCTTGTGGTGCCCGGGTTCTCTCTTTCCTCGGCTGCTTGCAGTCAGATGCGCAGTGTCCCCACTTGTTGCAGTTATAATATTTACCCTTAAATTTCTTAGAGAGTTTACTCGGGTCTGCAACCTGGGGGCTACTACGAGACGTTTTGGTCTTGTGAGGGGGAGGAGGCCGCTTGGAGCTTGAAATCATGTTGGCAGCAGCCTTCTGCTTGCCAACAGCTTCCAAAGCGTGCTTCGTCCTGTTCTCGTCCTCAATGCGTATAAAACGTTTGAGGTCGTTCAGACCAACCTGCATCTTCTTGCGGTACATTTCCGTTTTGAAATTGTACCACGAGGAGGGCAACTTATACACAATCGTGCCCGCAACAAAACTATCGGGCAGACTAATAGACTCACTATGCAAGGAATCAATTAAATTTTCAAATTCGGATACCTGAGGGAGAATGACTTTCTCCTTGTCGAAGCTGAAAGAGTGCAACTTGTCCACTAGGTGCGTCTTGGACAGGTCCTCCTCCATCCTGAAGTGCTCCTGCAGCGCATCCCAGATCTCCTTTGCAGTGCTCATCTTCATGTAGGTCTGGGCCAAGCTGGATGACAGACAGTTCAGCAGGTAGTCCTTGCAGAAGTCTTCATCTGAAAACCACTGTGCCTCATCAGCAGTCCCAACGACCTCAGCACCATCAGACTGAACTGTGTAGAACACGTTCAGAAACTTCATCCCGAACTGAGTGTTCAACTTCCAGGCGTTGAACTCAGTCGCCGTGAACTTCTCCAACTTTATCATCGGAATGGGGGACGCCATGGAGTTCCCCTTCATCATTGTGCTTGGAGACGGCGGCGGCGGGAAGAGGCGGAAGACGGCTGAGGGGGATCTGGAGGCACTGGAGAACAGTGGCGCACGGGCACTGTTGCTGAAGAGCGCACGGTCAGTGATCGTGCGTGAACTGCTGAGCGCAAGATCAGTGGTCGTGCGGGAACTGGCTACTGAAGAGCGCAAGATCAGCGGTCGTGCACGATGGGTCGAGCGCACGATCAGCGGTCGTGCGCAAACTCCTCTTTTGCTAGCAGCGGCTTCGTCTTCTTCGCACGAGCGGAGGTCCTAGGGCACGGCTTTGACTCCCACAGTGGCAGATCTGGACAACGGAGGCGACGCAGCAGCAACCCTGGATCTGCGGGCTAGGGCGACGACGGCAGCGGATCTGGAGCTTCTTACTCGGCGAACGACGACGGCTGGAGAAGGAGATCACGATCTTCTTCGTCGAGCGGCAGCGGCAACAACGGTGGGAGAAGCTTTACCTTCGACGAACGCGACGGCACAGGCCTTCTCCTTCGCGAGAACGAGCAGCGGCAGCAGATCGCGAAGGCTTCGCGTCTACAGGAACTCGCGGACGGGGAGAGCGATCGACGGCAGCAGCGGGAGCGGGGAAGACACGATCGGCAGCAAGCGAGGGAGCGATCGAGCGGCGACTTCGACACGGACGACGGGGGCGAGCCCTAAGGAACATCCGGAGGAAGTCAAGGTGGAACTAACTCTCCGTTGTCTCCAGCTAGGTATATATAGCAGAATACCTAGGGTTTCCACACGCAAAGCCCTCAAGCCCGTTATTAGTCCGAATATACCTTTACACTATTCACATGGTTCTTTTATATTATGCTTTGCCCCGACTCACTACGAGATATAACCACGATTTTATTACGATATTTTTGAAAGCGTCGACATTAGTTTTAAATATTTGAAATATTTATTACTTATTTTTATATTAAAATATAATTTGCATTTGTACTTTTAGATTTTAGACGTTCAATTCACTTTTTAGAGTTTAATTAGTATTTAATTGATTTGATGATCATAAATTTCTAATTTTTCTAAAATGCATTAGATTACGGTGTATTTTTAAGAAAGTATTATTTTAGAGTTTTTTTTTCGGTGACATTGGGCAGTAAGTATTGTGGTAGAGTAAATATCTTTTGTGAAAAATGTCACGATAGAGCAGCATATTTTACTTGCATGTCTCCTCGCCTTCATATACGAGCAATTTTTACGTACGGGTGGGAGAATCGTGCGGGTGAGATATTGTCCGTCCAATCTACTATCGGACCGCTAGAAAAATCCAGGAGAGAAAAAAATAGCGATGTCCGGCCGAATTTTAACAAAACGCAATGTCTAGCCAGATTATGTTTTTAAAATAATTATTTTATACATAAATAGAATTTTGAAATGTTTATAACAAATCACTAATTAATATTTTGTAAATTTTTTTTATAAAAAACAGTATACTTTTTAATAAAAGTTATTTTTTCCTCCTAATCAACTCAGCCACATATTCATTTCCGTTAGGGCGGTGTAGTGCGTAAACTGTAGGGACTAAAACCAAATTCTTGTATAAGTTTATGGACTGAAAATTGATAAAAATAAATTTAGGGACTGAACTCATAGAGTATGAAAAGTTTTTGTTGAAAGTTGGGTCAGGCCATTCTGCACGAGTAAGGACAAGTCCATCGGGGTTGCCACTCGTAACGCAAGAGTCAAATAACAAGGTGACCCAACAGCCGGAACTGCAATCTGTACACCACATCCCGCTCTCCTGGGGCCCATCGGGGGAAATACCAGACGGATTGTTGAGGTCGGGACTCGATCCCAAGACCTCTTTTATGAAGGTTTTAACACCACTCCTCATACTCAAGTGAGCGGGTTGGGGTGTACGAAGTGCAGTTTGACTGTTGGGTCGCCTTACTTGTTATTTGACTCTTGCGTTATGAGTGGCGCCCCCGATGGGCTTGTCCGTACTCGTGCAGAGTGGCTTGACCCAACTTTCAACAGTTTTAGGACTAATTTCACAATTTTGACTAAATTTTTTGAGGCAGAAACAGGAGGGTGTCAGAGAACTGCTCCAAGTGGGCCCCACAACAGCGACAACTTTGTGTTCTAAAAAAAATTAGGGATGTGAAATCTAGTGTGGAAGTGGAATAGAACACAAGTTCAAGACCAAGTCCGTATGACAATTGTTCTGTTGAGTTTTGAAGTGAGCTAACGCCCGGCGTTAGAGCTAACGCCCGGCGTTAGAGCTAACACCCGGCGTTATCTCCTTCTCGCTGAGCTAACGCCAGCGTTAGCTTCTTCTCGCATCTTCCCCCTGTTTTGTCTATAAATAGAGGGATACCCCCCCTCTAAGAGCATGCATTCTGAATGTGGCGAGTATCCTCTTCTTTGAGCGAGTTAGAGATACCAGAGTGCTACCTGGCGAGCATCGAACTTGGAGTAAGTTCGGCAAGAGAGTCACCTACTCGCGAGTTAACGCGGGGCGTTAGGAGCTAACGCGGGGCGTTGAGTGTGGCGAGTAGCGAGCTTCGTCTAGTTGCGAGCAGCGAGCTTGCGAGTTAGCAGAGCTAACGCTGGGCGTTAAAGTCAACGCCGGCGGTAGCGAGGAGCGAGTAACACCTGCGCGGTGTGCTCCAGAGGAGAAGCGGACCTTGTCCGTGACCAAGTTATTTTCTACTATTTGCTGTCGTGATTCAAGTTGGATGCAACTTGTATTCAGCCCTGTTCGTTTGTAACTAGCTGCCAAAGTTTTATTATTATGAAAAGTGTGTTCATTTTTTGGTGTCCTTATTCCCTTGTTGGTTGACGTGTTCTTCCGACTTCAAATATTTCACATGGTATCAGAGGGATAGTGGGAACAAGGACTGAGCAACCAAGATGGACGACGGAGGAGGGTATGCTAGGGGACTTGGCATTGAGCTGCTCACCCAGGCCAACTACAAGAAGTGGAAGTCTTGCATGGAGAGTTACCTGCTTGGAGAGGACCTATGGGAGGTCGTAGCAGGAGAAGAACAAGCAGAAGTTTTTCCAATCGAAGACAATGGTCAAGCTGTGAGAGCTTGGAGGAAGACCAACGCCAAGGCGGAGTTCACCTTGAAGAGAGCTATCTCTCCTGACTTGTTCGACCACATCATAGGTTGCAAGTCAGCATCTGAGATCTGGATAGACCTCGATGAGTTATTCAACAAGAAGAATGTAGCGCGGCTACAATTCCTGGAGAATGAGTTGGCTATGACGACTCAAGGCGAGATGGCGATATCCACCCTCTTCCTGAAGGTGAAGAACCTGTGTGGGGAGATCTCGGCCTTGGACCCTGAAGAGCCAATCTCAGAGGCAAAGTTGAAGCGACACATACTCCAAGGCTTGAGGAAGGAGTATGTCCCCTTCGTTACTTCCGTGCAAGGGTGGGCTACTCAGCCCTCCTTATTGGAGCTAGAGAACCTGCTGTTTTCACAGGAGAGCTTGGCGAAGCAGATGGCGGGAGTATCCATATCGGGTGGAGATGGCGAGGCCTTGTTCTCAGGAAAGAGGAGATCCTGGGACAAGAGAAAGAAGAACTCCGGAGATGGACCTTCAACGTCCTCTCAGGGAGATGGGAGAAAGTTCCTCCCTGCGCGTGATGAGATAGGGAGATCCCTTTGCTTTGCCTGTAGGAAGTACGGGCACATGGCAAAGGACTGCCGGTCCAATCTGAAGGTCGGTCATGTTGCTAACAAGGAGGGAGATCACCAGAGAGGTGGAGGAAGAGGTGGAGGTCACCAGGGCGGTGAAAGGAGAGACAATTGTTTCCTGGCAGAGATGACGGCAACGTCAGTCGATGTCTTAGCCTCCATCAACCTCGAGAATGACTAGATTGTACAACCCCGATATTCGCCAGGAAGCAACCAAAGCTCGCGCTCAAAGAGGCGAGCCAAGAGGGGCGAACCCTGATCTCCGGCGAGGCAGGCCAAGGAAGAGCAAGAGACTGCGCAGGCGAGCGAGCCCAGCGAAGGGAGGGTAACCGACTCTTTTGAGGCTCGGCGAGGGCAGTACATGCAAGCCCGACCAGCTGAGAAGGGAGCTCGCCAGGCGAGCCCGGAACCTTGGGGTACAGTTAGCCACTCTTGGGGTACAGTTAGCCATTTTGGGGTGCGGATAGCCATCCTGGGGTTCGCCGACCCAGGGGTTCGCGAGCTCCGATCGCGAGGGCAGTCAGCTTGGCCAGGTCGCTATCAGCGAGCCCAACCGTCCGAGGAAGGAGTCCGCTAGGCGAGCCCGCCTAGAGTGAGTGCTGATAGTACCTCTGGGGTTCGCCGACCCCGAGGCTCGCGAGCTCCACTCGCGAGGGAGGTCGCGAAGCGGGCTGGCTCGCCCCGTAAAAGTCCAGGAAGGGATTTTTACCAAGGGGCCCCCGGTGGTCTGCATTTAGCCTCTCCGAACAGCTGAGTTTGGCTGTTAGCAGACCAATCCGGTGTGCGGATAGTGAGAATGGACAGCGGGATTTGGTTATTGACAGACCACAAAACTAAAATCTATAAATAGACCTCAAAGGGCACCTTGGAGAGAAGACCGGTTCATCATCTTTGAGCTCTTCTCTCCCTAGGTCGCTTTGGTTTGGGCTCTCTAGCTCTCCAAGGTGCCCGAGTCTTAGCTTTGGCTTGGGAGGGGAAGCGCTCAACGATCTTCCGGGTTAGTGGAGGGACCTCCTCGCTGAGACTAGGGTCTTTGTTCTTTGCTCAAATCGTCGGCCTTACCTCTCCCGAGGGACCGGTAAGGGCTAGCTGCCCCTCATTTCGGTGAGGGCCCCGAGCTCCACACGAGACCGAGAAATCGGTTTCAACATTTTGGTGCGGTGAGCGTGGAGCGCGGCTGGTTCAAGAAAGTCCCAGAGAAGAGTTATGGCTGGAGATGAAGAGCAGGGCGAGGAGTTCGGCGAGACCCCTCAGGAAGCAATGGCTAGGATGTTCGCGGATTTCAGGAAGGAGGTGCTCGACACCTTGGGGTTCACGGTCACGGCTCTGCGAAGTGAGTTCGCGACCCCGGCACCTCAGGCGACCACTTCCCCAACAGCAGTCGGCGAGAGGGCACCAGGAGGAAGGGCTGGAAAAGAAGTTGCCATTGAACCAGGACATGACAGGGAAGGGAGAATGCTGTTCGCCAGTCCGGCGAGCCCGGTGTTAGCGAGCTCCGCGCCGGCGAATTCGGTGCCGACGAGCTCTGCCCCAGCGAGCGCGGCACAGGCGAGCGCGCGCCAGGAAGATGCGACGACAGTCGGGGTGGTTCAGGCGAGTGTCACCCTCACGAGTGCGATCCCAAGCTTGGCGAGCGAGCTGGGTCCGCGAGCCGAGCGAGAGAAGATGGTAGGAGGGGGAAGCCCCTTCTGCGAATTAGTGTTGTCTGCACCCGTTCCAGCGGGATTCGGAGAATGGGATAGAGTGTACTACAATGGCAGAGATGACCCAGTTCAGCATCTGCAGTCTTTCGAGGACTCGGTCTCCATCAGGCCGATGTCCGATGCCTTCAAGTGTCGGCTCTTCGCCGTCACTCTCAAGGAAAAGGCCAGGGACTGGTTTCATTCACTTCCGGCAGGCTCCATCTACGCGTTCGAGGACCTGCGCCGAAGTTTCTTGTTGAGATTTTCAACTTCAAAGAGGAGGAAGAAGGACGCTGATTCCCTCTTCGCGGTGAAGCAGGAGTCCAGGGAGACGTTGGCTCAGTACGCGGATCGGTTCCAGGAGGAAGTGCAGCTCACTCAGGAGGTGCCCGGGTTTGCACTTCAACTCGCCTTCACGGTCGGGTTGAAGGAAAGTTTCTTCAAGATGGCATTGAAAAGGAAGGCCCCCGTCTCCTATGAGGAGCTGATGGAGAGGGTGGCGGAGGAAGTAGCAAGCGAAGAAGCCAACCCAGAGCTCACCAAGAGGCTGGCCAAGCTCAGTGAGCCGGAGGTGAGGCAGCAAGAGGTCAGAAGAAGAGAAGAGCCCCGGGCCCCGGAGGGGGGATGGAGGCCGCAGGGTGGAGGAGTGCAGGGGCAAGGAAGGGGTTATGGCCCAGGAAGGGGTAACCGTTTCGAGGGACAATGGAGACCCCCCCAGTTGGGGTGGAGGCAAGGCCCGATGCAGTTGCCTCCCCCACCTCAACAGGCCATGGCAATTGGCCGGGGAAGGGGAAGGGGAAGAGGAGGAGAAGCGGAGGCGGCGGCCGCTAGGAGAAGAAGGAACAGGATAGCAGAGACCGGGGCAAGGGAAGCGGCGGTGCCTTATTGCATCTTCCACGATGTGGAAGGCCACTCCACGGACACCTGTCCGGAATTCCTGGAGGTGAAGAGGGGCCGAGCACCCGCGCCACCACCGCAGCAGCCATTAAGGATCGTGGAGGTGGAACCTCGGGAGGAGGAGGAGGAAAGATGTGAGGATAGAGGAGATCTGGGGAATAGAGGAGGGATCGGAGTGATCCATGGGGGGGTAGGGGTGGAGGCGACCCGCAAGGCTAGTCTCCATACCATCTACCGCCGGAGCGTAGCGTCAACATCCACCGCTCCACCCCCGGCCGAAAAAATTATTTTCACCCAAAAGGACATGCCGAGCTACGAAGACCCGTTCTGCGACGCGCTGGTCATCCAGACGGCGATCGAGAACTTCACCGTCTCCCGAATCCTAGTGGACAATGGGAGTTCGGTCAATGTCATCTTCAAGAAGGCATTCGACAAGATGGAGGTGGAGCCCAGAAGGGTGTTGGCCTCGGATGGCCCCCTGTTCGGATTTTCGGGAGAAAGGAAGGAAGTAGAAGGAGGGGTAGGGCTCCATGTGACCCTGGGTGGGCAGTCTCGGAACTGTCGCTTTGTCATAGTGGACGCCCCGAGCAGTTACAGCGCCATCTTCGGACGGCCACTCATCAGCGCGTTCCGTTGCGTCCCTTCCACTTTTCATCAGTGCCTCAAGTTCAACGACGGAGGGGTTCAGGTGCGGGTCAGGGGGGATCCCAAGGTAGCAAGACAGTGCTACGTGACGGCCGTCAACACCATCTCCTGGATGGGAGAAGCCGAGGAGTGGGATAAGGTGATGGAGAAGGTAGCCGAAGCCGGAGGTCTGGAGGTGGCTGAAGAGAAGAAGGGAGGTGAAGTTCATGCCCAGGAAGGGGTGGCTGAGATACCCCGGGCGGAGAGAAAGGAAGAAGAGGAGAAGGCCCAGGAGGAAAGGGCGGAAAAGCTGATGGTGTTAGGGGAGGGAGTCGAGGAAGAGATCCCGGCTCCCGCTTGTGCCGAGGAAGAGAAGGCTTGGGGGGAGCAGTCCCGGTTGGAGGCCGTGGACGAGGTCGTGGAGCTCGAGGTCATCACCCGGCTGGGGGTGGTGGAAAAAGTCCGGGTCAGCGGAGGACTCAGCCCAGGAGATCAAGCAGAGATTCTAGCTTGCGTGCAACAGAACGTGGACGTCTTCGCTTGGAGCGCCGCCGAAATGCCCAGGATCGATGCAGATGTGGCGTGCCATCGCCTCAACCTCGACCCCGGTGCCCGCCCCTTCCGCCAGAAGAGGAGAGCCGTCGCAGACAAGCTAGAAGGGCCCATCCGCGAGGAGGTGGGCAAACTCCTGCAGGCCGGATTTGTATCGGAGATCCAGTATCCAGGCTGGGTCTCCAATGTCGTTATGGTGAAGAAGGGTGGAGGTAAGTGGCGTATGTGTATCGATTTTTCACTTCTTAATAAAGCATGCCCGAAAGATTGCTACCCCTTGCCCAGAATCGACGCGCTGGTTGACTCAGCCGTCGGTTTTACTGTAATGTCCTTCTTAGATGCTTTTTCAGGTTACCATCAAATCCGCATGCATCCCCCGGACATTAAGGACGTTTCCTTCATCACGGGGGATGGATGTTATTGCTATAAGATGATGCCCTTCGGGCTCAAGAACGCAGGGGCAACATACCAAAGGATGATGGATAGGGTCTTCCGCGAACAGAAAGGAAGAAATTTAGAGGTCTATGTCGACGACCTCATGGTTAAGAGTCGAGACCTCGGGACCCACCTCCGAGACCTCGAAAAGACATTCGGGACCCTGCGGCGGTACAAGATGAAGCTCAATCCCTTGAAGTGTGTCTTCGGGGCAAGCCGAGGGAAGTTCTTGGGCCATTTGCTCACCCCCACGGGAGTGGAGCCCAACCCGGACAAAGTTAAAGCGGTGATGGAATTAGAGTCGCCGAGGAGCCCGAAGGAGGTCCAGAGCCTCACAGGGAAATTGGCTGGGCTCAGTAGATTCCTCTCTCCAAGGCGGGAGAAAAATGTGCACCTTTTTTCAAAGTACTGCGGGGAAACAAGAAGTTCGAATGGACCCCGGAATGCGAGAGGGCCTTCCAAGCCCTGAAAGAACAGCTCACTCAAACCCCTCTGCTCCAGGGACCGAGACCAGGAGAGGACCTATCTCTATACCTAGGGATAGGATCCGAGGCAGTAAGTTCCGTGCTAATCCGGGAGGAGGGGAAGAAACAGTTCCCAATCTACTATGTTAGCCGAGTGCTGAAGAAGGCGGAACTCCGATACCCAATCCTAGAAAAGTTAGCCTTCGCCTTGGTGGTATCGGCCCGTAGGCTCCGACCTTACTTTCAAGCCCATTCAATTAAAGTAGTGACCGACCATCCGCTCCGCAAAATCATGGAAGGGGTGGAACACTCAGGAAGGTTGGCAAAGTGGTCCGTGGAGTTAAGCGAGTTCAATATCACCTTCGTACCCAGGACATCCATCAGGGCTCAAGCAGTGGCAGATTTCATGGCCGACTACGCGGCCGAAGTGGGGGAGCACGAGCCACCTCCCCCGGAAGCATGGAAGATGTTGGTGGACGGAGCGTCGGGAAAGCACTCCTTCGGGGGGGGGGGGGGGGGGGGGAATAGTCCTGGTGAGTCCTCAGGGGACTCGGATTGAGCAAGCCCTAAACATCCGTTTCCCGATCACCAACAATCAGGCGGAGTACGAAGCGGTAATAGCGGGCCTTCGGCTGGCCCGGGAACTGGGTGTGCAGGACGTGGAGGTCTCCACAGACTCCATGGTGGTGGCATGCCAGATCAAAGGAGAGTTTGAAGCAAAGGATCCAACCCTCCTACTATACCTGGAGAAGGTTAAGGGAGTCATCGGGCAGTTCCGCACCTTCTCAATCAAACATGTGCCGAGGGAGGAGAGCACCCAGGCGGACCTCCTAGCCAAGTTCGGTCCTCGAGCAGGGGGAACGACTTCGGAACTCTTCCGGCCCTCCATCGAGGAGGGAGAGTCGATGGAAGTGGATCAGCAGGCCTCGTGGATGGATCCCTTCATCACCTTCCTATCCTCCGGACAGTTCCCTGGAGAGGATGTGGACAAGAGGCGCTTCAGGTATAAGTCCGCCTATTACTCTTTGCATGCAGGGGGGCTATATAGAAAGACTCTCTCAGGACTCCTGGCTCGTTGTGTCTCCGAGAAAGAGGTCCCGAGGGTGCTGGAAGAAATCCACTCCGGGGAGTGCGGCAGTCACTCCGGGAGTCGGACCCTGGAAGGGAGGGTGTTGAGACAAGGCTACTTCTGGCCCACTCTCAGCAAGGATGCAGCAGAGTTCACAAGAAAGTGTCAGAAGTGCCAACTCTATGCTCCACTCCAACTCCTCCCCGCTCAACGGCTCCGGACCATCACGGCCCCCTGGCCCTTCGCCATATGGGGGTTGGACCTGGTCGGCCCCTTTCCCCAAGCCAGCGGCCAGAGGAAGTTCCTGCTGGTCATGATCGACTACTTCTCCAAGTGGGTAGAGGTGAAGGCACTAGCCAAGGCAACCTCTCAGGTTGTAAGGAATTTTGTGTGGGGGGAAATAATCTGCAGACATGGACTCCCTCTAGCCATAGTAACGGACAATGGGCCACAGTTTGCGAGTGAAGAGTTTGTCGGCTTTTGCACTCAGCTCGGCATTGACCTCAGGTTTGCCTCAGTCCACCACCCGAGGAGCAATGGGCAAGTGGAGGCGGCAAACAAGATAATCGTCAACCTGCTAAAAAAGAAAGTGGAAAACCTACGAGGAAGTTGGGTGGAACAACTACCCTCCGTCCTCTGGGCCATGAGGACTACTCCGAACACCGCCACCGGGGAGACTCCATTCAAGCTCTCCCACGGGTCCGAGGCCGTTCTCCCCATAGAGTTCGAGGTAAAGACCCCCCGGGTGACCGCTGCATGCGAGGGGGATGAAGGGTGGCTAGAAGGTAACAATGCCGAGCAGAGGCTATCCTTGGACCTGGTGGAAGAACTCCGGGACCTGGCCACCATCAGGCAGGAAGAGGTCAAGAGGCGGATGGCTCGATATTTTGACAAACATATCCGGATCAAACACTTCCAGAAAGGGGACCTGGTCCTGAAAAAGGTCGATGCGGCCGGCAGGGGGGCCACAGTGGGTAAGCTTAACCCCAACTGGGAAGGCCCGTATATTGTAAGCGAGGTGCTCAAGTCGGGGGGGTATCACCTCCAGGATGTGGAAGGGATGCCCCTTGACCGGGCTCGGAGCGGGGATGATTTGAAACGATTCTACCCTTAAAAACTTTATTTTGTTATCCAATCAACATCTCACTCTCGTTCGTTATGCTTTCAACTGCTGCGGTACTAAGGTTGGAAATATTGATGCTGGATTGCCCCAGATCGATTCCGCTCCCGGGCTCTCACCTAGACGGGGGGTTCTGGTTGATCTCTGGAGAGGCTGGCAAGGTTGGAAATATTGGTGCTGGATTGCCCCAGATCGATTCCGCTCCCGGGCTCTCACCTAGACGGGGGGTTCTGGTTGATCTCTGGAGAGGCTGGCAAGGTTGGAAATATTGGTGCTGGATTGCCCCAGATCGATTCCGCTCCCGGGCTCTCACCTAGACGGGGGGTTCTGGTTGATCTCTGGAGAGGCTGGCAAGGTTGGAAATATTGGTGCTGGATTGCCCCAGATCGATTCCGCTCCCGGGCTCTCACCTAGACGGGGGGTTCTGGTTGATCTCTGGAGAGGCTGGCAAGGTTGGAAATATTGGTGCTGGATTGCCCCAGATCGATTCCGCTCCCGGGCTCTCACCTAGACGGGGGGTTCTGGTTGATCTCTGGAAAGGCTGGCAAGGTTGGAAATATTGGTGCTGGATTGCCCCAGATCGATTCCGCTCCCGGGCTCTCACCTAGACGGGGGGTTCTGGTTGATCTCTAGAGAGGCTGGCAAGGTTGGAAATATTGGTGCTGGATTGCCCCAGATCGATTCCGCTCCCGGGCTCTCACCTAGACGGGGGGTTCTGGTTGATCTCTGGAGAGGCTGGCAAGGTTGGAAATATTGGTGCTGGATTGCCCCAGATCGATTCCGCTCCCGGGCTCTCACCTAGACGGGGGGTTCTGGTTGATCTCTGGAAAGGCTGGCAAGGTTGGAAATATTGGTGCTGGATTGCCCCAGATCGATTCCGCTCCCGGGCTCTCACCTAGACGGGGGGTTCTGGTTGATCTCTGGAGAGGCTGGCAAGGTTGGAAATATTGGTGCTGGATTGCCCCAGATCGATTCCGCTCCCGGGCCCTCACCTAGACGGGGGGTTCTGGTTGATCTCTGGAGAGGCTGGCAAGGTTGGAAATATTGGTGCTGGATTGCCCCAGATCGATTCCGCTCCCGGGCTCTCACCTAGACGGGGGGTTCTGGTTGATCTCTGGAGAGGCTGGCAAGGTTGGAAATATTGTTGCTGGATTGCCCCAGATCGATTCCGCTCCCGGGCTCTCACCTAGACGGGGGGTTCTGGTTGATCTCTGGAGAGGCTGGCAAGGACAGGTCTTTGCAATGGCCAACTCCTTCTCGCTCGCTGGGCCGGCTCGCTCGACTAAAAAAAAAGAGGGGTCGCGTACAATACTATGTGATGGGCGAGGATCCATATCATGCGTCTGGTCCTCGGCAAAAAGGTCGCCGGCACTAGGTAAGGAGGGAGCCCTCGCCAAGGGGAAAAAAATGCCTTGCGAAGCCTAGAGAAAATACGTGAGATTAAGCGGGTAATAATCCTAAGGCAACCAACGAAAGGCCAGAGTAGCCAAAGTACCCTACATCTATCTATTCGATAACGCGTGGAGCGAAAACAATCAGGGCGAGAATGACCTCCGCGAAGACTGAGGATGAGATAAACAAGGGCGAGACATTCAATGCATGAAAATAACAAGACGGGAAAGGCGAGCAAGATGAGCAAAGCAAAATTTGCATTCAACACTTTATAGTTCGGTTACAATTTGTGGCGACCTCGCCAATCAAAAATTACAAACAAAAAAGGGGATGTAGCAGCGAGATTCAGGAATCGTCCGCGGATCCTTCTTCGTCACTATCCTTCACTGGCGGAAGAGGGAGGAAGAGCTCCGGGACGATGTCTTCTAGAGTCATGTCGGCCGCATCATCCGCCAAAAGGCCGATTGCCTTCGCCACCGAGAAAATGTAGCGAGCCGACTCTATCGATCCCACACGGATTTCTTCGTCTCGCGCTCGCCGGTCTTCTTTCAAACGGCGAGGCGAGGGGGGAACAACGGCGCGGGTAAGGTCGCTGTTTAGGGTCTTCAACCCGGACACCTCGCTCTCCAAATCCTGGATGCGAGCGCTGACCCTCCCGGCGACCTCGGCATCCTGCGAGCAAGTCCAGTTAGAGAGATGAAAGGGCTAGGGGAAAAAGGAAGTGGGAACTGTAGACTCACCACCCTGCCCTCCGCGGCGAGCAATTTCTCCTTCAGCTGCGTATTCTCGGCAAGAATTCCCTGGTAGGCCCTTGCGAGCTCCACATTCTAAAGCTCGAGTTGTAAACAACGCCTCCCCGTCATATGGGCGAGCTCAGAAGAACGCAGTTGGGACCTCGCGCTCTCATAAGCGAGGGTCCTCGCGGTCTCATCCTTGTAAGATCCCGCATCTTCGCGACCATAGAGTGCGAACGAGAAGTCGAAGGCGTGGCCACTGACGGTCTCCTTCTCCACCCAGGAGGGGAGGATAGAAGAGATGTCCACCCTGTTGGTCTCCGGCTTCCAGGTGACGAGGGGCTCGCCAGTCTCGTCCCGACGCCTCTGGCCGAGCCCGAAGTTGTAATGATTCACCGGGATAGGCGGGACCGAGGTCCTGACCACCTCCTGGCCAGGCTCTTCGTCCTCGCCCGCCAAGAGACCGGTGAGGTCAAGCTCGTCGAAGGAAGCCTCGCGAGGCTCCTTGCTTTTTAACGGAGCGAGCGAGGCCGCGCTTTTCTTGCTTCTCTTTTTTGGCGGAGACTTTGCGGGGGCACCATGACCGCCGGAACCTCCCTGTCTCTTGCGAGAGGAGGGCTCGGCGGGGGTAACATCGCCTCGGCAGGCTTCCGCCCCCATGGTAGCGAGAGACATGGTCGCATCGGACTTACGGTTGCTCGCGTAAGGGGGATGGAGGGGAAGATCTCGCTCGCCTATAAACAGATGCGGATGAGTATGACAGGCTAGCGAATTGAGGCAAAATGTTAGGCAGGGATCTTTACCTTCTCCGGCGAGGACCGGAAGCAACGAGTCCAGGTTGCGGCGGAGGTAGACGACCTCGAAGTTCTTCTTATTGAGGAACTGATGGAGGAGGGCTTCATGGCCGCCGAGGACGGTGGGCCGATAGGTGGTCTCGCCATGTTGGATCGGCGAGAAGGGAATGTTGCCAAAATTCCCCCTGACGATGATGAACTTTTGGGCCCAGAAGTGGGCCTTGTTGACGGTCTCAACCACTTTCGGGCATGTACCCACGAAATAGGCCGTCCCATCCTTATAGGCGCGGAAGGAGAATACTTTTCGGAAGACGGGGAGGCTGAACTCGATTCGCTCCTCACGGAGGTAGCAAGCGAAAGCAGTGACCACCGCCATGGCGTTGGGTGTGAGCTGGCCGGGAACCACGCCGTAATGCTTGAGCACCTAACGGGCAGCGAGAACGAGATTAATCCACGCGGTAAGCGAGACTCGAATGGCAAAATAAATGGGAAGTAAGCGAGAACTGTGGTTACCTGGCGAACCTCCGGCCACAACGGAAGGCGCAAGCCAACCGCGAAGTGAGCGATGGGGATGGCCAACTCGTCCACCAACGGATCGTTGATCACGTCGTCCTCGCTAGGGCGGCGTGCCTCGAATGGGGGGGGGGGGGGTGACGTAATCAGCAACTGCGCTGAAGTACTCCTCATCAGTTAAGTTACAATTGAAAAAGCCATGCTCGGCGAAGGCCTTCGCAACCCTTCGCCGGCCCTCCGATTCCGCATCACCACCCATTTAGTAAACCTGCGAGAAGTAGAAGAAGGCGAGAACGAGAAACAGCGAGAACTCTGCAACAGAAGAAGAAGAGGATCGAGAATAAATGCGGTGGTTGGCCCGATAAAGACCGCTTATTTATAGCCAAAATAAAAAAGGCGGGAAGAAGTCCAAGCGTCAGCGAGCGCGCGTATCAACAAAAAACATCACATCATGTCCGCAAGCGGGAAAAACCTGCGGGGTCAGTATAAGCAACACTTTCGAGAGATATATTTGGCGAGAACAGAAGGTCCGCACGCGAACAATATGATACGAAAACAAAGACTTGCTAGCGTCACGCGAGAAATAATAAAAAGCGGGATTGCCAGTAGAAATAAAGCCAACATATGAATGGCAAGTATGCGAGTTGCGAGCCATGGCGAGATTGTCTAAAAAAGCCACACCCGTTAATAATGATTCCACAACAAAACAGTTAGCGAGAATCGTGGGGGAGCCATTTCCACCGGCCGCCACCCCGCGACCCGGACCTCGGCGGTACCCTGGAATTATAGTATTCTTCCGCCAAACGACCCTCTCTATCCGTGAGAAAAGCGTAATCTCTCATCCTCGCTATGTGCACTTCCGGCGTCGTAGCGCTCTCATCTTGATCGCGCTGTCTCGCCTGCCGGAGTCTCGCACATTCCTCCATCAGGACTGCATGTCTATCCTCGGCAGCTTCCCTGTCCCGTCTCGCCTGCATGTTGAGGTCCATCAGCATTCGCCCATGCTTGCGCAAAAGCTCCGCGGCCCGCTGTTTCATCATCTCAGGATCTCGCGGATCCCCTAAGAAGTCCTCCACCTGATCAGGGAGGGGGGACATTTCGTCGTCGCCCAATTCGGAATCGGTGTGCGGGTTCTCGGCAGTATCTGCGAGATCTCCCAGGGTCAGATAGTGAGCGAAAGATCACGTAAGTTGTCGGCGAGGTCATAACACTTACCCGGAGGGGGGCGAGAACCCGAAGGACGACCCTGAAACACGTTTCCATAATGGGGGTAGAGGGATTTGCCCAGTCCGGCAGGATAGGCTGCACTGTTGGTCGGGAGAATCTTTGGCGGTACGGAGCCACCCGTCTCCTCGCTCGTGAGAAGCTGGAACCCGGGCTTCCCTATGATTTTATCTGGAGGAGGCGGAGATGGAGGTCGCGACGACGGGCGGATCGGGGACTTCTGTGGCGGGACTGCAAGAGAATAGTAAACAGAGATCATATGTCTAGACATAAATATTACGGCATGTGAGATCCAGATCATACCAGTGGTGTCTTTTCCAACGAGATTCATGTCCACCTGCGGGCTTTTCCGAGACCCCTCAGCACGTTCCTCACAAATCTCGCTCGGCAAAGTATCCTGCAAGCGAAAATGAGTAAAGAGCAATTTGTAGACGTGAATTCGAACAACTCATACCTTCTCGGGGCGGCGATCATCCGGGGAGGAGTCCAGCGTCACGGAGTCGTCCCCAGAGAGACGAACCGCCTTCGCCTTCTTGGTTTTTGGCGACTGGGCGGGAGGCTGCCGGTTCATCCAGGCGGGTACCCTGGTCGTGGGAGGTAGCCCGCCGGCTCTCATCGCCCTCAGGCGAGCCTCTGCCTCTTCGGAAATCGGCATCTCCCGGCAGCTAGAACGGGAAAGGAAGGAAAAGAAGCGACGCGCACCCATGGGGGTTCGGGATGATATTTATAGCCTGCATGGTGAGTCCCACAAAAGATTCCTGACAGGTCATCCGGGAGCGGTCGAATATCAGGGGTTGGACGATTCTTCGCGAAGACATTAGTCCTCGCGAAGAGCGGGGATTGTGTACAACCCCGATATTCGCCAGGAAGCAACCAAAGCTCGCGCTCAAAGAGGCGAGCCAAGAGGGGCGAACCCTGATCTCCGGCGAGGCAGGCCAAGGAAGAGCAAGAGACTGCGCAGGCGAGCGAGCCCAGCGAAGGGAGGGTAACCGACTCTTTTGAGGCTCGGCGAGGGCAGTACATGCAAGCCCGACCAGCTGAGAAGGGAGCTCGCCAGGCGAGCCCGGAACCTTGGGGTACAGTTAGCCACTCTTGGGGTACAGTTAGCCATTTTGGGGTGCGGATAGCCATCCTGGGGTTCGCCGACCCAGGGGTTCGCGAGCTCCGATCGCGAGGGCAGTCAGCTTGGCCAGGTCGCTATCAGCGAGCCCAACCGTCCGAGGAAGGAGTCCGCTAGGCGAGCCCGCCTAGAGTGAGTGCTGATAGTACCTCTGGGGTTCGCCGACCCCGAGGCTCGCGAGCTCCACTCGCGAGGGAGGTCGCGAAGCGGGCTGGCTCGCCCCGTAAAAGTCCAGGAAGGGATTTTTACCAAGGGGCCCCCGGTGGTCTGCATTTAGCCTCTCCGAACAGCTGAGTTTGGCTGTTAGCAGACCAATCCGGTGTGCGGATAGTGAGAATGGACAGCGGGATTTGGTTATTGACAGACCACAAAACTAAAATCTATAAATAGACCTCAAAGGGCACCTTGGAGAGAAGACCGGTTCATCATCTTTGAGCTCTTCTCTCCCTAGGTCGCTTTGGTTTGGGCTCTCTAGCTCTCCAAGGTGCCCGAGTCTTAGCTTTGGCTTGGGAGGGGAAGCGCTCAACGATCTTCCGGGTTAGTGGAGGGACCTCCTCGCTGAGACTAGGGTCTTTGTTCTTTGCTCAAATCGTCGGCCTTACCTCTCCCGAGGGACCGGTAAGGGCTAGCTGCCCCTCATTTCGGTGAGGGCCCCGAGCTCCACACGAGACCGAGAAATCGGTTTCAACATGGATAGTGGATTCCGGTTGCGGGCATCATCTCACTGGAGATATGTCCAAGTTCGACTCCTTGGAAGCATATGAAAGAATGGATGATATCATCACTGCGGATGATACGGTACATCCCGTGGAGCGAGAAGGGAAGGTGTCCCTTGGGAGTAAAGAGAAGCCCGTGACACTGAAGAGTGTGTATCATGTTCCGGGCATGAAGAAGAACCTCTTCTCGGTTGCTAACGCAGTGGATGCTGGATACCACGTGCTGTTTGGACCGAAGGAGGTGAAGTTCCTGAAGAACCTTTCGTCTATCGATGCTGACGTCACGCTCACCGGGAGAAGGGTGAAGGATTTATATGTTCTGTCTGCAAATGCCTACGTGGACAAGCTGAAGACAAACGACAGCGCTGTGATCTGGCGTGAGAGGCTGGGTCATGTGGGGATGGACAAGCTGAAGATGATGGTGGCAAAGGGCCTAGTGAGTGGCCTGCCTCATCTCTCTTCCTACGGCGACGGCCATGTGTGCGATGACTGCCAATATGGAAAGTCACATCGACTTCCATTTAACAAGTCGGAGACCAGGTGTAAGGCACCTCTTGAGTGCGTACATGCTGATGTTATGGGGTCGTGCGCCACCCTTACTTATGGAGGCAATAAGTATGCACTGGTTCTGGTGGATGACTACACCCGCTATACGTGGGTATACTTTCTGAGAGAGAAGTCAGAAGTATTCGAGAAGTTCCAAGAGTGCAAGGAGCTTGTGGAAGGGAGGCTGAACCGCAGAGTGAAGAAGCTGAGAAGCGACAATGGAGGGGAGTTTACCTCCAATGAGTTTGCTTCTTTCTGCAGGAGGTTCAGCATTCGGCGGGAGCTCTCCTGCGCTCACACCCCTCAGCAGAATGGGGTGGCAGAGAGAAAGATCCGCTATCTGGTGGAGACTACCAGGAGTTGGCTACATGCCAAGACCATTCCCAAGGCCTTATGGGCGGAGGGAATGGCGTGTGCTACTCATGTGATCAACAGGCTACCTCTGAGTCCTAACAGGATGGTGTCTCCACACCAGCTCATGTTCGGGAAGAAGCCAAATGTGGGTCACATGAAAGTGTTTGGTTCTACCTGCTTCGTGCACGTCCCAGGCGCTCAGAGAACCAAGTTGGAGCCGAAAGCAAGGAAGTGTATCTTCATCGGCTACGATGAGCGGAAGAAGGGGTGGAAGTGCATGAATCCGCAGACCCACAAGTTCGTCGTCTTGCACAATGTAGTGTTTGACGAACTGGTCTCATACCAGGGAGTCTCTTCTGTGGTGCTGTCGGAGAGTGGAGAATCTAGCAGGGAAGAGAGGGTCACTAAGGACCCTACTGTGGAGTTGGAGCTATCTCCCAGTGCTCCCTCGCCATCTGGCTCAGGAGGAGCATCTGGCTCAGGAAGAGCATCTGGCTCAGGAGGAGCTTCTGGCTCAGGAGGATCTTCGAACTCTAGAAGCAGGGAGAACACTGCTTCAAGAGGAGTTCAGAGAGGAGCTCAAGCAGAGGAGTCTACCGGAGTGGTAGATAGTGGCCAAGCCTTGAGGAGGTCGAAGCGGACCATCGTCCCGCCTGCTCGCTATAAGGAGGGGAACTTCGTGAGTTTGGTTTCCTGCTTCTTCACAGGACCACTCGATGAGAGGGAACCTGCCTGCTTTGATGATGCAGCTGGCATCAAGGAGTGGGATGCGGCCATGATTGAGGAGATGGAGGCCCTAGAGAAGAATGAGACATGGGACCTGGTTCCCATGGTGGAGGGCATCAAACCTGTCACCTGTAAATGGGTGTACAAGGTGAAGAAGAGAGCTGACGGAGAAGTAGAGCGGTACAAGGCTAGGCTTGTCGCTCGAGGTTTATCACAAACCTATGGAGAGGACTATGAGGAGACGTTCAGTCCTGTGGCGAAGATGACGTCGGTGAGGACGGACATTGCCCTAGCAGCGTGCAGAGGGTGGAAGCTGTGGCAGCTGGATGTGAAGAATGCGTTCCTACATGGAGAGATAGACAAGGACATATTCATGGTGCAACCACCTGGATACGTGTCCAAGTCTCAGCCACGTCATGTCTGCAAGCTGAAGAAGGCCCTCTATGGGTTGAAATAGGTGCCGAGATCCTGTTATGGGGCCGTGCGCCACCCTTACTTATGGAGGCAATAAGTATGCACTAGTTCTGGTGGATGACTACACCCGCTATACGTGGGTATACTTTCTGAGAGAGAAGTCAGAAGTATTCGAGAAGTTCCAAGAGTGGAAGGAGCTTGTGGAAGGGAGGCTGAACCGCAGAGTGAAGAAGCTGAGAAGCGACAATGGAGGGGAGCTTACCTCTAATGAGTTTGCTTCTTTCTGCAGGAGGTTCGGCATTCGGCGGGAGCTCTCCTGCGCTCACACCCCTCAGCAGAATGGGGTGGCAGAGAGAAAGATCCGCCATCTGGTGGAGACTACCAGGAGTTGGCTACATGCCAAGAGCATTCCCAAGGCCTTATGGGCGGAGGGAATGGCGTGTGCTACTCATGTGATCAACAGGCTACCTCTGAGTCCTAACAGGATGGTGTCTCCACACCAGCTCATGTTCAGGGAGAAGCCAAATGTGGGTAACATGAAAGTGTTTGGTTCTACCTGCTTCGTGCACGTCCCGGACGCTCAGAGAACCAAGTTGGAGCCGAAAGCGAGGAAGTGTATCTTCATCGGCTACGATGAGCGGAAGAAGGGGTGGAAGTGCATGAATCCGCAGACCCACAAGTTTGTCGTCTCGCACAATGTAGTGTTTGACGAACTGGTCTCATACCAGGGAGTCTCTTCTGTGGTGCTGTCGGAGAGTGGAGAATCTAGCAGGGAAGAGAGGGTCACTGAGGACCCAACTGTGGAGTTGGATCTATCTCCCAGTGCTCCATCGCCATTTGGCTCAGGAGGAGCATCTGGCTCAGGAGGAGCATCTGGCTCAGGAGGAGCATCTGGCTCAGGAGGAGCTTCTGGCTCAGGAGGAGCTTCGAACTCTAGAAGCAGGGAGAACACTGCTTCAAGAGGAGTTCAGAGAGGAGATCAAGCAGAGGAGTCTACCGGAGTGGTAGATAGTGGCCAAGCCTTGAGGAGGTCGAAGCGGACCATCGTCCCGCCTGCTCGCTATAAGGAGGGGAACTTCGTGAGTTTGGTTTCCTGCTTCTTCGCAGGACCACTCGATGAGAGGGAACCTGCCTGCTTTGATGATGCAGCTGACATCAAGGAGTGGGACGCGGCCATGATTGAGGAGATGGAGGCCCTAGAGAAGAATGATACATGGGACCTGGTTCCCATGGTGGAGGGCATCAAACCTGTCACCTGCAAATGGGTGTACACGGTTAAGAAGAGAGCTGATGGAGAAGTAGAGCGGTACAAGGCGAGGCTTGTCGCTCGGGGCTTCTCACAAACCTACGGAGAGGACTACGAGGAGACATTTAGTCCTGTCGCGAAGATGACGTCGGTGAGGACGATCATCGCTCTGGCGGCGTGCCGAGGTTGGAAGCTGTGGCAGCTTGATGTGAAGAACGCGTTCCTGTATGGAGAGATTGACAAAGACATATTCATGGTGCAACCACCTAGATACGTGTCCAAGTCACTACCACATCACGTCTACAAGCTGAAGAAGGCCCTCTACGAGTTGAAACAGACGCCGAGAGCCTGGTATGGAAAGATTGCGGAGTACTTGCAGTTCTGCGGCTATGATGCCTCAGACTCAGACTCCAGCATGTTCGTGAAGAAGAGTTGAGGCATTCACGTGTTGGTGCTGCTATACGTCGACGACATGATCGTGACAGGGAACAACCCTGAGGAGGTCGCGGCGCTGAGACAGCAGCTTTCCATACGATTCGAGATGAAGGATCTTGGTGAGCTGCACCATTTCCTTGGCCTCCAAGTTGAGAAGAGAAGAGGCGGGCTGTATGTTTCCCAGAGGGCGTATGCCGAGAGGATCGTCGAAAGATTCGCCATGTTGGAGGGGAAGTGCAGTTCCGTTCCTCTGGAGGCTGGGCTGAAGCTTCGGAAGGAAGAAGGGAGGATTCTTCCTGATCCGAAGATCTTTCGGGCACTGATGGGGAGTCTTATCTACCTGACTATCACGAGGCCGGACATCGCCTTTGCTGTCCGCCGAGTTAGTCGGTACATGCAGGAGCCGCAGAAGCCTCATCTGGAGGCAGCTAAAGCGATTCTGAAGTACGTGAAGGAAACCCTTGAGATGAGGTTGTCCTATTGAGAGAAGTCTGACTTCAAGCTGCATGGGTACACGGATGCAGACTACGGAGGTGACGCTGATGATCGCAAGTCGACATCAGGTTACGTGTTTTTGTGTGGAGCTGCTGCTATCTCGTGGTGTAGCAATAAGCAGGACTCTATTTCCCTTTCTACCACGGAGGCCGAGTACAAAGCGTCGTCCTTAGCAGCTCAGGAGTGTGTCTGGCTAAGGAGACTAGTGGAGGATGTGGACGAGGAGGTCAGTGGACCTACTGTGCTTCGCGGGGACAATGAGAGTGCCTTGAAACTGGTAACCAATCCAGTGTGTCATGCAAGGACCAAGCACATTGAGATCGAGCATCACTTCATCAGAGAGAAGGTGCTGGGTGGCATGATCGATGTGGAGCATGTGCGAAGTGAAGACAACCTTGCGGATATATTCACGAAGCCCCTATCTGCGGGGCCGTTCCGGAGGCTTCGCTCGTTGCTTGGAGTTGTTCCTGGAGCTCACTTCAAGGGGGAGTGTTGAGTTTTGAAGTGAGCTAACGCCCGGCGTTAGAGCTAACGTCGGCGTTATCTCCTTCTCGCTGAGCTAACGCCAGCGTTAGCTCCTTCTCGCATCTTCCCCCTGTTTTGTCTATAAATAGAGGGGTACCCCCCCCCCCCCCCCCCCCCCTCTAAGAGCATGCATTCTGAATGTGGCGAGTATCCTCTTCTTTGAGCGAGTTAGAGATACAAGAGTGCTACCTGGCGAGCATCGAACTTGGAGTAAGTTCGGCAAGAGAGTCACCTACTCACGAGTTAACGCGGGACGTTAGGAGCTAACGCGGGGCGTTGAGTGTGGCGAGTAGCGAGCTTCGTCTAGTTGCGACTAGGGAGCTGAGGAGTGCGAGCAGCGAGCTTGCGAGTTAGCAGAGCTAACGCTGGGCGTTAGAGTCAACGCCGGCGGTAGCGAGGAGCGAGTATCACCTGCGTGATGTGCTCCGGAGGAGAAGCGGACCCTGTCCGTGACCAAGTTCTTTTCTACTATTGGTTGTCGTGATTCAAGTTGGATGCAACTTGTATTCAGCCCTGTTCATTTGTAACTAGCTGCCAAAGTTTTATTATTGTGAAAAATGTGTTCATTTTTTGGTGTCCTTATTCCCTTGTTGGTTGACGTGTTCTTCCGACTTTAAATATTTCACATGTTCAACATGCAAGATATTACATGAACGCTAATAATTAATATTATATTTGTTTTCATCATGCACCATATTACTCACCATTCTCTATGTTCAAATGTTTGGAAATTTAAGTGGTGAAAAATGATTGTTTTCCGACTGTAATTTTCAGCACGGTCAATCTTTTCCGATTGCAATTTTTATAAGACTTCAAAATATGGACAAATTGATACTTAAAATGATTGTAAAAAATATTTTTTGCAAAAACGATCTCTTAGATACTTAAATATGCAATTTAGAGGAAAAAAACAGTTCATTTGTACAGAGGATGGTGACACCAAATTCACACCCGAGACCACAGGGCCTGAGTCAAGCTAATAATGACAATTTTGACAAAAGAGCCTAAGTGTCATCCCTTGGTGACCACCGCATGGCCTAACATTGACTCCGGGTCAAGTCCGGCGAACTTGCATTCGATGTTCTCAAAGAAATAGGTTTCTAATTAGGTCCAAACCGCTGTCATGCCAAACATACATTCTATCATGGCGGAGTTTTACTCGAAACTCACGGGAGCAAAAACTGCGCGCCAAATAGAGCCCTAGTCTATGTTCTTTTATTACAAAATTTATGTGTGATTATTCAAATATAATTAAAAAATAAATAAATTAAACGAGTGATTCTGATGAATTTGACGATGATGTATGGATTTTTTGAGAAAGAAGTGATGCCGGTTGTGTATATAAACTGTATTACACAAAATATAATGAAGCTCCTCCTGCTCCCTCTCATCATCATCAGCCACTTCATCTTCTTCCTCCTCCTCTGCAAATCATTAACTCCGTCGCATTCTTCTTCTTCTACCGACCATCTCGCTCTCCTCCACTTCAAATCCCTCCTCTCCGACCCCACCGGCGCCCTCTCGGCCTGGAACTCCTCGATCCATTTCTGCCAATGGCCCGGAATCGCCTGCAGCATCGGCGCTACCCGCGTCACTGGGATTGAGCTCTGTTAGATTTTTGAAGTGAGCTGTCGCCCGGCGACAGTGGCTGTCGCCCCAGCGACAGCTGGCGAGTATCCTACTCGCCGCCGAGTAGGCTTTTGCCTATAAATAGAGGGGTACCCCCCCTAAAGAGAACCAATTCTGAAAGTGGCGAGCATAGTCATCAGAAGTGGCGAGTATCATCAACTCTGAGCGAGTTAGAGATACCAGAGCGCTACCTGGCGAGCATCGGACTTGGAGCGAGTTCGACGAGCTCCCTTGAGCGAGTAGCGAGTAGTGGAGATATCGCCCGGCGACAGCCGATATCGCCCAGGCGACAGTGAAGAAAGCGAGGAAGCGTGCACGACAAGCGTGCGAGTATCCTGGAGTGCGAGCAGCGAGCTTGCGAGTATCTGGAGTGCGAGCAGCGAGCTTGCGAGGATCAGAGATATCGCCCGGCGACAGCCGATATCGCCCCGACGACAGCGAGGACCGAGTATCACCAGCCTGGTGTGCTCGGGAGAAGAAGCGGACCTTGTCCGTGACCTTGTCTTACCTTCTATTGGCTGTTGTGATTCAAGTTGGATGCAACTTGTATTCAGCCGTGTTTATTTGTAATTTGGTTGCCTAGTTGGAATATAGCCTTCTTTGTTCATCGTTGGTACACTTGATTGGTAGCAAACTCAAAAATTCAACATGGTATCAGAGGGAGGTTGCTGAAGCAGCGCGTGCTATCGAAGTTCAAGGTTGTCTTCCAAGATGGACGGCGGAGGAGGTTATGCGAGAGGATTAGGAATCGAGCTGCTTACTCAAACCAACTACAAGAAATGGATGTCTTGTATGGAGAGCTACCTTCTTGAAGAGGATCTCTGGGAGGTTGTTGGTGGTGGGGAGCAAGTGGAAGTAGTAGCTGCCGGTGATAATGGTCCCGCTGTGAGAGCTTGGAGGAAGACCAACGCCAAGGCGGAGTTCACCTTGAAGAGAGCCATATCACCTGACTTGTTCGACCACATCATAGGTTGCAAGTCAGCGTCTGCGATCTGGATAGCCCTCGATGGGTTATTCAACAAGAAGAATGTGGCGCGACTACAATTCCTGGAGAATGAGTTGGCGAAGTCGACTCAAGGCGAGATGGCGATATCCACTTTCTTCCTGAAGGTGAAGAACCTATGTGGGGAGATCTCAGCCTTGGATCCTGAAAAGCCAATCTCAGAGGCGAAGTTGAAGCGGCACATACTCCGAGGCTTGAGGAGGGAGTATGACCCCTTCGTTACTTTCGTGCAAGGATGGGCTATTTAGCCCTCCCTTCTGGAGCTAGAGAACCTGCTATCGTCGCAGGAGAGCTTAGCGAAGCAGATGGCGGGAGTATCCATCTCAGGTGGAGATGGCGAGGCCTTGTTCTCAGGAAAGAGGAGATCCTGGGACAAGAGAAAGAAGAACTCCGGAGATGGACCTTCAACGTTCTCTCAGGGAGATGGGGGGAAGTTCCTCCCTGCGCGCGATGAGAAGGGGAGAACCCTTTGCTTTGCCTGTAAGAAGTATGGGCATATGACAAAGGACTGCAGGTCTAATCTGAAGGCCGGTCATGCTGCTAACAAGGAGGGAGATCACCAGAGAGGTGGAGGAAGAGGTGGAGGTCACCAGGGCGGTGAGAGGGGGGACAATTGTTTCCTGGCAGAGTTGACAACAACGTCAGTCGATGTCTTAGCCTCCATCAACCTCGAGAACGACTGGATAGTGGATTCCGGTTGCGGGCATCATCTCACAGGAGATGTCCAAGTTCGACTCCTTGGAAGCGTATGAAGGGACGGATGCTATCATCACTGCGGATGATACGGTGCATCCTGTGGAGCGAGAAGGGAAGGTGTCCCTTGGGAGTAGAGAGAAGCCAGTGACACTGAAGAGTGTGTATCACGTGCCTGGCATGAAGAAGAACCTCTTCTCGGTGGCTAACGTCGTGGATGCTGGATACCACGTCCTGTTTGGACCGAAGGAGGTGAAGTTCTTGAAGAACCTTTCGTCTGTTGATGCTGACGTCACGCTCACCGGGAGAAGGGTGAAGGACTTGTATGTTCTGTCTGCAAGTGCCTACGTGGACAAGCTGAAGACGAACGACAGCGCTGTGATCTGGCATGAGAGGCTGAGTCATGTGGGGATGGACAAGCTGAAGATGATGGCGGCAAAGGTCCTTGTGAGCGGCCTGCCTCATCTCACTTCCTACAGCGACGGCCATGTGTGCGACGGATGCAAATATGGAAAGTCACATCGACTTCCATTTGACAAGTCGGAGACCAGGTGTAAGGCACCTCTTGAGTGCGTACATGCTGACGTGATGGGGCCGTGCGTCACCCGTACTTATGGAGGCAATAAGTATGCGCTGGTTCTGGTGGATGACTTCACCCGCTATACGTGGGTATACTTTCTGAGAGAGAAGTCAGAAGTATTCAACAGGTTCCTCGAGTGGAAGGAGCTTGTGGAGGGGAGGCTGGACCGCAGAGTGAAGAAGCTGAGAAGCGACAATGGAGGGGAGTTTACCTCCAATGAGTTTGCTTCCTTCTGCAGAAGGTTCGGCATTCGGCGGGAGCTCTCCTGCGCTCACACCCCTCAGCAGAATGGGGTGGCAGAGAGGAAGATCTGCCATCTGGTGGAGACTACCAGGAGTTGGCTACATGCCAAGAGCATTCCCAAGGCCTTGTGGGCGGAGGGAATGGCGTGCGCTACTCATGTGATCAACAGGCTGCCTCTGAGTCCTAACAGGATGGTGTCTCCACACCAGCTCATGTTCGGGGAGAAGCCCAATGTGGGTCACATGAAGGTGTTCGGTTCTACCTGCTTCGTGCACGTCCCGGACGCTCAGAGAACCAAGTTGGAGCCGAAAGCGAGGAAGTGTATCTTCATCGGCTACGATGAGCGGAAGAAGGGGTGGAAGTGCATGGATCCGCAGACTCACAGGTTTGTCGTCTCGCGCGACGTTGTGTTTGACGAACTGGTCTCATACCAGGGAGTCTCTTCTGTGGAGCTGCCGGAGAGTGGAGAAGCTAGCAGGGAAGAGGAGTGGGTCACTGAGGACCCTACTGTGGAGTTGGAGTTATCTCCAAGTGCTCCATTGCCATCTGCCTCAGGAGGAGCATCTGGCTCAGGAGGAGCATCTGGCTCAGGAGGAGCATCTGGCTCAAGAGGAGCTTCTGGCTCAGGGGGAGCTACGAACTCAAGAAGAAGGGAGAGCACCGCTTCAGGAGGAGTTCAGAGAGGAGCTCAGAGAGGAGCTCAAGCAGAGGAGTCTACCGGAGTGGTAGATAGTGGCCAAGCCTTGAGGAGGTCGAAGAGGACGATCGTCCCGCCTGCTCGCTATAAGGAGGGGAACTTCGTAAGTTTGGTTTCTTGCTTCTTCGCAGGACCACTCGACGAAAGGGAACCTGCCCGCTTTGAGGATGTCGTTGGCATCAAGGAGTGGGACGAGGCCATGGAGGAAGAGATGGAGGCCCTGAAGAAGAACGAGACATGGGACCTGGTTCCCATGGTGGAGGGCATCAAACCTGTCACCTGCAAGTGGGTGTACAAGGTGAAGAAGAGGGCTGATGGAGAAGTGGAGCGGTACAAGGCGAGGCTTGTCGCTCGAGGCTTCTCACAGACCTATGGAGAGGACTACGAGGAGACCTTCAGTCCTGTGGCAAAGATGACGTCGGTGAGGACGATCATCGCTTTGGCAGCGTGTCGAGGTTGGAAGCTATGGCAGCTGGACGTGAAGAACGCGTTCCTATACGGAGAGATCGACAAAGACATATTCATGGTGCAACCACCTGGATACGTGTCCAAGTCCCAGCCGCGTGACGTCTGCAAGCTGAACAAGGCCCTCTATGGGTTGAAACAGGCGTCGAGAGCCTGGTATGGAAAGATTGCGGAGTACCTGCAGTTCTGCGACTACGATGCCTCAGATTCAGACTCCAGCATGTTCGTGAAGAAGGATGGAGGTCTTCACGTGCTAGTGCTGCTATACGTCGACGACATGATCGTGACAGGGAACAACCCTGAGGAGGTCGCGGCGCTGAGAGAGCAACTTTCCATACGCTTCGAGATGAAGGATCTTGGTGAACTGCACCATTTCCTTGGCCTCCAAGTAGAGAAGAGAAGAGGCGGACTGGATGTTTCCCAGAGGGCGTATGCCGAGAGGATCGTCGAAAGATTCGGCATGAAGGAGGGGAAGAGCAGTTCCGTTCCTCTGGAGGCGGGGCTGAAGCTTCGGAAGGAAAAAGGGAGGATTCTTCCTGATCCGAAGATCTTTCGGGCACTGGTGGGGAGTCTTATATACTTGACTATCACAAGGCCGGACATCGCCTTTGCTGTCGGCCGAGTTAGCCGGTATATGCAGGAGCCGCGGAAGCCTCATCTGGAGGCAGCCAAGGGGATTCTGAAGTATGTGAAGGGCACCCTTGAGATGGGGATTGTCCTATGAGGAGAAGTCTGACTTCAAGCTGCACGGGTACACGGATGCAGACTACGGAGGTGACGTTGATGATCGCAAGTCGACATCAGGTTACGTGTTCTTGTGTGGAGCAGCTGCTATCTCGTGGTGTAGCAAGAAGCAGGACTCCATTTTCCTTTCTACCACGGAGGCCGAGTACAAGGCGTCGTCCTTAGCAGCTCAGGAGTGTGTCTGGCTAAGGAGACTAGTGGAGGATGTGGACGAGGAGGTCAGCGGACCAACTGTGTTACGCGGGGACAATGAGAGTGCATTGAAACTGGTAACCAATCCAGTGTGTCATGCAAGGACCAAGCACATTGAGATCGAGCATCACTTCATCAGAGAGAAGGTGTTGAGTGGCTTGATCACTGTGGAGCATGTGCGGAGTGAAGACAACCTTGCGGACATATGGGATTTGTGATTCGAAAATCATTTCTGCCAATGGACCGGAATCGCCTGCAGCATCGGCGCTACCCGCGTCACTGGGATTGAGCTCAACTCTCTTCAGCTCAGCGGACCAATTTCCCCCGCCATTTTCAATCTCTCATCCCTCGAAACCCTCTATCTCGGAAACAACAATCTCATCGGCCCCATTCCGGACGAAATCGGTCGCCTTTCTCATCTCGTGAATCTATCTCTAAAGTACAACTCTCTCTCCGGCGAGATCCCGGCGAACATCACCCGGTGCTCCAGTCTTCAGTTCTTTAATCTGAGGAGCAATTTGCTTACGGGGGAAATCCCCAGTGATCTCTACTTGATCCCCAGTCATTATTCTCTTTTGATTTTAATTTTGCAAGATTAAACCGGGAGCTTCTCTCTTGAACATCGCTAATTAATTAGAAGCTTGAATGTCGTCTATTTTCTTAAGATTGTTTCCTCGATGCACGCAAAGTGATTTGTGATTCGAAAATCATTTTGATGTATTTGAAGTTGGAATTAAATGTATTTGATGATTTTAGCTAGGTTGGAATTTTATTTGAAGTTGGAATTAAAATCACTTTGATGCATTTGAGGTTAGAATTAAATGATTTCTTAAAATTGAAGAATATGGGCACAATTTATTTCCAACTTGTGAATCATCATCAACAATGTGATAATGATTTACAAGAAAATACTAACCTATTTGATGCGTCCTCATATTAGCTACCCGGTCCAGGGTGGTTAGTGGGCGGTTTTCCAAACCCCCACTAACCCCACTCTCTCCATCATGTCCGGTCAAACGGCGTAACCGCCCACTACGGCGTAACCGCCCACTACGGCGTAACCGCCACTCGGCATAACCGCCACACGGCGTAACCGCCACTCGGCGTAACCGCCCACTACGTGTATCCGCTCCTGAAAAGCCAACCGCCGAGCCCAACCGGGGCTAACCGCCGCCTCCTCTCTCTCGAGAGGAGGCCGGCAGCCGGCCGCCGCCCCCCTTGCGGGGGCCGGCCGCCCCCTCCTTGGAGGGGGTCGGCCCGGCCGGCCGCCCCTCCCTCTTCGAAGGAGGAGGCCGGCCGCCCCCTCCTTGGAGGGGGTCGGCCCGGCCGGCCGCCCCTCCCTCTTCGAGGGAGGAGGCCGGCCGCCCCCTCCTTGGAGGGGGTCGGCCCGGCCGGCCGCCCCCTCCTTGGAGGGGGTCGGCCCGGCCGGCCGCCCCTCCCTCTTCGAGGGAGGAGGCCGGCCGCCCCCTCCTTGGAGGGGGTCGGCCCGGCCGGCCGCCCCTCCCTCCTTGAGGGAGGGGGCCGGCCGCCCCCTCTTTGGAGGGGGTCGGCCCGGCCGGCCGCCCCTCCCTCTTCGAGGGAGGAGGCCGACGGCCGCCCCTCCCCCTTCGAGGGAGGAGGCCGGCCGCCCCCTCCTTGGAGGGGGTCGGCCCGGCCGGCCGCCCCTCCCTCTTCGAGGGAGGAGGCCGGCCGCCCCCTCTTTGGAGGGGGTCGGCCCGGCCGGCCGCCCCTCCCTCTTCGAGGGAGGAGGCCGCCCCCCCCCCCCCCCCCCCCCTCCCCTCCTTGGAGGGGGTCGGCTCGGCCGGCCGCCCCTCCCTCTTCGAGGGAGGGGAGCGGCGGTCGGCCCTTCTTCCCCGCAAGGTAGAAGGCCGCCGCCACCGCCGCCCATTTTTGGGAGTCCGGCGGTGGCCGGCGCCGCCGCTCCGGCAAGGTAACCACCCGGCGGTTACCAAACCGCCCGATCATGGAAGGGTCGCGTGTGGGCCGTCCGATCTCCCTAATTCCCTATTTATTTAATTACTTATTTAAATAAAAGGCACTATCCGCACCCCGTAACCACCATAACTACCCTGGAATCCTATAAATAGGACCCCAGGGGTCTTCATTTGGATCCAGACTCTCTCTCTTTGGGAAATCTCTATTTCTCTCTTTCTCTCTCTACAGGAACTCTGCCACCGGGAAATCCTCCTACGTGCCTACTCCGTTCCGCGGAAGTGAGCGCCGCTCGTTCCGCCGAAGTGAGCACCGCCCACGCTCTGCTCCAGCAAGCGCACACTCTCAACGTGTGCACTCTTCCCCAAGGCTCGCACTCTCCCAGTGCGTCTCGAGACTCCTGTACAAGGCAAAACTCAGAGCGCCGGTAAAGCCATGATCTCGGAGGAGTCCATCCCAGAAACTGAAGTACCCGGGACTTAGAGAATTTTCCTAAGTTGCTCAGCATCGCGAGAGGTGGCCTGTCACCCTCCGAACATCTCTCTCACCCAAGATAAAGAGGTGCGGCCTGTCGCCCTCTGTCTCACTAAAGGTTGTAATCCCCAGCAAAATAGTGAAGTTTAGTTGGCGCAGCTCCGACGACGTGGTTTTTCATCCCGCCTTGGGGTTTTCCACGGTAAAAAGTCTCCTTGTCCATTGCCGTCCACTTTGACTGTTTGCTCGCACCGACTCGACTCTCGAGCTGAGGCGGTCGATCTAGACCGGACTGCGGAAGAGTCGTGTGCGACCCGCAACAGTTTGGCGCCATCTGTGGGAAGTCATTCCCAAAAGCTCTAGAATTCAGAAGACAGTATCCCAGCACAGTGATACTCGTGACTGACGGCAATGGCAAGAAGTAGCGCCAGGCTCGCACAAGGAGAGTTAAGGCGCGAGGTGGGGGAAGAGCAGAGACTCGGGGGCATGATGGTAAAAACGTGCATCCCCCCGCACGTGGCGCGTCACGGCTAGCGGGAGCGGACCTTGAGAATCCGGTTCCGCTCGAGTTCAGTCTTCCAGGCCTCGGCACCTGCAAAGGGCCAATGGCTTTTGGGGAGAAAGTCGAAACAATCGCAGGATCTCCAATCCTGGCAGATCATGTTCTCTCCATAGCAAAATCAAGCAGGGAGCGCGAGGATAAGAAACCGCGCCAGGACACTAGTATCACCTTCGGGAGCGAGGACTTCGAAGGACTAATACTTCCCCATCAAGATCCCTTGGTTATCACCGCGATAATGGGAACCCCATGTTACAGTATCAAGAGAATTCTGGTAGATATCGGAAGTTCGGTCGACGTACTATATATGAAGACCCTGAAAAGCATGAGGCTTAATAAAGCACACCTCAGCCCCGCAGCAGGACCCGTTTACGGCTTCGACAACCGCCCGGTAGAAGTTCAAGGGACGATAACCCTCCAGGTGACACTGGGGAGCTTTCCCAAGCAGGCCACTCACAACATCTTGTTCGTAGTCGTGGATTCTGACTCCGCCTACAATGCCATCTTCGGGAGGCCCCTCCAAATCATCTTCGGGGCAATCACCTCCGTGCCGCATCTCTCTATGAAGTTCCCTACTGCTCATGGGACCGGAAGCGTCCGTGGAAGTCAAGGAGCGGCACGCAGCTGCAACTTCAACCAGACTCGAAGGACAGCAGGGGCTGCCTTGAGCATCGACGACTTCGACTTGCGCGACGAGGCGGCCTTACAGCGTGCATCCCCAGTCGAAGGACTTGTCAGTGTCGCGTTATCGCACCAGGATCCGTCCCGGGTGGTCCAAATTGGATCCCTCCTAACGCAGGAAGAGCAGAAGGAGTATATAACCTTCCTGCGCGCTAACGTCGACGTCTTCGCTTGGGGCCCGGAGGACATGCCGGGGGTAGACCCAGGGATCATCGCTCATTCCTTGAATATTAACCCTGCGTGCAGGCCCGTCATTCAGAAGAAACGGAGCTTCGCCCCGGAGCGCCTTCAGGCCATTGAAGAAGAAGTGAAAAAGCTCTTAGGAGCCGGATTCATCCGAGAAGTAGAGTACCCCCCACGTGGTTGGCAAACGTGGTCCTAGTTAAAAAGGCCTCTGGAAAGTGGAGAATGTGCGTAGACTACAGCAACCTTAATCAAGCCTGTCCAAAAGACAGCTTCCCCCTCCCTCGAATCGATCAACTCGTCGACGCCACTGCCGGGCATCAGCTTCTTAGCTTCATGGACGCCTACTCTGGCTACAATCAGATCCGTATGAATCCAAAAGATGAAGAGCACACGGCGTTCAGGACGGATAGGGGGACCTACTGCTATAAGGTGATGCCATTTGGATTAAAGAACGCAGGAGCCACGTATTAAAGGCTGATGAACAACGTCTTCAAAGATTTGATCGGGCAAATAATGGAGGTGTATGTAGACGACATGTTAGTCAAAAGCACTCTCCGTAGTAACCACCTGCAGGATTTGGACAAATGTTTCCGTCTCTTGCGCCGCTTCCAGATGCGGCTCAATCCTAGTAAATGTGCGTTCGGAGTAACGGCAGGAAAATTCCTGGGTTTCATGGTCACTCAAAGAGGGATCGAAGCAAACCCGGAGAAAATTAAGGCATTGGAAGAGATGGCTCCGCCACGATCCATTAAAGAGGTCCAAATACCGAACGGTAGGATTGCGCTTTATCCCGTTTCATGGCACGAACCGGGGACAAGTACCTACCCTTCTTCAAGGTTCTTCGAGGAGCTCGCAACACCGGTTTCCAGTGGACTGATGAGTGCCAGAACGCCTTCGAAAACTTAAAGAAATATCTAGCATCTCCGCCGCTTCTCTCAAAACCGGTTCGAGGGGATATCCTTTTCATGTACTTGGCAGTGTCTCCTACCGCTCTCAGCTCCGTCATCGTCAAAGATGAAGGAGTGGTCCAAAGGCCTGTGTACTACCTCAGCAAGATTCTCACTGACACCGAGACAAGGTACCCCACGGCGGGCAAAACGGCTTTGGCCCTCGTCTTCTCAGCCAGAAAGCTCCGTCCATATTTTCAGGCTCATACCGTCAAAGTCTTCACGCAACTTCCGCTCAAGGCAATCCTCCAAAGGCCCGAAGCCTCAGGAAGGTTGGTGAAGTGGGCTGTGGAGCTAGGGGAATTCGACATACAGTTCCTCCCAAGGCCGGATATAAAGTCACAAGTACTTGCCGACTTCGTCGTAGAAAGTACAATAGCACCAGAAAGGACACCGCCAGATCTCACAACCAAGGCCCGTTGGGTCCTATTTGTAGACGGAGCTTCAAGCGCAGACAGCGCGGGGGCAGGAATTCTTCTAATCAGCCCGGAAGAAATAACTCTGGAGTATGGCCTACGACTGAAATTCTCAGCCACAAACAACGCGGCCGAGTACGAAGCGCTGATCGCCGGACTGCGACTCGCCATAGACCTTAACGCCGAAAGCCTCACCATCTACACAGACTCACAGTTAGTGGTGTCGCAGGTAGAAGGAGACTTCGAGGCCAAAAGCGAACAGCTGGTGCTGTACCTGCGGTTGGCAAAGTCGCTCCTCCAAAAAATTCCGACCTACCAAATCTTGCATATACCCCGGGAGCAAAATGCACGGGCAGACACGCTATCAAAATTGGCGAATTCAACCACTAAATACCAGACCCGTCGAAGAAGGATCGAAGAAATCGTTGTCCCAAGCATTCAGGGGCCGTGGGAAGTCACAACCATAGGACAGGCAGGCCCATGCTGGATGACCCCCATCAAGGCTTACATCGAGCAGGGAACCCTACCCGAGGAGCCTATGGAGGCCAGAAAGCTAAGGGTGAGAGCGGCCACCTTCGCAGTCATAGAAGGAGAAATGTATAAACGCGCTTACTCCGGCCCCTACCTAAAATGCCTGGCAGGCGCGGATGCCGAATACGCATTAAAGGAAGTACACGAGGGAGTGTGTGGGGAGCACCTTGGAGGAAGGGCGCTAGCACGAAAAATCCTACGCCAAGGATTCTACTGGCCCACAATGAAAAAAGATGCGATCAGTTTCGTCCAGAAATGTCGGAGCTTCCAATTCCACGCTAGTATCCCTCGCCAAGCGCCAGTGAATCTCACCGCGCTACAAGGGGCATGGCTGATGATGCTATATTTATAGTTATTTTCACATAATATTTTATTTATAATTAATTTAATTTAATTTAGTTTTAGTTAATTTATCACTAATTTATCTTATTTTTGTATTTTCAGGTAATTTGGGCTGCCAATAGCAATTTCAAGCTCATATGACTAATCAGGAGAATATTTGGAGTATTTCTGCCGAAATCGCAAAGTACACGCCCTCGGTCACGGGCGTGACCTAGGGCGTGACATTTTGTCACGGCCGTGTTCCAGCCCCGCGCATTCCAGTTGAAAGAAGTCAGCCGCCACGTCAGATTAAAATTACACGCCCTCTGTCACGGGCATGACTTAGGGCGTGACCTTAAAAGTCACGGGCGTGACTCGCCCGGATTGCATTCATTTCAGCCAGCAATCAACTCCCGCCGTTTCTAGCTTACACGCCCTCGGTCACGGGCGTGACCGAGGCCGTGACTTTTCTGCAACCGCCAGATTAACTCCAGATCGCGGCGTTTCCCGCCGTTTCCAAACCCGTTCAAGACACGCTCTTGGTCACGGGCGTGACCGAGGCCGTGACCCGCCGTGCAATTGATTTTTGGCGGTTCCTCTTCCCCAACGTCCCGGGCTTTCATGACAGTAATTACGCAGCTTACACGCCCTTGGTCACGGGCGTGACCAAGGGCGTGACTCCCCGTTTTTTTCATCTATAAAAGGAAGCAATCTCCAGAAGTCGGGGTGTGCAATTTTGGAGCTTAATTTCAGCTTTAGTTTACTGTTTTTATGTTCTAGCTACTTTTTCCTAAAGTTGTAAGTTTTTATTATTGCTATTTTAATTCAAGTATTGTTGTTTTCTTAATCATGTCTTTTTTCTCTTCTACTTGTATTCCCATCACTATGATGAGTAGCTAAATTTCCTTTAGCACTTGGTCATGATGAACTTTGGAATAAAATAAAATATGTTTTGAATCTTTCTAATTAGCAAACTCTCGTTTTGTTTATCTTCGATTTATCTTTGAATTATTTTGTTTTGATTTCATATGTCCGGAATATGACTTTCAATCTATGATTCGTTTGCTAGTGATCGAGAGATCCATGCGAACGAGGAGATCACTCAAAGATAAAAAGAGTTGTATGCATTCCTCGAGAGAGGGTGACACAAATCTTTCGGATTAGAGTCAAATCCAATAGTGGGGTTCACCGCTTAAAGCAAGCTTAGGGGGTTTCGACTGGCCGAGGGGTCTTAATCGATCAACCTAAGGTTAGGTGGTAGTTCTCTCGAGAGAGGCTCTACCATATTTTGGGAACCTCCACGGTCGAGGATATTTCAATAAGAGTTTGCGGTTTCATCTTTTATAAAATTATATTTTATTCCAAAGGGATTCAAGACCAGGTGCTAATCCTTTTAATCATAATTTTTTTCGTAGTTAATTTTCTCCAAATCGTTTTTCCAAAACAAACCCAACTTTCGATCGATAAAATAATAGCTCTTCTTTGTGAGTAGAAGTACTCAACAAGCCCGGAAAAATACGACACTTGATTTTCTAAATCCTATACTATAAAGCGATAGGTACACTTGCCTTATCGAATTATACGTGAATAATATTTTAATTTTGCGCAGCGCGAATTTATCTCATCAAGTTTTTGGCGCCGTTGCCGGGGACTAATTGTTGATAATTTGAAAGCTTAGTTCTATTAATTTTATCATTTTTTTCTCTTCTCTCTTTTCTACGTTTTTCTTTTTGGTGTATGACCCGAAGGAATCCGTCCGATCTTCTTGAATTAGATCCGGAAATCGAGCAAACCATTCGGCGACGCTTAAGATTTCAAGGACCAAATTCTCAAGATCTGATTGAGGAATCCGTAGGTGACACTTCTCCTTCTTCTTCTTCTTCTTCTTCTTCTACTTCTTCCTCCTCTTCTACTTCTTCTAATATGGGTGATCCAAATCCGGATGAGGTCGCGCAACGGACTATGTCCTATTATGCCCGGCCTAATCTGGAGGATACCACTTCAAGTATTGTTCGACCTGCTATAGCGACCAATAATTTTGAATTAAAGCCGAGCATCATTCAAATGGTACAACAATATGTACAATTTGATGGGCTTCAAGATGAGGATCCCAACGCGCATATTTTTAGTTTTCTAGAAATATGCGATACTTTCAAAATTAACGGGGTATCCGATGACGCAATAAGGCTTCGGCTTTTTCCTTTCTCCTTGCGCAATAAAGCTAAGCAGTGGCTCAGTTCTCTTCCAAGAGGATCTATCACACATGGGCCCAAATGACGGAACAATTTCTCACGAAATATTTTCCGCCCGCTAAATCAGCCCAATTGCGTAAGGATATCATTTCCTTCTCCCAAGTTGAATCGGAAACGCTTTATGATACTTGGGAGCGGTTTAAGGAATATTTGCGCCGATGCCCCCATCATGCAATCCCCGACTGGTTGCAAATTCAGACGTTCTATAACGGCCTAAATTCCCAAACGCGTCAAATGATTGACGCCGCCGCCGGTGGTACCTTGAATAACAAAACACTGGCAGGCGCGCAAGAGCTTTTAGAGAGTATGGCCATGAATACGTATCAATGGAGTACACCTCGGTCGCGCTCAAATAAACCGGTCGGGCTGTATGAAATTGATTCATTTACTAATTTATCTCTACAGGTTGAGTTACTTAGCAAGAAACTAGAAGGGATGACTGCTCCCTCTTCTACACCTACCTGAGAGCCTAATCAAAATACGGCGGAGCATGTGGATTACATGGGTAATCCGAACCGGCCGGGGAACAATCAATACGGCAACACATACCACCCAGGTTGGAGGAATCACCTCAATTTATCATGGGGTAATCAAGGTAACACGGGTAATGCTCCCCTTGCTTCTCCAAATTCATCTCTTCCACCGCAAGCCCCTAAACCTCCTTCTCTCGAGGAGGTGGTTAATAAATATATTTCTAAAAATGATGTGGATGTCCGCAATTTACAAGGGTCGTTGCGGAATTTGGAGAATCAAGTGGGGCAACTTTTAAAAATGGTCACCGATCAGCCGAAAAGAACACCGCCGACAACTTCAAATGTCTTGGCGGTGACCTTTGCGGATGATTCGGACACCGATCTTGAAGAGGAAATTTCACCTACCCCATCATCTCTTCCTCTTCCAGAATTTCAACCCCGTCTTCCTTACCCCGCTCGTTTGATCGAGCGGGCTAATAATATTAATTCTAATTTTAATATTCCATGCACTATAGGATCTACTCATTTTTCAAAGGCTTTCGCCGATCTGGGCGCTAGTGTTAATATTATTCCCTATAGTTTATCCCAAAAATTACAGTTAGGAGAACCTACCCCCACCGACATCAAATTACAATTGGCTGATCGCTCCGTGAAGACACCCATAGGGGTGATTCATGATGTGCCAGTTGAGGTTGGCGAGTCTACTTTACCGGTAGACTTTGTTATCCTTGATATGGAAGAGGACGCCGGGATACCTCTAATCCTTGGTCGTCCATTCTTGGCCAATACACGAGCAATATTTGATGTTTGTGAGGGCACTCTTCTCCTCCGAATGGGGTATGAGAATATTTTAATTCATGCAACAAATTCACCCATCTTGCATCGCTCAAAGCCGTTATCATCATTTGATGATAAATTTAGAACGAGGTAAAGACCGGCACGCCACTATGGTCGAGCTCAACGACCGTAACCAAAGCGCTCTTGGGAGGCAACCCATGTTTTTATTTTATTTTATTCTTATTTTATTTTTCTTCCGTTTAAAAAATTCTAAGTATTTTTATTCTTGTTTTAAAATAAAAAATAAAAAAATTAAAACATATAAAAATGAAAAAAAAAAACAAATAAAAAAAATGTTATTATTCTATTTTGAGGTTTTTGCAGGTTTGGAGGAGATTTGCGTGATAACGGTCACTCGCAAATACGCTTGAAAACCCGCTCTCCAAGTCGGTACTTTCTTTTTAGTATTTCTCTTTTTATTTTATTACCTTGATTTTGTTTTTGTTTTGTTTTCTTTTCAAATCAAAAAATATATAAAAAAAATTACAAAAAAAAAAAAATGTTTCTGAAAAAAAATGTCTCAGTCACGGCCTCAGTCACGGCCGTGACCAGGGCGTGGCGCATTACGATTCGTTTTCCTGGCGAATCTCTCGACAAGTTGCACTCCAATCCGTCTTCCGTAAAAGTCACGGGCGTGACCAACCATGGTCACGAGCGTGACATCAACGGAAGGACATTTTGGCCTGAGCCGGCACTCACGGGCTAAGTTTGGGATGTCACGCCCGTGACAACTCGAGTCACGCCCGTGACATTTGAAGGTCACGGCCGTGACTCATCCAACTGGCGCATCACCTCCACCGCACCAGGTCAAAGATTCTCTTTGACTGTCACGCCCGTGACAGTCAAGTCACGCCCATGGTCACGGGCGTGACCCTGAGCGCTGACACCTCGGGAACCGATTTTTGACCGGCGAGCATTGGATTCCCTGCCCTCTTTGATTTCGCCAGTTACACGCCCTTGGTCACGGGCGTGACCGAGGGCGTGACTTCAAAAAATTCGCTTTTTGACCGGTCAAGCCTGGGATTCCTCCCTCACGCCAGATATCACGTGTCGCCTCTTACACGCCCTCGGTCACGGGCGTGACCGAGGGCGTGACACCTAAATTTTCACCTATTTAAAGGCCACTTTCCCCTCTCTTTTCTCCACACCTTGTCCACCATCTCTCCCTTCTTTTCTCTCATCTTTGGCCGATTACTTCATTTCTTCCTTCCGAATGGCCGGCCGCCGCCGCAATCACGCCATTGGCGAGTCCTCCTCTTCACTCCCCGATGAAACTTTTGATACGGAGGCTATGCTCAATTTTTCCCATCCCACTCATCAAGACCGAAGTACCCGCCTCCGTGGGAAAGAATTTGGAGTTTTCCGCGTCATCGATTGGAACGTTCTCACCACCCTCGGGCAGGCGAACGCGGTGCGAGATCTACTCACTACTCCGGGGTGGGCTCCTTTCTTCTCCATTTCGGAGCCGGCGTACTACGAGCTGACGGTGGAGTTTTTCTCTTCGTTTGATTTTCACTGGGCCGGGGCCGACAACGTGCTTGAATTCCGAATGGGTGGGCTTTCGCAAACTCTTCCTTTGCGTCAGTTCAACATTCGCATGGGCTTCTACGACGAGGCCTTCACCCTTACGGAGGCCTACACCGCTCTCCCCCTTGATTTCCCTCGTGAGTATAACCTTCCCGGATTTTGGGCGGAAATCAGTAACGACCCCAATCCATATTCGCCTAAAAAATCCAAGGGTAGTCAGCTCCTCATCAGGGAAGTTTTACTTCCTGTTTTTCTTCAGGATGGCTTGGGTATTGATTTGCTCTTCATCAGGGAAGTTTCCTCTCCTTTACTCGCACTTCTTTCTAAAACATTGGGGACACTGTTTTATTTTAAGTATGGGGGAGGGTATTTCACGTCGGTTTTATTGCAAAGCAACACCCAAAATTTTTATCAAAAAAAAAATTTAAAAAATTAAAAAAATCTACAAAAAAAAAAACTATATAGTTTTCTTAATATTTCTATATTTACTTGTTTGCAAAATTCTTAGTAGATTTACTTTTACATAGTGTTGTAGAAAATTTTATATACTTTATTAGATTTTGAATTTTGGAGTAAAATTGTTGACTCGTGCAGTGTTCTAGTTACGCGCACGCGTTAGTAGGTTCTCATGTCGAATTAACTATTCAGTATAAAATTAGATTTATGATTTTCTAACTGCGTAGAATATTTTTGTTTTACTTTTAATTTGAAATCGGTAGAATCCAAAAATGCTTTAAGTGAGTATGTAGAAGTTTACTGGAGAAATAGTACCCAATTTGAACGGAAGGGTATTCTTTCTCGATGTCTAGAACTTGCCTCTAGCGACTCTCAAGACATTTGCATAAGCTAGATTCATGAGCATGAAAATGATTTAGGTCATCTCTTGATTCGTTTGAGCCTTTGCATTCCATGCCATAAAATCTTAACCGTTGCTAGCCATTTTGTGCTTTTTACCGTTTCTTTTGTAAGCCCCACTCATTTTCACCAAAGCCAAATAGTCTGCCTATGGTGCACGCTTGAAATTTAGAGCTTTATTTGTTGCTAGCTTGTGTTTCTTATTTGTGAAAATGGTGATTTTAATTTTGCTATCATTTTGCTGCAAAAGAAAAAAAAAAATGAAAAAATAAAAATGAAGAAAAAAAAATGAGAAAAAAATATTGAGAAAAAAATTTGCAGAGTGCATTTTTGACCCCTACCTTTATATTTCAAAATTATTTGGGGTGTAAAAATTATTTAGCATACAAGTTTTTGCAAAGCTCCTCTTTTTGTTTTAAGTGTGTCTTAACCCTTCACGTTTATCTTTTGATATCCGCACCTTGAACCTAAGCCACATTTCAACCTAATTAAGTCCTATTGATTCGTGCTTATGAGTTAAACTAGTGCCGTGGCGAGAGTGTTAAAGGGCAAGCCTATGGCCATCGTCATTGATGGATTTCTTTGGAGGCTATCCCGAACTTTGATTTTGTGTAATATTGATCTTAGTAAACACGCTACCCGCTCCTTAAATATCATTTTAGGATTTACCGGATTTTCAATTTAAAAGTAGTAACAATATGTTATAACGCATTTTTGAAAATTATAAGCTAATCTTTATGCTGAATAGGTTTTTCTACTAGAATTTCTACACGCTTAGGCGCAAGACTTCGCATTTTTACTCTTTAGGTTCAAAATTCTTTTCTTGTATTTAAATTTTTCTACTCCTATGAAAAGTTGTTTGCTCGGGACTAGCAAACGAATAAGTATGGGGGTATTTGATGATGCTATATTTATAGTTATTTTCACATAATATTTTATTTATAATTAATTTAATTTAATTTAGTTTTAGTTAATTTATCACTAATTTATCTTATTTTTGTATTTTCAGGTAATTTGGGCTGCCAATAGCAATTTCAAGCTCATATGACTAATCAGGAGAATATTTGGAGTATTTCTGCCGAAATCGCAAAGTACACGCCCTCGGTCACGGGCGTGACCTAGGGCGTGACATTTTGTCACGGCCGTGTTCCAGCCCCGCGCATTCCAGTTGAAAGAAGTCAGCCGCCACGTCAGATTAAAATTACACGCCCTCTGTCACGGGCGTGACTTAGGGCGTGACCTTAAAAGTCACGGGCGTGACTCGCCCGGATTGCATTCATTTCAGCCAGCAATCAACTCCCGCCGTTTCTAGCTTACACGCCCTCGGTCACGGGCGTGACCGAGGCCGTGACTTTTCTGCAACCGCCAGATTAACTCCAGATCGCGGCGTTTCCCGCCGTTTCCAGACCCGTTCAAGACACGCCCTTGGTCACGGGCGTGACCGAGGCCGTGACCCGCCGTGCAATTGATTTTTGGCGGTTCCTCTTCCCCAACGTCCCGGGCTTTCATGACAGTAATTACGCAGCTTACACGCCCTTGGTCACGGGCGTGACCAAGGGCGTGACTCCCCATTTTTTTCATCTATAAAAGGCAGCAATCTCCAGAAGTCGGGGTGTGCAATTTTGGAGCTTAATTTCAGCTTTAGTTTACTGTTTTTATGTTCTAGCTACATTTTCCTAAAGTTGTAAGTTTTTATTATTGCTATTTTAATTCAAGTATTGTTGTTTTCTTAATCATGTCTTTTTCCTCTTCTACTTGTATTCCCATCACTATGATGAGTAGCTAAATTTCCTTTAGCACTTGGTCATGATGAACTTTGGAATAAAATAAAATATGTTTTGAATCTTTCTAATTAGCAAACTCTCGTTTTGTTTATCTTCGATTTATCTTTGAATTATTTTGTTTTGATTTCATATGTCCGGAATATGACTTTCAATCTATGATTCGTTTGCTAGTGATCGAGAGATCCATGCGAACGAGGAGATCACTCAAAGATAAAAAGAGTTGTATGCATTCCTCGAGAGAGGGTGACACAAATCTTTCGGATTGGAGTCAAATCCAATAGTGGGGTTCACCGCTTAAAGCAAGCTTAGGGGGTTTCGACTGGCCGAGGGGTCTTAATCGATCAACCTAAGGTTAGGTGGTAGTTCTCTCGAGAGAGGCTCTACCATATTTTGGGAACCTCCACGGTCGAGGATATTTCAATAAGAGTTTGCGGTTTCATCTTTTATAAAATTATATTTTATTCCAAAGGGATTCAAGACCAGGTGCTAATCCTTTTAATCATAATTTTTTTCGTAGTTAATTTTCTCCAAATCGTTTTTCCAAAATAAACCCAACTTTCGATCGATAAAATAATAGCTCTTCTTTGTGAGTAGAAGTACTCAACAAGCCCGGAAAAATACGACACTTGATTTTCTAAATCCTATACTATAAAGCGATAGGTACACTTGCCTTATCGAATTATACGTGGATAATATTTTAATTTTGCGCAGCGCGAATTTATCTCATCAATGGCCTTTCGCGCAATGGGGAATCGACCTGCTTGGTCCCCTCCCGGTGGCATCTGGGCAAAGAGAGTTCATCATCCTAGCAATTGATTATTTCGCTAAGTGGGTTGAGGCCGAGCCACTTGCCAAAATCACAGAAGAAAATGCAAAGCGATTCGTCTGGAAGAACATTATTTGCAGGTTCGGGATACCAGCAATAATCGTGGCCGATAACGGAACACAGTTCACAGGGCGATCCTTTACTCAGATGTGCGAGGACCTGAAAATCAACTTGCGTCATACAGCCGTAGCACACCCCCAGACCAACGGCCAGGTTGGGGTCACGAATCGTACCATCCTGAAGGGGTTGAAAACACGCATACAAAACATTGGAGGGCAATGGGCGGATGAGCTCCTCAACGTGCTATGGGCGTACCGAACAACGGAGAGGACCCCAACCGGAGAAATGCCTTTCAACCTATGCTATGGGACGGAAGCCATAATCCTAGTAGACATCGGAGTACCCGGCACCAGAGTACAAGCCTTCAATCCGGCAGAAAATGATCAGCTGCTACGTGAAAACCTGGACTTAGTCCAGGAGTGTCGGGACGAGGCCGCACAACGCGCAGCTGTATACCAAAGACGCATAGCCCGACTCTACAACAGAAGGGTAAAACCCCGGCCCATCAATGTCGGGGACTTGGTCCTCCGGACGATGGAGTCAGCCGGAAAAGGGCCTCAAAAGGACAAGCTCTCACCAGCTTGGGAAGGCCCTTATGTCGTTACCGCAGCAGTAAAACCTGGGACGTACAAACTACGATCACCAGAGGGCAAGACGCTTCCTCGGACGTGGAACGCAAGCAACTTGCACCGCTTCTATCAGTAGGCAAAGCTCGGACCAACTATCTCTCGAATTTGCATTAATGATACGAGGCAATGTAATCACCAACTTAAGCACCTATTGCATATAATGCGATCCTCCTTTCCTCCCACTTCCTCCAAAGTAAAGTAGGCGAGTCGAAACACAGGCAAAGTCGGTCAAAGGACCGAACCTACGCCCGTCGTAACGGACGACCGGACCCCCTCGGTCCTCATCTAAAACAAGTGGCAGGACCCTCGGTCCTCCCTTGGTGGCAAGGTCGGTCAAAGGATCGCACCTACACCTGTAGAAGACGGACGATCGGACCCCCTCGGTCCTCGTCTAAGACAAGTGGCAGGACCCTCGGTCCTCCCTTGGTGGCAAGGTCGGTCAAAGGATCGCACCTACACCTGTAGAAGACGGACGTTCGGACCCCCTCGGTCCTCGTCTAAGACAAGTGGCAGGACCCTCGGTCCTCCCTTGGTGGCAAGGTCGGTCAAAGGATCGCACCTACACCTGTAGAAGACGGACGACCGGACCCCCTCGGTCCTCATCTAAGACAAGTGGCAGGACCCTCGGTCCTCCCTTGGTGGCAAGGTCGGTCAAAGGATCGCACCTACACCTGTAGAAGACGGACGACCGGACCCCCTTGGTCCTCATCTGAGACAAGTGGCAGGACCCTCGGTCCTCCCTTGGTGGCAAGGTCAGTCAAAGGATCGCACCTACACCTGTAGAAGACGGACGACCGGACCCCCTCGGTCCTCGTCTAAGACAAGTCACAGGACCCACGGTCCTCCCTTGGTGGCAAGGACTGTCAAAGGATCGTATCTACACCTATCACAGCAGACGACCGGACCACCGGTCCTCATCCAAATCGCGCAACGGGACCCTCGGTCCCTCCTATTGGGGCAAGGTCGGTCAAAGGATCGTACCTACACCCATCTCAGTGGAAGACCGGACCCTCGGTCCTCGTCCAAATCAAGCGACAGGGCCCTCGGACCGTCCTTAAAGGCAAAGTCAGTCAAAGAACCGCACCAGCGCTTATCTCAGTGGGCGATCGAACCAACGGTCCTCGCCCAAAATAAAAAGCAGAGACTCAGCTCCTCTCTGGTAAGCCCGGTCAAAGGACTGCTGCTACACCAAACACAAATAAGCAAACAAGGGTCTTCGACAGCAATACCCTCGACGTTCAGAAAAGAGCGACCTCTCATTAGACACCCGGAACCTCCACGCTTGGAGTCCCGCAAGAATAAAGCAGGAAATTAAGTTCGGGATCGGCCAACATTTGCCCCCACACTCCCGCACGCGTTCGCCGCAATCGAACACACTCGCCCGGGGCACGATCCCCCAGAGCTCATGCGCTAGCACGGGCCCGCACCGCGCGCGTTCATCCCGAGCGCCCGCACGCCCGGTCGCCCCGTACGCGGACACGCGCACCCAGGGTGCGCTTGACCCGGGGCGCACGCTCGCCCAGGGCGCGCTCGCCCGGGGCGCGCACTCGCCCGGGCGCGCTCGCCCGGGACGCACGCTCGCCCGGGGCGCGCTCGCCCGGGACGCGCGCTCTCCCGGGGCGCGCACTCGCCCGGGGCGCGCTCTCCCGGGGCGCGCTCCCCCGGGTGGCGCTCCCCCGGGGGGCGCTCACCCGGGGCGCACGCTCGCCCGGGGCGCACGCTCGCCCGGGGCGCACGCTCGCCCGGGGCGCGCTCACCCGGGACGCGTGCTCTCCCGGGGCGCGCGCTCGCCCGGGGCGCGCTCGCCCGGGACGCGCTCTCCCGGGGCGAGCACTCGCCCGGGGCGCGCTCGCCCGGGGCGCACTCCCCTGGGGCGCGCTCACCCGGGGCGCGCGCTCGCCTAGGGAGCACGCTCGCCCGAAGCGCCAACCCCGGAAGCGCACCAGCTTGCACCCCGGCAACGCTCCACTCCCCGCACTCGTTTGGGTGCTCCGCCCCTTCTTTCCACAACCAATCCCCGCGATGGTTTCACTCGCCTCGCAAGCAATCTACTCGCATTCGGCCATGATAAAAACAAGCGTTCGTAAGGGAAAGACCTTTTCCTCCTTAAGCCGAGCGTTCTCCCCGTCAAAGGTCTTGGGGGGCAATTGATGCGTCCTCATATTAGCAACCCGGTCCAGGGTGGTTAGTGGGCGGTTTTCCAAACCCCCACTAACCCCACTCTCTCCATCATGTCCGGTCAAACGGCGTAACCGCCCACTACGGCGTAACCGCCCACTACGGCGTAACCGCCACTCGGCATAACCGCCACACGGCGTAACCGTCACTCGGCATAACCGCCACACGGCGTAACCGCCACTCGGCGTAACCGCCCACTACGTGTAACCGCTCCTGAAGAGCCAACCGCCGAGCCCAACCGGGGCTAACCGCCGCCTCCTCTCTCTCGAGAGGAGGCCGGCAGCCGGCCGCCCCCTCCTTGGAGGGGGTCGGCCCGACCGGCCGCCCCCTCCTTGGAGGGGGTCGGCCCGACCGGCCGCGCCTCCCTCTTCGAGGGAGGAGGCCGGCCGCCCCCTCCTTGGAGGGGGTCGGCCGCCCCCTCCTTGGAGGGGGTCGGCCCGGCCGGCCGCCCCTCCCTCCTCGAGGGAGGAGGCCGGCCGCCCCTCCCTCTTCGAGGGAGGAGGCCGACGGCCGCCCCTCCCCCTTCGAGGGAGGAGGCCGGCCGCCCCCTCCTTGGAGGGGGTCGGCCCGGCCGGCCGCCCCTCCCTCTTCGAGGGAGGAGGCCGGCCGCCCCTCCCTCTTCGAGGGAGGAGGCCGCCCCCCCCCCCCCCCCCCCCCCCCCCCCCCCCCCCCCTCCTTGGAAGGGGTCGGCTCGGTCGGCCGCCCCTCCCTCTTCGAGGGAGGGGAGCGGCGGTCGGCCCTTCTTCCCCGCAAGGGAGAAGGCCGCCGCCACCGCCGCCCATTTTTGGGAGTCCGGCGGTGGCCGGCGCCGCCGCTCCGGCAAGGTAACCACCCGGCGGTTACCAAACCGCCCGATCATGGAAGGGTCGCGTGTGGGCCGTCCGATCTCCCTAATTCCCTATTTATTTAATTACTTATTTAAATAAAAGGCACTATCCGCACCCCGTAACCACCATAACTACCCTGGAATCCTATAAATAGGACCCCAGGGGTCTTCATTTGGATCCAGACTCTCTCTCTCTGGGAAATCTCTATTTCTCTCTCTACAGGAACTCTGCCACCGGGAAATCCTCCTACGTGCCTACTCCGTTCCGCGGAAGTGAGCGCCGCTCGTTCCGCCGAAGTGAGCACCGCCCACGCTCTGCTCCAGCAAGCGCACACTCTCAACGTGTGCACTCTTCCTCAAGGCTCGCACTCTCCCAGTGCGTCTCGAGACTCCTGTACAAGGCAAAACTCAGAGCGCCGGTAAAGCCATGATCTCGGAGGAGTCCATCCCAGAAACTGAAGTACCCGGGACTTAGAGAATTTTCCTAAGTTGCTCAGCATCACGAGAGGTGGCCTGTCACCCTCCGAACATCTCTCTCACCCAAGATTGTAAAGAGGTGCGGCCTGTCGCCCTCTGTCTCACTAAAGGTTGTAATCCCTAGCAAAATAGTGAAGTTTAGTCGGCGCAGCTCCGACGACGTGGTTTTTCATCCCGCCTTGGGGTTTTCCACGGTAAAAAGTCTCCTTGTCCATTGCCGTCCACTTTGACTGTTTGCGCGCACCGGCTCGACTCTCGAGCTGAGGCGGTCGATCTAGACCGGACTGCGGAAGAGCCGTGTGCGACCCGCAACACTATTAATGTTGGGCGTGCCTAGAGAGTGTGCAAGTCTGATCAGAACACCTGTAAATTAATTCGACGAGAACAAATATGAACTTATACGACCGCTTGACGGTAGTCAAAATAAAACTGTAATTATCTTTTTACGCAAAATAAAGTCCATTGTGAAAATTCTGATAATCAAATGGTCATTAAAATTCTTTGAATTGTGATAATCTAAAAATTACGAACACCAACTTTTTAAGTTATTCGATGCTTAAAAGCTGTAATATTTAATTTGGAAAATAAAAGTGTTTCGGTTTGCTTCAATTTGTTCATGTTCGACCGCAGGGAATCAACTTATGGAGAAACAATTTCACCGGAAGAATCCCTGCCTCCATTGGTAACATATCTTCGCTCCGGTTCATTTACTTCTCAGAAAATAATCTGCTTGGAAGAATCCCTGAGAGCATGAACAGGTTGACAAATCTAGAGATCCTGTATATGGGACAGAATAAGTTCACAGGGGAGTTCCCTCCATCCTTCTTCAATCTCTCGTCACTACGCAATATTTATCTTTTATCCAACGACTTGAAAGGAACTCTTCCGTCATCGATGTTTGAAACAATGCCATATCTTCAGCGTTTTCTGCTGGGCATAAATCGGTTTCATGGCCCAATTCCAGCTTCAGTGTCAAATGCATCTTATCTTATTGACTTCGACCTGTCAGTGAATGGATTCAGTGGATTTATACCCTCAAAGCTTGGAAATCCACAATATTTAGAGTGGCTGACGCTTGATTTTAATCAACTGGAAGCTAAGGAAGCAAATGACTGGAGATTCATGGCGTCATTGACCAACTACAGCTCTCTAGTTGTACTGGACCTGCAGCATAACAAGCTCAGTGGTGTTCTTCCGAGCACTTTAACAGATCTTTCTCCTGGAATTACCACAATTTTACTTTCTAATGATATGATATCGGGAAATCTTATGAGCCATTGGTAATCTTATGAGCCTGCATGTTCTGAGCCTACAAGGAAATAGGTTCGATGGCCAGATTCCTGACTCCATTAGCAAGCTTTCCCAGTTGAATCAGCTTCACTTGCAGAATAACATTTTTAATGGAAGCCTGCTTGCCAGCTTTAAGAATCTGGTGAACTTGCAGGAGCTGGATCTGTCATGGAACAGATTTAGTGGAGAAATCCCCGAAGAAATTCTCGGCCTTCGGTCTCTGTCAGTGAGACTTGATATCTCAAATAATCTATTCACAGGGAAATTGTCGGAGGAAATGGGCAAATTGGCGAATTTGAATTGGTTTGCAGCTGCGAACAACAATCTATCTGGCGAAATACCCACCTCACTTGGAAATTGCCTGAGCTTGGAATATCTTTTTTTACAAGGAAATTCATTTGAAGGTGCCATTCCTCAGTCTTTAAGCAACTTGAAAGGCCTACGCATATTAGATCTTTCGCAGAACAATCTCGTTCAGCAAATTTCGGTATTCCTGGAAAAACTCAACAGGCTTCTGATTCTGAATCTATCATTCAATGAACTGGAAGGCGAAGTACCAGAAAATGGTATCTTCAAGATCTCTACTGCAATTTCACTATATGGGAACAAAAATCTGTGTGGAGGAATCACTAAACTTCATTTACCATTATGCGAAAATGGAACTTCCAGTAATTCAAATGGACGAAAACATCTAAGTCTCATGATCAAAATCCTCATTCCAGTCATCTGCGTAGTCTTATGTTCAGCATTTGGTTTCTGTATTTACATCACTTTATGTCGCATAAAGCGCTTGAAGAAGAAGTCTACTTTTAATCCAATTGAAGATCAGTTCAAAAGAACTTCATATGCTGAACTTTTAAAGGCAACAGATGGGTTCTCATCTTCTAATCTGATTGGAGTTGGGGGCTTTGGTTCTGTTTACAAAGGAGTTATACAACCTGGTGAAACTGTTGTCGCTGTCAAGGTGCTGAATCTCGATCGACATGGGGCTTCGAAGAGCTTCATGACTGAATGTGAAGCACTGAGAGGCATCCGACATCGAAATCTCGTGAAGGTATTGACAGCATGCTCGTCTGTGGATTTCAGTGGGAGAGATTTCAAAGCATTAGTACTAAACTACATGCATAAAGGAAGCTTAGATCAGTGGTTGCATCAAGATAGCTTCAGTTCTGAAACAAAAATTTTTAAATTCGAGCTTAGATTAAGCATAGCAATCGATGTGGCCTCTGCACTCGATTATTTGCACAATCTCGGACATGCACAAATCGTTCATCGCGATTTGAAGCCGAGCAATGTTCTTCTTGATGAGGAGATGACTGCGCATCTGAGCGATTTCGGTCTAGCGAAGATCCTTCTTGACAAAGATGACAAGCAAATAGCATCAATTGGGATTAAAGGAACCATCGGATATGTTCCTCCAGGTGCGTATTCGAGCATTTTCCCACTCTACAAAATACAACCAAAATAGTTTGATCAGTGTGCCTCTCATCCCCTCAGTCAGCACATCTTCAACTCCATTACTTATAAACATTGGTAACATAAGCATTATGTGCTGATTGTATGTGTCGGTAAGCATTGATCAAATGATTATCCCTCACTTGCAAAGTTTAAATTTTGTAAATTATGACTGGTTAGTTAATATGAAACATCCCATTTTTCAAGTGTAGATGCTTTAATAACTAAAAAAGAAGAGATTTTTGTAGCGAAATCTATATATTATTTATTTATGCAAGTCATGCACGAATTGTTTCAGGTAGATAGTTTTATAGATCATGCTCATTAATAATTCAGAATTTACTAGTATTAAGGTAATGAATCACTCTCATATAAATTTTCTTTCAGAATATGGAATGAGAAGTCAGCCTTCTCCTCAGGGAGATGTATATAGCTACGGAATTCTACTGTTTGAGCTATTCACTGGGAAAAGACCAACAGATGAAATGTTCATGGATGGTTTAAGCCTTAGGGAATATGTTGAGAGGTCGTATACCGATAATCTCATGGAGATCATTGATCCATCTCTTGTAAAGGACGCTCAAAATAGAGTTCGAGCCACCGAAAATGAGATTGTTGAGGAATTAAAATGTGTATATTCAGTCATAAGAATTGACCTTTTATGTTCTTCGAATGATTATAGAGAGCGTATGGAAATGAGAGATGTGGCCGTTGAGTTGAATGCTGTCAGGAAGGCATTTGAGAAGATACTGGATTAGTATAGAGTTTGAGTAATGAAAATTTGATTGGGAAAATTGAAAGTGTCAAGTGCTTATATATGTTGGGTGTATGATTCTATTGTTGATCTGTTTCATGGATTCACATCTTCCTGTTGAGTCTTTGTAAAGTTTGAACTTTTGGTGTTGCTGTGAGTGCTGGACCATGAATCCTCAACATTTGCATTTATTGTTGTCAGGTACATTTTGAATGGCTAGGATTTATTGGAGTTTTGGTGATTATACCCTGCATTTTTAGCCTTACAATTACTCTATACAAAGGGCAATTTCTTGTAATGATGTATCATCACTAGGTTCAATTAGAAATTCTAGAATAGCTGATGTGACATAGGAAATTTTGAATGATGTAAATCCTGTTGAATTTTTGGGTCTGCTATCGATCAAGAGAACCAATGATGGACAAAGAAGATTTTATATTTCAACTAGGCAATCACTTTACAAATACACACGGCTGAATACAAGTTGCATCCAACTTGAATCACAACAGCCAATAGAAAGTAAAACTCTGGTCACGGACAAGGTCCGCTTCTCCTTCGGAGCACACCGCGCTGGTGATACTCGCTCCTCGCTATCGCCGGCGGTATCGCTAGCGCAGGCGCTAGCTCTCCAACTTGCAAGCTCGCTGCTCGCACTCCAGGCTACTCGCACACTCGCCGTGCGACGATTCCTCCAATACTCGCTAGCGCGAGCGCTATCACTAGCGCCGGGCGCTATCTCCACTGCTTGCTACTCGCTCTAGGGAGCTAGCCGAACTTACTCCAAGTCCGATGCTCGCCTGGTAGCACTCTGGTATCTCTAACTCGCTCAGAGTTGATGATACTCGCCACTTCTGATGATATACTCGCCACTCTGAAGTATATACTCGCCGCTATCAGAATGGATACTCTTTAGAGGGGGGTACCCCTCTATTTATAGGCAAAACAAGGGGGGGTGGCGAGTATGAGCTAGCGCTGGCGCTAGCGCTAGCGCTAGCTCACTTCAATTCTAACAAATCCCTGCTATTTACTCTATTTTTTTTTTAAATTTTAGCTCTCGTTTTGTATGGTATATTCAAATGGAATAATCCGAAGATAATATTCCAGATCATTTCTATTGCTTTATTAACAAAAAAGCTAATACTATCGGATAGTTGATCCGTTGTTGCATTCAAACCGAATTGTTTTTGTTATTAATATCTTTAATTCTTCTGGCTGAACCAGTTCTTGGTTGAGCGTTAGGTGACGGTTCAGGCGAGTGGTTTAGGTGCAGGTTTTGGCGAGTCAATAACTCCACTCGGTAATTACGTTTTTCGGAGTTAGGAGATTTCATTGTTATAAAGCAACATAAGCAGGGAGGGAAAAGACCGTGTGCGGACGTAGAGAAACGAACGGCGAGCAGGGAGGGCTCGGTTGCGGCGAGTGGGGGGGGGGGGGATGGCGGTGTTGTTGCGATAGGTCGTCGAGCTTGAACTCCCGGTGGGAACGGCGAGCGATTCCGTTGGGGAGCGGCGGGAGTCAGGCACTAGAAGAGGAACGCGGGGAGGAGCTGCACGCCGGAATGCGAAGCACGGTGCTGTGTGGGATGCGACGTGCAAACGGGGCAAGTCGGACCTAATTGATACAAAAAAGGGTATGCTGTGTCTTATTCCTCTCCAATTCCTTTCCTCTCCGATTCCTTTCAAGACAAATCAATACAAGCATATTGAATAAGCCTTATATAGGGGAGGATCTGATACCCAAGAAAGGAAAAGAAAGTGCAACATCGCAATGTAATATTGCAAGACAAAAATAATACTAAAGCGATAATAAGAAAGCAGCAATAAAGATAATTCCCCCTTTGATTACGCCATGTCCGGCCCACGCGCGCGAAGTGTGTATACGCTTGCGAACCGTCGCCCGCAGATTGGATCGCCCGTGTTCATATCATGGAACAATAGATGGATGTAGACCCAAGAGTAACGAGCAACAAATAATTCATTTAGCTTATCCCACAACTTCTCTAAGATTGAAAAACAGGAAGAAGATAGGTGGGAGCCCATATATTGAGTGGTAGAATATCCGCTCATGGAGACGATAGATGCGAGAAACATTGAAGTATTTGAGCATGCAACGCCTGAACCATCTCCCAGGTCCGTTGAACCGTGGGAAAAGGATCACTGTAGATGATATGTGTTGCTCCAAGATTGCTAGACGGTATAAGTCCCCCAAGAATGCACACAAACTAACTTGAATGTCAAAACACCACTCATCTTGGGAGCATTGCTCTCGGAAGCATTCGTAGTCGAAATAAATCTGAGAACAAAGAGAGAGCTTTGATCAATCCAGCAGCCAAGAACTACGACAACATCTTTGTAAATTTGAACAGTATGTGTATGCACAAAGAGAAATATTGATGTATACATGCATATATGTATATGACTGGAGGTGTGAATTACAAAAAAATGAATGTCTTTGGTCTCCGGGCCAGCATTTGAGCTTCTTGGAATGAGCTGGAGGAGAGCCCTCCATGCTACTTCTGATGTAGGGTAGGCTATGGGGTGCACAAAATCTAGGACTCTGTGGGAATGCAAATGCGACACACTAATCCTAGTCTAAATGTAATGCAACCATCGGCGACGATGATGAATAACTTGAGCAATGAAACTTTCTAACACCACGTAAATATTTAAAATTGAAAGCAATTAATTAATTCAGCAATTTATAACGGCTTCCACCGCTTGGAGGGCCAAAGCAAAACTAGCGGCGAATAACTCCTGCAAATTAATAGCGTATCGCAAACAATTTTCAACTAGCAAGAATTGTTAATGTGTATTAATATGTCCTGCTGTGTCAAGACCGACTCGGAATAGCCTAACGGGTTCGTGTCACACTAGGACTCGGTTCTATGCTGGAAGTACTATAAAAACCCCATTCCAAACTTGATGGGTGATTGTAGAATACTTTGAGCCTCAAACCCAACATTCTCAAAGTAGAAACATGGTTAGGGTTTCACGCTCTCACTCTCGGATTCTCCCGGCACCGCACGACGTTCTTCCAGATCCCGTTCGCTCATCGCGATTTCACCAGATCCGTCGCCGTTTGTTCTTGTGCACCGCTCGGTCGAGAAGGAGAGTCGATCTCATCGTTTTCGCGTCCTTTTTTGCTGTCGGAAACGAAGAAGAAGAGGAGACTTCCCTGCCGCTGGGAGTTCATCCCGTCTCTAGTCCTTCTCACCCGTGCTCGCTCCTAGAGGCCGATCGGATGAGGGAAAACCTCCGGTGTGAAATAAATCAACTCCTATCTTCTCGGTTTCCTGGGTTTTTCGTTCTCGCGTGCAGCCGCCGAAAAGAAAAAAAAACGCACAGACCTACAACGGTTATAAAACTGCAAACTGGATTTGGGATCGCTTGAATGCAAACTTCCAGAAGGAGGAGGGGTTGTCGAGGACTCTCCTTGGGGAGAGACTCTTTAATTTCAAATTCAATTTGAACTCCTCGATCACCTCCCAAATTATTGAACTGGAAAGTTTACGTCTTAAGCTGTCGGATGATAAGTCCGACATGTCCGATAATCTTTTTGTGTGTTTAATTTTAAGCAAGCTACCTCCTGAGTGGTCGACCTTCAAGACTGAAATGCACAGACTGGAGGAAAAGATCGCAATCGATGAACTCAAAAGGTTCATTCATATCGAGGATCAAAACATTGCAGGAAAGAGACAGGAACAAGGTGGGCAGTCCTCACAGACTCTCAACTTTGTGTCTCGACCTAACAAACCTCGAAGGAAGCCACCAGTGCCCAAAAGTGATGCCTCTACCCAGTTAATGCCTAAAAAGCCCCCTTCAAAAAGAAGAGGGGCAAGTGCCACAACTGTGGTAAGTGGGGACATTGGGCGGCTGATTGTAAGGCCCTTAAGAAAGACAAGGAGGAAGCCCCGCAAAATGTGGCGAACATGCTGGCAGATGCTTCAGATCCCAAGTCCTTCGTGGCTATGATCGGGAGCAGTCACCGCAGTTCGTCTGCTGGGCGGTGGCTGGATAGCGGTGCTACCTGTCATGTAACGAATGACAGAGGATTACTGACTGAGGTAAGGCGGATAATGAGAGAGTGGAGAACTGCAATGGAGGAGAGACTCAGGTGACCCATGCTGGGACAGCCGAGCTGGTTCTCTCGTCAGGTAAAAATTTAATTTTAAATCATGTTAAAGTAGTTCCTTCTTTAACTAAAAATCTGATTTCAATAAGTCTTTTAGACAAGGCTGGGATGACCTTCACAACTCAAAACGGTAGAATGACTCTTACAGTCAATTCACATTATTTTGGGTGTGCGTACTTGATCAACGGAATGTATAGACTTAGCTTAAACAATGATAGCATTAACCAGCTTAGTTCAAACCTCATAGATCCTAAGTTGTTACATAACAGACTTGGACATGTGAACTATAGGAAGATGCTAGATCTAGCTAAGAGTCAAAACATCCCCTTAGATCTATCTATTCGATTTGACAAGTGTGAAGTGTGTGCTCAAACCAAAATCACTAGAAAGCCTTTCAAGTCAATTTCTAGGAGCACAAAACTTCTTGAATTGATACATTCAGACCTCTATGATTTCCATAGTCATGCCACCAGAGGGGGAAGGAAGTATCTAATCACATTCATAGATGATTTTTCTAGATATTGTCATGTGTATCTGTTGAAATCAAAAGACGAAGCGTTTGAGGCGTTCAAGACCTTTAAGTCTCGTGTTGAAAATCAGTAAACCTGAAAATTAAGAGATTTAGAAGTGATCGAGGAGGATAATACACTGCTACTGGATTTAAGGAATTATGTGCCTCTGAGGGAATAATTCTTGAAACTACTGCTCCTTACTCACCCCAGTCAAACGGTGTTGCCGAGCGCAAGAATAGAACGTTAACAGAGATGTTGAACTCTATACTCCTAACAGCTGACATGCCTAATTCCTTTTGGGGAGAAGCAGTCCGTACTGCAAATCACATTCTAAATAGAGTACCTCACTTTCAGCTCACTTCTACACCATATGAGATGTGGCACGGTCATCCGTGCAGGTACGATACTCTAAAGACATGGGATTGTATTGCCTATGTGCGTATACAAGACCTTAAGAGACCTAAGGTGGGACCTAAGACGACGACATGCGTCTATCCAGGTAGTGCAAAAGATAGTGCAGCAGACAGATTTCTCGATCTATCCACGAATACTGTGATAGAGTCTAGAGATGCCATATTTTTTGAAGACAAATTTGTCAAAGATCATGGATTGTCTGTCTCCGGGTCCAATGATATGATTACTGAATCTATCGTTGAACCTGAAGCTGGCCCTTCTGGCACCTCTCCCCAACCTGTAGAGGTGGAACCTATTCCACTTAGAGCATCTACCAGAGAAAGAATCCCTAAGGATTTTGGTGAGAATTTCATCACCTATCACTTAGAGGATGATCCATTCTCCTATCAGGAAGCAATGAGGTCTAGAGATTCGTTGATGTGGGCAGAAGCCATTGATGATGAGATGGACTCGTTGTTACATAACAATACCTGACATCTAGTTGACTTACCGAAAGGTGCTAAAGTCCTAGGATGCAAGTGGGTTTTAAAGAAGAAATTACATAGCGATGGATCTATAGCCAGGTATAAAGCGCGTCTCGTAGCTAAAGGTTATATAAGCAACAAGGGGGATTTGATTATTTTGACGTCTATTCACCTGTGTGTCATCTATCGACTATCAGGATTCTTCTTGCATTAGTCTCTATTGAGAACTTTATAGTTCATCAGATGGATGTCAAAACTGCATTCTTAAATGGAGAGCTTAATGAAGAGATCTACATGACTCAACCTGAAGGTTATGTACATAAAGATCAAAAAGACAAAGTGTGCAAACTCGATAAGTCAATCTATGGTCTTAAACAAGTACCTAAGATGTGGCACATGAAGTTTGATCAGGTGGTAAAGATCATTGGATTCTAGTCCAGTCTCTCCGACAAATGCCTTTATTACCGCTCCTTGTCAAATCAAACAGTTATCATATGCTTATATGTGGATGATATGTTGATTTTAGGGTCTAATCTTGCTGCAGTTAGGGATGTTAAATCCACTCTGGCAGAAGTATTTGACATGAAGGACCTCGGTCCTATTGATACCCTGTTAGGTATGAAGGTTAGAGTTGACAAGGGTCGAGTTACTCTTAGCCAGGCTCATTATATTGAGCAACTTCTCTCTACCTGGGGATATGATAAGTGTAGGCCGATTGAGACACCGTTTGATCATAATGTTAAGTTAAGTCCTAATCTAGAGGCCAGCATTGATCAAGTCAAATATTCCAAAATAATTGGTAGGCTCATGTACGCTACAACTTGTACGAGGCCAGACATTGCTTTCTCGGTTAGCACGCTGAGTCGCTTTATCAGCAGTCCGGGCAAAGAGCATTGGGTTGCCGTAGATAGGTTGTTGAGATACCTGAGAGGTACTAAAGACTATGCTCTGTGCTACACTGGTTACCCACCTACCGTGGAAGGACATTCTGATGCCTTGTGGTGTTCAGAAGTCGGGAACAGCAAGTCCACCAGTGGATACATATTCACCTTGGGAGGAGCTGCTATCACTTGGAAATCCAAAAGACAGACCTGTATAGCTTTGTCGTCTATGGAAGCCGAGATGTTTGCCTTAGCTTCAGCTGGTGAAGAGGCAGACTGGATCAGAAACTTGATTTTAGGCATTCCCCTGTCTAAGTTACAAATCAACTCGTTGAACTTGTATTGTGATAATCAAGCAGCAGTTCAAGTCGTTAAGAATGCCCTTTATAACACTAAAATGAGACATGTACGACTGAGACATGCTTTACTGAATTATCTTAAAAAACAAGGAATCATCACTTTGATTGATGTACGTTCAAAGGATAACCTTGCCGATCCTCTGACGAAAGGAATGCCCAAAGATCGGCTAATCAAAACAGTGGGGGAAATGAGACTAAAGGCGATTTAGTTCGGTCTTAGTTCAGTATCAGGCGATTCAGTTTAGCCTTAGTCCAGATGTTTTTTGATTATTCCATATTTCATTTGTCAATGCAAGCATGTTGTGGTCCGTTGATGCTCTTGGTTGCTGAGCTCGGATCTGGTAAGTTGTTCATTCCAAACTTGATGTTAACAGCTTCATCGGATTCGGCTTTTGCCTTGGAGGAGAGTGTTATTCCAAACTTGATAACACAATCTGACTTGGTTTGTCTCTTCTTCTGAAGATTGGTTCCATTCCAAACTTGATGAGTTTCAATTGACTTTAGAAGGGCAGTAACCGTGACATTCCATATGGGATTACAAATATAGTTGCGGTGTCCAGAAACCTGAAGATCGTTTCAGTTGAAACAGATATTAGATTCTGAGGTAAAACAATAATACTCTGTGAACGTGTCCTCTCAGCCAAATTAAATAATTCAATACTAAGTTCTAATGTTGGAGCTAGATATATGCAAATTTGCAAATGGATAGAATTCATTCTGAATGAAATTCTCTGTTGAAATTGCAGGAGTTTTTGAGATAGGAGGAGTACTGGTTGACTGGGATCCAGAGAAGGATGATATTTTGGATGACTAGTTTTTTGAGTGTTATTTTGTTTATTTCCTGTACTTCTGCTCAGAGCATTGTTTAGCTCTTTCTTTATTATAGCACTGTTTGTTTTGGATTTTTTAGATCTCTGTTTGATTTTGGACGCCAGACGTATAGGGCCTGTGTCTTGATCGTTCCTGAGACTCTTATTGTGTTGCAACTGAGTTTCTTTGTTTACTTATGCGTGCATACTGATTTTGTGTTATAGTCCAAATTGATTAAAATAGGTGTTGGACACGGTTGTAATTGACTCATGTTTGATTGAATACAATACAAACCACCCCTTTACCCGAAATCTAGGTTCACGACGGACATAGGAGGAGATTGTTAATGTGTATTAATATGTCCTGCCGTGTCAAGACCGACTCGGAATAGCCTAACGGGTTCGTGTCACACTAGGACTCGGTTCTATGCTGGAAGTACTATAAAAACCTCATTCCAAACTTGATGGGTGATTGTAGAATACTTTGAGCCTCAAACCCAACAAGAATCACAACGACATATATTAATTCACCAATGAAAATGTCAAATAAAATAAACCAATACCACAAGAAACTCACAAAAGTAGCGGGCTGAACCGAGACACTGAAGAATTTGGGTCCGGGTATGTAGATCGGCGATCGAAGGTGGAACCGGAGGCGCAACGGGATGGCGGTGGCTGTCCTTGGTGGAGAATGGGGAGATCGGGCCGTAAGTGGATAGATCCGGTCACTAGGGAAATAACGGATCGGGAGGCGAAAACCCTACTGATCTAGAATTTTAGGGTGGAAGGGAGGTGGATCCACGTGGGGGGAGGCTTAGGGTGGTCGGTTAGGGCTGGGGATGAGTGTGGGTGGCGGCTGGAAGGGAGATGGGGGGCTGGCGGGTTGGAGTGGGGCTGTGGAGGGGCGGCTGGCAGGGAGGGGCGGCTGGCAGGGAGGGGCGGAGGCTGCGGGCTGGAGTCAAGGAGGGCGGGCGGATGTGGGATGGCGGCATGGAGGAGGGGCGGCCGAACCCTGGACAACAAGGGGGAGCGGCGGATGCAGGTTTTCTGGAGGGTGCTGGACAGGGAAGGCGGCGGCTTGGGGGAGGGGTTTTGGGTGGCCGGCGGTGGCTGGGAGGAGGTGAAGAGGAGGGGAATGGATATGGGGTACCTTGGGGTGAAGAACGAGCACCTAGGAATCGTCACCTAGGGTTCTACGGCGCCGGCACCGTGGGGTGATCGCTGGAATCCATGATTAGAGTTTTTCCAAATTCTACAATGCTGGATTCAGCCCCTACAACATCTATTTAAAAGAGAAAGCAAAGCTAGGGCTTCTCCATCAACGACTTTATTGGCCGGTGGGGTCGGTCACTAAAGCCTTTCTGTGCGAATAAATGAACGTGGGTCCCGCATTGCGGCGAATCCCTCCAGGTGCACGAACTCATGATGGATCTCCAAGCTACTTCTAGTTAGAAAATTGATCAGTTCATTAAATTTCAATATCTAGTTGTATGTAATTAGGGAAGAGTATACATGAAACACTTTAAAAATTCTCCTCAAAACTGATAGATTTTTTTCTGCAATCAAAGAGTATACATGGAACACTTTAACATTCTCCGAAATATTTTTCCCCTTTTAAATCTACAAGCACTAAAATGCTCGGCTGGATGTTTGAAATGGATGTTATTAGGTTTTCAGCCGAATTCTGTGTTGCTGAATTGAGCTGTAATTTCCAGATCTACCTGAATTTAAGCCCATCTTTAGCTGTGGTAGTAAATATGAAGGCGCAGTTGTAAATTTCTCATTCTTTATTTGCTCCATAGCTTGAATATGTGAGTTCTGAATAGAAAAATATAATCTTTTTTTATTTGGCAAAACACGATCAAAATGATAGTGTTTTTGTTCCCGAGCCCGAGTTCTCTCACATCTTGCTCCTAGCTGCGGCTAAAACTCAGCTTGCATTTAGATCGTCATTAATTATAGCAAGTAGTATAAATGTTGAGACTAATTTGAATGAACATCGTATATTTTGCTTCAGTTCTAAGGTTAAATATGCGTTTAACTACTGATTTATAGTATCTCACCAACTGCTAATTTCGTCTTCGGTTTGGGATGGTGGTGGCCGTAGGAAATTAAAGTAATGGTGTGAAATTAGCGTTAAAACTTAAGAGATTAAAGCGGCTAGAAAAGCAGTGGTAGAAAAAATAGTAGCCGAAAATTAACGGGCGACGTTGACCTATGGGACTAGAAACATGAAAATGCAGAAGGCTCCTTCTAGCTTTTTCAAAAAGTTCCAAAAGCATTTTTTTGACACAAGGACTTACCCAACCGTCGGTAAACCAAACGCCTCCAATGCAAGGGTGGCAGTGGAAATTGAATTTTGCCACCGTCGTCAATGACTTGGACATGAAGGACCTGGATTTGGATTTGGACGGCCGGCTTGGACTTGGACGACGGACTTGGGCTTGAATTCGAAAGACGGGGGCATATTTTTTTTAGAGGCCAAAACAGGAGGGTGTCGAGGAACTGCTCCAAGTGGGCCCCACAACATCAACAACTTGTCTTCTAAAAAAAATTCACATAATATTAATTTACCTATTTTTATGATCATTTTAAGATCTCATATGTATATATTACAGTCTGAAAATACACGTGTTAAAAAGTGATTTTTATTCCGGATGTGTGGAATCAAGTAGTAGCTAGGGGTATTTCAGTTTGTGATTTAACCAAACCCCTAACTTTTAGGAGCGGATATCTAGAATAGGAACGCTGATAATTAATATTATATTTGTTTTCATCTGACCCGATATTATTTGACAGCATTTTTTATAATATAATTTATATTTATAGAAATTTAAAAGAGAGCCATTGACTGACTTGTGTTAATAGAATAGAATAGAAGGACCGTATGATCGAGTAGATAACGGTTACATTTTCTTATGTCATCATTTTAAATAAAAAATATTTATTTTCTTCTTCAAACATTGATAAATGACGTCAACTTTCGAGCCATGTCCGACCCCGTCCCGTATATTTTTACTTGGCGACCGCAGATCCGAACTTTGACTCCGAGTCATGTCTCGCCAACTTGCATCCGATGTTCGTAAAGAAATAGGTTTCTTAGGCTCTATTTGAGATGATTGTGGCAATAGAAAAAAATAATTGTGAAAAATTAATGGTGGGATTAGAGCGGTCAGAAAAGCAGTGATAGAAAAAAAACATTAGGAAGAGAATGAAGATGTAAAACTAGGAGGAAAGAAGCCATGGAAATATGAAAAGCTACTTTTAGCTTTTCTAAAAGTTGGATAATTCACTAATTTCAAAAAAGAAGTGAAAATAACTTTTTTGACACAAAAGTTTTCCCACCGCCTTGAAACCAAACGACTTGCAAGAAAGTGGTTGCGGCGGGAAATAAAACTTTTTTCATCGCCCCCACCGTCCCAAACAAAGCCTTAGTAGTTTTGAAGACTTACTTCTAATGATCATGGCAGTCATCATCTTCATCGAACGTCATATGTTTTTAATAGTCTTCCTCACATTGCAACACCATGATGGCTTGCTTTAGTTACACGAATGACCGGGATTGCATGCCCAAGTCCCAACCACCTTGGCGATGTGGATAAACCTATATATAAAGTTGCTAGTGGTTAAAGCTGTCACTAAAAACCGAAAACCGTAAATCGAACCGGAACCAAATCGGAACCGTAAAGAACCGGACCGAACCGTTAGCGAATTATTCAGGTTCCGGTTTGAATTTTGGAACCGTAAACAACAATGCTCCAGGTGTGGTTCCTTCATTTTATTATCCGGACCGGAACCGGAACCGGAACCGGAACCGCAAGATAAATGTTTCGAGTGGTTTCAAAACTTTTAGACCCGATTCGGACCGGCCCGAAGCAGAACCGAACCGCAATCCGTTTATTATTATTATTATTATTATTATTATTATTCTTTATAATATATATTATTAATATTATTTTTTTTATAATATTAATAATATATATTTATTATCTATACGACAAAACAAATATCAGTCGTTTGATTGCAGCGCCGTCCGATTGCAGTCGTACTCAATGATGGACTCTGCCAACATATATACAAAAATTATATTTGGTGGTTGTTATTTAATTTTGTTGATAATTATATTCTCTATTTTATGCATGTTTATGTCTATCAATCCTCAGCTACTTCGGTAAAGCGACTGTTTTTGCTGAGCATCTAGTGTTACTTGTTATCCACCAAGCTAATAACTATGTTTATGTTAATTAATTTTTTGGATCACGTTTATTGTATTCATACAATACTATACTACTGATTCTTTTTCTATTCAGTACGTCAAATCATATATTATTGCACGCATATCTGTATTAGTTCAATTTTAACATATTTAAACTTCAAAAATATAAAATTATTGCTCCAACCATTTGAATTCTAATTTCCTTTTCAAATATGCATTTTTAAATAGATAATAATCTTTGTCAATACGTCTAATGACTCAAATTATAGAGTTATAAAATGATTAAAACTATAACACATAGAACCGATTGGAACCGGACCGAACCGCATAGAACCGGACCGAACCGTTAGTGTCCGGTTTGGTTTTGGTTCTTGTTGAACCGGAACTGGAACCGTTGACACGACGGTTCCAAAAATTATGTTGGAACCGTTACCTTAGCGGTCCGGTTCACGGTTTTAGTAGAACCGGAACCGAACCTGAACCGTGACAGCTCTACTAGTGGTGCGTGAAGTTTATCGACTTGGTGCGGTTTTCGGTTTCCACGCTCACCTCTAATTTCCAGCCTCCGTGGCATTACTCCGACGTAGAACGCCTCTTCAATCGCAGCCCGCAACCTACGCCAATGCTCGAAGTATCGATTTTTGGCGATTGAATTGCTCGGGTTCCTCCAAAGCCCGAAGCCGGCGAACTCGTTGTAGACTTCGCGGGAGCTCGAAGCTCCGACGGTCTCGATATTATATTTTGGGCTGCGGATAAATTTTTTCAAATTTTTAGTTACTGTTAACCATGGGTGCGACAAACCAATATCAGGTCATATAGGGTTAACCATGCCATTATTGTTTTTCCTACTCAATTTTATAGTCATTGTATTCTAATTCATCCCGGTTTATGTTATTTTATTGCAAAATTTATGTGATTATTTAAATATAAATTTACCGAGTGATTATGATCAATTTGACGACGATGTATGGATTATTTTTTGAGAAATAATTGATATCTAATCAATAATTGAAAACCTAATCCCGTGTAATTTGTTCCCGCCCGGCGTGCCGGTTAATTGTGTATATAAACTGTACACTATGAACCCACAGAGGGCCACCAATGCTTCACGAAATATAATGAAGCTCCTCATCTTCCCAGCTCTCATCATCATCAGCCACTTCATCTTCTTCCTCCTCCTTCTCTGCAAATCATTAACTCCTTCACATTCCTCTTCTTCTTCTTCTGCCGATCATCTCGCTCTCCTCCGCTTCAAATCCCTCCTCTCCGACCCCACCGGCGCCCTCTCGACCTGGAACTCTTCAATCCATTTCTGCCAATGGCCCGGAATCGCCTGCAGCATCGGCGATAGACGCGTCACTAGGATTGCGCTCAACTCTCTTCAGCTCGGCGGACCAATTCCCCAAGCCATTTTCAATCTCTCAGACCTCGAACTTCTCTATCTCGAGCACAACAGTTTCATCGGCCCCATTCCGGACGAAATCGGTCGCCTTTCTCACCTCAAGTATCTGTCTCTACAGTACAACTATCTTGTTGGGAATGAGAGCTAACACTCCCGACCAGAGCACCTGTTGCAAATCGAGCAAGCACCTGTGCGACCGCGTTGAGCGGTATGCAAATTTGCAAAAGAAAATACGATGCAGAAAAATAATAAACACACAGGAAATTTTAACGTGGAAAACCCAATTGGGTGAAAAACCACGGGACGATCGGAGTCCAACCCGGAAAGCCTCCATTAAAAATGTGTGAAAAAACACACGCACGGAATACAGGCTTTCCCCCCACCGATCCACAAAGGATCTTCACTCCTCCACCACCACAACCACAAAGGTTTACACAGTCTTCTTTCAAACCACACACAATCACAAGTATTTGAAAGAGATACAAAAATAGGTGAGAAGCGTTACCCGGACGGATTGAACAATCCGTCCCAACGTCGAAGATGACGTTCCAAATCCACGAACAAGAACGGCTATGTTCAGCCCCTTTCTCCTTCGTCTTCAACCTCCAAGATCCGAACAAGATGGGCGGCGACAGCCCCCAAAACAGCGGCGGTGAGGCTTCTCCAATAAGAGCCCGACGGCTCCGCTCCAACACAGCCGGCGGCGAGACTTCTCTCAAGAACAGCAGGCCGGCGCTTCTCTTCCTCCCTCCAGACGGCCACACACAAGGCGGCAGCCCCTTTAACAAATCCCAGCGGCAGCCCCTCCTCTTCTCCCAGCGGCAGCCCCTCCTACAACACCAGGCGGCAAACAAAACCGTGAGGGAGAGAGAGAAAACGAGAGCGGCGGTTTCTCAATCACACGAGAGAGAGAGAGAGAGGGCACAATGAAAAACTCTGATATTAGGTTTTGATTTTCGTCCTTATTACAGCCTTCCAAAACTGAAAAGACGTGCCCCATCAATCAGAAATTTGGCGGTTACGAATCTGAAATTCGGAATTAAAATTCGCGATATGTTGCAACACCCGGTTTTTGGTGTTGCAACACCTAGCTGTCCAGGAAATTCAGAGAGTAAAGAGTTGCAACACCCTGTTTTGGTGTTGCAACACCTTTGTCAAAAAATTCAACAAAACTGCATATCACATTCCAGATAAAAGCTAGCGCGTGTCCGGTGGTTTTTACCGACTCGGATGGGAACCACACCCAACAAATCTCCCCCTTCACATCGAGGCGGAAGAAACCGCCATCCCGGCGATTCTAACGCAATGCTCGAACTTCCCCCTTGGCACGGACTTGGTCAGCATGTCTGCCCCATTATCATCAGTGTGCACCTTCTGAAGATCAAGCTCCTTCTGCTCTAGGACATCTCGTATCCAATGATACCGAGTGTCGATGTGCTTCGACCTCGAGTGAAATGTGGGGTTCTTCCCCAAATGGATAGCGCTCTGACTGTCACACAGGAGTGTGTATCGGTCCTGAATGAAACCAAGCTCTTTGATGAACCTCTTCATCCAAAGCAGCTCCTTCCCAGCCTCAGTGACCGCAATGAACTCAGCCTCCGTGGTGGACAGTGCAACGCACTTCTGCAGTCTCGACGCCCACGAGACAGCTCCCCCTGCAAATAGAATCAAGTACCCGGACGTCGACCTCCTGGAATCTACATCTCCAGCCATATCTGCATCAGTGTAGCCCAACAACTCTGGCTCACTGTCTCCAAATCTCAGCGTCAAGTCGGACGTCCCCTGCAGGTATCTCAGTATCCACTTCACTGCGCTCCAATGCTCTCTCCCAGGATTGGAGAGAAATCTACTAACGGTCCCAACCGCATGCGCAATGTCTGGACGAGTACACACCATCGCATACATGAGGCTCCCAACTGCATATGCATACGGAACCTTCTGCATAGCCTCGATCTCCTCGGGTGTGCTGGGGCACTGATCAGCAGTAAGCCTGAAGTGAGCTGCAAGAGGCACGCTCACCTTCTTCGCCTGATCCATATCAAATCTCTGCAATACCTTGCGGATGTACCGCTCCTGTGATAACCAAAGCAATCTGGCTCCCCTGTCTCTGCGAATATGCATCCCCAAAATGGTCTTCGCAGCACCCAGATCCTTCATCTCAAAAGTAGAACTCAACTGTCGCTTCAACTCAGCAATGCGCGCAGTGTTCCTCCCAACAATCAGCATATCGTCCACGTACAACAATAGGATAATGAAATCCTCTGGAGCGTACTGCTTGATGAACACGCAGTGGTCAAGGGTGGTCCTCCTGTAGTCTATCTCCCCCATGAAAGAATCAAACTTCTTATACCATTGCCGCGGGGCCTGCTTTAGGCCGTATAGACTCTTCTGCAAGCGGCACACCAGACCTTCCTTTCCCCTGACACCAAAACCCTCAGGCTGCTCCATGTAAAGCTCCTCGTCAAGATCGCCATGCAGAAAGGCGGTCTTGACGTCCATCTGCTCTATCTCCAAGTCAAGCCTCGCAGCGAGGCCAAGTACCACACGAATAGACGACATCTTCACCACAGGTGAGAAGATCTCATCGAAGTCAACGCCCTGTCGCTGTCCAAAACCTTTCACCACCAGCCTGGCCTTGTATCTGGGAGGTGTGGAGGAATCTCCCTGCTTCACCCTGAAAATCCACCGATTCTTCAAGGCCTTCTTGCCCTTAGGCAATCTCACCAGGTCATATGTGTGATTCTTCTGCAGCGACTGCATCTCATCCTGCATAGCAGCCATCCACTGACGCTTCTCGGTACTCTCCACAGCCTCGTCATAGCTCTCAGGCTCCCCCGCATCAGTCAACAGTATGAACTCTGATGCAGAATATCTGGCGGACGGGTGCCTGGCACGATCTGATCTCCGCAAGGCAGGCTCAGGGGTCGGTGCAGGTACATCATCAGCAATATCCTCAGCGACTCCTGGTTCACCATCAGTGGTGATATCATGATCTGGAAGGGTACCAGTACCCTGTGCTGGTTCAGGCTCAGTAGCCTCCTCAGTATCGTCATCTCCAATCATAGGTGACTCTGCAGCAGTGCGAGAGTCAACCTCAGACTCAACAGTCTCCTCGGGATCACCAACAGTCTGATCCTCACAGAAAACAGCATCACGGCTACGTACAAGCTTCTTCTCAACTGGATCAAAGAACATGTACCCAAACTCTCCACTGTAGCCGTACCCCAAGAAAATACACTGTCGGGTCTTCGAATCCAGCTTCGATCTCTCGTCCCTGGGGACGTGCACAAAGGCTTTGCAGCCAAATACCCGCAAGTGACTGTATGAGGGGTCCTTCCCGTACCAGACCCTATCTGGGACATCCTCCTGCAAAGCTGAACTCGGCGAGAGGTTGATGACATGCGCTGCAGTAAGAAGAGCCTCGCCCCAAAACATCCCTGGCAGCTTCGACTCAGATAGCATGCATCGAATCCTCTCCATCAGTGTCCTGTTCATCCTCTCAGCTACGCCATTCAGCTGCGGCGTCTTCGGTGGGGTCTTTTCATGTCTAATGCCATGGTCCCTGCAGTACTCGTCAAACGGACCAATGTACTCTCCCCCGTTATCGGACCTGATGCATCTCAATCTCTTCCCAGACTGTCTCTCCACCTCAGCGTGGAATCTCCTGAAAGTGTCAAGGACCTGATCTTTGGTCTTGATAGCATAGACCCAAAGCTTCCTCGAATGGTCGTCAATGAAAGTGACGAAGTAAGATGCTCCACCTCTAGTGTGGACCTTCAGTGGTCCGCAAACATCAGTATGAACTAGCTCCAAAGGCTCAGATCTCCTAGTGGACGTGTGGCTGTGAAATGAAATCCTGTTCTGTTTCCCAGCCATGCAGTGGTCGCACCTCTCTAAGTGATCCCCAGAAATATCACTAATCAGCTTCTTCTTCGCCAGGCATCCCAAGCCCTTCTGGCTAATGTGTGCCAGCCTCCTGTGCCATAAAGAGGTGGATGCCTCATCCCTGACGGAGTTGGCCTGAGCAGCTTCAGGCCTCCCCTCCATGTAGTACAGGCCAGAATCTCTATAACCCCTGGCCATCACAAGTGATCCCCTGATCAGCTTCCAGAAGTCTCCTCCAAAGACACTCAGGTGTCCTTCATCTCCAAGCCTGCCAACAGAAATCAGATTGAAGCGAATATCTGGCACGTGCCGCACATCCCTCAGAACAAGTAGGGCACCAGTACTCGTCTTCAAGTGCATGTCTCCACGCCCAAGAACCTTGGACGTATCCCCATTGCCCATCCTCAACACCCCACAGTCATGAGTGGTGTAAGTGGCAAATAACTCCCTGTTGTGGGAGACATGCGCAGAGGCTCCAGAATCAACGATCCAGCATCGGTCGTCACACGTGAGTGCAGCAGTGACATCGTCGCCAACAATAATGACGTCGTCCTCCTCAGTCGAAACAGTGGCTGCCGTGTGACCCTCATCCTTGCCCTCAGTGGCAATCCCCTTCTTCTTCTGATCGTTCTTTAAGGAGTAACAGAACTTCTTTATGTGTCCCTTCTTGTGACAGTAGTGGCATTCCACGTTCTGATAACGTGACTTCGACTTGCCCCTACTCTGACTCCTGTCATCCTTCCTGCTTCGGCTCTTGCTCCTTCCTCTCCCCCCTGGACTCAGTATAAAGAACATCAGCTCGTGAAGAAGAGCCTGAAGTCCCCTGAGACTTTCGTCTCACCTCCTCATTCAAGATCCCACTCTTGGCGATCTCCATGGAAACAATCCCCTGGGGGGAAGAATTGATCAGAGAAACTCTGGCCATCTCCCACGAGTCTGGAAGTGACTTGAGTAGCCACAAAGCATTCACTTCGTCTTCAAACGTCACCTTCATAGCAGTCAAGCGATCAATAATTCCCTGGAACTCATTGACATGATCCAAAATGGGTGAGCCCTCTCGGTATCTGAACTCTCCAAGCTTCTTCAGCAAATACAGCTTGTTAATGCCCGTGCTCTTGGCATACAGCGTCTCGAGAGTCTTCCACAAAGTCTTCGCATCAGTGATGCTAGCCACATGGTTGTAGACGTTCGACTCCACGAACCGTCTAATGAACCCACACAGCTTCCGATGCTCCACCTTCCATTTCGCCGGATCCGTGTCCTTTGGCATCTCCTCAAAGACAGGAGCATGCCAACCCTTCACATATATCAAGTCTTCCATCAGAAGATGCCACTGGTGGTAATTGGCACCATTCAACTTTACCATCTGCTCTGAACCAGATGTGGACTCCATCCTGCTCTGCCAACTGGCCGGACCGACCACTGATCTTTGAGTCGACTATCTCAAAGTATGCAACCAAAGAGGATAGCCAGAGGACCAATGGTCGTAAACTACCGCACCCAATTGCACACCCGAGATCACAATCAACTCGTCCTGAAACCCAAAAGGTCAGCCCGGTAACTGCTCTGTCACTGAAATGGCTCTGACACTCAACCTGCCTCTGATACCACTTGTTGGGAATGAGAGCTAACACTCCCGACCAGAGCACCTGTTGCAAATCGAGCAAGCACCTGTGCGACCGCGTTGAGCGGTATGCAAATTTGCAAAAGAAAATACGATGCAGAAAAATAATAAACACACAGGAAATTTTAACGTGGAAAACCCAATTGGGTGAAAAACCACGGGACGATCGGAGTCCAACCCGGAAAGCCTCCACTAAAAATGTGTGAAAAAACACACGCACGGAATACAGGCTTTCCCCCCACCGATCCACAAAGGATCTTCACTCCTCCACCACCACAACCACAAAGGTTTACACAGTCTTCTTTCAAACCACACACAATCACAAGTATTTGAAAGAGATACAAAAATAGGTGAGAAGCGTTACCCGGACGGATTGAACAATCCGTCCCAACGTCGAAGATGACGTTCCAAATCCACGAACAAGAACGGCTATGTTCAGCCCCTTTCTTCTTCGTCTTCAACCTCCAAGATCCGAACAAGATGGGCGGCGACAGCCCCCAAAACAGCGGCGGTGAGGCTTCTCCAATAAGAGCCCGACGGCTCCGCTCCAACACAGCCGGCGGCGAGACTTCTCTCAAGAACAGCAGGCCGGCGCTTCTCTTCCTCCCTCCAGACGGCCACACACAAGGCGGCAGCCCCTTTAACAAATCCCAGCGGCAGCCCCTCCTCTTCTCCCAGCGGCAGCCCCTCCTACAACACCAGGCGGCAAACAAAACCGTGAGGGAGAGAGAGAAAACGAGAGCGGCGGTTTCTCAATCACACGAGAGAGAGAGAGAGAGGGCACAATGAAAAACTCTGATATTAGGTTTTGATTTTCGTCCTTATTACAGCCTTCCAAAACTGAAAAGACGTGCCCCATCAATCAAAAATTTGGCGGTTACGAATCTGAAATTCGGAATTAAAATTCGCGATATGTTGCAACACCCGGTTTTTGGTGTTGCAACACCTAGCTGTCCAGGAAATTCAGAGAGTAAAGAGTTGCAACACCCTGTTTTGGTGTTGCAACACCTTTGTCAAAAAATTCAACAAAACTGCATATCACATTCCAGATAAAAGCTAGCGCGTGTCCGGTGGTTTTTACCGACTCGGATGGGAACCACACCCAACATATCTCTCGGGCGAGATCCCGGCGATCAGTTCTTTAATCTAAGGAACAATTAGCTCACGGGCGGTGATCTCGACTTGATCCCCAACCTGCAGGTATTATCCTCCATAACTTATTGATCTCTTTTGATTTAGATTTTGCAAGATTAAATCGGGAGAATCTCTTGAACATCGCTAAAACTAGCAGCTTGAATATTGTCGTCTATTTTTTTAAGATTGTTTCCTCAATAGGTTGACATGAAAATTTAATTCATGGATGCACGCAAAGTGATTTGTGACCGCTTGACGGTATGCAAATAATTAAATTAACTCGGCGAGAACAAAAATGATCAACTTATGCGACCGCTTGACTGTATGCAAAATAAAACTATAATTATCTTATTGTGCAATTAAAGTCCATTGTGAAAATTCTGATGATCAAGTATTTGAATTGTGAGTATTATTGAAGTTGAATTTGAATGCCGCTATTTCTAATTTTCATTGGGTAGTCTGCCATTTCTCCCAACAGAAATCCATCCGCATAATATATTTATTTACTTAGTTTTAAGTCTTTTTAATATAATCTAAAAATTAGGAACACCAACTATGTAAGTTATCCGATGCTTAGAAGATGTAATATTTGGAAAATAAGTTCCATCCAATATGAGTCATGCATCCATTGATGAATTATTAATGCATTTGATGATCATCAACCAGCTTCTTGTTTTTTGTCAAATAACACAAACAAATTGAACACAAATGTATTTTGTTTGCTTGCGTTCTGCATGAAGCCAAACTAGGCCTCAATTTGTTCATGTTTGACTGCTGGGAATCAACTTATGGAGAAACAATATCACCGGAATGATCCCTGCCTCCATTGGTAACATATCTTCGCTCATGGAAATTGTCTTTTCAGAAAATAACCTATTTGGAAGAATCCCTGAGAGCATGGGCAGGTTGACAAATCTACAGACCCTGTTGATTGAAGAGAATATGTTCACAGGGGAGTTTCCTCCATCCTTCTTCAATCTCTCGTCACTACGCAATATTTATCTTTTATCCAACGCCTTAGAAGGAACTCTGCCGTCATCGATGTTTGAAACAATGCCAATTCTTCAACGTTTTCTCCTGGGCATGAATCAGTTTCATGGCCCAATTCCAGCTTCAGTATCAAATGCATCTCATCTTATTGAACTCGACCGGGAAAAGAATGGATTCAGTGGATTTATACCCTCACTTGGAAATTCACAAAATTTAGGGTGGGTGACGCTTGGTTTTAATCAACTGGAAGCTAAGGAAGCCGATGACTGGAGATTCGTGGCATCATTGACCAACTGTAGCTCTCTAGTTGTACTGGACCTACAGCATAACAAGCTCAGTGGTATTCTTCCGAGCACTTTAGTTGATCTTTCTCCTGGAATTACTATAATTGCACTTTCTAATAATAGGATTTCAGGAAATCTTCCCGATGAACTGGGGAATCTCATCAATCTTACAACGTTTGAAGCTGATGATAATCTCTTGACTGGCCGGTTACCATCCTCCATTGGTAATCTTAAGAGCCTGCATGTTTTGAGTTTAGCGGGAAATAGGTTCGATGGCCAAATTCCTGACTCCATTAGCAAACTTTCCCAGTTGAATCAGCTTTACTTGTGGAATAACCTGTTTAATGGTAGCATGTTTACCGGCTTTAAGAATCTAGTGAACTTGCAAGAGCTTGATCTATCATGGAACAAATTTAGTGGAGAAATCCCCAAAGAAATTCTCGGCCTTCCGTCTCTCTCAGTGATATTTGATATCTCAAATAATCTGCTCACAGGGAAATTGCCGGCTGAAATTGGCAAATTGACAAATTTGAATTGGTTTTCAGCTGCGAACAACAATCTATCTGGCGAAATACCCACCACACTTGGAAATTGTCTTAGCTTGGAAAAACTTTATTTACAAGGAAATTCATTTGAAGGCGCCATTCCTCAGTCTTTGAGCAACTTGAAAGGACTACGTGAATTAGATCTTTCGCACAACAATCTCGTTCAGCAAGTTCCGATATTCCTTGAAAAACTCAATGGGCTTCTCATTCTGAATTTATCATTCAATGAACTAGAAGGCAACGTACCAGGAAATGGTATCTTCAAAAACTCTACTGCAGTTTCACTATATGGGAACAAGAATCTGTGTGGAGGAAACGCTGAACTTCATTTGCCATTATGTGAAAATGAAACTTCTAGAAATTCAAAGGGACGAAAACATACGAGTCTCATACTCAAGATACTCATTCCAATCGTCAGCATAGTCCTATGTTCAGCATTTGGTTTTGGAATTTTCATCACTTTGTGTCGCATTAAAAACTCTAAGAAGAAGTCCTCCTTCAATCTCATTGAAGATTAGTTCAAAAGAACTTCGTATGCTGAACTTTTAAAGGCAACAGATGGGTTCTCATCTTCTAATCTGATTGGAGTTGGGGATTTGGCTCTGTTTACAAAGGAGTTATACAACCTGGCGAAACTGTTGTCGCTGTCAAGGTACTGGATCTCGATCGGCATGGTGCTTCGAAGAGCTTTATGGCTGAATGTGAAGCACTGAGAGGCATCCGACATCGAAATCTCGTGAAGGTATTGACAGCATGCTCATCTGCGGATTTCAATGGGAGAGATTTCAAAGCATTGGTACTAAAGTACATGCATAATGGAAGCTTGGATCAATGGTTGCATCAAGATGAATTCAGTTCTGAAATAAAAATGTTAAAATTTGAGATGAGATTAAGCATAGCAGTTGATGTGGCTTCTGCACTCGATTATCTGCACAATCTCGGACATGCACAAATCGTTCACTGCGATTTGAAGCCGAGTAATGTTCTTCTTGATGAGGAGATGACTGCGCATTTGAGTGATTTCGGTCTAGCGAAGATCCTTCTTGACAAAGATGACAAGCAAAGTGCATCAATTGGGATAAAAGGAACCATTGGATATGTTCCTCCAGGTTAGTTTTCAACCATTTTCTCACTCTAAAAAATACAACAAAAAATAGTTTGATCAATGCACCTCTCACCCGCCCAGTCAGTACACCATTATTAATAGTCATTGGTCACATAAGCATATGTGCTGATTTTTTAATGTACGTGTTGGTGAGCATCGATCAAATAGTAATCCTCAAGTGTGGATGCTTTAATGATTAAAAAAGGAGATATTTTTGTTAGTAAAATGAGTCCGTCGTATTAAAACTAGTCCAATAAATTATGAATTTGATTGATCATGTTCATAAATAATTCAGAATCTGAGTATTAAGGTAATAAACCACTCTCATAGACACTTGAATGACATATCTGAAATTTTCTTTCAGAATATGGAATGGGAAGTCAGGCTTCTCCTCAGGGAGATGTATACAGCTACGGAATTCTACTTCTTGAGCTATTCACAGGAAAAAGACCAACAGATGAAATGTTCTTAGATAGCTTATGTTGCGGAACGCTTAGGGCTCTTGGTAGACCGGTTCACTTGAACCGCCTCAGCTCGTGAGCGAGCTAAGCGCGCAAACAGTCAATTAGAGGTTCGATGAGTACGCAGAGACTTTTTAACGTGGAAAACCCGGAAAGGGTAAAAAACCACGCGGCCGGAGCTGTGCCGACCAAACTTCACTATCTTCTGGAGGAGTTACAACTCGGAAGCTAGAACTCGAGCGCGACAGGCCGCTGCTCGTTACAATACTTGGAGAAAGAGAGCTTCGAGGGTGACAGGCCACCTCTCGGAAAAACTAAGTCCTTTTTTCCTTCTGAGACTGCTAGTCGCCTTTCGGAAGCGGGAAGGTCAGTCGCCTTTCCCTTCTGAGCTCGTTACAATACTTGGAGAAAGAGAGCTTCGAGGGTGACAGGCCACCTCTCGGAAAAACTAAGTCTTTTTTCCTTCTGAGACTGCTAGTCGCCTTTCGGAAGCGGGAAGGCCAGTCGCCTTTCCCTTCTGAGAAATGCTGGTCGCCTTTCGGAAGCGGGAAGGCCAGTCGCCTTTCCCTTCTGAGAAATGCTGGTCGCCTTTCTGGAAGCGGGAAGGCTAGTCGCCTTTCCCTTCTGAGAAACGCTGGTCGCCTTCCTGGAAGTGAGAAGGTCAGTCGTCTTTCCCTTCTGAGAAATGCTGGTCGCCTTTCTGGAAGCGGGAAGGCTAGTCGCCTTTCCCTTCTGAGAACGCTGGTCGCCTTTCTGGAAGATGAAGATCTTCAAGTCCCGAAGGAGATCTTCAAGTCCCGAAGGAGATCTTCAAGTCCCGAAGGAGATCTTCAAGTCCCGAAGGAGATCTTCAAGTGCCGAAGGAGAATTCCGCAAAAGTCTGCAAGGAGCTCTCCCGGGTCCAGAAGTCAAGGTCCTCTCAAATGAAGCCATGGGGCTCCTTTTATAGTTTTTGCCGGGGGCGGCCCGGTAATTTTGCCGTTGGCAGTTTCCATAAATGCTCGGTGGACGAATCACATTCTCCGGTTCGGGGCTTTCGGATCACTATTTTTCGTAAATGACCACCTTGCCCCTCGGGCAGCTTGGGCAGTTCGGGCAGTTCCGTTGGAGGTGAAAAAGACGACTAACTGTTCCTGAAAAGTGAGAAGCCTGAAACCCGAAATGTGAGAAGCCGGAAAGACAAAAAGTGAGAAGCCGGAAAGACAAAAAGTGAGAAGGCTTCCCGACTGCGTTCAGAAACGTTCTGAGCGCGGGTTAGCGCTGAAGCTCCCCGAATGCGCGACGGGCCCCGAGAGATGCCTCGGACGGACGGTGAATCGAGGAGCCGCTCCCTAGCGAGCGGTTGAAGTCCTCCGGAGGGGAGCGGGGCGCCGGACCGCACCCCTAGAAGGAGTGGGTACGGCCGCGCACCCCCGAGCGGGGAGGGTGCGGCTCGGCCGCACCCCTTGGGGGGTGCGGCTCGGCCGCACCCCACAAGGGGTGCGGCTGGGCCGCACCCCCCTGGGGGGTGCGGCTGGGCCGCACCCCCCTGGGGGGTGCGGCTGGGCCGCACCCCCCTGGGGGGTGCGGCTTGGCCGCACCCCCTTGGGGGATGCGGCACCCCCTTGGGGGGTGTAGCCGGCTCGTACCCCCTTGGGGGTGTGGTCGGCCCGTACCCCCTTTGAGGGGTGCGACTTGGTCGACCATTCTCCTTGGGGGGTGCGAGTGAGCCAGACCCCCCCAAGGTGGTGCGGTCGGGACGCGTTCGGGCTATCTCCTTGCGGCGAGGGGTGTAGCCCGCGCGCTGCCGTGCGCCTTTGCGCGTGATTACGTACATACTTGGGGCTCATGCGTGCTTCGATCGTTGCCCCCACCTCTCTTCTGCGAGGTTTTCTTTGGGCGCGTCCTGAGGCCTTCACGGGTGTACAACATAAGCCCCCCAAACCTTCGGAGTCCGAGTTCCTGATCGAGGAGTTCGAAGGTTTTGATTTTTCTTCGGCGGCTTTACCCCTTGTCCTCTGTGTGGCGCTTTTTTGGGTAGGAGTTGATGTCGGAGGGTGTTGGCTCTCTGAGGTTGTCGTAGGCTTGCTGCCAGGTTCTGATATCCGCGTGGGCTGTGGGGTTTCTGCAAAGTGACAGATTAGCTTGCACGGTTCTGAGCCCGCGGCTTTTTTCACAATAGAAAATTTAGCTTGCGCAAGTCTGTGCTTGCGGCTTTTTTCACAATAGAAAATTTAGCTTGCGCAAGTCTGTGCTTGCGGCTTTCTTGCACGAGTCGGGCTCGCGGCTTGGCCGGTGAATAGCGTTTGTATTCAAACCATGGGTGAACGCAGGGGGGGCAGGCCCCGACGTCACCGGGACTCGACGGCGGAGGAGAAGGGCGAACCTTCAATCGACGGCGGTGCAAAGTCCCCGGGGCAGGGCCCCGAAGTGGCCGGTGAATAGCTGGTGTATTCAAACCGGGGGCGTACGTAAGGGGGGCAGGCCCCTATGACGCTGGGGCTTGACGGCGGAGGAGAAGGGCGAACCTTCAATCGACGGCGGTGCAAAGCCCCCGAGGCAGGGCCTCGAAGTGCCCGGTGAATAGCTGGTGTATTCAAACCAGGGGCGTACGTAAGGGGGGCAGGCCCCTACGACGCTGGGACTTGACGGCGGAGGAGAAGGGCGAACCTTCAATCGACGGCGGTGCAAAGCCCCCGAGGCAGGGCCTCGAAGTGCCCGGTGAATAGCTGGTGTATTCAAACCGGGGGCGTACGTAAGGGAGGCAGGCCCCTACGACGCTGGGACTTGACGGCGGAGGAGAAGGGCGAACCTTCAATCGACGGCGGTGCAAAGCCCCCGAGGCAGGGCCTCGTTGCAAAGTTTTTCTTAAGTGTGTGAAGGTGTCAAAACATAGCTTTTCAATAAGAAATCATTCGGTGCACAGCTTTATGTAAGATAAGATAGGTGCACGAGTCTGAGCTCGCGGCTTTTATATAAATTATAAGATAGATTCGCACGAGTCAGAGCTCGCGGCTTGGTACAGAAATTGGAGATAAGTCTGCACGAGTTTGAGCTCGTGGCTTAGTACATGGTAGAGGTCCTGGGATCACTGGTAAAAGCGGCGCAGGTTTTGAGCGTTCCAGGTGCGTGGCAAAGTCTTCCCTTCCGCCGTCCTGAGTCTGTATGTTCCGGGTTTTACGACTGCGGTGACTACGTACGGGCCTTCCCAGGCCGCTGAGAGCTTGTCTCCTTGGGGACCTTTACCGGCGGACTCGATGCTGCGTAGGACGAGATCTCCTACGTTGATTGGTCTGGGCTTCACCCTCCTGTCGTAGGTCTGGGCTACACGCATTTGGTAGAGTGCAGCACGGTAAGCTGCGTTGTCCCGGACTTCGGGGATTAGATCGAGGTTTTCTCGGAGCAGTCCGTCATTCTTGTTGGGGTCGAAGGTGAGTACTCGAGCACTCGGAACGCCGATGTCGACGGGGATGATAGCTTCGGTTCCGTAACAAAGGTTATAAGGTGTTTCCCCCGTAGGAGTCCTTTCCGTTGTGCGATACGCCCACAATACATTTGGGAGCGCGTCTACCCACTGTCCCCCGGCTTCTTCCAAACGTGTTTTCAGTCCTTTGAGGATGGTGCGGTTCGTGACTTCTACTTGTCCGTTGGTTTGTGGATGCGCCACGGCCGTGTAGCGCAGGTTGATCTTCAGATCCTCGCACATCTTGGTGAAGGACTTCCCAGTGAATTGAGTGCCGTTGTCGGCAATGATCGTAGCCGGGATGCCGAAGCGGCAAACGATGCTCTTCCAGACGAATTGTTTGGCGTTTTCTTCGGTGATCTTGGCCAGGGGCTCCGCCTCCACCCATTTGGTGAAGTAGTCGATGGCTAGGATGATGAACTTCCTCTGCCCAGACGCTAGAGGTAGGGGACCGAGGAGGTCGATCCCCCATTGTGCGAATGGCCACGCACTCTGCAGCGTGGTAGGTGAGACCGGGGGTTGATGGGGCATGTTGGCGTGTAGCTGACAGCTTTTGCATCTCTGGACAAAGTCGGCTGCGTCCTTTCTCATCGTCGGCCAATAGAAGCCTTGACGCAGTATTTTCCGCGCTAATGCCTTCCCGCCTAGGTGCTCTCCGCAGACTCCTCTGTGTACTTCCCTGAGTACGTAGTCCGCCTCGCTTGCCGGCAGGCATTTCAGGTATGGTCCTGAGAATGCCCGTTTGTAAAGCTCCCCGTCTATAATGGCGAACGATGCAGCCCGCATTCGCAGCCTTCGCGCCTCTAGGCGATCTTCAGGAAGGTGCCCTTGCTCCAGGTAGGCTCGTAATGGGGTCATCCAGGACGACTCCTCCTGGTGGATGGTTGTGATTTCCCATGGCCCTTGAATGCTTGGGATCACAACTTCTTCGATTCGGCGTCTTCGAGACTGGTAGCTGGAGGGTGAGGTGGCGAGCTTGGATAGAGCATCCGCCCTGGTATTCTGCTCTCGGGGGATGTGTAGGATCTGATATGATGAGATCTTTTGGAGAAGTGACTTTGCGAATGCGAGGTATTTCGCCATCTGCTCGCTCTTAGCCTCGTAATCTCCTTCAACCTGTGGGACCACGAGTTGGGAGTCTGTATAAATCGTTAGGTTCTCGACTTTGCAGTCGATAGCGAGCCGGAGACCGGCGATTAGTGCTTCGTATTCCGCGATGTTATTTGTTGCGGGGAACTTTAGCCGGAGTCCGTAATCCAGGGTGATCCCTTCGGGGCTCATAAGGAGTAATCCTGCTCCGGCCCCTTCAGCTCCCGAGGCGCCGTCGACATAGAGGGTCCACCGCGTGCTAGCGGTGTCTTTGATGAGGGTTGTTTCTGGCGGGATGGTGTATTCTACCACGAAGTCGGCGAGCACCTGCGACTTGATGTCGGGGCGGGGCAGGAATTGGATGTCGAACTCGCCGAGTTCTACGGCCCACTTTACAAGTCTCCCTGAGACTTCCGGCTTCTGGAGGATCGCCCGTAATGGGAGTTGTGTCAATACCTTGACTGCGTGAGCCTGGAAGTAGGGTCTGAGTTTTCTAGCCGAGAAAACAAGAGCCAAGGTCGTCTTGTCTGCTGCCGGATATCTGGTTTCGGTATCGGTGAGGACTTTGCTGAGGTAGTAGATCGGTCGCTGCACCCCTCCTTCGTCCTTCACAAGCACTGAGCTAAGAGTCGTAGGCGATACGGCCAGGTACAAGAACAGAGTTTCCCCGGGGGTGGGCTTTGACAGAAGCGGTGGCGAAGCCAGGTACTGCTTGAGAAGCTCGAAGGCCACCTGGCACTCGTCTGTCCATTGGAAACCTGAATGTCGCGCTCCCCGGAGGATTTTGAAGAAGGGGAGGTACTTGTCTCCTGTTCGTGATAAGAAACGGGACAAAGCTGCGATCCTCCCGTTTAGGCGTTGCACTTCCTTAATTGAGCGAGGTGGCGACATATCCTCCAACGCCTTGATCTTCTCGGGGTTGGCCTCGATTCCCCGATGGGTTACCATGAAACCTAGAAACTTCCCCGCCGTCACACCAAACGCACACTTGCTGGGGTTGAGCCGCATCTGGAAGCGACGGAGAAGCTGGAAGCACTTTTCTAAGTCTTCCAAGTGGTCGCGCCGGTGGACGCTCTTTACTAGCATGTCGTCCACGTAAACCTCCATCGTTTCTTCGATGAGGTCCTTGAAGACCTTATTCATCAGCCTTTGGTAAGTGGCTCCGGCGTTTTTAAGGCCGAAGGGCATCACCTTGTAGCAGTAGACTCCCCGGTCGGTGCGGAAGGCGGTATGCTCTTCGTCTGCGGGGTTCATCCTTATCTGGTTGTAACCTGAATAAGCATCCATAAAGCTGAGTAGCTCGTGTCCTGATGTAGCGTCGACGAGCTGGTCAATCCTTGGCAGGGGGAAACTATCCTTCGGGCAGGCTTGGTTCAGGTTGCTGTAGTCGACGCACATTCGTCATTTCCCCGAGGCCTTTTTGACCATGACCACGTTGGCGAGCCATGTGGGATATTCTGCTTCACGAATGAATCGTGCCTCCAGGAGCTTAGCTACCTCTTCCTCGATTGCTTTTAGGCGCTCGGGGGCGAAGTTCCTCTTTTTCTGAATCACGGGTCTGCAGGCGGGGTTGATGTTTAGCGAGTGAAAGATGACGTTGGGATCTACCCCGGGCATGTCCTCCGGGCTCCATGCGAAAAGGTCCTCGTTCTCCTGCAGGAAGGTGGTGAACTTCTCTTGCTCTTGTGATGTTAAGAGTGACCCGACCTGAACAGTTCGAGTTGGGTCTCGCCGGGAGAGCGGTACTTCTACTAGCCCTTCAACGGGCGTTCCTCGCTGCAGATTCGCCTCGTCTCGCAGGTCGAAGTTATTGATGTTGAGAGCGGTCGCCCTTGCTGGCTGAGCCTGCTTCAGGTAGCAAGTCCTGGCTGCCTCTTGGTATCCTCTTACGACTCCTATTCCTGCGGCAGTGGGGAACTTCATAGCTAAGTGTGGAATGGAGGGGATTGCCCCAAAGATCGACTGGAGCGGTCTCCCGAAGATGGCATTGTAGGCGGAGGTGGATTCTACCACCATGAACTGGATGTTGTGTGTTGACTGTCTTGGAAATTCGCCCAATGTGACTGGTAGAATGATCATGCCTTGCACCGGGACGGGTCTGTTGTCGAAGCCGTAGACGGGCCCGGCTGCTGGACTAAGCTGATCTTTGGTGAGCTTCATACTTTGCAAGGTGGAGAGGAACAGGACATCGACTGAGCTTCCATTGTCGACTAGTATTCTCTTTACTTTGAAGCAGGGATCCCCGATCCCTGCGCTGATCACGAGCGGATCCTGGTGTGGAAGCCGCAACCCTCGTAAGTCTTCATCTCCGAAAGCTATCGTAATATCCTGCTTGAGTTTTTTGTCTTCGCGGTCTCTTACGGGCTGGGCGATCGAGAGGATCTGCGACGCCAGGACTGGCGGTCCGGCGATCGTCTCGATTTCTCCCACCATCGACCTTCCTCCACCTGCGCCTCGGGGGGCGGGGGGCTGCTCTCCTGCCTCCCTGGGCTGCTGGGGCTGATTGGGGATCTGGCCTTGTAAGAATCTTCCCAGGAGTCCCTGGCGGATGAGGCGCTCGATTTCGTCTTTGAGCCTGGTGCACTCTTCGGTGGTATGCCCGGTTCCTCGATGAAACTCGCAGTATCTGGACTGGTCACCCCTCGGATTTGGCGGGGGTATCCGGGGCATGCGAAGTTCGGGGTTGTTCTGAATGGCGTAGAGCACGTTCGTTCTGGTGGTGTTCAGCGGGGTGTAGGTCCTGGGCGGCTGCGGTCCCAGATCCCTTCGGGGGTCATGCCGACGTCCGTCACCGCGGCGCTCCTCGCCGCGACGATCTTCTCGTTCGCGAGGAGCTTGATCTGTTCCCCTTTTCTTTCCTTGGCTTCCTTCGAACTGCCGACGGTGCGCTTCGATGGCCTCATCTGCAGCTATTTGCGCTTCGACCCTGTGAACAAGGTCGGGATAGCTTGGTACGGTTTCTCTCATGAGAGCCGAATAGAATCCACTTGGGCGGAGTCCTCCTAAGAAAACTCCTCGCAAGAGTTCGGGGTCGACCCCTGGGATCTGTCGTGCCTCGGTAGTGAAGCGTCGGAAGAAGTCCTTGAGTGTCTCTCCGTCGTTCTGGCGGATCCCTGAGAGATGGGAGGGATCCCGGACAATTCGGCGGTTGGCGATGAACTGATCCACGAACTGTTGCGCCATTTCCGTGAAGTTGTTGATGGCCCCATTCCGCAGAGAATGGAACCAAGTGCGCGCTTGGCCTTTCAAGGTTGCCGGGAACACCTGGCAGAGGAGCTGATCAGGAGCGCTGTAGATCCTCATGACGGTGGTGAAGTGATTGACGTGTTCCAAAGGGTCGTCCGTCCCGTCGAATGTCTCGATGTTAGGAAGCTTGAAGCCATTCGGGATTGGATGAGCTAGGACTTGAGGTGACAGGGGGGATCCCCGATGCGCGGGGCGGCGAGCGAGCGCGGCGCGTCGTCCTGCTTGGGCATACTCTTCTTCGATCATATCACGTATTTCTTCGCGCGTAGTCCTTTCCGTTACCCGCTCAGGGGCGGCTCTTCTGGGGTGAAGGCGACGGTGGTCAGCTTCCGGGCCTCCAGCCGGCGGGGCAAGGTGAGCGGAACTCGCCGCGTTGGAGAATCCTTCTGAAGCCTCGTCTTCCTGGACGGCTTCTTGGTTCGGGACAAGGTTTAGAACTGGGGGCGGCGGTGCGTTCGGAGCTGGCGGCTGGACCGGAGCTTGAGGAGCCCCGAGATCCCTTACGAGAGCCAACATTTCGGCTTGGTGTTCTTCGATTCGCCGCATGCGCACTTCCAGCCCCGCTGCTGGCGCAGGGGGTGCCCTCTCTGCGGGTGGTGCATCGATTTGCGAGGGGGAGGGAGCTGGGTCGACGCGTCCCTCCAGCGCTGATCCCTCCGCAGTGCGAGTACTCTTCCTTGCCATTGCGGTTGGTCTTCAATAAGTTCTGGGAATGTTCCCACAGACGGCGCCAAACTGTTGCGGAACGCTTAGGGCTCTTGGTAGACCGGTTCACTTGAACCGCCTCAGCTCGTGAGCGAGCTAAGCGCGCAAACAGTCAATTAGAGGTTCGATGAGTACGCAGAGACTTTTTAACGTGGAAAACCCGGAAAGGGTAAAAAACCACGCGGCCGGAGCTGTGCCGACCAAACTTCACTATCTTCTGGAGGAGTTACAACTCGGAAGCTAGAACTCGAGCGCGACAGGCCGCTGCTCGTTACAATACTTGGAGAAAGAGAGCTTCGAGGGTGACAGGCCACCTCTCGGAAAAACTAAGTCCTTTTTCCTTCTGAGACTGCTAGTCGTCTTTCGGAAGCGGGAAGGCCAGTCGCCTTTCCCTTCTGAGCTCGTTACAATACTTGGAGAAAGAGAGCTTCGAGGGTGACAGGCCACCTCTCGGAAAAACTAAGTCCTTTTTCCTTCTGAGACTGCTAGTCGCCTTTCGGAAGCGGGAAGGCCAGTCGCCTTTCCCTTCTGAGAAATGCTGGTCGCCTTTCGGAAGCGGGAAGGCCAGTCGCCTTTCCCTTCTGAGAAATGCTGGTCGCCTTTCTGGAAGCGGGAAGGCTAGTCGTCTTTCCCTTCTGAGAAACGCTGGTCGCCTTCCTGGAAGTGAGAAGGCCAGTCGCCTTTCCCTTCTGAGAAATGTTGGTCGCCTTTCTGGAAGCGGGAAGGCTAGTCGTCTTTCCCTTCTGAGAACGCTGGTCGCCTTTCTGGAAGATGAAGATCTTCAAGTCCCGAAGGAGATCTTCAAGTCCCGAAGGAGATCTTCAAGTCCCGAAGGAGATCTTCAAGTGCCGAAGGAGAATTCCGCAAAAGTCTGCAAGGAGCTCTCCCGGGTCCAGAAGTCAAGGTCCTCTCAAATGAAGCCATGGGGCTCCTTTTATAGTTTTTGCCGGGGGCGGCCCGGTAATTTTGCCGTTGGCAGTTTCCATAAATGCTCGGTGGACGAATCATATTCTCCGGTTCGGGGCCCTCGGATCACTATTTTTCGTAAATGACCACCTTGCCCCTCGGGCAGCTTGGGCAGTTTGGGCAGTTCGGGCAGTTCCGTTGGAGGTGAAAAAGGCGACTAACTGTTCCTGAAAAGTGAGAAGCCTGAAACCCGAAATGTGAGAAGCCGGAAAGACAAAAAGTGAGAAGCCGGAAAGACAAAAAGTGAGAAGGCTTCCCGACTGCGTTCAGAAACGTTCTAAGCGCGGGTTAGCGCTGAAGCTCCCCGAATGCGCGACGGGCCCCGAGACATGCCTCGGACGGACGGTGAATCGAGGAGCCGCTCCCTAGCGAGCGGTTGAAGTCCTCCGGAGGGGAGCGGGGCGCCGGACCGCACCCCTAGAAGGAGTGGGTACGGCCGCGCACCCCCGAGCGGGGAGGGCGCGGACTGGCCGCACCCCAAGGGGGGGTGCGGCTCGGCCGCACCCCAAGGGGGGGTGCGGCTCGGCCGCACCCCTTGGGGGGTGCGGCTCGGCCGCACCCCACAAGGGGTGCGGCCGGGCCGCACCCCCCTGGGGGGTGTAGCCGGCTCGTACCCCCTTGGGGGTGTGGTCGGCCCGTACCCCCTTTGAGGGGTGCGACTTGATCGACCATTCTCCTTGGGGGGTGCGAGTGAGCCGGGCCCCCCCAAGGTGGTGCGGTCGGGACGCGTTCGGGCTATCTCCTTGCGACGAGGGGTGTAGCCCGCGCGCTGCCGTGCGCCTTTGCGCGTGATTACGTACATACTTGGGGCTCGTGCGTGCTTCGATCGTTGCCCCCACCTCTCTTCTGCGAGGTTTTCTTTGGGCGCGTCCTGAGGCCTTCACGGGTGTACAACAGCTTAAGTCTGAGAGAATATGTTGAGAGGTCGTATACGGATAATCTCATGGAGATCATTGATCCATCTTTAGTAAAGGATGCTCAAACTAGAGTTCACGGCACCCGAAACCAGATCTTTGAGGAACTAAAATGTGTATATTTAGTCATAAAAATTGGTCTTTTATGTTCTTTGAATGATAATAAAGAGCGCATGGAAATGGGAGATGTCACTGTTGAATTGAATGCTGTCAGGAAGGCATTTGAGAAGATGCTGGATCAACATAGAGTTTGAGTAATGAAATTATTTGACTGGGAAAATTGCAAGTATCAGCGTTTATATATGTGGAGGGAGAATGATTGTATTGTAGCTGACTGATGGATATACCCTGCATTTTCAGCCCTAGAATTACTCTATACAAAGGGCAATTTCTTGTAATATTGTTTCGTGACTAGATTCAATAAGAAACCCTAGCATAGTCGATGTGAAATGGTAAATTTTGAATCATGTAAATCCGTGTTATTTACTTTTTGCAGCTTTTAGCTCACGTTTTGTTCTTTCTATTGGTCGTGCGAGTCTTGTGAAGATTTATATGGTATTTTCAGATGGAATATTTCGATGATAATATGCATGGTCATCTATACTATTTTTTTAACAAAAAAGCTAATGCAATCCAATAGTTGACTCGAAATTGAGCAAATTTCTAAATTTGTATATCAAGAATCATTGTTGCATTCAAACCGAATTGTTTCTGCTATTAATTTATGTAATTTCTCTGGGTGAACCGGTTCTTGGCTGAGTCATTAGGCGCCAGTTCAGGCGAGTGGTTTAGGCCCTGGCGAGTCAATAAAATCACTCGATAATTATGTTTTTGATAGTTAGGAGATTTCATGATTATCAAGCAACGACATATGCTGAAGGCTCTGTTTGGTTGGGATGTTGCTGATGGAAAGCTGCTGATGAAAAGCTGCTGATAGGAAAATTGCTGATTCTGGAAAACGGAGTTTTGTTAATAAACTGTTTGGGTGAAATGGAGTTTGTAAAAAAGAATTTTGAAAAAGTTGTTTGGAAACAAAACAGAGTTTTGAGCAAATTTTTCTCACCAAATATCAGAAAATATATATATTTTCCATCATATAATACCAAACACAAAAAAATAATGTCCACATGAACCATATGTCATGATATCTCCTTCTACGACCTAGATTCATACAACTGATCCGCTATACTATCGCGTAGCGCGATCATCTCCTCTACACCACCTGCAGTGTCAGGGCATGTATCTTGCCGCTCTTGTGTGGCCACTCCATCATCTCTATCCCTCTGCTCGAACTCACTGAAATCAAAATCCACACGCGAAGGGTGTCGGCGAATGAAATTATGTAAAGTCATCGTGGCCATCACAATATCTGCCTCTTTGTCAAAGCGAAAGCTTGGCATGTCCCGCAATATGACCCACTTCTTCTTCCAAACACCGAACGATCGTTCTATCACACTTCTAAGCGATGAATGCGCATGATTAAACATCTCTCGACGTCCTTCTGCGCGACATCCACCACAGGCAAAGTCTAGCAGATGATACCTTGTATCTGGATATGGTTTTAAATATTCTTTTTGCAGAGGATAGCCAGCATCAACCAAGTAATATTTTCCTGAAAAATATTATAAAATGTTTAAAAATTGATATATTTTTTAAAGTAATAATTAGATGAACTGAATTTTTACTATTTACCTTGAGGTGGATGAGAGAACGTATAACGAGGATCAGTAATTGCATGATTGAATATGCGACTATCGTGCGCAGATCCCTCCCAACCTGCCATAACGAAAGTGAAGCACATGTTGAAATCACCATGACATTTTGTGTCGGTCTGCCCTTTCTCCCAATATATGGAACTTGACCTCCCACTGGTATGCACGCGTCGACATGTGTTCCATCTATTGCCCCAACGCAATCTTTAAATAAAGACATATAACGCATGTCATACATAATCTCCGGCGGAGTGCAGCCGAAAGACCTATCTGATGGATGAATCACTTCCTCGGCTAACTTCAACAAAGCGCGAAGACCTCGAGCAAAAAATCTGCTAGTTGTCTCCGTTGAGTGCTGAAATCGCTCGCGTGTTTTTCTCATTTATTCATTATGCGACAAAATGTACACTGTCAATGCTAGGACTTCTCTTGATGCAGTTGTTCTTGTGCCCTGAAAACCACACTTCTCTTCCAAAGAATGCAATAGATCCATAAAAATTTCTTGACTCATCATGAATGAGTCATGAAATCTCACTCGAGTACCACGAAGTAGCTCTCCAACCCATTTATCGTCTGTTTGCTTTGAAGTCATGGATGGAACTGGATGGTTTAACAGCGAGGTGTGTTCGGAGATATAACATATTGCTGCCACCACATTTTGATGATGGGCGATAGCATAATTTCTTCTAATGATCGCGTACTCCTCGTGCTCTGCTCTGGTATTCTCTGATTCATCACTAGACATTTTCTGTTAAAATAATGAAATCAATTAACATTATCACCAAGGAAAAATCTCATAATGTCTGTAGTGCTCACATCAAGTATTTAACATTATCACCACAAAAACAAAAAACATAAATGTGTCCACATCTAAACAACAAAATATAACATTCATATAGTTCATAAACAAAATATAACAAAATATAACATATCATAATGCAAGTCAAAATGATGTCTCCAACTACCCCCCACGAGTATATCGGTTCTTCAGCCACTTGATGTTCATGCCTTCTAGAAGGCACATGAAAGTCTCTCTATGTTTTGTTTCCATCAAATATGTGATGGAAAAATCATAGAAGTCTTCATCAAACTGCACTTCTAAGTACGTGCCTAATTTTTCTAGTGCTTGTCCAATAGTAAAAGAAGATGATGAAATCTTGGGTGGCTCCTGGATGCATCGACTGATGATCTTCGATGACTCGGTCAAATCTTCTAACATCGAGCTAGCACATTTCTTTTTTCCTTTCTTTCTTTTTTTGCTTGTTTCTGATATATTTGTGGTCTCGGCTGGATGAGAAACTCTGCTAACCTCAATGTCATCATGTTCATCCTCTGACATTGCTCTTTCATCGATAGACTCTGTAGCAAGATTTTTGGAGTGAGGTGTACAAGCCTGATGTCCTGTAGCGACAACCGAACTAAACATCATGTTCAGTTTATCCTCTAACTCTGGAGGGATTCCTGCATACCGGAATTTCTTTGCCAACAGGACAACCTAAAAAGAAGTGTTTTAAAATCAGATATTGAAAATATTAAAAAAAACTAATAAGAAATACCAATGATTTTTATTAATAAATACCTTCAATCTTTCATCCCACCACTCGTCTGAGGCGTCTATAGTCTTTCGTGATGGATTCCAACCCAAACCGGTCTCATCACGTTTCAACTCTGTCCATAATTCCACTCTTTCTTCAAATGATCCCATTTATTTTTAAGTTGGACTTTATCATATTTTTTACCGGTCTGCGCTTCAAAGTTTTTCATAACATTTGTCCACCCCTCTTTATTAAAATGCGTGGTTGGTCGATTACCACGCTCTATCTCTTTTATGCAGATATCACAAAATAGAATCACATCGTTATTGTCCCACATAGCGGACACCCCACCATCCTTTGCTTTGCCCATCCTTAAAACATTAAACAACATTAACGATATATATACAAATATCAAAACATACACACAAACACAACACAACACACAAACAACATATTCACACACACACAACAACACAACAAACATACACACCACATAAACACATACACACACACATACATACAACATAACAACACACACACACATAACACATAACAACAGACACACACACACATAAACACATACACACACATACATACAACACAACACACACATACATACAACATAACAATAACACACCAATAACACAACAAACATACACACCATACATACACAAAACAATATATGCACACAAAAACACACATACACCATACACCAACATCAACACAACACAACAACACCAACACAACACATAACTACACACACACACAACACACACACACAAACACATACACACACATACATACAACATAACAACACACACACAAACATAACACACATACACACAACATAACAACACACACATACACATAACACATAACAACACACACACACACATACACATAACACATAACAACACACACACACACATACATACAACATAACAACACACACATACATACACAAAACAATAACACACCAATAACACAACAAACATACACACCATACATACACAAAACAATATATGTACACACAAAAACACACATACACCATACACCAACACAACAACACCAACACATAACTACACACACACAGCGCACACACACATAAACACATACACACACATACATACAACATAACAACACACAAACATAACACATAACAACACACACACATAAACACACACAAATACATACAACATAACAACACACACACACACACATAACACATAACAACACACGCACACACACAAACAACATAACAACACACACACACACATAAACAAACAACACACACAAACAACATAACAACACACACGCACACATAAACAAACAACACACACACAAACAACATAACAACACAAATACATACACAAACACACACCAACACAAATACATACATACACAAACACACACCAACACAAATACATACATACACAAACACACACCAACACAAATACACAAACAAAAACCACACATACATAATGCACGCACAAAAACAACACAAGTACATACACCAATACATACGCCAAAATCTGGAAACAGGAAAAGCACAGCAGCCAATCACGTCAAAATATGAAAAAAAAATGATCAAAGTAGGAAAATCGGATGTGTTAGGGCAAAAAACGTGAAGAATCGAAGTACAAACAAACACAAACCCTAAACGAGGAAGAAAGAAACATACCTCGATCAGATCTGTGTTAGGGCGGAGAAAATCAAAAAATGCCACCGGGGAATAGGGTATGGCCTGCAAATGGGGGGAGAAATTCAAACAACAACTCGGGTAGAACTAGACGAGAGGTGGAGAAGAAAATCGAACCTTAAAATGAGCAAGATCGGTCGTCGCCGGCCTGCTCGCCGTCAGGAGGGAGGAAGATCGTCGTCGCCTGCTTCTGCAAAGAGGAATCGGGAGGAGGAGACCGCGGAGGCTGCGGTGAGACGTGATTCAAAGCCGCGGTTAGAGAATAGGGTAAAGTAGCGTTTATTAATAAACGCAGATTCGCAAATCAGCCAACCCAAACGCTACTTATTGCCTAAACGGAGTTTTCTCCCAACCGCACAGCAGCCAATCAGCTGAACCAAACGCCCCCGAAGTCGAGCACTCCAAAAGAAATTTTTGTAGGACATAGCCGTAGATTCGCATGTGAGATCAGATTCATCTAATATCCAGAAGCGCATAAAGGAAGTAAAGAGATTCGCTAGGAGAGCCACGGGAACCCTAGATATTTCTTGGCGCATTCACATAAGGGAAGAAGATAGAAGATTTTTGTTTCTATGGGGCAGGCGCAAATATCATATTTCTCGGCTTTCTTAGTACAATAAAAAAAAGGAGGAGAGACTTTAGTAATCTATGAACCATGCAATATCTTTATCATGTAGTAAATATCATTAGTGCTATTTCTAGATTAATCACATCAAGTAATTAAAGTGAATAAACAATAATCTCATTCTTTTTCTATTGTGCTCCCTTTACTTTGACAACATCATATCATGATTTTCAAACATTTGTTGTCAGAGCAATGTTGAATTTATTTTATAAATAAAGTAGGTCATATATTTTTGTATTATATTGTTATGTATTATATTTTATATTATGTATTTTAAGTCTAATTTGACTCATAAGTTATAAATACATAGCTTGAAAATTTCAACGGTTCTTCAAGCAACGATTGGGCTCTTAAGCACCTAATCTGCATGGATGGCCGGCTTGGAGTATGTTATTTGGCTCATTAATTAGCCACTCCCGCCCGGCCTACTTCGACTCATTGACTAGTTCTTGAAGTATATATATATAACAAATCATGTAAAAAAATTTAACACTGATATATCTTTTTTATCCTTAGCACAAAAAATGAATGTCTTTGAGCTTCTTGTTATGAGGTGGAGGAGAGCCTCCATGCTATATTCATTACTTCTAGTTAGAAAATTAATTCCAATGTCTGGTTCTATGTAATTACAGAAGAGTATACATGGAATTAACACTTTTAAAATCCTCCTCAAAAATGATAGATTTCTTTTTCTGCAATCAAATAACATAAATTAAAACGATGCATTCTTCGAAATATTTTTTCCCCTTTTAAATCTACTACAAACATGCAAATGCTCGGTTGGATGTTTGAAATTAATGTTTGCAAGTATTAGGAGGTTTTCAGCCGAATTCGTGTTGCACAATTAAGGACTTACCTCACCATCGATAAATCAAACTCTTACAATACAACGGTGGTGATGGGAATTGAATTTTTCACACCGCTGGGACGACGGATTTGGGCTTGAACTTGGAAGACCGCCTGGGGGGATAAAATTTTTAGAGGCCAAAACAAGAGGGTGTTGGGAAACTTGGAGTAGAACAACAGAGAGGTATGCAATAAAACGGAAAAGATCGCTGCAAACGCCGGCGATTCAGGAACACTGGAACAGTCCAGATCGGAGTTGTAGCCGCACAAAACTAAACCAGAACTTAAGTCTTTCTTGCCCTAACACAAACACGCCTAAGCCTTATATATTAGCTTACAAAAGACCACAATACCCTTCAGGAAAACAGTAAATAACATATAAATTAAAACGATGCATCCCGCAGATTACTGTTGCTGCAGGTAGGCTCGCCGATTGCTTCGCCATGCTCCCCGATTGCTTCGCCAGAACTGCTCCAAGTGGACCCCACAACAGGGAAGCCGCAACTTATGTTCTTAAAAAGCAGAATAGAAGTACAGAACATAATTAGTTCAAGACCAAGTCCGCATGACAATTGTTCAAAAGGCATGACATGACATATGAACGCTAATAATTAAGATTACATTTGTTTTCTTAATGCACCATATTATTTTATTGCCAAGGCCTTGTTGCTGAGCTCGTTTTGGCAAGCCGAAGACAGTTGAGAGCAGAACTCACCGCCGAGGTAAGCTCGAGCGCGGCGAACTTGATAGTGAACTCTGAAGGATCTTGCCTTGTTGAATCTGCCAGGAGTATGACGGTATGCTCATCACTGAAGAAGCGAGCTCTAGCTTGGTGAGATCATCGGTAGTATAGGCGAGTTCTCGAGCTCTAGCTTGATAAGCTCGCCGGTAGGCGGGCTCTAGAGCCTCCTTGCTTGACTTTCTTGTTCTCACATCTTCAAGTTAATGACCACTCTTTGGAGGTAAGGATCTCACCATTGAGTCGGGGCCCACCTTGACGAATATGAGTTGTACAATAATCACCAGGTCGGCTCTGCCAAAAGCTCGACTTTCTTGTTCTTTGAATGATTATAAAGAGCGCATGGAACTGGGAGATGTGATTGTTGAATTGAATGTTGTCCGGAAGGCATTTGAGAAGATACTTGATCAGTATATAGTTTGAGTAATGATAATTTGATTGGGAAAAGTGCAAGTATCATCGTTTATATATGTTGGGTGTATGATGAATGTGGAGGAAAAATAATTTTAATGTTGTTGAATGATGGTTGTACTCTGCATTTTTAGGTCTAGAATTACTCTATACAAAAGGGCAGTTTCTTGTAATAATGTATCATGACTAGGTTCAATAGGAAACCATAGCGTAGCTGATGTGAAATGGTAAATTTTGAATCATGTAAATATATTCGTGTTATTTACTTTTTGCAGTTTTAGCTCACGTTTTGTTCTCTCTATTGGTCGTACGAGTCTTGTGAAGATTTATTTGGTATATTCAGATGGAATAATTTTCAGATGGCATAATTCGAAGATATTATGCATGGTCATCTATATTGTTTTATTAACAAAAAAGCTAATACAATCCAATAGTTGACTTGAAATTGAGCAAATTTTTGAATTTGTATATCAAGAATCATTGTTGCATTCAAACCGTATTATTTCTGTTATTAATATCTTTGATTCCTCTGGTCGAACCGGTTCTTGGCCGAGCCATTACATGTTAGTTCGGGCGAGTGGTTCAGGCCTTGGCGAGTCCACTCGATAATTATGTTTTTGAGAGTTACGAGATTTCATGATTATCAAGCAACATATGCTGAAGTCGAGCACGCCAAAAGAAATCTTTGTAGGGCATAGTCGTACATTCACATGTGAGATCAGATTCATCTAATATCCAAAAGTGCATTAAGGAGGTTAAGAGAGTTGCTAGGAGAGTCACGGGAACCCTAGATATTTATTGGCGCATTCACATAAGGGAGGAAGATAGAAGATTTTTGTTTCTATGAGGCAGACACAAATATCATATTACCAGGCTTTCTTGGTACAATAAAAAAACTAGTTATTTATGAACCATGCAATATCTTTATCATGTAGTAAATATCATGAGTGCTATCTCTAGATTAATCACATCAAGTAATTAAAGCAAGTAAACAATAATCTCATTTTTTTTATTATGCTCCCTTTACTTTACTTTGACAGCATCATATATCATCATTTTCAAACAATTGTTGTCAGAGTCATGCTGATTTTTTTTATAAATAATGTGTTATGAACAAGATTTTGAGAACCGGACCGGAGAACGAACCAGTGAGATCAGAGGTTCAAGGTTGGACCGGTTGGATCGGTCGGACCGGGGTTGAACCGTGACATTAGATAATATAATAAATATTAAAATTATCTATTATAATTTAACTTATCCATATATTTTTAATAAAAATAATAGGAATAAAGATAGTCAAAATTATATAAAATATTTTCATAAATAATAATATATTTTGCTATTATCTAAAATCTCAATATTAGTATTTTATCACGTATAATAAGTTATCAAATTTATTATGAAAATTAAACTTTAACTTTTAATTAAGTAGACGGACACATCTTGACTATACAAAGAATTTTTTTGTTTAAATATGATATATATTAATTAAAAATATAAATTGTATATACTAATTACAAATAGTTTCGGTATATCCTTTATATATATATAAGTTAAGAAGAATAAATTTATTACAAATATGAATAATAATAATATTATATGTTAATTAATACGAATATTAACTGTATATATATAATATAATTCAAAGAAAACAAATAGAATATGTTGGTGTAGTGGTTATGAATTTTGTATCTTGTTGGAGGTCACCGGTTCGAAACTCAGCATTGATTGGTTTTTATAAATCTAGTCTTTATATTAGTCCCACATCGCAAAATTCAATATATGATGTCTCCATATCCCTATAAAAGACAGAGAGCAGCACCACAAAAGTTTTTAAAAAAATATGTATATATTTTAATGCCCCGCCCAAGAACCGCCCGGTTGAGGTAAACCCGTTCCGGTTCGCGGTTTTACGGGTGGACCGTCCGGTTCGCCGGTTCTTGACCGGTTCTCGGTGGAAGCGGTTTTAGACCCCTAACCGGACCGCATAGTCCACCGGTTCACGGTCCGACTGGTTGAACCGGCCGGTCCGGTCCGGTTTTCAAAACGTTGGTTATGAAAACTGATCCGAGTGCATATGAAAAATCATGTTCCAAAATATTTTACTAACGGCCAAAATAACGAAGAACGGTAAGCACAAAAATTAGATAAAAAAATAAAAGCAAGCACCGCAATCAAGGACACCTGATGTAAAGTGATTCCACGAAATTGGTACGTCCACTGTGCAGACAGAGAAAAATTTACTATTAATTTCTCAAACATGCAATACGACTAAAATGGAGGAGAAGAATAGATCGAGAATATGATGGAAATCTCGAGTCCTCCAAGATCCGGTCATACACTTTGCAACGAGAAAACAGTTTCGGCGGCGAGAGAAGAAGCCGACTGGAAGAAGAACTCCGCAGGGGAAACCGGCTAGGCGATGGCCGACCGAAATCCGCTAAACCACCGAAGAAAATCTGTTGCTCTGCACACTCCTAAGGGTGGCCGGTCACACCTATTTAAGGAGGATGAAACCCTAAGAGGGTACGTAAGGAGGATGAGCCGGCTCAATAATGAAAGAAGATCAATCCCTTCCCAAAAAAATCCTCCATCAAACACCAGAATAAAGGGGATGCCAAATTTGGAGCGATCTCCAAATAATAGTGGGGCCTGCCAGGAGAAAAATTAGGCGGAACATAGGGAATTCTAATACAAGGAGCCACGAATTGAGCAGTCTCCAAAAAAGACGCCAGCAAAGAAAGGAAAGATGCGTCGTTACCACAACAATAATGTAGGTAACATATTTTGTATTATATTGTTATCTAATATATATTATATATTTTAAGTTTAATTTGACTCATAAGTTATGATTGCATAACTTGAAAATTTCAACAATTCCTCATGCAACAAATGTGCTCATGAGCACCTAATTCTGCATGGATGGCCGGCTTGGACTATGTTATTTGGCTCATTAATTAGACACTCCCGCCCGGCCTACTTCGACTCATTGACGAGTTCTTGAAGTATGTATGTGTGTCAGTGTGTGTGTGTGTATATATATATGAACAACATATATGTCAATTGGCTTCATGTCAGTGTATTGAAGAAGAGACAATATTTAACATATTATTATGAGTGTTAAGTTGTTATAACCGAATCACTTTTGGCTATTAGCAAATAACTCTTTTTTCAAATGGTTATTAGGAAACATTATCGTTATTAACAAATTATGTAATAAAAAAAATTAAATAATAAATTTTCTAAGCAATTATACAAAAAACATGGCTATAAAGATTAATTTGAATATTTCTATGCAACAAAATATAACAAAACACTCTCCAAAAAAGATTGAATGATATGGAGAGTTTTTCCACCATGTTGATATGAAATCATTCTACCTCTCTAAAATAGTCTTATATTCATTCTGCAAAAAATGGTAAAACCGAAACATTGTGAACAAGTTGTAAATAAATTTTAAAAAGTCAAATATGAGCTTAAACTGATGTATCTTTTTATCTTTAGCTAAATCTTTTTATCTTTGTAGCGTATGTATACACAAAAACTGAATGTGCTTGGTCTCCGGAACAGCATTGAGCTTTTAGAATGAGGTGGAGGAGAGTCTCCATGCTATATTGATTTCGCCGGAGATTGGCTTCATTACTTCTAGTTTGAAAACTAATTCCAATATCTGGCTTTACGTAAGTAGAGAAGAGCATACATGGAACACTTTATAAATCCTCCTCAAAAATGATAGATTTCTTTTTCTGCAATCAAATTGAGTTGGCTAAAAAGATCAACATACTTCGAAATATTTTTCCCCTTTTAAATCTACTATGATTTAGGGTTTTAGATGTTTGAAATTGATGTTTGTAAGTATTAGGAGTTTTTCAGCCGAATTTGTGTTCAGAAGTGAGCTCTAATTTCCAGATCTACCTGAGTTTATGCCCGTCTTTATCTGTAGGTGGTAGTAAGTAGGATGGTATTAAAAAATCAAGATGAAGAAGTGCAGAAAAAAATATTGCGACTTTTATTTTAATATGTTGTGACTTTTTAATTGCTGTTTGGTGAAAGAAAAAAACGGAAATAATAGAGCAGTTACAGCAGCGGACAGTTTTTTATTGTTGTGTGGTGTCGGTTTCTAGCAGCGGACAGTCTTTTTGTGAAAAGGTGTTTTCCCCTTCATCAAAAAAAACTTCTGTACGAATACAAAAAAGAAAAAAAAGGGTGTAGAGTTTCTTTTCCTTGTTGGTGATAGAAGTGCTGCCACTTTTTAAAAAAGTTCCAAATATAGGAGGCTATTAGAGTTTTCTTCTTCTAGTGAGATTCCTGACTGCTATATGATTCAAGAGAGAACATCTCCATCTTCAAAGAAGTGAGAGCAGGCCGACATGTTTATTTGGAATCCTCTCCATCTTCGTGTTTTTTTTATTCTCTCCGTTTATTTGGAGTTCTCTCCGGTTGTAAACATGTATTACTTTTGAAATCTTGATTTAAATTTGTGTTGTGTGGAGTTATCTCATTTGGGTTTATCATTGTTGGTTTTTTCATTGTGATTGAGATCGGATATTGTGCAAGTGGTGAAGTGTTCCTGGGCACATAAATTTTTACATGGTATCAAAGCAACGAATGTTGTAGAGAGACTAAGTTCTTTCGTGTTGCAAATATTAGAATTTCCCATCAATGGAAGGCAGTGGGAGTTCCCAGGGTTTGGGGATCGATATGCTCACACACACAAATTTCAAGAAGTGGAAGTCATGCTTGGAGAGTTAATTGTTGGGAGAAGATTTATGGGACGTTGTTGGTGGAGACGCACAAACAGAGGTAGTGGCGACTACGATGAATGCTCGAGATGTCAGGATCTGAAAGAAGATGAATACGAAAGCAGAGTTCACTCTGAAAAGAGTTATCTCACCGGACTTGTTTGATCACATCATAGGGTGCAAATCGGTGTCGGAGATTTGGGCAGTCCTTGATGGTTTGTTCAACAAGAAGAATGTGACAAGACTGCAGTTTCTGGAAAATAAGTTGGCGAAAGCAAATCAGGGAGAGCTTTTCATCTCGGTTTATTTCCTGAAGATGAAGAATCTGTGTGCGGAGATTGCCGCATTGAATCCGGAAGAGCCAATTTCTGAGGTGAAGTTGAAGAGACACATTATCTGGGGGTTGTGGAAGGAGTATTTATCTTTTGTCACAGTGGTGCAAGGATGGGCTACTCAAGCATCCCTGATGGAGTTGGAGAATCTCTTGGCGTCTCAGGAGAGTTTGGCTAGACAGATGGCGGGGGTGTCTATCTCTAGTGAAGGGAGCGATGTTTTGTACACCGGGAAGAAGAAACATTGGGATAGGAAGAAAAAGCATAATGACGAAGAAGGTTCTTCTACCTCATATAGAGAGGGCGGTGCTCATTTCCCTCCCAGGAATGATGGAGGAAAGAAGAATGTCAGGTGCTTCAGATGCAACAAGGTTGGACACTACAAGCGTGATTGTAAAGTCAACCTCACACTGGGTCATGCAGCAGAGAAGGAGGAAGGTGCAAAGGAAGACGAAGATTGGGGGAGGTGTTGGCTTGCGGAGAAAGTCTCCAATGTGGACATCTTGGTCTCGGTGAACTTCGAAGACGATTGGATCGTCGATTCCGGATGTGGAAATCACCTTATCGGTGACGGGTCCAAGTTCTCATCTCTGTGGAAGTATGATGGATGTGATGTTATCGTGACGACATGTAACACAGTTCATCTGGTGGAACAATAGGGGACTGTGACAGTTGGCAGTGATAGGAGTGCACTTACATTGAAGAGTGTGTATCATGTGTCGGGCATGAAGAATAACTTGTTTTCAGTGACGAATGCAGTTGATGTTGGATACCACGTGTTATTTGGGCCGAAGGAGGTGAAGTTCCTATGGAACTTAGATTCGGTGAAGGCGGAGGTGACTCACATTGGAAGGTGGGTTCGGGATCCAGTTAACATTACCACCCACCGTGCTACAGTTTCCAAGGTGTAAATAGTCCTCAATATCCGGTTAGTGCTAGGATCTGTGAGAGAAGATTACAATTGATTCATCAGTTTGAGTACAACAATTAGTATGTGCGCTTCGGACGGCATGCATATTCTATATGAACACAATTTCATATAAGTGACATACTAGCCAACGCATAAAGGGAAATTATTTTGCACCGCACACCATAACTCACTAGATATTAAAACAAAAAGACCAATGGTAGGAGGCATAAAGAAGGATGCACCGCCAAAGATAGCTCATGCAAATCTACTGTCATACTCTAAAATTTATGAAACTCACCTCTCATCTTTAGAATATCATTTTCTGAAGAGTCCTCCAAACATGTAAAGTGGATAAAAATAAAGAGAGTGCATAAATTAGAAATATTACTAACCTGAAAATAGATTGCAACTATGTTCTTCAGAAATCAGAAATATGGACCTGAAAATAGATTACAAGCTCTTAGTTTGAAATCTCATTAATCAAGAGCAAGAATAATTTAGTTATCTGAGGATAAAAAATAAAAAAAAAACAAGAGTACTTAAGAACATGCAATTAACATGAAATTATTTTGAACAACCTGATCTTGAAGTGCGAACAAAGAGATTACATACTTGGAGGCTGGAGGCGTATAAAAAATAGATGTTGGTTTGGGACGCAAGTTGCATCAACTGCCAAGCATGCTCGTAGACTTTATGTTTGGCACTGACGATATGGATTAAGTAGGAAATAACTCAACATGATTTGATTGTTGATTAGAACCTTTATTTTGATCTATAAGATGGATTGAAATGAGAATAATACAACATGATGTGATTCTTGATTAGAACGTTTATTTTGATCTACCAGAGCGTGAAGCATCAATACGAAAAACCAACAATACATTAACAATTAATTAGGCATGGTTGATGATCTGAACATAGACAATAACCAACAATAATAAATTGCGCCTGACAACCATAGGAACTACTAGCAGCTCAGATCCAACATAGAATTAATAGCTTATTGTTTAGAAGACACTACATAATAGTTGTAGTTGCATGTAAATCTAAATTAAATGGCAAAGAATTATACAGCTTTGAAAACTCTGTTTTCATAATCGTCATCAACAGTCTCATCAGAACTAAATCATGTCAGTGATGACCGAGGTGTTAAATCTAGAGTACTCAAATCACCTTGAAAAAATTTCATCCATATTGACCCTAACTCAAGATCAATTGACCCTAAATCCCATGTCTCAACACAACTGGGCAATAGAATTCATTCTGCTACATATACACTGGAGAAAATATTCATGTATTATTTGAGATTTACTGATGAACAAACCCTTACACCGCAGATAGGCTTATTAGATCTCTAGTAAAACATCAAAATGTGCACAACCTTGCAAACATTGCACCAATCTGGCAAGTAGGCTCAGGAAACTCCTTTTCTAAATTTATCGACCTAGAGTAAATAAAAGACTGAGCATTAAATCAACAATCAAGTAGCAGCAATCCCATTTTAGAATCAAGATTTGATGCATAGATCGCCGCCCAAATAGAAGCATCGACCTCACATAGAATGACTTGGACTGGAATGGTTGTTATTGAGGAAGACAGAAAATAGCTATAGAATCCTATTCACAACAGAAAATACAGAACATCGAGCCTTCGATGAAGAAGTGATTACAGCCTGCAATGGTGGAAAAGGAGAGTCCAATGATCATCGTGGCAGGTAGAAATGGGGAAAATTGGAAACAAGAAATCACCGAAAATGGAGACTGGAGGGAGGAGCGACTGTGAGGGGCGGAGTCGAGATTAAATAAGAGAACTAGAGAGCTCTAATCCTCGATTCCTCGCCTAGTCGCATGGCCTCCTAGTCCTCGTCGTTCTGGATCTGGAGAGAAAACGCCATTGGAAGAGGTAGCACAGTTGAATACTTGAAAAAGACTAGGGCATCGCAGAGGAAGGAGGCTCACAAGCGGGATTCACGATTATTTACGCAGAGGAAGGAGGCTCGCTGATATCGCCGCAGGAGAGCGTCGATCGTAAAGGCTCCCAAACTGGAGGAAAGGGGTTTCGCACGAGGGTTAGGGCTCCGGGGTGGGGGTTGTGCAGTTTTAATTAAAAGCGATTGTTAAATGCAGGCCGGATTTGGCTAAAAAATGATGCTAGAGCAATATTAAATGCTAGCTGGTTTTGGCTATATGCAGGTCACAGTTTTTTAAAAAAAGGTATCATTTTTCCTTTTCAACCTGTAGCCGTCGGACGAGATCGAGCTTCCTCTCTGATCTCCTCTCCCTCCTCCGGCGACTCCGGTCGGTGATCCTCTCCGGCCGACCACCTCCTTTCCTTCTCCGGCCGGCGAGCTTCTCCCCCTTCCTCTGCATCTGAATTTAATTAAATGATAGTGTTCTGTGCATAAATAAAGCCTAGTGTTTTTGTGATTTTACACGTCTTTTGAAGCCTTGAAAGGGATGGTCACAAACATATTTTTTGTGATATATAGAATCAAAATGATTATAGTATTAAGCTGCTAATATAAATTCCATTTTATTTTAAAAAAACTGTGGCCTATAATCATTTTTATTCTAGTAATCATTTTGTTTCTACATTATCAAAATGAGTTTTTTTTATTTTAAATCACATTTTATTTTAAAACTGTGGCATATAATTATTTTAAAAAAACTGTGGCCTGTAATTATTTTATTTTAAAAAAACTGTCGCCGCAAACATATTTGTTGCGGAACGCTTAGGGCTCTGGTAGATCGGTTCACTTGAACCGCCTCAGCTCGTGAGCGAGCTAAGCGCGCAAACAGTCAATTAGAGGTTCGTTGAGTACGCAGAGACTTTTTAACGTGGAAAACCCGGAAAGGGTAAAAAACCACGCGGCCGGAGCTGTGCCGACCAAACTTCACTATCTTCTGGAGGAGTTACAACTTGGAAGCTAGAACTCGAGCGCGACAGGCCGCTGCTCGTCACAATACTTGGAGAAAGAGAGCTTCGAGGGTGACAGGCCACCTCTCGAAAAAACTAAGTCCTTTTCCCTTCTGAGAATGCTTGTCGCCTTTCTGGAAGTAAGAAGGCTAGTCGCATTTTCCTTCTGAGAAATGCTGGTCGCCTTTCTGGAAGCGGGAAGACCAGTCGCCTTTTCCTTCTGAGAATGCTTGTCGCCTTTCTGGAAGCGAGAAGACCAGTCGCCTTTCTCTTCTGAGAACTGCTCGTCGCCTTTCTGGAAGATGAAGATCAGTCGCATTTCTCTTCTGAGAACTGCTCGTCGCCTTTCTGGAAGATGAAGATCTTCAAGTCCCGAAGGAGATCTTCAAGTCCCGAAGGAGATCTTCAAGTGCCGAAGGAGAATTCCGCAAAAGTCTGCAAGGAGCTCTCCCGGGTCTCGAAGTCCAGGTCCTTTCAAATGAAGCCATGGGGCTCCTTTTATAGTTTTTGCCGGGGGCGGCCCGGTAATTTTGCCGTTGGCAGTTTCCATAAATGCTCGGTGGACGAATCATATTCTCCGGTTCGGGACCCTCGGATCACTATTTTTCGTAAATGACCACCTTGCCCTTCGGGCAGCTTGGGCAGCTTGGGCAGTTTAGGCAGTTCGGGCAGTTCTGTTGGAGGTGAAAAAGGCGACTAACTGTTCCTGAAAAGTGAGAAGCCTGAAACCCAAAATGTGAGAAGCCGGAAAGACAAAAAGTGAGAAGCCGGAAAGACAAAAAGTGAGAAGGCTTCCCGACTGCGTTCAGAAATGTTCTGAGCGCGGGTTAGCGCTGAAGCTCCCCGAATGTGCGACGGGCCCCGGGAGATGCCTCGGACGGACGGTGAATCGAGGAGCCGCTCCCTAGCGAGCGGTTGAAGTCCTCCGGAGAGGAGCGGGCGCCGGACCGCACCCCTAGAAGGAGTGGGCACGGTCGCTCACCCCCGAGCGGGGAGGGTGCGGACTGGCCGCACCCCAAGGGGGGGGTGCGGCTTGGCCGCACCCCACGGGGGGGTGCGGCCCGGCCGCACCCCTTGGGGGGTGCGGCTTGGCCGCACCCCCTTGGGGGGTGCGGTTTGGCCGCACCCCTCAAGGGGTGCGGCCGGGCCGCACCCCCTTGGGGGATGCGGCACCCCCTTGGGGGGTGTAGCCGGCTCGTACCCCCTTGGGGGTGTGGTCGGCCCGTACCCCCCTTGAGGGGTGCGACTTGGTCGGCCATTCTCCTTGGGGGGTGCGAATGAGCCGGGCCCCCCCAAGGTGGTGCGGTCGGGACGCGTTCGGGCTATCTCCTTGCGGCGAGGGGTGCAGCCCGTGTGCTGCCGTGCGCTTTTGCGCGCGGTTATGTACATATCTGGGGCTCGTGTGTGCTTCGATCGCTACCCCCATCTCTCTTCTGCGAGGTTTCCTTTGGGCGCATCCTGAGGCCTTCACGGGTGTACAACATAAGCCCCCCAAACCTTCGGAGTCCGAGTTCCTGAGCGAGGAGTTCGAAGGTTTTGATTTTTCTTTGGCGGTTTTACCCCTTGTCCTCTGTGTGGCGCTTTTTTGGGTAGGAGTTGATGTCGGAGGGTGTTGGTTCCCTGAGATTGTCGTGGGCTTGCTACCAGGTTCTGATATCCGCGTGGACTGTGGGGTTTCTGCAAAGTGACAGATTAGCTTGCGCGGTTCTGAGCCCGCGGCTTCTTTCACAATAGAAAATTTAGCTCGCGCAAGTCTGTGCTTGCGGCTTTCTTGCACGAGTCGGGCTCGCGGCTTGGCTGGTGAATAGCGTTTGTATTCAAACCGTGGGTGAACGCAGGGGGGGCAGGCCCCGACGTCACCGGGACTCGACGGCGGAGGAGAAGGGCGAACCTTCAATCGACGGGGCAGGGCCCCGAAGTGGCCGGTGAATAGCTGTTGTATTCAAACCGGAGGCGTACGTAAGGGGGGCAGGCCCCTACGACGCTGAGACTTGACGGCGGAGGAGAAGGGCGGACCTTCAATCGACGGCGGTGCAAAGCCCCCGAGGCAGGGCCTCGAAGTGGCCGGTGAATAGCTGGTGTATTCAAACCGGGGGCGTACGTAAGGGGGGCAGGCCCCTACGACGCTGGGACTTGACGGCGGAGGAGAAGGGCGAACCTTCAATCGACGGCGGTGCAAAGCCCCCGAGGCAGGGCCTCGTTGCAAAGTTTTTCTTTAGTGTGTGCAGGTGTCAAAACATAGCTTTTCAATAAGAAATCATTCGGTGCACAGCTTTATGTAAGATAAGATAGGTGCACGAGTCTGAGCTCGCGGCTTTTACACAAATTATAAGATAGATTTGCACGAGTCAGAGCTCGCGGCTTGGTACAGAAATTGAAGATAAGTTTGCACGAGTTTGAGCTCGTGGCTTAGTACATGGTAGAGGTCCTGGGATCACTGGTAAAAGCGGCGCAGGTTTTGAGCGTTCCACGTGCGTGGCAAAGTCTTCCCTTCCGCCGTCCTGAGTCTGTATGTTCCGGGTTTTACGACTGCGGTGACTACGTACGGGCCTTCCCAGGCCGCTGAGAGCTTGTCTCCTTGGGGACCTTTACCGGCGGCCTCGATGCTGCGTAGGACGAGGTCTCCTACGTTGATTGGTCTGGGCTTCACCCTCCTGTCGTAGGTCCGGGCTACACGCATTTGGTAGAGTGCAGCACGGTAAGCAGCGTTGTCCCGGACTTCGGGGATTAGATCGAGGTTTTCTCGGAGCAGTCCATCATTCTTGTTGGGGTCGAAGGTGAGTACTCGAGCACTCGGAACGTCGATGTCGACGGGGATGATAGCTTCGGTTCCGTAACAGAGGTTATAAGGTGTCTCTCCTGTAGGAGTTCTTTCTGTTGTGCGATATGCCCACAATACATTTGGGAGCGCGTCTACCCACTGTCCCCCGGCTTCTTCCAAGCGTGTTTTCAGCCCTTTGAGGATGGTGCGGTTCGTGACTTCTACTTGTCTGTTGGCTTGTGGATGCGCCACGGCCGTGTGGCGCAGGTTGATTTTCAGATCCTCGCACATCTTGGTGAAGGACTTCCCAGTGAATTGAGTGTCGTTGTCGGCAATGATCGTAGCCGGGATGCCGAAGCGGCAAACGATGCTCTTCCAGACGAATTGTTTGGCGTTTTCTTCGGTGATCTTGGCCAGGGGCTCCGCCTCCACCCATTTGGTGAAGTAGTCGATAGCTAGGATGATGAACTTCCTCTGTCCAGATGCTAGAGGTAGGGGACCGAGGAGGTCGATCCCCCACTGCGCGAATGGCCACGCACTCTGCAGCGTGGTAAGTGAGACCGGGGGTTGATGAGGCATGTTGGCGTGTAGCTGACAGCTTTTGCACCTCTGGACAAAGTCGGTCGCGTCCTTTCTTATTGTCGGCCAATAGAAGCCTTGACGCAGTATTTTCCGTGCTAATGCCTTCCCGCCTAGGTGCTCTCCGCAGACTCCTCCGTGTACTTCCCTGAGTACGTAGTCCGCCTCGCTTGCCGGCAGGCATTTCAGATATGGTCCTGAGAATGCCCGTTTGTAAAGCTCCCCGTCTATAATGGTGAATGATGCAGCCCGCATTCGCAGCCTTCGCGCCTCTAGGCGATCTTCAGGAAGGTGCCCTTGCTCCAGGTAGGCTCGTAATGGGGTCATCCAGGACGACTCCTCCTGGTGGATGGTTGTGATTTCTCATGGCCCTTGAATGCTTGGGATCACAACTTCTTCGATTCGGCGTCTTCGAGATTGGTAGCTGGAGGGTGAGGTGGCGAGCTTGGATAGAGCATCCGCCCTGGTATTCTGCTCTCGGGGGATGTGTAGGATCTGATATGATGAGATCTTTTGGAGAAGTGACTTTGTGAATGCGAGGTATTTCGCCATCTGCTCGCTCTTAGCCTCGTAATCTCCTACAACCTGTGAGACCACGAGTTGGGAGTCTGTATAAATCGTTAGGTTCTCGACTTTGCAGTCGATAGCGAGCCGGAGACCGGCGATCAGTGCTTCGTATTCCGCGATGTTATTTGTTGCGGGGAACTTTAGCCGGAGTCCGTAATCCAGGGTGATCCCTTCGGGGCTCATAAGGAGTAATCCCGCTCCGGCCCCTTCAGCTCCCGAGGCGCCGTCGACATAGAGGGTCCACCGGGTGCTAGCGGTGTCTTTGATGAGGGTTGTTTCTGGCGGGATGGTGTATTCTACCACGAAGTCGGCGAGCACCTGCGACTTGATGTTAGGGCGAGGCAGGAATTGGATGTCGAATTCGCCGAGTTCTACGGCCCACTTTACAAGTCTCCCCGAGACTTCCGGCTTCTGGAGGATCGCCCGTAATGGGAGTTGTGTCAATACCTTGACTGCGTGAGCCTGGAAGTAGGGTCTGAGTTTTCTAGCCGAGAAAACAAGAGCCAAGGCTGTCTTGTCTGCTGCCGGATATCTGGTTTCGGTATCGGTGAGGACTTTGCTGAGGTAGTAGATCGGGCGCTACACTCCTCCTTCGTCCTTCACAAGCACTGAGCTAAGAGCCGTAGGCGATACGGCCAGGTACAAGAACAGAGTTTCCCCGGGGGTGGGCTTTGACAGAAGCGGTGGCGAAGCCAGGTACTGCTTGAGAAGCTCGAAGGCCACCTGGCACTCGTCTGTCCATTGGAAACCCGAATGTCGCGCTCTCCGGAGGATCTTGAAGAAGGGGAGGTACTTGTCTCCTGTTCGTGATAAGAAACGGGACAAAGCTGCGATCCTCCCGTTTAGGCGTTGTACTTCCTTAATTGAGCGAGGTGGCGACATATCCTCCAACGCCTTGATCTTCTCGGGGTTGGCCTCGATTCCCCGATGGGTTACCATGAAACCTAGAAACTTCCCCGCCGTCACACCAAACGCACACTTGCTGGGGTTGAGCCGCATCTGGAAGCGACGGAGAAGCTGGAAGCACTTTTCTAAGTCTTCCAAGTGGTCGCGTCGGTGGACGCTCTTTACTAGCATGTCGTCCACGTAAACCTCCATCGTCTCTCCGATGAGGTCCTTGAAGACCTTGTTCATCAGCCTTTGGTAAGTGGCTCCGGCATTTTTAAGGCCGAAGGGCATCACCTTGTAGCAGTAGACTCCTCGGTCGGTGCGGAAGGCGGTATGCTCTTCGTCTGCGGGGTTCATCCTTATCTGGTTGTAACCTGAATAAGCATCCATAAAGCTGAGTAGCTCGTGGCCTGCTGTAGCGTCGACGAGCTGGTCAATCCTTGGCAGGGGGAAACTATCTTTCGGGCAGGCTTGGTTCAGGTTGCTGTAGTCGACGCACATTCGCCATTTCCCCGAGGCCTTCTTGACCATGACCACGTTGGCGAGCCATGTGGGATATTCTGCTTCACGAATGAATCGCGCCTCCAGGAGCTTAGCTACCTCTTCCTCGATTGCTTTTAGGCGCTCGGGGGCGAAGTTCCTCTTTTTCTGAATCACGGGTCTGCAGGCGGGATTGATGTTTAGCGAGTGAAAGATGACGTCGGGATCTACCCCGGGCATGTCCTCCGGGCTCCATGCGAAAATGTCCTCGTTCTCCTGCAGGAAGGTGGTGAACTTCTCTTGCTCTTGTGATGTCAAGAGTGACCCGACCTGAACAGTTCGAGTCGGGTCTCGCCGGGAGAGCGGTACTTCTACTAGCCCTTCAACGGGCGTTCCTCGCTGCAGAGTCGCCTCGTCTCGCAGGTCGAAGTTATTGATGTTGAGAGCGATCGCCCTTGCTGGCTGAGCCTGCTTCAGGTAGCAAGTCCTGGCTGCCTCTTGGTCTCCTCTTACGACTCCTATTCCTGCGGCGGTGGGGAACTTCATAGCTAGGTGTGGAATAGAGGGGATTGCCCCGAAGATTGACTGGAGCGGTCTTCCGAAGATGGCATTGTAGGCGGAGGTGGACTCTACCACCATGAACTGGATGTTGTGCGTTGACTGTCTTGGAAATTCGCCCAACGTGACTGGGAGGATGATCATGCCTTGCACCGGGACGGGTCTGTTGTCGAAGCCGTAGACGGGCCCGGCTGCCGGACTAAGCTGGTCTTTGGTGAGCTTCATACTTTGCAAGGTGGAGAGGAACAAGACGTCGACCGAGCTTCCATTGTCGACTAGTATTCTCTTCACTTTAAAGCAGGGATCCCCGATCCCTGCGCTGATCACGAGCGGATCCTGGTGTGGAAGCCGCAACCCTCGTAAGTCTTCATCTCCGAAAGCTATCGTAATATCCTGCTTGAGTTTTTTGTCTTCGTGGTCTCTCACGGGCTGGGCGATCGAGAGGATCTGCGACGCCAGGACTGGCGGTCCGGCGATCGTCTCGATTTCACCCACCATCGGCCTTCCTCCACCTGCGCCTCGGGGGGCGGGGGGCTGCTCTCCTGCCTCCCTAGGCTGCTGGGGCTGATTGGGGATCTGGCCTTGTAAGAATCTTCCCAGGAGTCCCTGGCGGATGAGGCGCTCGATCTCGTCTTTGAGCCTGGTGCACTCCTCGGTGGTATGTCCGGTTCCTCGATGGAACTCGCAGTATCTGGACTGGTCACCCCTCGGATTTGGCGGGGGTATCCGGGGCATGCGAAGTTCGGGGTTGTTCTGAATGGCGTAGAGCACGTTCGTTCTGGTGGTGTTCAGTGGGGTGTAGGTCCTGGGCGGCTGCGGTCCCAGATCCCTTCGGGGGTCACGCCGACGTCCGTCACCGCGGCGCTCCTCGCTGCGACGATCTTCTCGTTCGCGAGGGGCTTGATCTGTTCCCCTTTTCTTTCCTTGGCTTCCTTCGAACTGCCGACGGTGTGCTTCGATGGCCTCATATGCAGCTATTTGCGCTTCGACCCTGTGAATAAGGTCGGGATAGCTTGGTACGGTTTCTCTCATGAGAGCCGAATAGAATCCACTTGGGCGGAGTCCTCCTAAGAAAACTCCTCGCAAGAGTTCGGGGTCAACCCCTGGGATCTGCCGTGCCTCGGTAGTGAAGCGTCGGAAGAAGTCCTTGAGTGTCTCTCCGTCGTTCTGGCGGATCCCTGAGAGATGGGAGGGATCCCGGACAATTCGGCGGTTGGCGATGAACTGATCCACGAACTGCTGTGCCATTTCCGTGAAGTTGTTGATGGCCCCATTCCGCAAAGAATGGAACCAAGTGCGCGCTTGGCCTTTCAAGGTCGCCGGGAACACCTGGCAGAGGAGCTGATCAGGAGCGCTGTAGATCCTCATGATGGTGGTGAAGTGATTGACGTGTTCCAAAGGGTCGTCCGTCCCGTCGAATGTCTCGATGTTAGGAAGCTTGAAGCCATTCGGGATTGGATGGGCTAGGACTTGAGGTGACAGGGGGGAGCCCTGATGCGCTGGGCGGCGAGCGATCGCGGCGCGTCGCCCTGCTTGGGCATACTCTTCTTCGATCATATCACGGATTTCTTCGCGCGTAGTCCTTTCCGTTGCCCGCTCAGGGGGAGCTCTTCTGGGATGATGGCGACGGTGGTCAGCTTCCGGTCCTCCAGCCGGCGGGACAAGGTGAGCGGAACTCGCCGTGTTGGAGAATCCTTCTGAAGCCTCATCTTCCTGGACGGCTTCTTGGTTCGGGACAAGGTTTAGAACTGGGGGCGGCGGTGCGTTTGGAGCTGGCGGCTGGACCGGAGCTTGAGGAGCCCCGAGATCCCTTACGAGAGCCAACATCTCGGCTTGGTGCTCTTCGATTCGCCGCATGCGCACTTCCAGCCCGGCTGCTGGCGCAGGGAGTGCCTGCTCTGCGGGTGGCGCATCGATTTGCGAGGGGGAGGGAGCTGGGTCGACGCGTCCCTCCAGCGTTGATCCCTCCGCAGTGCGGGTACTCTTCCTTGCCATTGCGGTTGACCTTCAAAAAGTTCTGGGAATGTTCCCACAGACGGCGCCAAACTGTTGCGGAACGCTTAGGGCTCTGGTAGATCGGTTCACTTGAACCGCCTCAGCTCGTGAGCGAGCTAAGCGCGCAAACAGTCAATTAGAGGTTCGTTGAGTACGCAGAGACTTTTTAACGTGGAAAACCCGGAAAGGGTAAAAAACCACGCGGCCGAAGCTGTGCCGACCAAACTTCACTATCTTCTGGAGGAGTTACAACTTGGAAGCTAGAACTCGAGTGCGACAGGCCGCTGCTCGTCACAATACTTGGAGAAAGAGAGCTGCGAGGGTGACAGGCCACCTCTCGAAAAAACTAAGTCCTTTTCCCTTCTGAGAATGCTTGTCGCCTTTCTGGAAGTAAGAAGGCTAGTCGCCTTTTCCTTCTGAGAAATGCTGGTCGCCTTTCTGGAAGCGGGAAGACCAGTCGCCTTTTCCTTCTGAGAATGCTTGTCGCCTTTCTGGAAGCGAGAAGACCAGTCGCCTTTCTCTTCTGAGAACTGCTCGTCGCCTTTCTGGAAGATGAAGATCAGTCGCCTTTCTCTTCTGAGAACTGCTCGTCGCCTTTCTGGAAGATGAAGATCTTCAAGTCCCGAAGGAGATCTTCAAGTCCCGAAGGAGATCTTCAAGTGCCGAAGGAGAATTCCGCAAAAGTCTGCAAGGAGCTCTCTCGGGTCTCGAAGTCCAGGTCCTTTCAAATGAAGCCATGGGGCTCCTTTTATAGTTTTTGCCGGGGGCGGCCCGGTAATTTTGCCGTTGGCAGTTTCCATAAATGCTCGGTGGACGAATCATATTCTCCGGTTCGGGGCCCTCGGATCACTATTTTTCGTAAATGACCACCTTGCCCTTCGGGCAGCTTGGGCAGTTTGGGCAGTTCGGGCAGTTCTGTTGGAGGTGAAAAAGGCGACTAACTGTTCCTGAAAAGTGAGAAGCCTGAAACCCAAAATGTGAGAAGCCGGAAAGACAAAAAGTGAGAAGCCGGAAAGACAAAAAGTGAGAAGCCGGAAAGACAAAAAGTGAGAAGGCTTCCCGACTGCGTTCAGAAACGTTCTGAGCGCGGGTTAGCGCTGAAGCTCCCTGAATGTGCGACGGGCCCCGGGAGATGCCTCGGACGGACGGTGAATCGAGGAGCCGCTCCCTAGCGAGCGGTTGAAGTCCTCCGGAGAGGAGCGGGCGCCGGACCGCACCCCTAGAAGGAGTGGGCACGGCCGCGCACCCCCGAGCGGGGTGGGCACGGCCGCGCACCCCCGAGCGGGGTGGGCACGGCCGCGCACCCCCGAGCGGGGAGGGTGCGGACTGGCCGCACCCCACGGGGAGCCGCACCCCACAAGGGGTGCGGCCGGGCCGCACCCCTTGGGGGGTGCGGTTTGGCCGCACCCCTCAAGGGGTGCGGCCGGGCCGCACCCCCTTGGGGGATGCGGCACCCCCTTGGGGGGTGTAGCCGGCTCGTACCCCCTTGGGTGTGTGGTCGGCCCGTACCCCCCTTGAGGGGTGCGACTTGGTCGGCCATTCTCCTTGGGGGGTGCGAATGAGCCGGGCCCCCCCCAAGGTGGTGCGGTCGGGACGCGTTCGGGCTATCTCCTTGCGGCGAGGGGTGCAGCCCGTGTGCTGCCGTGCGCTTTTGCGCGCGGTTATGTACATATCTGGGGCTCGTGTGTGCTTCGATCGCTACCCCCATCTCTCTTCTGCGAGGTTTCCTTTGGGCGCATCCTGAGGCCTTCACGGGTGTACAACAATATTCTATAATCATTTTATTTTAAAAAAATATGTCATATAATCATTTTGATCAAAATGTTGTAAATGATTATAGTATTTTGTGATATATATAATCAAAATGTTGTGAATGATGTTTTCGTCATGCCACAAACATAATTTTAAGCTGCTAATATAAATCACTTTTTATTTTTTAGTATTTGACTGCAAAAATATATTTATTTGACTTTTATGAATGCAATATTTTGCTTGATGATTTATTTAAAAAAAATATTAATTTAATTTTTGAATATGATCTGTATATATGAAATTTGATCTACACGAATAATTTTTTGGCATGTATATATCTGCGGCCTGCATATAGCCAAAACCGGCCTGTGTTTAAGATCGCTCTTAATTAATATGTATTGACATCGTGCTTTCCACGCGCTCCATTAAATTTGGTATTGGCCGTGTTTTTTTTTGTTTTAGAATGATGTTAAGTGCAAATCTATTATGGCTAGGTGTAAACCGCCCAAAAAATACACAATTATAAATCTGATTAAAATAATAAAAAAAACTATTATGGCTAGACGTAAACCAAATGACTTTTTTTCTGATCCCGCCGCTCTTGGAAATCGCCAGCCCCGCTAAACTCCGACTGCCTCCTCCCTCCACGTCTCCGCATAGCCGGCAATGCAAACCAAATGGCGGAAGAAGGCCCCTCGGCGGCCGTCGGCTTCCCTCCCATGGCCGTAGCCAAATTCTTCTCTTATTGTCGCCCCTCCAGTCGGTCCCTGCTCATATATCCTCCACTTACCCTCGGCCAGCAATTGGATCTACGGCAATGGCGTAGAACGAAGATTTTTTGACCTCGCGATTGCATTTTGTCTGGATGAGTTTCGTGTTTTCTCCCGGTCTTAAAATGGTACTGTAGACGTAGTGAAGCTTGTTCTTGTTGTTTATGTTTTAATGGCGCGATCGAGGTAGTTACGATTTCTACTCATTTTGTGATTCTTTTTCTCTGGTATTCGAGTTGAAACTCCCTGTGCTACTCCTGTTTGTATGTGATTTCTGGACACCATCGTTTCCGCTCTGTATCGAGCTTTCGAATCATAGTTTTTCCCCGTTTTCTCCTTATTTCAGGAAATCATCGAGGGATGACAAGAATGGAAAAAAATTATTTTGGACTAACACTTGGACATGAAAAAGAATGATTTTGGTGTACGGAACTTTTGTATTAAAACTGATTTATATAGTAATTGATATAATAGTAAATATTGAGGTGGTATTTATTTATTTTTAATTTTTATTTTGGTTTGCACATAACAAGTTGGTTTGAACCTAAATTTTTTCGGTTTGCACATAACCGTGGTTTGCACGTAGCCAAAATGGGTTTGGACATAAAATTACTCTTTTTTTAATGCACGCCGGCATTTGTATAAGCTAAAACAGTATTGGCAGCATACAACATACAACAAGCCGTCAAAAATTCCATTTGCGGCATACTTTTGATGCACGTCGTTGATCCTGCGCCGCGAATACCCATTTTTCTTGTAGTGAACTTACTCGTTGTACGTTGAGGAGAGGATCAAGACGCAGGACAAGGTCATCAGCGATCTTAGGGTGAAAGCCGCCAAATGCAATGCTTATGAAGTAACTTCGACTTGATTAAAACACTTCCACATCGTCGCCTCTTAATACTCACAAGTCATCTTACTAACTACTTGCTTTCTTACTCGCATGATGCTAAGCTTGACACCGCGAAGAAGGTGTCGAAGTTAAAGCAGGACCTGGCGGATTGCCGAGCAGCTCTGGAGGTCGCTCAAATAAAAGTTGTTGAGCTAGAAACTCGTCCGGCCGAACAGCAGCCATCAACGGCGGGCCCCTCCAGCGAAGGCAAGAAGATCCGGATAAACATTGATGAGATGTCGCATATTCAACGGGGCATCACGCGAGCAACCAACAATGTCATCCAGAATAAGCTGAAGGTCGACGACTACCTTGTACTGGAGGCGAGCAGCATGACAGTGATGGACCTCATACCGGGACTACTCGTCGAGAGTCCCATTCTCCTGATCGTGCCTTACCTCCCGGGTCAGATGATGACGATGATGATGATACCGAGGATGAGGAGGACGAGGATGAGGATGGCAATGATGGGGATGGCGACAATGAGGATGGTGACGGTGATGATGACGAGTACTTTGGCGAGGATAATGCTCTCCTTACTTGAAAGGGAAAGAGATTTTTTGCTCTCCTGTTTCTTCCATGCCCGCTTGTTTATGAGCTAGGCTCGTTAGGCTCCTATGCTCGAACGCGATGAGTGCTCGCTAGGCTCATAGGCTCGAGGTGTGTTTGAGTGATCACTGGCGTGATTGTTGCGACTTTCATAGATGCTCGCATACATGCATACCCACATACATGCATACTCGCATACATGCATACCCACATACATGCATACTCGCATACATGCATACTCGCATACCTGCGTACCTGCCTACCTGCATACTCGCATACTTGCGCACTCGCCTTCTTCTGGAGCTGCAGGAACTTGGACATGGAGATGACACTCAGGGGGTCCCGCAAAACGCACACTCTCGAGGCCTCCATCCAATTTCATGGTGAGAAGCTGAGAGAACATTTAGATAGGGAATGACAGTCGGGGGGGGGGGGGGGGGGGGGGGGGTCCCGCAAGACACACACTCTCGAGGCCTCCATATTATTTCAGGTCCTCTCTCTGCATGGAAGGTCTTCGCCTTATCACTCAACAATCAAAGGGGGGTTAAACGAACCAAATCTTATTGTTGGAAGAAACGACAGTAAGCTTTGTATGAGAGATAGTTTGATTTTGTAATGAGCTTCCAGCTCTTTGAGGTTGATGACACATTTATAAAGGATCCACTAGTTAGTTTCCCAATTCGATCGTGGAGATCGATTTCACCTACTCTGCCTTTTGAGATATTCTTCGGAAGAAAGATCATGAATTCCCATATTTCAGGGTGTGAGGAAACCAATCGTTATATAAATAAATATGTACAAAAATGAGCATACTCATCCCTTTCTAGGGGTAGAACCTCTTCAGGTCATCACCGCTCCAGGTGTTCCCAGGAAGTTCTCCGTCGTGGTTTTGCGGGCGATATCCTCCAGCCGCTAATGGCTCGTGGAAGATGAATGACCCTTCCCAGTTCTAGTTTAGCTTCCCGACGACAGCCGATCTTCCTGCCGCATCCACCTTTTTTCAAGATGAGATCCCCTGCCTGGAACTGCTTAATGCTGACGTATTTGTTGAAGTGCTTGACCATTCTACTCTTGATCTCTTCATGTCAAGCCGATGCAAGGTCTCAAAGCTCTTCGATGTAGTTGAGGGAAAGACTTTGGGCTTCTTCATTTTCCAAGTGCCACTCCTCATCTCCTTCCTCTGCCGCAACCACTCTTGGACTTCTAATCTCGAACTCCACTGAGATGAGAGCTTCAAACCTGTGGGATAACATGAAAGGAGTCTCACCAGTGGCTAAGTTAAGAGTGGTCCTCAAGTCCCATAGGACAGAAGGGAGCTACTCTTCCCACCTCCTCTTAAGATTCTCGACTTTTTCTTCAAGAGGTTGATGACTAGCTTGTTGGCGGCCTCCACTTGTCCATTGCTCTGAGGAATGTGCATTAAGGAAAACCGAAGATCTATTCCCAGCTGACGACAGAAGTCGGTCAGCTCCATGCTGGCAAACTGCGGACCGTTGTCGGTGACGATGGCGAGAGGAATCCCAAACATGCAAGTGATTTCTCCCCAGATGAAGTTCTTCACGACTTAAGATGTGGTCTTGGCTAGAGCTTTAGTCTCGATCCACTTACAGAAATAGTCGATCATGATGAGAACGAACTTCCTCTGACCACTAGCTTGGGGGAAGGGTCCTATCAAATCCATTCCCCAGATGGCGAACGGCCAAGGGGTCGTGATTGAACGAAGCTGCTGGGATGGCTGCAACTGAAGAGGAGCGAAGAGCTAACACTTCTGGCATTTCTTCGAGAAGGCTTCGACATCCTTTTGGATGATTGGCCAGAAGTAACCCTGACTTAAGATTAGTTGCTCCAGCATTCTCCAGAGTGGATCTCTTCCAGAACTCAAGGTACTTCAACCTCTGACACACATCCGACCAAGGGGCCCGAGATGGTCCTGTGATACAGCTCCCCACCATGCAGCAGATAGTAGGCGGCCTTGTATCTGAACTTTCTTTGATCTCCAACCTCCGCTGGGAGTTGGCCTGTAGCTAGGAATGCTATGAACGGATCCATCCAAGAAGCCCCGCTGCTCGATCTCCATCATCTCCCCTTCTTTGATGAATAGTCGAAACAACTCGGTGATCGTTCCTCCGGCCCTAGGGCTATACTTGGCCAAACAATCCGCTGCCGAGTTCTCCTCCCTAGGCACATGCTCGACGAAGAAGGATTGAAAGCCTCCAATTAAGCCTATTATTTTTACCAAGTATCTTTGCAGGATGGCGCCGCGTACTTCGAACTCTCCCTGGATCTGCGACGCGAACACCATCGAATCTGTGAAAGCTCTGATGTCTTGGATCCCCAACTCCTTCGCAAGACGCAAACCTGTCACTATGACTTCGTACTCTGCTTGATTGTTCGTGACGGGGAAGAGGATCTCGACTGCTTGCATGATCCTAGTTCCTTGTGGGATGACAAGCACAATGCCCACTCCCACAGAGCTTTTTCCTGAAGCTCCGTCCACGAACATCTTCTAGGAAATCAAGTTTGATGAGTCGTCTTCCTTATTGCCTTTGGTTGAGAAATCTGCAAGGAAGACTGTTACTGCTTTCGCCTTGATCGCCACCCTGGGCGAGAAAGAAATGTCAAACTCACTGAGTTCTACCGACCATTTCGCTAGTCTTCCTGAGTGCTCCACCCCAACCAAGATACTTCAGAGAGGATGAACAGTCACGACTCGGATGAAGTGAGCTTGAAAACAAGGTCGAAGCTTCCTAGCCGACTCCACCAAAGCGAAAGCTAGCTTCTCCAAGACGGGATGTTGCATCTCTACTTTCCTGAGCACCCGACTTACGTAGTAGATGGGTAGCTGCCCCTTTCATTCTTCTCGTATTAGCACCGAACATACTTCTTCCTCTCCTACTCCTAGATAGAGGAGTAGGTCTTCACCCTATTTCGGGCCTTGGAGTAAAGGTGTCTGAGTTCGTTGCTGTTTGAGCTTTTTGAAGTCCTTCTCACACTCCTCAGTCCACACGAACTGCTGGCTGCTTCAGAGAGTTTTGAAGAAAGGAGAGCACTTATTTCTGGCCTTTGATAGGAAGCGGCTGAGGCCTTCTAGTCTTCCTATTAACCTCTGAACTTCCTTCTTGCTCCTTGGCGATGCCATCTCCAGGATTGCTTTAACCTTGTTAGGATTGAGCTCCACTACCCTTGGGTGAGGAGATGCCCCAAGAACTTCCCTCTTCCTGCCATGAACACGCACTTCGTCGGGTTAAGCCTCATCTTGAACTTTCGAAGTGTCGCAAAGGTCTCCACCAGATCGATGACATGCTCCTAGATACTCTTACTCTTAACCAAGAGATCATCTATGTACGCCTCCAGATTTTTCCCTATTTTCTCTTTGAAGACTTGATCCATCATCCGTTGGTAGGCATACCATGTGTTCTTCAACCCGAAAGACATCATCTTGTGGCTGTATTAGCCATCGCTGGTGATGAAGGAGACGTCACGGCGATCGGGGTGGGGGGTGCATCCGGATCTGGTGGTATCCTGAAAAAGCATCAAGAAAGCTCATCACAAAAAAACCGACGACGGAATTAACCAGCGCGTCGATTCGAGGCAAGGAATAACAATCTTTCATGCAAGCCTTATTAAGAAGAGAGAAATCAACACACATCCTCCAGCCCCCCTCCAACTTTCTTCACCATTACAACATTCGATACCCAGTCTGGATACTGGATCTCTGACACAAAGCCTGCCTCAAGCAGCTTCCTCACTTCCTCTTTAATGGGCTTAGCCAACGCAGTGGCATTTGCCCTCTTCTTCTGCTGGATAGGCTTGACCTCGGGGTCCAGATTGAGGCGGTGGTAGGAAACCTCTGCATCAATTCATGACATCTCTGCAACGCTCCAAGCGAAGATGTCCACGTTCCCCTGTAGGAATGCCACCATCTCCACATTCTCACTGGTCTTCAGAGCTCCTCTTATCTTGAGCAACCTGGGCTTCCCACCTCCTGACAACACTTCCACCTACCTCTTCCGCGGCCTCTAGCCTAGTCATTCCTTCCATCACCTTCTCCATCTCCTCAGCGTCCTCCATCCAGCTGGTGGTGCTTACATCGTTCAGATAGCATTCTCGAGCTGCTCTTGGATCGCTCCTGATCCTCACCTGGAAGACTCCTGAAGTATCTAGTTGCCTACCTAAATCACCTAGAGGGGGGTGAATAGGTGATCTCTACGTCTTTTGCGGAATTAAAAATTAAACGTAAAGCACAGCACACAAAATTAAACACAGCCACAGATAACACCAGGAATTTATAGTGGTTCCCCGTACTTGGGTACTCCACTGCCGGCCTCGCCAATCTAGCACAACAGCTAGACTTGACTACTCACTAAATCTCGGATCAAGAACGATCCTACAGTCTCGGAGTCAAACTCCTACAAACTCAGAAAGAATCTCTCTTACAACTCGGAGAAAACTTCTCCTACAACTCGGAGAACAACCTCTCCTACAACTCGGAGATAACAACTCCTACAACTCGGAGATAACAACTCCTACAATAGATTGAAAAGGGGTTTGAACAATACTAAACCAGATCTGAATAACAGAGGCGTTTTCTTCCTTCTTCTTGAATGGCTTTTGAGAACGATGAGGAAGAACAACGATCCTTCAAATCTGTCTTTGGCAATCCGAAACGATCCAATAGAGATTGTAGAACCTGAGCATGGATCAATCGAATCCTTCTTGATAGAAATCGGCAACTCCAAAGAGTAGAACGATCTCCAATCGTAGACGACGGCGAGCGGCGTTTTTCACGTTCTTTTTGATCGGGAGAGAGATATTAGGGTTAGAACGATTCTTTAACTTCTCTTAAAACAATCCTATATATATGGAGATGAGCAATTAAAGGATTAATTAGCCTTAAAAGCGCTCCATATAGCCGTTAGAAACGAGAAGGGGCGATCACGATCCGTCCAGAACAGAGAAAACGAAACAGATAATTTTCGGACAGAAGTCTCGAGACATAAGGGATCTCTCGAGACATGAGGGATCTCTCGAGACATTGCAAAGAATTCAGACTTAAGATCTCTCGAGACAAACACGATCTCTCGAGACATGTCTGATCTCTCGAGACATATCCTTAGGAAAAATTTGTTTTACAAAAATTTTTTTTCTTCTCTTGAACACATGGTGCAGCCGCACTCCAAAGTCTTCAATAGTCTTGAAAAAGAAGTGTACCCCAATAGTGAGATCACACATGAGTCATCACCATGTTTCATATAATGAGGGATTACATTTTATGAAACTGTGTTTGCAGACCCATTGTGACTTGACATTGGCTTACACTTAGCCATGATAATCTGCAAGACAATACTAGAAAAGCATATCAAATACAAAAGCAATTCAATCTTAGTTTAAGGGTGACTTCTCACAAATCAAGGTAATTGTGAATGCAATTTCCAACAATCTCCCCATATTTGTAGAAGTCAGAACCCTGTACACTAAGTTGAATTACAGCAGTTAAAGAATAAATATGCTACACTACACAAGGATATAGAAATGAAAAAAGTAAAGAACATCAAAACATCAAATATATATATCTAAATTTGAATTGTTCAGAAGACTTGATGTTCACTAAATCATAATGAAAACAAAATATATCTTGTCAGCATCATCATCATCATTATCCTTCAAGACCACCTTTTCCTCTTTTCTTCTTGCCTGGAGAAATAAGCATGAGGCTTGGGATGGTAAAACGGAGGAGGTTCCGGAGCATCAGCATTATTGTAACCAAAAGCTCTGAAATGAATCCTTCGCTTCCTTTGAGCTGTCTCATGTTTTTCCCATTCTTGAGAGCTGTAGCATTCAGATCTGTTCATTTTACCTTCATGAACTAACTTGTAGGTTTCAAGAATAATGTCTTTTGAGACTGGGCTCCAGATTTCTGGATAACTTTTCTCAACCTTAGCTTTGCACTGACCTGTAGAGCTAGAACTAGGAACTGATCGACTGGCAGAAGAACCTTCACCAAATTTTCTTTTTCTTTTGGTCCCAGCCCTATCAGATTGATCTTCAACTATAGGAGCCTTCCCAAGTAGTTCTTCTGGACTGGGAGAAAAATGAGGAACAGGAATATCTGGATCAATTGCCAACTCAGGAAATATCTGATTATGAAGCCACGTTGCTGTTTTGAATGAATAAGCATTAATATCAGCAACTTGCTTCAACATCCTGGAAGAGAACTGCTCAAACTGAGAATTCCATGAGCTTTGAAGAGCAGAAACGGAGCTTTCAATCAAATCTGTCATTTTTGCTACTATATTTTCCTCCCCCTTTCTGACTTCTACAGAGAGGGTTTGGAGAGTATCATCTTTGAACTTTCCGACTTCATCAACAATTCTGAACGTATTGGCTTCAGCCTTGTCAGACACTGATTCTTGAAGCTTTGTCAGTATAACAGTCTGAGTCAACACTGTGCCTACACCTTCAGTTGCATGATCAATTTGCTTGCTCCCTAGGCTCATCAAATCAGAGAGATTTTCATAATTGGATTTTATCTTAGCTAACTCTCTGCCTAGTTCACTTTCAACTGAGGCAATCTTCCTGTGAACAGTCGTCAAAGAATTTTCAAACTGTGCACTCTGCTTCTTGAGCAATGCTTCAATCTTACCTAGAAGAGAATCTTCTGCACAGCCTAGCTCATCTGGAGCATTCTTGGTTGTGTCAAACTCTGACTCCCCCTCAACATGTACTAGGGGAGGTGACAATTCATGAACTGACATGACATCATCATCATCTATGTTAAAAACAAAATCAGCACCAGACCCTGCCTGCTGGCCACTGGGACTGTGCTCTTCAGATACTGGAATGGATTCTGTTGGAGCTGATGAGGATTGACCTTTAGCTTTTGAACGGATTGGCAGCTTGGCTCGACCTGAAGCTTTAGAGCGAGTCCGAGATGAAAGTGTCAATGATGTTACGAAGGGTGCTTGATCTTCAGAAGAAGGAGCTGGAGTTTCTGCTTCTCTTGCAACTGCAGATTTAAGAGTCTCCCCCTCAGAAGGAGCACCAGCCATTTCCGGCTTCTTGATCCGAATGTCCCATCTCTGCAAGGAGCTGACATCGATCTTCTTAAGGTGATGGATAACTGTACCTTTGGACATGTTGAAAATAGCAAGGTTAAACTGATTTAGAAACAGTGAGATGATCCAGGCAAAGTTAGGAGTGTTTATGCAGGCTTTGATATTTGAGAATAAGATTGAGGCCCAATCTCTCTTCTTTCCAGTAACAATGCCAATCATCAACAGAAACATCTCTTCAGACACATGTCCTTGAGAGCCTGTCTTGCAGAAAAGTGCCTTTGAGATAATGTCCAGCAGGAGCTTCCCCACAGCATTCAACTTATTCCTTTTAACTGTAGAAAAATCTGAATCTAGACCACAGAACCTTGTTGTAGTCAACCAATCAATGTCAACTAGCTCTTCTTCAGCTTCCACTTCAGACAACTGCAAATACTTAGCGAGAGTCTCTGGAGAGACTTTGATTTTGATACCCTTAACGAAGGAGATCAACATACTTCCTTCCTTGATTGGCTTCACATTGATGAAGAATTCTTCAACCTCTTCAAACAGAATCCGGCAAGGATGCTCGAGAACGAAGGTGAGACCAGCGGCATCAAGCAAACAAAACAGAGTCTTGAAATCATCGGATAAACTCGCAAGACCTAACCGAATTACCTCGTTGCCGACTCCAATTTTCGGATGAGGGGAGGGAGCCATTGCAGCAAGATGGAGGGAGGAATGTTGAACGAAGAATCACCGAGAACCACCGCAGCACTGAGACCGGTCGCAGACGATCGTCGCTCGAGAGGAAAACGAAAGGTCGAGGAGGTCTCGGGAGATGATTCGCGTGAACATCAAGTTTTCCGATTTCGTATATATATATTTTGATTTTACGAAAAATAGAAAATTAGAAATAGGAATTAGCGCGTACCTGACGTTTGGGATTCCCTTTTTTAAAAAAAACTTATGTCTCGAGACATCGGCTATGTCTCGAGAGCTCAGGTGATATTTTCTTCATTGATGTCTCGAGAGATTACCCGTGTCTCGAGACATCACCTTATCTCGAAATTTTCTTCTTGTCTCGAGAAATCCTGTCAGGTCCCGAGACATGACTTGTCATAAGAAAACTTCTTGTCGCCAAGGTTTGATTGACTTGACCATTACTCCATGTTGAGCATTCCAAGTTCCGTCTTGAAGAAAGAGAACTTGGTTTCATCCAGTGGCTTCGTGAAGATGTCTGCAACTTGCTTATCCGTGGGGACATAACTCAGATTTATGTCACCCTTCTCCACATGCTCCCGGATAAAGTGATATCGTAGCTCGATGTGCTTTGTCCGACTGTGAGAGACTGGATTATTTGCGATAGCAATTGCACTGGAAGAGTCGCAAAACATAGGAATGTCTTTGAGCTTCATGTTGTAGTCTTGAAGTTGATTTCTTATCCAGAGAAGTTGTGCGCAACAACTGCCAGCAGAAATGTATTCCAACTCGGCGGTTGATATTGCAACACAATTCTGCTTCTTGCTACTCCAGGAAATAAGTCTCCTTCCGAGGAATTGACACGTCCCAGAAGTGCTTTTCCTGTCGTCTTTGCTACCTGCAAAGTCTGCATCTGAAAAACCAATTAGTTCGCTATCATTACTTCTTGGGTACCATAAGCCAAGATTTGGTGTGCCTTTAAGGTATCTCAAGATTCGCTTTGCAGCAGTATAGTGGGATTCCTTAGAGTTCACCTGATATCTAGCACAAACACATGTAGAGAACATTATATCAGGTCTACTGGCAGTAAGGTAGAGCAATGAGCCAATTATGCTTCTGTACTTGGTTTCATCAAAAGGTTTCCCTTTCTCATCCTTATCCAGAGACGTAGCTGAGCTCATTGGAGTCCTCATAGAGGTTGCACTCTCCATTCCAAATTTCTTAATCAACTCCTTAGTGAACTTTGTCTGAGTAATGAAGATTCCATCTTCAGACTGTTTCACTTGAAGTCCTAAGAAATATTTCAGCTCACCCATACTGCTCATTTCAAATTTCCCTTGCATAAGTTTAGAAAACTTTTTGCAGAGGTTATCATCCGTAGAGCCAAATATGATGTCATCGACATAGATTTGCACTAGCAAAATCTTGCCTTTTACTTCCCTAAGAAATAATGTCTTATCTATCTTTCCTCTTGTGAACTTGTTCTCAAGAAGAAAGTTAGACAGCGTCTCATACCAAGCTCGAGGAGCTTGTTTCAAACCATATAAAGCTTTCTGTAATAAATAAACATGATTGGGATGATCAGGATTAACAAAACCTGGGGGTTGTTCAACGTATACTTCCTCTTTAATGTCTCCGTTTAGGAACGCGGATTTGACATCCATTTGATATACGGTGAAACCCTTGAAAGCAGCATAAGCAAGGAAGAGTCTGATCGCTTCGAGCCTTGCTACTGGAGCGTACGTCTGATCGAAGTCGATGCCTTCCTCTTGTCTGTACCCTTTAGCTACAAGTCTGGCTTTGTTCTTTATGATTGTTCCTTCTTCATCCAGCTTGTTTCTAAACACCCACTTTGTTCCAATGACATTTTTGTCTTTTGGTTTTGGAACAAGTGTCCATACTTTACATCGTTTGAACTGATTTAATTCTTCTTCCATAGCAATTATCCAGGATGGATCTTCATTTGCCTCTTGGAATTTCTTTGGTTCGACCTGCGAAAGAAAACTTAAATGCATATTTTCGTTAATGGTACCTCGTCTTGTTCTTATTCCTTCATGAGGATCTCCTATGATTTGATCAACTGAATGATCCCTCATGTGTCGTAGCCCGAGGTTTCTTGCATGATTTGAACCAATAGGAGTTTCTTCTACTGTTGGAGTATCTTCCTCCACTTGGAGTGGCTCTTCATCAGGAAGATCTTCTTCATAGATTGTTATTGGGGGAATCTTGATGAAGTTTTGAGAATTTTCTTCAACTGGCTGATCCAAGCTTAAGTCCTGCAGCTTTGAACCTGTGTCTACAGAAGAAATGCTAGAGGAGCTGCTTTGTAGCATGCTCGTCTCATCAAATACAACATTAATAGATTCTTCTACCACCAGGGTTTTCTTATTAAAAATACGATAAGCTTTACTATGACTACTATAGCCTACGAAAATGCCTTCAAAACTCTTTTCACTAAACTTAGTTTTGTAATGCTTTCCATTATTTAGCACAAAGCATTTACTACCAAAGATTCGAAAATAAGAAATGGTCGGTTTCTTGCCTTTTAGAAGTTCATAAGGAGTCTTTTCATGGTTTTTGTTTATGAGTGCTCTGTTTTGCACATGGCATGCAGTATTGACAGCTTCAGCCCAGAAATATTCAGGTAGTGAAGAGTCACTCAACATGGTTCTGCAAGCCTCAATAAGTGTTCTATTCTTTCTCTCAGCTACTCCATTTTGTTGTGGAGTTCGAGGAGAGGAAAACTCATGAAAGATACCGAGGCTTTCACAGAATTCTGTCATGGCTCCAGATTCAAATTCTGTACCATGGTCACTTCTGATTTTGACCACCGAATAGTTAAATTCATTCTGGACCTGCCTGACAAAACTAGTGAAAGTGTCAAAGGTATCTGACTTGTGTTTCAGAAAGAATACCCAGGCAAAACGAGAGTAGTCATCTACAATAACCAATGTGTAGGATTTTCCTCCTAAACTTCTAATTTGCAAAGGACCAAACAAATCCATATGGAGTAGGTATAGACACCTGGTTGAATCTTTGCCAATGATGCTCTTAAAGGTAGCTCTTGTTTGCTTGCCTTTTACACATGCATGACAAGGTCTATCTTTAATGCACTTAACATCTGGTGCATCTCGCACTAAGTTTTGAGAAAACAATTTATTAATAGTTTTGAGATTTATATGTGCTAATCTCTTGTGCCATTGGTCAACAAGAGATGCACTATCTTTTGCCAAAAGACATACTGGTGTAGAAGATGATATGCAAAGAAAATTTAAACAAAATATGTTTCTACAGCGAATGCCTGATAAAATCGTTTCATGATTTTCAGCCGACTTTATCAAACACTTATCTTTATGAAAATCAACAATGTATCCTTTATCACAAAGTTGACTTATGCTTATCAGATTATGTTGTAATCCTTCCACATAAGCTACATCGGAAAACGATACATTTCCATTAGAAATCATACCATAGCCTTTAGTTATTCCTCTGTCTGAACCGCCAAAAATAACTTTTGGACCGTTCGCAACTGAAATGTAGTTTTGCAAAAGGCTTCTTGTCCCGGTCATATGCCGAGAGCATCCACTGTCCAAGTACCAGATTGGATTTTTATTGGCCTTTGGACATACCTGCAAAAAAATAAATCATTTCGCCTTAGGAGCCCAAACAGATTTGGGTCCTTGGTCCCGTGTCAGTTGAGCACCACGATAAATGTTAACATTGCGAGTGGTCTGCCTTGCAACGTTCACTTGTGGTCTCCTAATATACGTTGTATTAAACCAACAATCAACGGCAAAGTGACCAATTTTACCGCAGCACCAACAGTCGAATCTGTTGTACCTTCTCTTTACACTCTCCTGCTTAACTTTTTGATCGTTAGCTCTTGCAGGAGCAGCCCTTTTAGATGAGGATGCCTCATGGGGGCAACACACACAAGGTGATATTGTCCTCTTCGGCTTTGGTGCAACAGCCTTCACTTTTGGTGCTTTCTTAGCACTCGGACCATGAACAAATGGACCGTACCCTTTCCGATTAATCTCTTGATAGGGTGCTTGAAAAGCACTATCACCAAAGTTTCGGGGAGGAGTCCATTCCTTATGATCATTCACAGGTGAAAAAGAAATTGGTCGTGTGAAATGACCATAGGAACTCTCCAAATCATAAGCATTCGTAGGGAATATGACTCTCTTGAATGCTACAGGCTCTTGATGAGCTTTCCCTTTTTCTTTGGTAGTAGCTTTCTTAGCAACCAGACCATTCTTCTTAGCAATTGTATTTTTTGAAGAATTGCTAGTACTAGCTTCATGCCCTATACCGCTTCCTTTTGCCTTAGTGGTAAAAATACCAATAATTGGCAGAACAGTTTTAGGTTGAGAGAATGCTTCAACCAACTTCTTCTCAGCCGCAAGCTGTTCCTCCGAGACTTTTATCGAATTATCTCTCAAGGCAAGAGTCTCTTCCGAGCTTTTGATCTTGTCTTCCAAGGCTTGGACTTCCTCTTTGAGAGAAGAAAGTTCTTCAACTTCTTTTCTCAAGTTAGATTCCACCTCCTTGAGAGCCATGATCTCCTTACCCTGAGTTTTGACAACCTTTCGGCACTTGTCAAAGCTTTGGAGCATTTTGGTATATTGAGACATGAGCTCAGATTCATCGTCTGAGAGGTTATCCTTTTGTTCAGCCGAAGCATAATCAGAATCAGATAGGATAGTGTGATCATTTACCTTTCCGGTGTACGGGGGTGCTTCTTCATCATCAGACATAGCCATCAGACCGAAGTAAGCTTCTTCTTCATCACTTGACTCATCGGAGTCACTGTCGCTCAGAGTTTTGGCTTTCTTAGCGACGAAGCTTCTATCTGATTTCTTCTTTCCATGAGTGGATTTCTTGTCTTCTTTTCTTCCACCTTCTTTCTTTTTGTAGGGACACTCAGCAATTATGTGCCCTGGCTTATTACAACAGTAGCAAATAATGTCAGAAGAAATGTGTTTGTTCTGTTTGGATTTATACCTGTCATTATTGCTTGAGCCCTTCTTGTGATATTCGCCATCACGACGAGAATATTTATGATCCGAGGAAGACGGCTTGTTGTTCATGTGCCTTCGCTTGTTCAGCAGTTTCTTAAACTGACGGGAGATTAAAGAGAACTCCCCATCAGACAGTTCGGAACAGGAGGAGCTGGCTTCCGATTCTTCTTCAATATCAGATTCCTTTTCTCTGATCGGTATCACTGCTTTGCTCTTCTTTGAATTCTCTGCCTTCAAAGCTAAGGTTCTTTCTTTGCTTGAAGCTCGATTTACATCCTCTTCAGACTTTCGGATGTTCATTTGTAATTCATGAGACAACAGCTTCCCGAACAGATTTTGAGGTTCTAGACTTGGCAGTTTTCCAAACTCTCTTATGGCAACAATTTTGCTATCCCAGTCTTTCATTAGGGAGCGCAAGAATTTATCATTTAGTTCACCGTTTGTGAACTCCCTGTCGTAGTTCCTCAAACCATTGACTATCTTGAAGAATCTTTCGTACGCATCAGCAATGCACTCCTTCTTATTCTGCTTGAACGCCTCGTACTCTTGATTAAGTAGAGACCTTCTATCTTCTCTTACCTCGTCAGTACCTTCCATTAGAACAATTAAGGATGTCCACATCTCTTTGGCTGATTTGCAGTGAATTAAGTTTTGCAACATGGAATCGTCCACTGCACTTGCAATTATGTTTTTAGCCTTCTTGTCAAGAGCAACAAGAGCTATCTCATCCTTAGTCAAATCCATCATTTTCTTAGGTATCTGAACAGTAGGATTTGTTGACGAAGCAGTCATTGGCACATGGGGACCTTCTTCCACGACTTGGAAGATTCTGGGATCTGCAACTTCCATATAAAAACGGACTCTTTCCTTCCACATAGGAAAGTTGGCCTTAGTGCAAATGGGCAATTTCAGAGAGGATTCCTTGACTCTATCCATGGCTTGCTAGCAACTAGAAGGATGGATCCTGTTCAAGGTGTTAACCTAGCAACGAACAGCGACCCTCTGATACCAATTGAAGTATCTAGTTGCCTACCTAAATCACCTAGAGGGGGGTGAATAGGTGATCTCTACGTCTTTTGCGGAATTAAAAATTAAACGTAAAGCACAGCACACAAAATTAAACACAGCCACAGATAACACCAAGAATTTATAGTGGTTCCCCGTACTTGGGTACTCCACTGCCGGCCTCGCCAATCTAGCACCACAACTAGACTTGACTACTCACTAAATCTCGGATCAAGAACGATCCTACAGTCTCGGAGTCAAACTCCTACAAACTCAGAAAGAATCTCTCTTACAACTCGGAGAAAACTTCTCCTACAACTCGGAGAACAACCTCTCCTACAACTCGGAGATAACAACTCCTACAACTCGGAGATAACAACTCCTACAATAGATTGAAAAGGGGTTTGAACAATAATAAACCAGATCTGAATAACAGAGGCGTTTTCTTCCTTCTTCTTGAATGGCTTTTGAGAACGATGAGGAAGAACAACGATCCTTCAAATCTGTCTTTGGCAATCCGAAACGATCCAATAGAGATTGTAGAACCTGAGCATGGATCAATCGAATCCTTCTTGATAGAAATCGGCAACTCCAAAGAGTAGAACGATCTCCAATCGTAGACGACGGCGAGCGGCGTTTTTCACGTTCTTTTTGATCGGGAGAGAGATATTAGGGTTAGAACGATTCTTTAACTTCTCTTAAAACAATCCTATATATATGGAGAGGAGCAATTAAAGGATTAATTAGCCTTAATAGCGCTCCATATAGCCGTTAGAAACGAGAAGGGGCGATCACGATCCGTCCAGAACAGAGAAAATGAAACAGATAATTTTCGGACAGAAGTCTCGAGACATAAGGGATCTCTCGAGACATGAGGGATCTCTCGAGACATTGCAAAGAATTCAGACTTAAGATCTCTCGAGACAAACACGATCTCTCGAGACATGTCTGATCTCTCGAGACATATCCTTAGGAAAAATTTGTTTTACAAAAATTTCTTTTCTTCTCTTGAACACATGCTGCAGCCGCACTCCAAAGTCTTCAATAGTCTTGAAAAAGAAGTGTACCCCAATAGTGAGATCACACATGAGTCATCACCATGTTTCATATAATGAGGGATTACATTTTATGAAACTGTGTTTGCAGACCCATTGTGACCTGACATTGGCTTACACTTAGCCATGATAATCTGCAAGACAATACTAGAAAAGCATATCAAATACAAAAGCAATTCAATCTTAGTTTAAGGGTGACTTCTCACAAATCAAGGTAATTGTGAATGCAATTTCCAACAACTCCTTCACAAAACTTCAGGCACTGATGGTAGGAGGATGAGACGGCTTTGAATAAGTTGATGAGCGACCTCTCAAAGATCGCACTGTAACAACTCGGTGCATCGACGATGACGAGCTGGCACTTGATCGAAGTGCCATCGAATGTTACCAGCAAGTCTGCTCTTACCTCCACCTCTTTCTTCTCTCCCGAGAAGCCAAAGAGGGGGACCATCCGAAGCTACCACTCTACCTTTCTCTACTTTCAACCCGTCAAATGTCTTTTTGATGACGACGTTTAACGAGCTCCCATTGTTCACAAGGATCCGGTCGACGGTGAAGTCTTCCATTGTTGCCTGGATCACGAGGGCATCATGAAAGGGGTTCTCATACCCCAGCATGTCCTCCTCCGAGAAGGTGATCTCGTCCAACATGGGCGGTGTTTGATAGGTCGATGTGACACTCTTGCGGCAGATCTTCGTTCCTCCTTCGAAAGGGGCTTAAAACAGCACCGACTTAACTGGGGCTTCCTGCCTCTGCTGCTCCACTCCTCCTGCTCCTAGCCTCCTCCTAGTTTCCCAGAAGTTCGGGCAAGCCATTGTCCTGTGTCCTTCCACCTGATGTAACTCACAATAGAGGGGCCGAGATCTCCTCTATCTGGTGCTTCCTTCGATTATTCCTCTGGTGATGTCTATTGCCCTGTCGGGCAATGGACATCGCTTCCCCGCATCCTCCTCCCTGATGCCTCTCTTGCTAATTGTCATTCCTCCTCTCTAGGGAGAACCTTCTTCCTTGAACTTGATGTTGGGGTCTTCATGTCGGCCTCCACGACGACCTATTTACTGGAACTTGATACCTCCTCTCTTCTTCTCGACGCTCCGGAGCCACAAAGGGCCCTCTTCCTTCCTTCCTTCTCAGCTCCTCCCACCTGGACTCTTCTCTCCTCGTCTCCTCCCTCCTAGGCTCTTCCCTCCTTCTTGGTTCCTCTCGCCTTCCTTCCACTTGCTTCTTCCCTTCCTGCTTCCGAAACTCCTCCTTCCCACGCACCAGAACTTTCTCCTCGTCATCCCCTTCCTCCCTGGTCATCCTCGTGAGCTTTGCCAAAAAGCCACAGTTCGACGAATCCTCCTGAACGAACTAATTGGCTCTCTCGATAAGCTCTTCATAGGACACAGGGTGATCCCTGCTGATCTCCAGCTTGAAGAGGTCTTCTCTCATGTCGAACGTCTTGTCTAGCTGTAGGGTGAAGTCATCCACCTCCTGGATGTCCAGAACCTCTTCCTGGAAGCGGTCGATATAATTCCCCAACGTTCCGTGCACTCCTAGCACTAGATAGAAGAGGGCCGTTGCCTCATTTTTCCTCTTCTTTACCGTGCGAATCGCATCACCACCCCTTGATGCAGGTCCTCAAAGCAACAGACAGAACTCCCTGGCAGCTGATGTAACCAATCTTTGGCCTTCCCCGGAAGGTGATGGCAAAGAGTCTGCACTTGAATGCATCCGACATGTTCTAGATGGAAACGACATCCTCAAACCACTAGAGGTACCCGACGAGATTGCCTCTCTGAACTGGCGACTATGCGACTATGAGAGGATCTCACACGACTATGACGAGTAACTCCCATAGTCGCCCACCTGGCGAGTATGGGAGGATGCTCACATATACTCGCACAGGCCTTCAACTGCTCCTGCTGGCTGATCTTGTCTTGATCTTTGACTTCTGCCTTGACCTTTGACTTCTGTCTTGACTTTTGACTTCTGTCTTGGCCTTTGACTTCTGCCTACGTGGCCTGAACGGGTCCACCCTCGACGAATATGGGTTGTACACTATTAATGTTGGGCTAAAGTGCGTGCAAGTTTGACCATAGCACCTATAAAATAATTCGGCGAGAATAAAAATGAACTTATGCGACCGCTTGACGGTATGCAAAATAAAATTGTAATTATCTTATTATGCAATTAATTAAAGTCCCTTGTGAAAACATTGATGTGCACAACTGATAATCATTATCTTGACGGGTGACTTTTCTCATCCAAGGAAAAGAATGACAATTTTCGCCCCGTTTATAATTCTACTTCTTTTGATAATCTTTGGACTCATGATCACAGTGTTGATCAGGATCTCCAACATAACAATTACATGAAATTCTAATTTCACTCACAACATATCATCCACAATCTTTGTATCATTTGAAAATCTTTACAATTAAAAATTGTAATTATCTTATTATGCAACTAAAGTCCATTGTGAAAACTTTGATGTGCCCAACCGATAATAATCAAACGGTCATTAAAATTCTTTGAATTTTGAGTATTGAACTTAAATTTGAATGCCGCTATTTTTAATTTTCATTGAGCAGAGTGTCATTTCTCCCAACATAAATCCAATTCCAGCTTCAGTATCAAATGCATCTCATCTTACTGGATTCGACCTGCAAGAGAATGGATTTAGTGGATTTATACCGGCAAAGCTTGGAAATTCATCGTATTTACAGTATGTGTCGCTTAGTTATAATCTGTTGGATCGTGAGGCAAGATGCTCTTTGATGTTCTACTGTTGTACTCCGAGCCCTAATACCAAACAGCGAGAAGGTACGACATGATGATGAATACGCGTTGTGAGTACCTACCCGACTTGACTTCCCTACTCCTAGCGGACTCGTTCGGCATCTTCTCCGACCCATCGCCTCGATTCGTACCTAGGCTCATAGCATATAGCCTATATATAGAGATATAGAGGCCCATCGGGTCGCCAGAACTCTATATGGACTCACAGGTAGAGGTTTCGGGCTCTTCGACTCGGGTTGCTATGATATGCTATGACTTGACCATAGATCGACTCATAGCAACCCGGTCAAGTCTGAGTAGATTCGGATTGCTTGGATAAAAAAGAAGACTAGCTAACTAGCTGTGGTTTAGGAATTTTCAACTTGACTGATTTGACTGATATAGAATAGAATGCTGCCCTTAGATGGGGGTGAATAAGGGTTTTTAAAACTTTAATATTTAATATAAAAATTTTTGATGTTTTTCTTTAAATGAAAGTGAATCAAAAGTAAAGAGATGTAAATCAATTAAAACAAACTAGAAAGGACATGATTTTCATTATAATTTTTTATTACAAGAATGTGATTTTTATAACGCTAGAAATCGTAGGCGAAATATGAAATATTCTTTTTGTTTTTTATACCGACTCTTCTCACCAAGGACCGGTTGACTTTATCCAATCTTTCCCAGTTCCGGCCTCAAGCCGCTCTAGCATTTCTATCCCCAGAAAAGGCTTCGAGCACCCTCTAGATCTACTCCCTAGACCTAGTTGCCAACACGAGGTGAATTCCTCCCTAAGTCCTACCAGACCTAGTCGCCAACACGAGGCGAATTTACTTCCACGATTATAAGAAAATGGTTACAAATAAAATACTAAACACAAATAAAAAACTCCCTATGAATATTTCTGGAGATGGTGAAGGCTCGCTGAATATTCTTGAAGCCGAAGCGTGCGTTCTTCGCGTTGAGTAAGCGTTGATCCGGTCCTCCTTGAATTATTCGCTCGAATGTGTGCGGGAGATAATGGTCTGGAAAATACGGCCCTGGCTGAATTTCTGAAGTGCTGGAGTAGGGCTCAAATCAAACAGTGGTTGGAGAAGATGAAATCCACCTTTTTATAGGACTGGAAGCTAACGCCGTTGTTAGGGATAACGCCTGGCGTTGACCCAGTATAATAATATTTTGATGACTCGGATCTTCAAAACAGGAATGAGATTCTTGCACTTTAGGAAGTATTCATTTTAGGCAACCCTAATGTTGGCGTTGAGGCTAACGCTGACGTTAGGTCAGATAATTCCTAAAGAGCTCCTGCAATCACGACTGCTTCCCTCCTTGCTATAATCTTCATTTCGGGAATGGGAGTCAACGCCCAGCGTTAAGTCCTAACGCCTGGCGTTAGACCACATTCCACTTTTCATTTGGTGAGCAAGTCCAGACCAATAATGCAGCAACCTAGTGTCATGGCTGTTCAGACCTGTATGCTAAAAACACAATGACAAACAAGATTAAAGACAAGTATGATTTGTTATTCTCAAATCAAAGAGATGCGGAAAACCATGTTCCAACATAATCAACTGGAAGCTAAGGAAGTCTATGACTGCAGATTCATGATGTCATTGACCAACTGCAGCTCTCTAGTTGCACTGGATCTGCAAAATAACAATCTCAGTGGTGTTCTTCCGAGCACTTTAACTAATCTTTCTCCTGGAATGACCACAATTTCACTTGCTTATAATGGGATTTCAGGAAATCTTCCCGATGAAATCGGGAATCTCGTCAATCTTACACTGTTTGCAGCTAATGATAATCTCTTGACTGGCCGGTTACCATCCTCCATTGGTAATCTTAAGAGTCTGCAAATTCTATATTCACATGAAAATAGGTTCGATGGCCAAATTACTGACTCCATTAGCAAGCTTTCTCAGTTGAATAAGCTTTACTTGTCGAATAACATTTTTACAGGTAGCCTGCTTGCCAGCTTTAAGAATCTGGTGAACTTGCATGCGCTGGATCTGTCATGGAACAGATTTAGTGGAGAAATCCCCGAAGAACTTCTCGGCCTTTCGTCTCTTTCATTGGGATTTGATATCTCAAATAATATGCTTACGAGGAAATTGCCGGCGAAAATTGGCAAATTGACAAATTTGAATTGGTTTTTAGCTGCGAACAACAATCTATCCAGAGAAATACCCACTGCACTTGGAAATTGCCAGAGCTTGGAACATCTCTTTTTACAAGGAAATTCATTTGAAGGCGACATTCCTCAGTCTTTGAGCAACTTGAAAGGACTACGCGAATTAGATCTTTCGCACAACAATTTTGTTCAGCAAGTTCCGATATTCCTTGAAAAATTCAACAAGCTTCTGATTCTGAATCTATCATTCAATGAACTAGAAGGCAAAGTACCAAAAAAATGGTGTCTTCAAGAACTCTACCGCAGTTTCACTAGATGGGAACAAGAATCTGTGTGGAGGAATCACTGAACATCACTTGCCATTATGCGAGAACGAAACTTCCAGTAATTCAAACGAACGAAAACATCTGAGTCTCATACTCAAGATACTCATTCCAGTGATCAGCATAGTCTTATGTTCAACATTTGGTTTCTATATTTTCATCACTTTGTGTCGCCTAAAACGCTTGAAGAAGAAGTCCTCTTTCAATCTCATTAAAGATCAGTTCAAAAGAACTTCGTATGCTGAACTTTTAAAGGCAACAAATGAGTTCTTATCTTCTAATCTGATTGGAGTTGGGAGTTTTGGTTCTATATACAAAGGAGTTAAACAACCTGGCAAAACTACTGTCGCTGTCAAGGTACTGGATCTTGATCGACACGGTGCTTTGAAGAGCTTCATGTCTGAATGTGAAGCACTGAGAGGCATCCATCATCGAAATCTCGTGAAGGTATTGACAGCATGCTCGTCTGCGGATTTCAATGGGAGAGATTTCAAAGCATTGGTACTGAAGTACATGACTAATGGAAGCTTGGATCAGTGGTTGCATCAAAATGGCTTGAGTTCTACAACAAGCATTTTAAACTTAGAGCTGAGATTAAGCATAGCAGTCGATGTGGCTTCTGCACTCGATTATCTGCACAATCTCGGACATGTACAAATAGTTCATTGCGATTTGAAGCTGAGTAATGTCCTTCTCGATGATGAGATGACTGTGCATTTGAGCGATTTCGTCCTAGCGAAGATCCTTCTTGACAAAGATGACAAGCAAAGTGCATCAATAGAGATAAAAGGAACCATTGGATATGTTGCTCCAGGTTCATTTTCAGCCATTTTCTCACTTCAAAAGATACAGCAACAAATAATTATGAGTTTGACTGATCATGTTCATAAATAATTCGTAATCTAGATGAGTATTAAGGTATTCAACAATCACTCTCATATACACTTGAATGACATATCTGTAATTTTCTTTCAGAATATGGAATGGGAAGTCAGGCTTCTCCTCAGGGAGATGTATACAGCTACGAAATTTTGCTGCTTGAGCTATTCACAGGGAAAAGACCAACAGATGAAATGTTCATGAATGGTTTAAGTCCGAGAGAATATGTTGAGAGGTCGTATACGGAGAATCTCATGGAGATCATGGATCCATATCTAGTAAAGTATGCTCAAACAAGAGTTCATGGCACCCGAAACGAAATCTTTGAGGAACTAAAATGTGAATATTCAGTCATAAGAATAGGCAATTTATGTTCTTTGAATGATTATAGAGAGCGCATGGAAATGGGGGATGTGCATGTTGAATTGAATGCTGTCAGGAAGGCATTTGAGAAGATGCTGGATCAGTATAGAGTTTGAGTAATGGAAATTTGATTGGGAAAATTGCAAGTGTCGGCGTTTATATATGTTGGGTGTATGATGAATGTGTGGAGGGAGAATAATTGTATTGTTGTTGGCTGATGATTGTACCCTGCATTTTAGGCCTAGAATTATTCTATACAAATGGCAATTTCTTGTAATAATGTATCATGACTAGGTTCAATAAGAAACCATAGCATAGCCGATGTGAAATGAGAAATTTTGAATCATGTAAATCCGTGGATGGCATAGTTGTAAATTTCTCATTCTTTATTTATTTAGGGTTTAGGGTGAATAAGTGAGTTCTTGATAGGAAGATACAAATTTTTTTTTGGGCAAAGTACGAGCATCTTTTTATCCTGAAAAGGTTTTTTAAACATTATGGCTCTGTTTAGCTTTGGCGCAGTGGTGGTGGTCGTGAGCGCGATGGTTCTGAACCATCGTTCATAAATGCCCGACCTCACCTAAGAAATTACATTCACTTTTATGTTCAAAATTAATTTTTCTTTCTTGCACTACCGACTTGAGCTTGAACTTGGAAGACTGACTTGAACACGGGTATAATTTCTGTATAGGCCAAAATAGGAGGGTGTCGGGGAACTGCTCCAAGTGGGCCCCACAACAGCCACAACTTGTGTTCTAAAAAAAATTCAGAGATGTGACCAAGTCTTGTGGAATAGAACTATAGAAGTATAGAACATAATTAGTTCAAGACCAAGTCTTGTTCAATATTACATGAACGCTAATAATTAATATTATATTTTTGTTAATGGAATGGAAGGACGGTATGAACAGCTAACGGTTACATTTCCTTATGTTGTCATCACGAATAAAAAAATATTTATTTTCTTCTTCAATCGTTGATAGAAAATATTCACAAATCAGGTTTCTCTATTCACATATTTTTACTATTCAAAGTTCTAAAGGGTCACCCTGAACATCTTCTCATGTATGCCGAAGGTGAGAGCTAGGTTAAGGGTGTAGCCATCCACCTCCTAGATTTGTAAGATTTCCTTCTGGAAATGATCGATGTAGTGCCGAACGATTCGTCGGGCCCTTGCTTGAGGAGAAAACAGGGTGGTCTGCCCCTTCTTCCTCTTCTTTGATGTCACAAACCACATCATCAACCCTCTTCGTAAGTCCTCGAAGCAGTAGATGGAACCCACGGGCAGCTGGTGGAACCAGTTTATCGCCTTCCCCTTGAAGGTGATCGCGAAGAGCCTGCATTTGAATGCATATCAGTGATACCCCGAATCGAGACAGTCTTCAAACCACTGCAGGTGCTGGATGAGATCGTCCTTCCGGGTGTAGTAGTAGAGCGGTTGGGACGGACGAACTTAAACTAGGGGGAGATGGAGAACGCAAGAGCGTTTTCTCATTTGCTTGTAAACAGGATCTCGCAAACTACAATGAGGAGGACCCGCAACGGGCCCGGAAGTATATAGGAACTTCCTTTCCTAAATCAGAGTTGTGCTCGACACAAGAGAGACACATAAAGGTTTTTGGGAACCTTGGGGGTCAATGTGCCTTCAACTTGTGCCTTTCTGGTCCTATTTATAGACAATAAGCAAAAGGAGGGAGGGGTATATATGGACTGCGAATAGCCACCCCGCCTCTTGAGATACTGGGTACCTAGCACCCGACAAGTTGTTTGTTGTCATCTTTCGCGAGGTCGCCTTATTTCGATGCCTTGTTGTTGAGCTCATTTTGGTGAGCCGAAGTCGAAGTGACATCGAGTGTTACCAGCAAGTCTGCTCTTACCTCCACCTCTTTCTTCTCTCCCGAGAAGCCAAAGAGGGGACCATCTGAAGCTACCACTCTACCTGTCTCTACTTTCAACCCGTCAAATGTCCTTTTGAAGATGACGTTTAACGAGCTCCCATTGTCTACGAGGATCCGGTCGACGGTGAAGTCTTCCAATGTTGCCTGGATCATGGGGGCATCATGAAAGAGGTTCTCATTCCCCAGCATGTCCTCCTCCGAGAAGGTGATCTCATCCAACATGGGCGGTGTTTGATAGGTCGATGTGACACTCTTGCGGCAGATCTTCGTTCCTCCTTCAAAAGGGGGCTTGAAACAACACCGACTCAACTGGGGCTTCATGCCTCTGCTGCTCTACTCTTCCTGACTCAACTGCGGCAGATCTTCGTTCCTCCTTCGAAAGGTCGCCTTATTTCGATGCCTTGTTGTTGAGCTCATTTTGGTGAGCCGAAGTCGGTTGTGAGCAGAGCTCGCTGACGCGGTAAGCTCGAGTGTGGCGAGTTTGATAGTGAACTCTGAAGGAGCTTGCCTTGCTGAATCAGCGAGGAGTGTGGCAGTAATCCAGCTTGCTGAAGAAGGGAGCTCTAACTTGGAGAGCTCGCCGGTAGTATAGGCGAGTTCTCGAGCTCTAGCTTGGCGAGCTCGCCGGTAGTATAGGCTGGCTATCGAACCTCCTTGCTCGACTTTTTTGTCCTCGTCTCCTCAGGTTAGTGTCTACTCTTTGGAGGTAAGAGGGCCCACCACTGGGTCGAGGCCCACTTCGACTAATATGGGTTGTACAATAATCACCATGTCGGCTCCGCCAAAAGCGGGACTGCACGACCCTTGTGCAAACCACCAACAAAGGGCATACTAACAATTTGTTGTTAGAGTTTGTGAAGTGAGCTGTCGCCCAGGCGACAATGGATGTCGCCCAGCGACAGCTGGCGAGTATCATACTCGCCGCCGAGTAGGCAAATGCCTATAAATAGAGGGGCACCCCCCTAAAGAGAACTAATTCTGAAAGTGGCGAGTAGAGGCTTCAGAAGTGGCCAGTATCATCAACTCTGAGCGAGTTAGAGATACCAGAGTGCTACCCGGCGAGCATCGGACTTGGAGTAAGTTCGGCAGGCGAGCATCGGACTTGGAGCGAGTTCGGCGAGCTCCTTGAGCGAGTAGCGAGTAGAGGAGATATCGCCGGCGATAGTGGATATCGCCGGCGACAGTGGATATCGCCCAGGCGACAGCGAGAAGGAGAGGAAGCGCGCGCGGCGAGCGTGCGAGTATCCTGGAGTGCGAGCAGTGAGCTTGCGAGTATCTGGAGCGCGAGCAGCGAGCTTGCGAGGATCAGAGGTATCGCCCAGGCGACAGTCAATATCGCCCGGCGACAGCGAGGAGCGAGCTTCTGTGGCGAGGAGCGAGCTTCTGTGGCGAGGAGCGAGTATCACCATCCTGGTGTGCTCGGGAGAAGAAGCGGACCTTGTCCGTGACCAAAGTCTTTCCTTCTATAGGCTGTTGTGATTCAAGTTGGATGCAACTTGTATTCAGCCGTGTGTATTTGTAATTGATTGCCTAGTTGGTATATAAACCTTCTTTGTCCATTGTTGGTTTCTCTTGATCGGTAGCAGACCCAAAAATTCAACATGGTATCAGAGGAGGGAGGTTGCTGAAGCAGCGCCTGCTATCGTAGTTCAAGGTTGTCATCCAAGATGGACGGTGGAGGAGGTTTTGCGAGAGGACTAGGAATCGAGCTGCTTACTCAAACCAACTACAAGAAGTGGATGTCTTGTATGGAGAGCTACCTTCTTGGAGAGGATCTCTGGGAGGTTGTTGGTGGTGGGGAGCAAGAGGAAGTTGTAGCTGCCGGTGATAACTTCTAAAAATAAGTTATCTAGGCCATTATTTCTGACAAAATACTGGGCTAATCTGGCTTGAATAAATCTAAAATATGATAAAAATGTAAGTAAATGTTTGATTATTAAATTCAAGGCTAATTTGGTCTTTTTCCATTGTTTTATTAACAGGTTTGCCAAAGGAATCGGATTGGAAAAGGAAAACAGCCAAAATGCACATGTCCTGGAAAAAGGTTGCAACGCGCAGAAAATGAAGGTTGCAACTTTTCGGCGAATTCAAAATTCCAAAATTTCAAAACAACCGCCATCAGCAAAATTGGAAGGTGGCGCCCCTTGGGATCCGCGTGGGACGTATTTAGCAGTATTTGGAGGGATTAAATGGAGATCTGGAGAAAGATATTAGAGAGTTTTTTGGAGAGGAGAAGAGGAATTCGAAAATAGAGGAGGAAGAAGGCTAGGTTTGCCCGGATCTTGGAGACGGAGCGGTTCGGCACTCTTCGTTGGCTGAATTCCTGCACTGTTTCATCGTTTTGTACACCATGCACTGTAAGATCTTTCTTATTTTGTGGTGTTCTTCCTCCATCGTGATGAACTAATTTGTTTTAATCTTGTATTATGAGAGTACTTCGTCAAGTGTGATAACAATTTCTTAAATTTCTGGTTTTTGTGATTGATTGGTGAATGTTTGTGCTTAATTCATGATCTTTATTTTGAAATCTCTGGCCAAGATTTTATCTTTTTACTGCGCTTCATAAATCGAGAGAGGAGTCGCGTAAGTATATCGTGGATTCGGTATAGTATTTGAAGGGAGAAAGAGATTTCCTCTTGATACTAGCAACTTTGGTTTTCATCCTTTATGCGGTTCTTATTTCATCTCCGGAGTAATAGAGAACTAGGGACTTCCGATATCGAGAGGTACGGATTTCTATTCTAAAATCGTTGCAAGACGTGTCACCACTCATCATCGCAAAACTATCTTCAAGGGCTTGTCACACTAGACTTAGGAAATCATGATACAAGATTATCTTTGATCGCTGATAATAAAGTATTTTTCTTCCGTTTCTCTAGTTTAAATCCCGTAATTAGAAGTGTTATTTCCTAATTTTTGTTACTTTGAACCATCATATTATTCCGCTTGAATTTAAAGAAAAGGCAGCACTAGTAATTGCAAGCACTGAATCACCCACCTCTCCGTGGAAACGATCTCTATTCTCACTTTATTACTTGACACGGCACGTGCTCTTGCGTTTTAAAATACACACCGGTTTCGGGCGTATCAAGTTTTTGGCGCCGTTGCCGGGGAGGTGCAAATAATTTAGTGTTTATTTTCTTGCAATATTAGCTAAACCTGAATATTTAGAGCTCAAGTCTTTAATTTTGTCTCTTTTATTATTATTATTATTATTATTTTTTTATAAAAAATTGTTTGTTTGTTTTTATCATCTGATTTTTGTTAGTGCATGTCCCGATATCGATTATCTGAACTATTGCCTTTAAATCTAGAGATTGAGCGGACGTGTAGACAAAATAGGAAAGCAACTCGAGTAGAACAATTTAACTCCTCAACCATGAATCTTAATCAACAAAATGTTAACAATGAAAATCATCAGGATGATGTAGGACAAGAAGGTCAGGTAGATCAGAATGGTCAACCCGCTGAAATTAGGAGAACATGTCGTGACTATAATATGCCCTTAAGGGGAGGATTGCAGTTTAGTATAACTAGGCCGACAATTGAAGCGAATAACTTTAAAATAGACTCTATGACAATGCAACTCGTTCAACATAATAAGTTTGGAGGCCTTAATCATGAAGACCCTAACTCCCATTTGAGAACTTTCATCGAAATATGCGACACATTTAAAATCAATGGCGCATCGGAGGAAGCTATAAAACTTAGGTTATTCCCATTCTCTTTGGAGGGAAAAGCAAAGGATTGGTTGAATTCTCTACCCAATGGGTCCATTACTACTTGGGCAACTTTGATAGAGAAATTCTTAGCTAAATACTTTCCTCCATCGAAAACTGCTAAGCTTATGCGCGACATATCTACTTTTATGCAAGAGAACGGGGAAACACTTTACGATGCATGGGAAAGGTTTAAGGAATTGTTGCGGAAGTGTCCACACCATGGCCTAGCCATTCACCAGCAGGTGTGGACCTTCTACAACGGCCTCCAGACATCTACTATGATTCAAGTGGATGGAGCTGCGGGAGGATCTTTAATGAATAAATATCCTGAGGATGCCTATGCGATCTTAGACGACTTATCGTCTAATAATTATCATTCATCTGAGCGACAAGGTTCATCTTTTACGGCAGGTCTTCACCAAGTTGATCAACTCACTTCTTTCGCCGCACAAATCACTGCACACTTCAACTCTATGAATAAGCGATTAGATGCTTTGACTTTGAATCAAGCCCAACCACACTCACATGTCAATAGCATTGTCACCCCTTCAACGCCCATGAACCAATCACTCACGGTTGAACAACTTATTGGTCATAATGAGGAAATTAATTATATAGGTGGACAACCGAGACATAACAATGCGGTCCCAAACTATTATAACCTGGAATTGTGTAATCATCCAAATTTCTCATGGAAGAATAATTCCGGAGTGACATATCCACCCGGTTTTAACTCAAACCCTCATCCACCTCAAAACAATAATTATAATCCACAAGGATCATATAGGAAATTATCGGATGAGGTACTTATAGAATCCATGCAGAAGAGGGATGCGCGCATTGCTAGTTTAGAGGGGTCATTGCGTGTCATTGAATCACAGTTAGGTCAAATTGCTAATGCTTTGAGTCTTAGACCCCAAGGGTCACTTCCCACAGATACGACCCCGAATCTGAAGGGAGATAATCCTCAATGCAAAGCTGTCACTTTACGGAGTGGTAAAGAATTAGTGGGTATGTCTAAGAATGAAGAAGAGGAACAGGATGGCGAAGAGAAGAAGTTGGAGATCGTTAGTCCTAGTGTTCCTAATGATAAGTTAGAAGAGAATGAGAATGAAAAGGAAGGAGTAGTGGAAGTATTAGAAGAGACCAAGAGAAAATCAATCAATGAAGATAAAAAGAGAAATGATAACGTAAAAGTCTATCCACCACCACCATTCCCTCAACGGTTAAAGAAGAGCAAGCTTGATCAACAGTTCCAAAAATTTATAGAAATATTTAAAAAACTGCAAATTAATATTCCTTTCGCGGAAGCTTTGGAGCAAATGCCAAGCTACGTAAAGTTCATGAAAGACATTTTATCTAAGAAGAGGAAATTAGGAGCAAATGAGACGGTATCACTCACACAGGAGTGTAGTGCTATTCTTCAAAAGAAACTCCCGCCTAAATTGAAAGATCCGGGGAGTTTTACCATACCATGCTCCATAGGGTACCAATTCGAGGGAAAGGCATTATGTGATCTTGGTGCGAGCATCAATTTGATGCCGTTCTCGATCTATAGGAAGCTTGGTTTAGGAGAAATCGCTAAGACTTCCATCACCTTGCAATTGGCTGATAGAACCCTTGCTTTCCCAAAAGGAATAGTGGAAGATGTCTTAGTAAAAGTGGACAAGTTTATTTTCCCTGCGGATTTCGTTGTCTTAGATATGGAGGAAGATAAGGAGGTTCCCATTATCATAGGGAGACCTTTCTTAGCCACGGGAAGGACATTGATAGACGTGCAGAAGGGGGAGTTGACCATGAGAGTTAATGACGAACAAGTAACCTTTAATGTACTTAAAGCTATGAAATTCCCCCGGAATCAAGAAGATAATATGGAATCGGTGAACCAAATTTCAATTCATGAATACAATTTGAATATTAAATCCGCAAAGCAAGATGATTTGTTAAATCGATTTTTGATGCATGAGGAGATTTCGGATGATGAAGAGGAAATTCGAGATTGTCTCGAAGTATTTGAGAAACAACCCAATTTTTATAGAAAACCGGAACCCTTTGAGATGCCAAACAAGTCGTTGGCGGACAAGCCCTCTATTATTAGTCCGCCGATTCTTGAGTTGAAGCCTCTCCCCGATCATCTTATGTATGCATATTTAGGAGAAAATAACACATTGCCAGTTATTGTCAATTCTAAATTACCACATGATCAACATCAAAAGCTTTTAGAATTGCTAACTCAATTTAAGACGGCCATAGGGTGGACCATAGCTGATATCCGAGGGATTAGCCCATCACTATGTATGCACAAGATTCTTTTGGAAGAATCTTTTACGGGATCTATTGAACCCCAGCGTCGTCTTAGTCCACCTATGAAAGAGGTGGTAAAGAAGGAAATTATTAAATGGCTAGACGCAGGGATTATTTACCCTATCTCGGATAGCTCATGGGTGTCACCGGTGCAATGTGTACCGAAAAAAGGAGGTATGACGGTCGTACGAAATGAGAAAGATGAATTAGTATCTACGAGAACGATTACCGGTTGGCGTATCTGTATGGATTACAGAAAGCTGAATAAAGCCACACGAAAAGATCATTTTCCGTTGCCTTTTATCGATCAAGTCCTAGATAGGTTAGCAGGAAACGATTTCTTCTGTTTTCTTGATGGCTATTCAGGATATAACCAAATTACGATAGCCCCAGAGGATCAGGAGAAGACAACGTTCACATGTCCCTATGGGGCATTCGCTTTTAGAAGGATGCCATTTGGTCTATGTAATGCACCCGCTACTTTTCAGCGATGCATGATTGCTATTTTCTCTGATATTATGGACGATGGTATTGAAATTTTTATGGATGACTTTTCTATTTTCGGTAATTCGTTCGATGCATGTTTAGCTTGTTTGAAGAAAGTGCTAGCGCGGTGTGTTGAGACTAATCTCGTATTGAATTGGGAGAAATGTCACTTCATGGTGCGAGAGGGGATTGTGCTCGGTCATCATGTTTCAAGGGATGGTTTAGGAGTAGATAAGGCAAAATTAGATGTGATTGAGAGACTGCCACCACCCAAGAATGTAAAAATGTTGCGTAGTTTTTTAGGACATGCGAGCTTCTATCGAAGATTCATTAAAGACTTTGCGAAAATTGCAAAACCATTGAGTGGACTACTAGAGAAAGATGTTAAATTTCAGTTTACTGACGATTGTTTACATGCATTTGACACCTTAAAAAATCGTCTGACCACGGCTCCTATCGTTATCACTCCCGATTGGGAGGAACCGTTTGTCCTTATGTGTGACGCGAGTGATTACGCAGTAGGAGTTGTCTTGGGACAGGTACGTGAGAAAGTTTTTCACACGTTAGCCTACGCTAGTAAGACCCTAATTGATGCACAAATTAATTACACAACCACAGAAAAGGAATTACTAGCAGTAGTGTTTGCCTTTGAAAAATTTAGATCGTATCTGTTATGCACTAAGAGTACGGTTTTTACGGACCACGCTGCGATCCGTTACCTCATGGAGAAAAAGGACGCTAAGCCTAGATTAATTAGATGGGTGCTTCTGTTGCAAGAATTCGATGTAGAGATCAAAGATAGGAAAGGTACAGATAATCCGGTTGCGGATCACCTTTCCAGAATTGAGTCTACACAACCTTCATATAATCCTGAAATCGACGAGAGATTTCCGGATGAGAGAGTGTTAGCCATTCATGAGAGCACCACACCTTGGTACGCTGATTATGTGAATTATCTAGTAAGTAATATTTTGCCTCCTGACCTTTCCTATCAACAAAGAAAGAGGTTTGTACATGAGGCTCGCTCCTATCTTTGGGACGAGCCTTATTTATTCAAGATCGGAGCTGATGGAGTTGTGAGGAGATGTGTACCGGAGGGCGAAATGTGATCAATTTTAGAGAAGTGTCATAACTCTCCGTATGGAGGTCATTTCATGGGCACAAGGACGGCAATGAAGGTGTTAGAGGCCGGATTCTTCTGGCCTAGTTTATTTAAGGATGTTAACATGTTTGTTAAACAATGTGATAGATGTCAAAGAAGTGAGAATATAAGAAAATGATGGAATGCCCATGAACATAATGCTAGAAATCGAATTATTTGATGTATGGGGGATGGATTTTATGGGTCCGTTCGTGAACTCGAATGGTAATTTATATATATTATTGGCAGTAGACTATGTGTCTAAATGGGTGGAGGCGATAGCAACCCCTAAGAACGACGGCAAAGTGGTACTAAATTTTCTAAAAAACCATATATTCAATCGATTCGGGGTTCCTAGAGCAATCATTAGCGACGGGGGAAGTCATTTCTGTAATAGTCAATTCAAGTCATTATTAAATAAATACGGAGTAACCCATAAAGTTGCACTTGCTTATCATCCCCAGACAAACGGTTTGGCGGAGGTATCAAATAGGGAGATTAAAAAGATTTTAGAAAAGACAGTGAGTATCAATCGTAGAGACTGGTCACAGAAACTCACGGATGCATTATGGGCATACCGCACTGCTTTTAAAACTCTCATTGGGCTGACCCCGTATAGGATGGTCTACGGGAAGTCTTGTCATCTTCCTCTAGAGTTAGAACACCGGGCGTTTTGGGCGATTAAGAAAATAAATTATGATTTTCGGGACGCCGGTAAGAAGAGATTATTGCAATTGAATGAACTAGAGGAAATTCGGATGCAAGCGTATGAGAACTCACGAATCTATAAGGAGCGTACGAAGAAGTGGCACGATCGACGCATGAAGGAAAAACATTTTGAGCCGGGACAACTTGTCCTCTTATTCAATTCCCGCTTAAAATTGTTTCCAGGAAAACTAAAGTCTCGTTGGTCGGGCCCTTTTAAGGTTAAAATCGTGCATCCTTATGGCGCGGTAACCATCATTAATGAAACTGACGGGACTGAGTTCAAGGTTAACGGAGAAAGACTGAAACCATACCTGACAGACGATTATGACAGGGAAGTGTCGAGTATAATGCTTCTCTAGTTTCGTACCGTCCTGCCAAGACGGTAAATTAGGCGCATACGCATGATAAGTCAAGCTCTGGTTCTGGCATTCCTGTGGAGAACAGGAAAGCGTGTGAAGTAGGCGTCTCGTCCAAATCCAAATAGTCGTCTCTAACGGAACCCTTGGAGGCGGAACTAGAACCATTTAATCCATTCCCCGGCCATCAAGAGACCCCGGGAGGGGAGTACACAGGCAGGTACGGACCGGGGTCGATGGGGAACAGAAACGAAGGAAGGAAATGCCCGAAGTCAAAGACAGGTAAGGGGATAAGAAGAGAATTCTCCTCTGCAAAGCTATCGAAGAAGAGGAATAGAAAGGTTCATAATAAGCTAATAAGCTTTCGCCCGGGAACAACCTTCTTTTCTCTATCTGCTTCGTCGAAGTCGGAAGGAGTTTGTATCGGTATGCCATTACTGCTTGAATGAATACCTTCACTTCGGTTAGCTTTTCTTGACTTCGGAGTTTGTTTCTTTTTTAACCGGTCTTTGATCAAGGGAAGGGATTTGGGTTTTGATTTCCTTTTTTGTTTTTTCATATGAAAAAGTCAGACTACGAATGAGGGGTGTGAAGCTTTTTCTCAATTCCTATCCAATTCGTAGCCTCAAGCATCGATAGTATATACTTCCTTCAATGAGAAAGAATAGATAGAACGAAAGAAGCGAGGTTTCTCTTTCAGAAAAAAGAAAAGACAAGGATGATCTTGAATTGATATCAGAGTGAGGTCCTTATACGTTAGAGGGGTTAATTGTTTATGAAGTAGGTCGTTTGTTTCATACAATGGATAAGACCTTAATGATTCGTCTTGCAACATTGATTGATCGATTAGAATTGAGTGTTCGTACCCAAGCTTTCGCAAGGTGAAAGGAATGAATGAAGCTATGATCTGGTTTCATTTGTAATTCTATATTTATCCCATGCCTATAGGATGCGCTCTAGCTTCGGCCTGAGATCCGAGATCAAGCAGGAGGCGAAACAGCAGAGAGAGGAATAGAACTTGCTACCGCTGTTTTGAGTTTGGGATCTTCCAAATCATTCCCGCAGTAGATCCGGACCTCTTTTTTCTGATCCTTCGAGAAAAAGATTCATTCTCCTCATAAAAAAGAGGAGGGAAAGATTTCTTTTTCGATTCATCTCTGGAGTTGAAGAAAGCCCTCTCCTCCATTACAAGCAGGAAAGAGAGAAAGAAGGAAGTTCGGGGAAAAAGGTCGGTCGTTCTCTGCTGCATTGGTGTTTTCACTCCCATAGAAAAAAGGCGATAGCGAGCGTTAGCGAAGTTTGAAAAGAAAGCATTGAGCCAAGCTACTTAGCTGATCGAGTGACAGGATCCGGATTCAACCGTGGGAGCTGTCAATTTTCTTGACAATCCGGATGTGCCTTTATATATCCTAAATCCGCTACTACATGAAAGGACTATTCAAAACAAACTTGATTAGGTGGGAGGCAACCCATCATTTATATTTAGTTCTCGTTTTTGTGAAGTAAGATAGTTGGATTTTCTGTTAGTTGTCAGTTTGACGAATTACGATGGATGGAGAACATGTTGGCGGCGAAATGCTGTAGGTGTAGATTTGTAGAATTCAATATGTAAAATTTTCGTAGCGGAAGAATGTGGATTGCTGTTAGAGAATAAGAGAAGGCGCGGGTGTTGCACGTTGTCATTTAAATGGTTGCAACTCTTGAATATCACGAGAAATTAACGGAATATGCACGTTGACGCCGGCTCAGCCGAACTGCTCCGCCCCTCTCCCCGCAATCAACATATTCAGCAGTTTATTAAGCACCGGTTCAATTGAACCAGTCTGCTTTATTTCCCTAGACGTCGCGTATTGGGATCAAACCGCCATTCTCTTCTCCTCTCCGCGACCTAGCTTTGCGATCGGGAGAAACTACAGGGCAGGCGGTGGCGCTCCTTGCGTTCGCTGTTGGGCGTGAGATCGGCGGTGGAAGTGCGGCGATACATTCGTGAAGCACCCTCTGGTCATCGTGCGACCCCCTTTGCCACCGCATTCTTCGTCATCCGGAAGCCCTACCGTCCCCGATTCATCCAGGTAATGCGCGAATTTTTTTTTTATTATTCCTGTGTTTTATTCGAAGAACGAACGATGGAGAGAGGAGTTTCCTTGTCTAAGAGTTGATTCCCCTACCATGTTGTAGACAATGTCATCGAAGAAGAAAGGGAAATCAGTGGCGAAGAAGGCCCAGAAATTCTTAGGTGAAGAGGCTAAGCTGCGTTTCGAGAGGTTGAAGTCCACACCCTTGATCTATGAGCGGGGATTTCATATGGAGAAGAAGGCTTGGAGCCTTGGTTACGCCCTCCAGATTCGCGCACTCCAGTGGGAGACGTTCTGCCACCCAAGATCTGAAGCAATACTCCCATGGGTGTACGAATTTTATGCGAATGCAAAGCAGATGGAGGGGGACTCAGTGATGGTGAGGGGGAGGTCCATCGATATTTCTGAAAAGGCTGTGAATGAACTGTACGAGTTAGGAGATATGGAGGATCTGATTAGTATGGATCAGAGCTTTGACCCAATGGAGGTTGCTGCTTTGATTTGCTGCGCCCAACATCCAGAATGGACGAATAGCTCAATGCGGGCAATTAAGTCAACATCCTTATCAAGAGAGGCTAAGGTTTGGCACCTGTTCATCAATGCAAGCATAATGCCAACGCGACACTTGAATAACGTCACAGCTGATCGGGCGATTCTGATTTACAACATCATGAAAGGAAATAGAGTGAATATTGGGAACTTAATAAATTACCAGTTGAAATTGAAAATTAAGGAAAGCAAACCTCGGTTATTGTGGTTCCCTATTCTGATAACGGAGCTGTGTAGAAAAATGAGTGTGATACAACATCAAGATGATTTGATCACTCACTTTCACAGGCATATTACAGAGCGGGTGGTAGAGGTAAATATAAAAGTTGGTAATGAAAGTGATATTGGCCTCAGCACGCCGAAAAAGGGGAGCATGGGTTGTTCCTCCTCTGCGGGAGGAAAGTTTGAGGATGTGTACTGCGGGACCGGTGATGGAGCAACCTTGTTCGACATTCTCACCAACATTGAATATCTGAAGTCTCACCAACACTGCCAGCACCGCTATTTCCGATCAAGGCTTGACCATATCGAGGGAAAAATCAACAACATGCAAAAGAAGAAGAAAACACCGGTGGAAGATGATCCAATCGAATTTGAATGGCAATTCAATGAGCAGGGAGCTCTGTTAAATGGTGCGGGCGACACACTCGACCCAACAGAGTACGTGGACTCCGACAAAGAGAAAGATGGCGATGCAGAGCAGGACGAGGAAAACGAGGACGAGGAGAATGAGGACGAGGACGGTGATGATTGAGATCTGCTGATGATCTTATGCATTTCAAGTTTATCTTTTTAAACAATCTTTTGCGTTTGGCGTATGCATTTTCCGTTTAAGACAATATAGTCTGTCACCTTTTGCTTGCTTACCTATATCTGTGAATGCTTTAGGCTGAAGTGGAATATTGATATGTGACTAATACATCTATGGTTATTATATGCTTGAGTTGGAGGTGTTATCAGTTTTTAATGTCCTACATTTTATATATGCACTTTCACCCTTTTTCTATATATACATGCTTGCAAGTGACAGGTTGTTATCTTGAAATCGGGATTCGCCAGAGAAGCTCTCCAAGCAAAGGATTGGACGGAGTAAGGACAACCACTGCTACAGACGGTCTACTTCAGAAATTTTAGGGGAGTACTTCCGTTTCAATTTTATTTACCGCAATTCTTTTATATGCTGGCACCGTTTCAATTTTATTGAGAATGAATTTTATTGAGTAACACAGCAACCTTGCTAGGGTCCAGCAAGATTTTAAGTGTGGGGGTGATGGCTAGAATCGCCCCTAAATTGTCGTGTTAGGTAATTTGATCACTCATGATTTTAATAATCCGTATGATGACCGTACTTAGTCGATAGGCTATTCTTGATGTTCAATGATAATTAACTAGTATGGCTAGAAAATCCTAGGAGTTCAGATTTTGAATTTGAAATTAGCAAGATTTTTTTGGTAAAACACTCTTAAGCGTTTGATCCATGCACAACCTTCTTCAACTTTAGTTTACTTCTTCGAAATCTTTTGATGTGAAATTCTAAAAATAAGAAGGGGGGGGGGGGGGGGGGGGGGGTGAGTAAGAACTAAGTTAATGTGGTGAGCCAAGATAATATTTTAGTAGCTAAACCAATTTGATCTTTCATGAGATTTTTTGACTGGTTCTGTATCATTTTGCTATCCACTACTGAATGACCAAATTCCCTATTTGCTCACTAGTTGTATCATAATAAGTTAGCCTATTATGGGTGGTTTATTCTTATTATATAAGTCATAGTGATATGCGGCCTGGGTATATGTATACATACTTGGAATGATCCCGACTATGATGGAATTAAAAAAAAAAAAGGTTAAAAGTCATAGTGATATGCGGCCTAAGCATGCGATGTGTATGTTTGGAATGATCCCAACTATGATTTAATAAAAAAAAAGCATCATAGTGATACGTGGCCTAGGTATGTACACTTATACCCGGAATGATCCCAACTGTGATTATTTAATAAAAAAAAATGTGTGTTGATCAACCCTCATAATATGGTGAATTATTATGATTACTAACTAGGGAATTACCATGCCACTACTATCAAAGCCTGTTTAAGAATTGCCAACCAAGCCAAAGATAAACCTACATTCACGTAAGCTGCTAATTTGTATCGAAGCTAGCACAAAGACTTAGCTTATTCTTACCCTTCCAGATTATTGCGGAGGTTCAATGAAAAAGTGCGGGGAGTAAATAATTTTGAAGAAGACACACACACACAACACTAAAATTCTTAATGGTGCTTTATCTTTTATCAAGCTAATGGATTTGTGATGATTGAACTCTTAATGATTTACAAGCTTATCAGTTGAGTAAAGCGAACTTCTTGAGTATCTTTGATTAATTCCGGTTAAGTAATGGAGCATTTTAATTTGTGGTGTGATAATTATCGGACACCTAATTATTGGGATGTTATTCATCTTTGCTCGGGACTAGCAAAGGTTCAAGTGTGGGGGTGTGATAACTTCTAAAAATAAGTTATCTAGGCCATTATTTCTGACAAAATACTGGGCTAATCTGGCTTGAATAAATCTAAAATATGATAAAAATGTAAGTAAATGTTTGATTATTAAATTCAAGGCTAATTTGATCTTTTTCCATTGTTTTATTAACAGGTTTGCCAAAGGAATCGGATTGGAAAAGGAAAACAGCCAAAATGCACATGTCCTGGAAAAAGGTTGCAACGCGCAGAAAATGAAGGTTGCAACTTTTCGGCGAATTCAAAATTCCGAAATTTCAAAACAACCGCCATCAGCAAAATTGGAAGGTGGCGCCCCTTGGGATCCGCGTGGGACGTATTTAGCAGTATTTGGAGGGATTAAATGGAGATCTGGAGAAAGATATTAGAGAGTTTTTTGGAGAGGAGAAGAGGAATTCGAAAATAGAGGAGGAAGAAGGCTAGGTTTGCCCGGATCTTGGAGACGGAGCGGTTCGGCACTCTTCGTTGGCTGAATTCCTGCACTGTTTCATCGTTTTGTACACCATGCATTGTAAGATCTTTCTTATTTTGTGGTGTTCTTCCTCCATCGTGATGAACTAATTTGTTTTAATCTTGTATTATGAGAGTACTTCGTCAAGTGTGATAACAATTTCTTAAATTTCTGGTTTTTGTGATTGATTGGTGAATGTTTGTGCTTAATTCATGATCTTTATTTTGAAATCTCTGGCCAAGATTTTATCTTTTTACTGCGCTTCATAAATCGAGAGAGGAGTCGCGTAAGTATATCGTGGATTCGGTATAGTATTTGAAGGGAGAAAGAGATTTCCTCTTGATACTAGCAACTTTGGTTTTCATCCTTTATGCGGTTCTTATTTCATCTCCGGAGTAATAGAGAACTAGGGACTTCCGATATCGAGAGGTACGGATTTCTATTCTAAAATCGTTGCAAGACGTGTCACCACTCATCATCGCAAAACTATCTTCAAGGGCTTGTCACACTAGACTTAGGAAATCATGATACAAGATTATCTTTGATCGCTGATAATAAAGTATTTTTCTTCCGTTTCTCTAGTTTAAATCCCGTAATTAGAAGTGTTATTTCCTAATTTTTGTTACTTTGAACCATCATATTATTCCGCTTGAAGCACTAGTAATTGCAAGCACTGAATCACCCACCTCTCCGTGGAAACGATCTCTATTCTCACTTTATTACTTGACACGGCACGTGCTCTTGCGTTTTAAAATACACACCGGTTTCGGGCGTATCAGCCGGCGATAATGGTCCAGCTGTGAGAGCTTGGAGGAAGACCAACGCCAAGGTGGAGTTCACCTTGAAGAGAGCCATATCACCTGACTTGTTCGACCACATCATTGGTTGCAAGTCAGCGTCTGCGATCTGGATAGCCCTCGATGGGTTATTCAACAAGAAGAATGTGGCGCGGCTACAATTCCTGGAGAATGAGTTGGCGAAGTCGACTCAAGGCGAGATGGCGATATCCACCTTCTTCCTGAAGGTGAAGAACCTATGTGGGGAGATCTCGGCCTTGGATCCTGAAGAGCCAATCTCAGAGGCGAAGTTGAAGCGGCACATACTCCGAGGCTTGAGGAGGGAGTATGTCCCCTTCTTTACTTCCGTGCAAGGATGGGCTATTCAGCCCTCCCTTCTGGAGCTAGAGAACCTGTTATCGTCACAGGAGAGCTTGGCGAAGCAGATGGCGGGAGTATCCATCTCAGGAGGAGATGGCGAGGCCTTGTTCTCGGGAAAGAGGAGATCCTGGGACAAGAGAAAGAAGAACTCCGGAGAGGGACCTTCAACGTCCTCTCAGGGAGATGGGGGGAAGTTCCTTCCTGCCCGTGACGAGAAGGGGAGATACCTTTGCTTTGCCTGTAAGAAGTATGGGCATATGGCAAAGGATTACCGGTCTAATCTCCAGGCCGGTCATGTTGCTGAGAAAGGTGGAGACCATCAGAGAGGTGGAGACCATCGAAGAGGTGGAGGAAGAGGTGGAGGTCACCAGGGCGGTGAGATGGGAGACAATTATTTCCTGGCAGAGATGACGGCAACGTCAGTCGATGTCTTAGCCTCCATCAACCTTGAGGACGACTGGATAGTGGATTCCGGTTGCGGGCATCATCTCACAGGAGATATGTTAAAGTTCGCCTCCTCGGCAGCATATGAAGGAATGGATGTTATCATCACTGCGGATGATACGGTACATCCAGTAGAGCGAGAAGGGAAGGTATCTCTTGGGAGTAGAGAGAAGCCAGTGACACTGAAGAGTGTCTATCATGTGCCTGACATGAAGAAGAACCTCTTCTCAGTGGCTAACGCTGTGGATGCTGGATACCACATGCTGTTTGGACCAAAGGAAGTGAAGTTCTTGAAGAACCTTTCGTCTGTCGATGCTGACGTCACACTCACCGGCAGAAGGGTGAAGGATTTGTATGTCCCATCTGCAAATGCCTACGTGGACAAGCTGAAGACAAACGACAGCGCTGTGATCTGGCATGAGAGCCTGGGTCATGTGGGGATGGACAAGCTGAAGATGATGGCGACAAAGGGCCTAGTGAGCGGCCTGCCTCATCTCACTTCCTACGGCGACGACCATGTATGCGACGGGTGCCAATATGGAAAGTCACATCGACTTCCATTTAACAAGTCGGAGACCAGGTGTAAGGCACCTCTTGAGTGCGTACACGCTGACGTGATGGGGCCGTGCGCCACCCTTACTTATGGAGGCAATAAGTATGCGCTGGTTCTGGTGGATGACTACACCCGCTATACGTGGGTATACTTTCTGAGAGAGAAGTCAGAAGTCTTCAGCAAGTTCCTCGAGTGGAAGGAACTTGTGGAGGGGAGGCTGAACCGTAGAGTCAAGAAGCTGAGGAGCGACAATGGAGGGGAGTTTACCTCCAATGAGTTTGCTTCTTTGTGCAGAAGGTTTGGCATTCGGCGGGAGCTCTCCTGCGCTCACACCCCTCAGCAGAATGGGGTGGCAGAGAGGAAGATCCGCCATCTGGTGGAGACTACCAGGAGTTGGCTACATGCCAAGAGCATTCCCAAGGCCTTGTGGGCGGAGGGAATGGCGTGCGCTACCCATGTGATCAACAGGCTGCCTCTGAGTCCTAACAGGATGGTGTCTCCACACCAGCTCATGTTCGGGGAGAAGCCCAATGTGGGTCACATGAAGGTGTTCGGTTCTACCTGCTTCGTGCACGTCCCGGACGCTCAGAGAACAAAGTTGGAGCCGAAGGCGAGGAAGTGTATCTTCATCGGCTACGATGAGCGGAAGAAGGGGTGGAAGTGCATGGATCCGCAGACTCACAGGTTCGTCGTCTCGCGCGACGTTGTGTTTGACGAACTAGTCTCATACCAGGGAGTCTCTTCTGTGGAGCTGCCAGAGAGTGGAGAAGCTAGCAGGGAAGAGGAGTGGGTCACTGAGGACCCTACTGTGGAGTTGGAGTTATCTCCAAGTGCTCCCTCGCCATCTGGCTCGGGAGGAGCTTCTGGCTCAGGGGGAGCTACGAACTCAAGAAGCAGGGAGAGCACCGCTTCAGGAGGAGTTCAGAGAGGAGCTCAACCAGAGGAGTCTACCGGAGTGGTAGATAGTGGCCAAGCCTTGAGAAGGTCAAAGAGGACGATCGTCCCGCCTGCTCTCTATAAGGAGGGGAACTTCGTGGGTCTGGTTTCCTGCTTCTTTGCAGGACCACTCGATGAGAGGGAACTTGCCTGCTTTGAGGATGCAACTGGCATCAAGGAGTGGGACGCGACCATGATCGAGGAGATGGAGGCCCTAGAGAAGAACGAGACATGGGACCTGGTTCCCATGGTGGAGGGCATCAAACCTATCACCTGTAAATGGGTGTACAAGGTTAAGAAGAGGGCTGATGGAGAAGTGGAGCGGTACAAGGCAAGGCTTGTCGCTCGAGGCTTCTCACAGACCTACGGAGAGGACTACGAGGAGACCTTCAGTCCTGTAGCGAAGATGACGTCGGTGAGGACGATCATTGCTTTGGCAGCATGCCGAGGTTGGAAGCTATGGCAGCTGGACGTGAAGAACGCGTTCTTATATGGAGAGATCGACAAAGACATATTCATGGTGCAACCACCTGGATACGTGTCCAAGTCCCATCTGCGTCACGTCTGTAAGCTGAAGAAGGCCCTCTATGGTCTGAAACAGGCACCGAGAGCCTGGTATGGGAAGATTGCGGAGTACTTGCAGTTCTGCGGCTACGATGCCTCAGACTCGGACTCCAGCATGTTCGTGAAGAAGGATGGAGGTCTTCACATACTGGTGCTGCTATACGTCGACGACATGATCGTGACAGGGAACAACCCTGAGGAGGTCGCGGCGCTGAGAGAGCAGCTTTCCATACGCTTCGAGATGAAGGATCTTGGTGAACTGCACCATTTCCTTGGTCTCCAAGTAGAGAAGAGAAGAGGCGGACTGGATGTTTCCCAGAGGGCATATGCCGAGAGGATCGTCGAAAGATTCGGCATGAAGGAGGGGAAGAGCAGTTCCGTTCCTCTGGAGGCGGGGCTGAAGCTTCGGAAGGAAGAAGGAAGGATCCTTCCTGATCCGAAGATCTTTCGGGCACTGGTGGGGAGTCTTATATACTTGACTATCACAAGGCCGGACATCGCCTTTGCTGTCGGCCGAGTTAGTCGGTATATGCAGGAGCCGCGGAAGCCTCATCTGGAGGCAGCCAAAGGGATTCTGAAGTATGTGAAGGGCACCCTTGAGATGGGGTTGTCCTATGAGGAGAAGTCTGACTTCAAGCTGCATGGGTACATGGATGCAGACTATGGAGGTGACGCTGATGATCGCAAGTCGACATCAGGGTATGTGTTCTTGTGTGGAGCAGCTGCTATCTCGTGGTGTAGCATGAAGAAGGACTCCATTTCCCTTTCTACCACGGAGGCCGAGTACAAGGCGTCGTCCTTAGCAGCTCAGGAGTGTGTCTGGCTAAGGAGACTAGTGGAGGATGTGGACGAGGAGGTCAGCGGACCTACTGTGCTACGCTGGGACAATGAGAGTGCATTGAAACTGGTAACCAATCCAGTTTGTCATGCAAGGACCAAGCACATAGAGATCGAGCATCACTTAATCAGAGAGAAGGTGCTGAGTGGCTTGATCGATGTGGAGCATGTGCAGAGTGAAGAGAACCTGGCGGATATATTCACGAAGCCCCTATCTGTGGGGCCGTTCCGGAGGCTTCGCTCATTGCTTGGAGTTGTTCCCGGAGTTCACTTCAAGGGGGAGTGTTAGAGTTTGTGAAGTGAGCTATCGCCCAGGCGACAATGGATGTCGCCCAGCGACAGCTGGCGAGTATCATACTCGCCGCCGAGTAGGCAAATGCCTATAAATAGAGGGGCACCCCCCCCCCCCCCCCCTAAAGAGAACTAATTCTGAAAGTGGCGAGTAGAGGCTTCAGAAGTGGCGAGTATCATCAACTCTGAGCGAGTTAGAGATACCAGAGTGCTACCCGGCGAGCATCGGACTTGGAGTAAGTTCGGCAGGCGAGCATCGGACTTGGAGCGAGTTCGGCGAGCTCCTTGAGCGAGTAGCGAGTAGAGGAGATATCGCCGGCGACAGTGGATATCGCCCAGGCGGCAACGAGAAGGAGAGGAAGCGCGCGCGGCGAGCGTGCGAGTATCCTGGAGTGCGAGCAGTGAGCTTGCGAGTATCTGGAGCGCGAGCAGCGAGCTTGCGAGGATCAGAGCTATCGCCCAGGAGACAGTCAATATCGCCCGACGACAGCGAGGAGCGAGCTTCTGTGGCGAGGAGCGAGCTTCTGTGGCGAGGAGCGAGCTTCTGTGGCGAGGAGCGAGTATCACCATCCTGGTGTGCTCGGGAGAAGAAGCGGACCTTGTCCGTGACCAAAGTCTTTCCTTCTATAGGCTGTTGTGATTCAAGTTGGATGCAACTTGTATTCAGCCATGTGTATTTGTAATTGATTGCCTAGTTGGTATATAAACCTTCTTTGTCCATTGTTGGTTTCTCTTGATCGGTAGCAGACCCAAAAATTCAACATTTGTTAACCTATTCGTTGTTGCGGCCTACTGCAACCAAGTACCTCTCCTCCGTTCCATAGCTTCCATCAATGCAAGTCGATGCCTGGCACCACTACGACCACTACTACGACCACTACTACCACGACTACCACGACTACCACGACCACCACGACCACCACGACCACCACGACCACCACTACGACCACCACTACGACCACCACTACTACCACGACTACCACCACGACTACCACGACGACCACCACGACGACCACCACGACGACCACGACTACGACCACGACTACGACCATGACTACGACCACGACTACCATGACTACGATGACTACGATGACTACGACGACTACGACGACTACCACGACTACCACGACGACTACCACGACGACCACCACTACGACCACCACTACGACCACCACTACGACCACCACTACGACCACCACTACTACCACCACCACTACTACAACAAAGTCTTTTCTTCAAGTCAGGTGATCGTGCGAGCGTATAAAGTATGTTAATTTATTATATACTACTAATTATGAGCGCGCTAAACTTTAAAGTGGCTCAATTCATCCAATAATATACCTCTCGACGTTAGTCGTCGTGAGGTTTGTCCACCTACTAGTGATCCCTAACCCAACATAATTGTGGGCTCGATGATATATGTGTATAGTTTGTAAAGCCGGTAAGAATTCATCGCAATACATCCCAACACTTCCTCTCTTACTTCACCAAGAATTATTTATTAAGGAATTTTTTTTTCTTTAATTTTGATTTAAATGAATTTGAATAAACATAATGATAAAACTTACTTATTCTATTTGTACTTTTATTTTATTTTTAGTTTTATCTAAATTGATAAAATTTATCTCTAAATATTATTAACTGAGTGGGGTTAACCAAAAAAAAAAGTTAGACAAGTGACAAGTATATCCTAATTCCTAAATAATTATACCACGTGTTTCTCCTCCGCGGTGTGGTTGGGTTCCTCCCCCTTTGGGTGTGGTAAAGATTAATTTTAACTGAGCTATTATGGAGGAACCTTCTTTGGTTGGTGCAGGTGTTGCGACTCGAGATTCTTCTGGGTGGTGTCTTTGATTCCTTGGAATTAACTCCGGGGATCCATGGATCGACTTCATCTTCTCTGGACGTTTGTCCAATCAGATTGCGCATTAGCTTGCCTCAGTTTGTTTTTCCATGTCAAGATCATCTCTACTTTCTACTGTACTGGATTTAATCCGTTTAGAATTTATTGATGAATGAAATTCCCTTCACCTTCAAAAAGCAATTTCCTTAAATAAGTGGATTGATCTTGTAAATAATTTATTGCATATTTATTATTCTATTTCAAATCATTCAATTAAGAAAATAATTAAATAATAATCAAATGTTGTTATTGTCCTTAAAAAACAATCTCCAGGCCAAGTTAATTAATGGCATGCGGCTAATGCGAAGGCTCCTTAGTCCTTACTATATATAAAAAAATATTGTTAAGCTCCCAAACACAAATATTTTAATCGTCGATATCTTTGATGTAAAGAATAATAAAGCCCTAGTTTATTTCCAAATAGAGCCCTAGTTTATGTTCTTTTATTACAAAATTTATGTATGATTATTCAAATATAATTAAAAAGTATAAATTAAACAGAGTGATTATGATCTCTAATCAACAATTGAAAGGACCTAATCCCGTGTTTGTTTCCCGCGGGGCGCAGAGAAGGCCACCAATTGAAATTGTTGTGTATATAAACTGAAGTACACTGTGAAAGCATATATCACGAAATGAAGCTCCTCCTCCTACTCCTCCCTCTCAAGATCATCAGCCAATTCATCTTCTTCCTCCTCCTCCTCCTCTGCAAATCAACTCCGTCACATTCCTCTTCTTCTACCGACCATCTTGCTCTCCTCCACTTCAAATCCCTCCTCTCCGACCCCACCGGCGCCCTCTCAGTCTGGAACTCCTCGGTCCATTTCTGCCAATGGCCCGGAATCGCCTGCAGCATCGGAGATAGCCGCGTCACTACTATTGCGATTGTCTCTATTCAGCTCCGCGGACCAATTTCCCCCGCCATTTTTAATCTCTCATCCCTCGAAACCCTCATTCTCCAACACACCGGTCTCGACGGCTCCATTCCGGACGAAATCGGTCGACTTTCTCACCTCAAGCATTTGTCTCTACCGTTCAACTCTCTCTCGGGCAAGATCCCGGCGAACATCACCCGGTGCTCCAGTCTTCAGGACATTGATTTGAGGAGCAATTCTCTTACAGGGGAAATCCCCCGTGATCTCCACTTGATCCCCAAGCTGCAGGTATTATAAAAGTCATTATTGATCTCTTTTGATTTAGATTTTGCAAAATTAAAACGGGAGATTCTCTTGGATGAAGTCTTTTTTTTAATGATTGTTTCTTTCTTCAATAGGATTACATGAACACATTTTCATGGATGCATGAAAAGTGATTTGCTATTCGAAAATCAGTTTGATGTATTTGAAGTTGGAATTAAATGTATTTGATGATTTTGATTTGCGAAATATGTCAAACTTCATATCAAACTTGTATGAGTTATTACACACTCTTTTTGTATGAGTTATTACGCGTTTTTTAGAAATACGTCTTGTACATGTATTTTTAAGAAAAGTGTTCAACTTTAAAGTTGTAGATCTCGTCAAGATCTACAACTTTCATGTTGAACACTTCTCCTAAAAATGCACGCACAATGCGTATTTCCAAAAAATTCACTATAGTTACGCCCATGTTTCAATCAGAGCGGCAATACGTCTTGTGCGTGCATTTTTAGGAAAAGTGTTCAACACGAAAGTTATAGATCTCGGCGAGATCTACAACTTTCATGTTGATTACATTTCCTAAAACGGCATGTACAAGGAGTATTTCCAAAAAGACGCGTAATAACTCATACAAAAAGAGTGTGGATAGCCAAACTGTAGTGCGGATAACAATCGCCTTATCGTATTACGCAGTTAAAGTCCATTGTGAAAATTCTGATAATCAAAGTGTTGTTAAAATTCTTTGAATTGTGAGTATTGAACTTGAATTTGAATGCCGCTATTTCTAATTTTCATTGGCTAGACTGAGCAATTCAGCACCTGAATTGTGAGTATTGAACTTGAATTTGAAATCCATCCACATAATATATTTATTTATTTAGTTTTAGGTCTGTTTAATATAATCTAAAAATTATCAACATCAACTTTTTAAGTTATCCGATGCTTAAAAGATGTAATATTTGGAAAATAAGCTCCATCAAATATGAGCCATCCATTGATGAATTATTAATGTATTTGATGATCATCAAACAGCTTCTTGTTTTTGTCAAAGAACACAAACAAATTGAACACAAATGTTTTGGTTTGCTTGCGTTCGGCTTGGAGCCAAACTAGGCCTCAATTTGTTCATGTTCGACCGCAGGGAATCGACTTATGGAAAAACAATATCACAGGAAGGATCCCTGCCTCGATTGGCAACATATCTTCGCTCCGGTTAATCAACTTCTCAGAAAATAATCTGTTTGGAAGAATCCCTGAGAGCATGGGCAGGTTGACAAATATCGAATCCGTGCAAATGGCATTGAATAAGCTCACAGGGGAGTTCCCTCCATCTTTCTTCAATCTCTCGTCACTACGCTATATTTATTTTTCATTCAACGAATTGGAAGGAACTCTACCGTCATCGATGTTTGAAACAATGCCATATATTGAGGAATTTATGCTGAGCACAAATCATTTTCATGGCCCAATTCCACCTTCAGTATCAAATGCATCTCATCTTACTAAATTCAACCTGCAAGAGAATGAATTCGGTGGATTTATACCCTCAAAACTTGGAAATTCACCGTATTTACAGTGGGTGATGCTTAATAGTAATCAATTGAAAGCTAAGGAAGTCGATGACTGGAGATTCATGGAGTCATTGACCAACTGCAGCTCTCTAGTTGGACTGGATCTGCAGAATAACAAGCTTAGTGGTGTTCTTCCGAGCACTTTAGCTGATCTTTCTCCAGGAATTACCAAAATTGCGCTTTCTTACAATAGGATTTCAGGAAATCTTCCTGATGAAATCGGGAATCTCGTCAATCTTACACTATTTGAGGCTCATAATAATCTCCTGACTGGCTGGTTACCATCCTCTATTGGTAATCTTAAGAGCCTGCAGACTCTTAATTTAGGAGAAAATAGGTTCGATGGCCAAATTCCTAACTCCATTAGCAAGCTTTCCCAGTTGAATAAGCTTTGTCTGTGGTTTAACATGTTTAATGGTAGCCTGCCTACCGGCTTTAAGAATCTGGTGAACTTGCAGGCGTTGGCGCTGTCATGGAACAAATTTAGTGGAGAAATCCCCGAAGAAATTCTCGGCCTTCCGTCTCTTTCAATAACACTTGATATCTCAAATAATATGCTTACGGGGAAATTGCCGGCAGAAATTGGCAAATTGACAAATTTGAATTGGTTTTCAGCTGCGAACAACGATCTATCTGGCGAAATACCCACCGCACTTGGAAATTGCATGGGCTTGGAACAACTTTATTTACAAGGAAATTCATTTGAAGGTGTCATTCCTCAGTCTTTGAGCAACTTGAAAGGACTAAGCGCATTAGATCTTTCGAACAACAATCTCGTTCAGCAAGTTCCGATATTCCTTGAAAGGCTCAACGGGCTTCTGTTTCTGAATCTATCATTCAATGAACTGGAAGGCAAAGTACCAGAAAATGGTATCTTCAAGAACTCTACTGCAGTTTCACTATATGGGAACAAGAATCTGTGTGCAAGAATCACTGAACTTCATTTGCCAATATGCGAGAATGAAACTTCCAGTAATGCAAAGGGACGAAAACATCTGAGTCTCATACTCAAGATACTCATTCCAGTCATCAGCATAGTCATATGTTCAACATTTGGTTTCTGTATTTTCATCACTTTGTGTCGCAAAAAATGCTTGAAGAAGAAGTCCTCTTTCAATCTCATTGAAGATCAATTCAAAAGAACTTCATATGCTGAACTTTTAAAGGCAACAAATGGGTTCTCAACTTCTAATTTGATTGGAGTTGGGGGCTTTGGTTCTGTTTACAAAGGAGTTATACAACCTGGCGAAATTGAGGTCGCTATCAAGGTACTGGATCTCGATCAACACGGTGCTTCAAAGAGCTTCATGGCTGAATGCGAAGCACTGAGAGGCATCCGACATCGAAATCTCGTGAAGGTATTGACAGCATGCTCATCTACGGATTTCTTTGGGAGAGATTTCAAAGCATTGGTACTGAAGTACATGGTTAATGGAAGCTTGGATCAGTGGTTGCATCAAGATGGCTTGAATTCTACAACAAGTATTTTAAATTTTGAGCTGAGATTAAGCATATCAGCCGATGTGGCTTCTGCACTCGATTATCTGCACAATCTCGGACATGCACAAATCGTTCACTGCGATTTGAAGCCGAGTAATATTCTTCTTGATGAGGAGATGACTGCGCATTTAAGCGATTTCGGTCTTGCGAAGATCCTTCTTGACAAAGATGACAAGCAAAGTGCATCAATTGGGATAAAAGGAACCATTGGATATATTCCTCCAGGTTAGTTTTCAACCATTTTCTCACTCTAAAATATACAATAAAAATAGTTTGATCAGTACACCTATCTAAAACTAGTTAATTTAATTAATATGAAACATCCTATTATTCAAGTAAGTGTGGATGCTTTAATAATTAAAAAATGGAGATATTTTTTAGTAAAATGAGTCCGTCGTATTAAAACTAGTCCAATAAATTATGAGTTTGATAGATCATGTTCCTACAAAATTCATAATCTATGAGTATTAAGGTAATGAATCACTCTCATATACACTTGAATGACATATCTGAAATTTTCTTTCAGAATATGGAATGGGAAGTCAGGCTGCTCCTCATGGAGATGTATACAACTATGGAATTCTACTCCTTGAGCTATTCACAGGGAAAAGACCAACAGATGAAATGTTCATGGATGGTTTAAGTCTGAGAGAATATGTTGAGAGGTCGTATACAGACAATCTCATGGAGATCATGGATCCATCTCTAGTAAAGGATGCTCAAACTAGATTTCATGACACCCGAAATCAGATCTTTGAGGAACTAAAATGTGTATATTCAGTCATACAAATTGGCCTTTTATGTTCTCTGAATGATTATAAATTGCGCATGGAAATGGGAGATGTTATTGTTGAATTGAATGCTGTCAGGAAATCATTTGAGAAGATACTGGATCAGCATAGAGTTTGAGTAATGAAAATTTGATTGGGAAAATTGCAAGTATCAGAGTTTATATATGTTGGGTGTATGATGAATGTGTGAAGGGAGAATGATTGTATTGTTGCTGACTGATGGCTATACCCTGCATTTTTAGCCCTAGAATTACTCTATACAAAGGGCAATTTCTTGTAATAATGTATCGTTACTAGGTTGGCGTCGTCGATGTGAAATGGGAAATTTTGAATCATGTAAATCAGTGTTATTTTCTTTTTGCAATTTTTTGATCACGTTATGTTCTCTCTATTGGTTGTACGAGTCTTGTCAAGATTTATATGGTACATTCAGATGGAATAATTCAAAGATAATATGCATGATCATCTCTATTGTTTTATTAACACAAAAGCTAATACAGTGTAGTAGTTGACTCGAAATTGGGCAAATTTTTGAATTTGTATATGAAGAATCATTGTTGCATTCAAACGGAATTGTTTCTGTTATTAATATATTTAATTCCTCTGTCTGAACTGGTTCTTGGCTAAGACGTTAAGTGTCGTTCAGGTGCAAGCTTTGGCGAGTCAATAACTCCACCCGGTAATTATGTTTTTGAGAGTTAGGAGATTTCATGATTATCAAGCAACATATGTCGGAGTCGAGCACATTAAAAGAAATCTTTGTAGGACATAGTCGTAGATTCGTATGTGAGACCAGATTCATCTAATATCTAGAAGGGTGTAAAGGAGGTTAAGAGAGTCGCTAGGAGAGTCATGGGAACCCTAGATATTTCTTGGCGCATTCACATGAGGGAGGAAGAAGAAGATGGAAGATTTTTGTTTTTACGAGGCAGACACAAATATGATATTACTCAGCTTTCTTGGTACAGTCAGAAAAAAGGAAAGAGACTTTAGTAATCTATGAACTATGTAATATCTTTATCATGTAGTAAATATCATGAGTGCTATCTCTAGATTAATCACATCAAGTAATTAAAGTGAGTAAACAATAATCTCATTTTTTTATTATGCTCCCTTTACTTTGACAACATCATATATCATTTTCAAACAATTGGTTTGAGAGCGATGTTGAATTTATTTTATAGATTCGTTGACATTGTGGCATTCTTCAATCCTCTTGAAAATGCCGATATCGATCTTTGAAGAAGATTTTAAGTTAAAGACTATCAACCACGCGATTTATGAAGAGGGTAACAATGTAAAAAATGAACCTTCTATTGATATCATGCTCTATGGTTGAGATATTATTTTTATTGTTAATGTCAACAAGGTCTTATAATTAAGTGTAGTAAAGAAAATTATCTCAAAAAATTTACGGAGAGAGCCGTGGTGAAAGTAATATATTTAAGTGTTGTGGTATGTGAAATAAGTTCAAATATAAGTCAAATCTTAAAAGGTTTTGATATTTTAGGAATGGTATATTAAAAAAATTGTCTAAAGAGGAATAAAGAAAATAAATGATGAGATAGTATTTTAAGAAATAAAAAAATAGTATTAGCATCATTCATGATAGTTTTGATGAGATTGATTTTAATACAGTTTGGACAACAATAACAATAACACGGGAACATAATTGATATTCTAATGATGTGACGAAAATTGTTAAAAGGAATATGATTTTGATGAATGGTGAGAAGATTGACGAACTTTTTTGATTGTTTGTATGTTATCATCACATAAGGCTGAGCAAGGGATCGAAACATTGTACCCGCAATGGTAGTTTTGGACTTAGATCATCCATGTATTACTTGTAATTCGTCGAGACCAGACTGGAAGTAAAGGTGGCCGAGAAAAGTGGAACGACCGCTCAGAGACGACCGGAACCAGTCAAGGCAAAAGGAGAGCCCGGGCGAGAGCCCCCAGGCAAGTGGACGAGGTCCACTCGCCAGTCCCCTGGGTGAGTGGGACCTCGGTCCACTCGCCTCCCCCCTTGGGCGAGTGGACGAAGTCCACTCGCCGGGCCCTTTGGGCGAGTGGACCTCGGTCCACTTGCCCAGGCGAGTGGGCGAGTGGGCGAGTGGACCTCGGTCCACTCGCCCAGGCCTAGTGGACCTCGGTCCACTCGCCCAGGCCTAGTGGGAAAGTGGACCTCGGTCCACTCGCCGGAGCCTAGGGGCGACTGGACCATTGGTCCACTCTCCCGAGCCTAGGGGGCTTGTGGACCATGGTCCACTCGCCCGAGCCTAGGGGCGAGTGGACCATTGGTCCACTCGCTCGAGCCTAGGGAGCGAGTGGACCATTTGTCCACTCGTCCGCCTCCTAGGTTAGAGGATTAGATCGTTCAGTCAGGGGCGAGTGGACCATTGGTCCACTCGTCCGCCCCTAAGTTAGAGGAGTAGATCGTTAAGTCAGGCGCAAGTGCACCAGAGAGCCGCGCCTTGCGACCCTTATTTTTGATTTGGATCGCGGATGGTATTTTCAGGCAGCGGAAGTCGGCTATTGGTAGACCATTTTGGCTATTCGCAGCCCTTTTCAGAAAGTCTATAAATAAACCCTCATGGGGACCTTGAAGAAGGTTGCTGACTCTCTCCCTCGCGTGTTACTTGCGAGTTGGCACTCCTACCCGTTGTTCGACTAGTCGATAGGCAGGTGTTCCTTAGTGCTCTCCAGGGTGCCCATGCTCAGCATTGGCTTGGGAGGGGAAACTCTCTTTGATCTTCCGGGTGTGTGGCTGATAACTTCTCAAATAGAAGTTATTTTCATCAATTATTTTGACCAAATTATTCATTATGATTGATAAATAAAAGTTTAAATGGATTAAATCTAAACTATTTACTATTTTGATCAAACTTGAATATTATCGCTATTTTCACATGATTTTACTGTAGAAATTCCAAAGAAATCATCTTGATGAGTCGAAGGCAAAGTGCAAAGGAAGTTAACGTCAGATTGGAGCAGCTTCACAGTTTTTAAAGTCATGCCACAACAATTCGTCAACAACCTTAATGCTGATTTCGAGCAGGAAATGAAAGCAGGAAAATAAGTCATGACTTTCAGAGAATAAGTCATGACTTTCAGAAAATAAGTCATGACTTACTGACGAAAATCTGAGTTTTTAAATTTCGAATTTCACGCAAATCGGCGATTACAGATGGGAAAGGAGGCATCTCTTCGGCCATTGGAGTTTCCTAAGAGGGAAGTGTTGACGCCAGGAAAATCCTGACCTCAAAATTCGGACCTTTGCAGCCGGAGGCTACTTGCCCAGCTGTCTGACGAGATGGACAAGCTGGCGACTACGAGGAAGCTAGGAGAGCAACAACAACAGGACCCCAGGTGCTGCGGCAGGGAGGTCCCACCACGTACCCGGAAGCTCAAAGGAGTCTTCCCCTCCACAACCAAGAATGGCCGAGCAGGGTACGAGGAAGGCACCGGCTTGGCTAGCAAGCAGGCGTGACGGGCTCGAGAATTCGGAAATCGGGATCCAGAAGCTCAAGCACAGATCCCAATCCAAGTACCCCTGGGGTCCTATTTATAGGCAACCAAGGGGTAGGGGGTTTTTATAGCCCAGCCCTAACCTGGCGACATACGGGATACTCGACATGTATCTCCAACCATAGTCGCTCATATGGCGAGTATTAGCTGTTGCTCACACAAGCCGGGCCAATACTCGCGCAGGTCTTCTGTGGCTTGCTGGGCACCTGGGGCGACATACGGGATGCTCGGTCACGAAACTTCGACCATAGTCGCCCATCTGGCGAGTATTTAACCAATACTCGCCAAGCCCTCTTTTGCTCCTGCTGGTTGATCTGTCTGCCTCTTTGACTTTGACCTCTGCCTGCGTGGCCTTGAGTGGGTCCTACCCTCGGAGAATAGGGGTTGTACACAATCCCCGCTCTTTGCGAGTAACATAGTTGCTCGGAAAGAAACATCCAACCTTTATTCGACGAGCTTCTGTATGGGCGAGTATTTGGGAGATACTCGGAATCTTGTCGGCCGACGTCTGGGCTCTATATATGGGGGGGGGGGGGGGGGGGGGGGGTCTCTGACGGAACCACCTTTCTGCACTCGCCTACAATGTCGCTAGCTTTTGCTGAGGCTGCCAAAAAGGCCAAGGCTGATCTCGCGAATCTGATCGGCGTTCCCACTCCTCCTTTTCGCATGGACGCCGAGGTAGACGCCTTCCTCGCTAATAAGAAGAGGAAGAGGGCGTTTAAGAAGAAGAAGAGAGAGAAGAAGAAGGGGCGACTATGGAGAACGTCGCCGATCCTCTGAGCGAGCAGCGTCAGCAGCTGCTGGAAGATTTGGGTCTCTCTCACGAGGGGCTCTCGCCTGCTCCTGCTCCTCCTTCTCCCTCGACAGAGGTCACCCCGGAGGCGAGTAGGGCTGGGGCCCAAACTCTAGCCCAACCGGACCTTCTTCCTGCGCGAGGTGAGTTCTTTAGTCGCTGTTCTGAAGACTATGCTGCTATAATAACCACTCCTGGCGAGATTTCTGACGCTTATTGCTTCTGTTTTTAGATCCGCCGAGTACCGAGGTTCGGGAGGAACCTTTGGACGTTCTGCCGCTGCGATCATCCTCGATGATTTCGCCTGAGGGTGGGTATAGGGGTGGTCGCGCGGTGAGGATTCTCCACAGCTCTTCTGTGGAGAAGAGGCCCGATGAGCGAGCATGGGGCTCCTCTCTCAAACATCAACCCTCCTCCGCCACCACCTACCTTGCGACCAGAACCGGCGAGCAGTTCGCACCTACCCGGGGTCGTGCTGCCGCCGCCTCCTCCTGGACTTCCGCCCTCAGTGGCTCCTCCGGGCGATCAGCGCCCTTCTACTTCAATTGCTCCCTCTACCCACCAAGGGGAGTCCTCGCGCAGGGGCGGGACTGGAGGGTCTTCTGCCTTCTTCGCTCCCAAGGGTGGAGGGCGCGTAGGAGATGGTCGCGGCCGGGGGAACATGCCCTTCAACCGGGATCATCCTGGCGGCCATTCTACTCGCCGAGATGGTGTCCATCGCTCTCCCTCCCCGCACCGAGGAAGGGCTTCTCCTCATCGGCGATCTCGCAGCCCTGCTCGCCGACGTTCCCGTAGTCCTCGGCCAGGTACTTGGTCGCTGCTTTTGGATAGTTGCCACCTCTCTTTTGATTCTGCTGGAGTTCTGACTCTTCATCTGCACTTCTGCAGGTCGCGCTCATACTCCCGTGGGAGCACTGATCGACGCCGTTGGGCTCCCCCCTCGCGAGTATCAAGAGAAAGCTACTCGCGCCATCTTGGATTTAGAGTCCAGGATAGAGCGGCTATCGATCTGCCAGCCTCATCGGCGCTTGACTGAGGTGGAGTCGCGGGTTGAGCGCCTAGCGGCCAGTGACCCTCACCGCCGCCTGACTGATTTGGAGGCGCGAGTATCCCGACTGGAGGAGTTTGATACTCGCCTGTCGGGTACTGAAGCTCGCCTCCAGTCTATCAGCGACTTGGAGCGCAGGGTGGCACGGATCGAGCACCGACAACACCTGCATCATGACGAGCTGGTCGGGATGCGCGCGAGCATGGGTTCGGTGGGGAGGCTGGCGAGGTTCGAGGACCAGCTGCGACAAGGCGAGGACGCTATTTCTGTGGCCTCCGAGCATTTCAAGCGTGCTCGCAGCATGGGCTGGGTCGGACGACATCCTCAACCTCAGGATCCCCAGGCGACCACTCAAGCGCAACCCTAGCTGTTGCCCTTTCTTCAGTTTCTTCTTCTTTGTATCTTGTAGCTCCTGGCGAGCATGCTTTGTATCTCTAAACAGCTTATTATTCGAAGTAGTATTGATTTGCCGAGTAATTGAATACTCGCCTTTCATTCTTATCTTGCTTTATTTTATCTGTTGTTGTTTGAATTTTTTCTATCTTCTTTTTGCTGTTTGCCGAGCATATATTGGATGTCGTCTGCATCCTGGCGAGTTTCTTTGTATTTCTGTGATGCAGGTACTCGCTAGCTGGAGGTCGGCATTTTGACATGCTCTGAGCTTTTGGCGATTTACTTCGATACTCGCCACCCCTAGTCATACTCGCGGAGTCGTGTTCGACAAGCCAGGCTATCCGACTACTATAAATAGGGGGGTGGGTGAGTTTTAAACTACGCTTTCAGCGATCTATGGCTTCTTGAGCGAGTATCTTTCAGACTTCCTCTCTTCACCCTTCTTCCAATACTCGCTCTCTTCCCCAAGATGACTGACGAGGCGAACATTAGGCGAGCTAATCATGCAAAGAACTTCGAGGAGAACATCTTCAAGAAGCCGATTACCCAACAGAAGGACTTGGACGATTTCAACGCCAAGTTCGCAACTCCGGGGTATATTGCCAGACTTCCTCGCCAGTCTGAGCGACTAAACACCTCCTCGCCCCTGGCGATGATCTTCCCCATCCGACATTTTGAGGTCGGCCTGCGACTTCCCATATGGCCCGAGTTCTGCAAGATACTCGCCTTCTATGGGATAGTCCCCGCCCAGATTAATCCCAACGGAGTGGCGATTATCGTGGGATTCCTGTGCTTCCTGCGGGAACAGAATATCGTCTTTGACCTTGCGGTCTTTAGGCGAGTATTCTCGATCATGGCGACCGGCGAGGGCGTCATTTTCCTGTGCAGCCACGTCTGCACTCTGGCGGGCACTTCCAACAAGAACCATCGCTGGGTGGAGCGACTAGTCGCCATCGAAGGCGACTTTGCAGGCATCTCCAGCTCGCCCCTCCAGCCGTCGGAGAATGTCTTCACCGTCCCCTTCTTGAAGGACGGTCAGGAGAAACTGCTCGATTCCTTCAGGCATCGTCGCTTCTATGTGATATTCTGGAGGAGGCGAGTAGACGAGCTCACGGAAGTTCGCCTAGGGGAAGGTACTTTTTGTGCGAGCATCAGCCATACTCGCCTTTGAGCCTTGATTTAGGCGACTAATTTTTGGTCTCCTTGTTTGCAGGTGTGCAAACTCTTCCGCGCGACGCTCTTCCTCCCGCGGTGAAGGCGACGGCTGCCACCCAAGGGGGTGCGGGAACCTCGGCGCGCGAGGTTGGGGGCTCCTCCCCAATCGTCTTGTCGCCAGGGGGCGACAACCCCAAGGTCGCCGGCGATGAGGCCGGGACCTCCAAGAAGCGAACGGGCAAGGCTAAGGCCTCTGAGCCCAAGAGGAGGAAGAAGGAAGTCGCCCACAGGGATCTGGGCAAGAAGGCGGATCCTTCGGAGGCTGGCGAGCCGAGCGACCATCCTCTCTTTAATGAGGGCACCCGCAGCGAGGACGCCCATGGTCTCCCATTGGTGACCTGGGCTGAGCGCGCCCATGAGGTGACCCTCAGCTCTAACCTCCCCTCCTGGTCGGATGAGTGGGAGGACAAGGGGGAGGCCTTCGACGTGACCTACGCCCTCTATGGTCGCGCGGACGCCGAAGTCCTGCAGGACACAACTACCGAGGATCTGGCTCACCAGACCTCGCGCTCCCTCTTGCGGTCAGCCGAGCTGGCTCATGCAACAGCAAGGCGACTACTTGAGTACGAGCAGGCGATCAAGGTGCCGGGTCCGAAGCTGATTGCCCTCGCGCTCCGGATCAAGGAGTTCGAGGTACTCGCCTTTGCGTCTTTGCTTGTTACTAAGATACTTGCCACCTTGCAAGCTGTCAAACTTACCTTTCCCTTTTTACCTTCTGCAGGCTGCCGAGCTGGAATCAGCGAAGAGATTGTCCCAGGCTAAGAAGGAGTTGGAGGATACTCGCTCAGCCCTGGAGGTCGCCCAGATCCGTATCGCCGAGTTGGAAACTCGGCCTGCCGAGCAGCAACCGGCAGAGGCGGCCATTCCTAGGGGCAAGCGCATAAGGATGCTCGGTGACGACATGCCTTATATTCGCCGGGAGATCGCGCGAGCAACGGGGGAGGTCATCCTGAACCAGATGAAGGCAGATGATCTTCTGAAGCCGGAAGCTATGGGATTGACAGCGGGGGACCTCATTCCGGCATTGCTCGCCGAAGAGTTTTCCTCCCCCTTGCGAGCATCCTCGCCGCAGCCCATCGATGCCGAGGATGAAGATGATGAGGACGATGATGACGATGATGATGATGATGATGATGATGATGATGATGATGATGACGATGCTGATGAGGCCGATGTAGATATAGAAGACGAGGATGTCGCCTAGTCGCTTGGGCTCCCTTTTTGCTCGCCCAGCGACCTTTTTGTGCACCCCTTTTTTTATATACCTGTAATTTGTACACCATTTTTGAAACAATGAAAGGAACTTGACAAGTCTTACTCGTCTCTTTCTTCATGTGTTTACTTCCTTGTTTGTATGTCGCTTAGGCTCCTAGGCTCGAGGCGAGGTTGAGTGCTCGCTAGGCTCTTAGAATTTTGGCGAGGATGTATGCTCGCACCTGTATACTCGCAATGCATGCTCGCACCATCATACTCGCACCTGCAGACTTGCTCCTGAGGCCTTGACTTGCACCTAGTGAAGAGCGCCGTTAGGATTTTAAGCAAGAATCAAAGGAGCTCTTCAAGGGAAGGAAGAAGCAGGGTTTAGCAGTCGGGGAGGCCCGGGGGGACATATCATCCCGAGGCCTCTCTCCTACTCGAAAGCCTGGTGTCTTCAAAGGACGACGTCAAGTACGGCATGGCAGCCGGACAGGTCCAAGGGGACACACCGTCCTTAGGCCACCATCCTACTTGGATGCTTGAAGTCTTCGTTCTTCAGTCGGTTGAATTGATCACCTCTTTCTTTCAAGTTGGGCTATTGGCGTCCAGACTTCCTCCTGGTAATCCCTCCAGTCGAATGAGAAGCGCAGTCGATACGAACTGTGGCCAACATGCAAGGGGGGAGCTGATCTCGACCGTCAATGCAGAGGCTTGGTCTTAGAGGGTTGCTGAACCGAGGCACTGTCCCATCATCCGTTCCGGGGTTTTACGAGGTTCAAGTCGGAGGCTCATTTTTCGACCGTGCCCGTGGATCAATTCGACCTGCTGCTCTTTTTTAGGAGCCTCTCGCTCGCAAGGGTATACGACACCTTTATTCAAGGGTTCCCTGAGCTAGTGAAACTGATCACTTCCTTGCCCAATTGGAAGGTCGGCGTCCAAACTTCTTCCCTGTAATCCCTCCAGTCGAATGAGAAGCGCAGTCGATACGAACCGTGGCCAACATGCAAGGGGGGAGCTGATCTCGACCGTCAATGCAGAGGCTTGGTCTTAGAGGGTTGCTGAACCGAGGCACTGTCCCATCATCCGTTCCGGGGTTTTATGAGGTTTAAGTCGTAGGCTCATTTTCCAACCTAGCATATGGACCAATTTTACCGGCTTTTTCTTCTCTTCTCTGAAGATTCTTGCTGTGACAGAAAAAGCTTCCCAGTCCCGTGTTTCAGGGAGAGGAAGGGTTTTATTTATAAATCAATAGGGATTACAAGGGTGGGACATACACATTCCCCCTTAGGGGTAGAACCTTTTCAGGTCATCACCGCTCAAAGTATTCCCAAGCAGCTCTCCTTCCTGGTTCTACAGACGGTATCCTCCGGTTAGGAGTGACTCGTGGATGATGAAGGGCCCTTCCCAGTTTGGATGGAGCTTTCCGATGGCCGCTGATCGTCCCGCCGCGACTACCTTCTTCAGGACCAGGTCACCTTCTTTGAAGTGCTTGAGGCGAACATTTTTATCGAAATGCCTCGCCATTCGTCGCTTGATCTCCTCTTGCCTGGCGGAAGCTAAATCTCTAAGTTCTTCGATGTAGTCGAGAGATAGCTTCTGAGCCTCCTCATTCTCTAGTCGCCATCCCTCACTTCCGCCCTCGGCGGCGATCACCCTTGGACTTCTGACTTCAAACTCTACTGGGATGAGAGCTTCCGATCCGTGAGAGAGCTTGAACGGTGTCTCCCCGGTAGCTGAGCTAGGAGTGGTCCTCAAAGCCCACAGAACCGAAGGGAGCTGGTCCGCCCAGTTACCTCTTAGGTTCTCCACCTTTTTCTTCAGCAGGTTGATGATCAGCTTGTTGGCGGCCTCCACTTGGCCATTGCTCCTCGGGTGATGCACGGAGGCGAATCGAAGATCAGTTCCCAGCTGTCTGCAGAAATCTTCCAGCTCCAAGCTGGCAAACTGAGGACCGTTGTCGGTGACGATGGCGAGAGGAATCCCAAACCTACAGAAGATCTCCCCCCAGATGAAGTTCTTCACGACTTGAGAGGTGGTCTTGGCCAAAGCTTTGGCCTCGATCCACTTGGAGAAGTAGTCGATCATGACGAGAATGAACTTCCTCTGGCCACTAGCTAGGGGAAAGGGCCAATCAAATCCATTCCCCAAATGGCGAACGACCATGGGGCGGTGATTGATCGGAGCTGCTGGGCTGGCTGCAACTGGAGGGGGGCAAAGAGCTGGCACTTCTGGCACTTCTTCGAGAAGATCTCAGCATCCTTCCGGATAGTAGGCCAGAAGTAACCATGCCTCAAGACCCTCTGCTCTAAAGTGCGAGTCCCAGAATGACTTCCACACTCTCCAGAATGGATCTCTTCCAACACCCGGGGTACTTCGTCTTCAGAGATACATCTGGCTAGGGGGCCCGAGATGGTTTTACGGTACAGCTCCCCATCCTGCAAAAGATAGTACGCCGCTTTGTACAGAAACCTTCTCTGATCCCCTTCACTTGCTGGAAGCTGGCCGGTGGCAAGGAATGCCACAAAAGGATCCATCCATGAGGGGCGCTGCTCGATCTCCATCATCTCCCCTTCTTTGATAGACGGCCGGAACAGCTCGGTGATGGTTTCTCCAGCTCTTGGCCCATACTTGGCCAAACGGTCCGCCGCCGAGTTTTCCTCTCTCGGGACGTGCTCGACGAAGAACGACTGGAAGCCTCCAATCAATCCCTTGACCTTCACCAAGTACTTCTGTAGGATGGTGTCGCGTACTTCGAACTCTCCTCTGATCTGCGACGCGACCACCATGGAATCCGTAAAGGCCCGAACATCACGGATCCCTAACTCCTTGGCGAGGCGCAAGCCTGCCACTATGGCCTCGTACTCTGCCTGATTGTCTGTGACGGGAAAGAGGATCTCGACGGCCTGCTCGATCCTCGTTCCCTGTGGGCTGACAAGAACGATGCCCACTCCCACAGAGCTCCTTCCCGAAGCTCCGTCAACAAACATCTTCCAAGGGATTGGGTCGAACATCTCTTCCCCTGGCTCTGCTTCTGCCGAAAAGTCTGTCAAGAAGTCTGCTACCGCTTGGGCCTTGATCGCCACCCGGGGTGAGAAAGAAATGTCGAACTCGCTGAGTTCTACCGACCATTTCGCTAATCTCCCTGAATGCTCCACTCCTTCCAAGATGCTTCGTAGAGGATGATCAGTCACTACTCGGATGAAGTGAGCCTGAAAATAAGGCCGGAGCTTCCGCGCCGACACCACCAAGGCGAAGGCAAGCTTCTCAAGGATTGGATACTTCAGCTCCGCCTTCTTTAGCACCCGGCTGACGTAGTAGATGGGTAACTGTTTCTTCCTCTCTTCTCGGACTAGCACAGAGCTCACAGCCTCTGCCCCTACTCCTAGGTAGATGAGCAGGTCTTCGCCTTCTTTTGGGCTCTGAAGGAGAGGTGTCTGAGTTAACTGCTCCTTTAGCTTCACGAATGCCTTCTCGCATACTTCGGACCACTCAAAATTCTCCGTTTTGCGGAGTGTTCTGAAGAATGGATAGCACTTCTCCCCGGCCTTTGACAGGAAGCGGCTAAGACCCGCCAACCGTCCAGCCAACCTCTGTACCTCCTTCATTGTCTTCGGGGAAGGCATCTCCAGGATCGCCCTAACCTTGTCGGGGTTAGGCTCTACTCCCTCCGGGGTAAGGAGATGCCCCAGGAACTTGCCTCTTCCCGCTCCAAAGACGCATTTCGCAGGATTCAACCTCATTTTGAACCTCCTTAGCGTCGCAAAGGTCTCCACCAGATCCACAATGTGTTCCTGGACACTCTTGCTTTTAATCAAGAGGTCGTCCACATACACCTCCAGGTTCCTCCCCTTTTGCTCCTTGAAAATGTGATCCATCATCCGCTGATAGGTGGCTCCGCCATTCTTCAGCCCGAAGGGCATCATTTTGTAGCTGTAGCAGCCATCATCAGTGATGAAGGAAACATTGCGGCAGTCAGGGGGATGCATCCGGATCTGATGGTATCCTGAAAACGCATCAAGAAAGCTCATTACAGAAAAACCGACGGCTGAATCAACCAGCGCGTCGATTCGAGGCAAGGGATAACAATCCTTTGGGCAGCTTTTATTCATCAAAGAAAAGTCTACACACATTCTCCAGCTGCCCCCTACTTTCTTAACCATTACAACATTTGAGACCCAGCCTGGATACTGGATCTCTGACACAAAGCTTGCGTCTAGCAGCTTCTTCACCTCCTGCCGAATTGGCTCAGCCAGGATAGTGGCATTCTTCCTCTTTCTCTGGCGGACGGGCTGGGCCGCGAGATCCAAATTGAGGTGATGACAAGCGACCTCAGAATCGATCCCTGGCATCTCTGCTGCGCTCCAAGCAAAGATGTCGACGTTCTCTTGAAGACACGCCGCCATCCTTATCTTCTCCTCGATCTTCAGGGACCCGCGGATCTTCACCAGCCCGAATGCTCCTGCTGCGGAGAGCACCTCGATCTCCTCGACTTCCTCGGCTACCTCCAGCCTAGCTGGGCTCTCCAGCACCTTTCCGAATTCTTCCGCGTCAGCCATCCAGCTGATGGTACTGACGGCGCTGAGGTAGCACTCTCTGGCGGCTCTTGGATCGCTCTTGATCCTCACCTGAACATCCCTCTGGCAGTACTTCAAGCACTGATGGTAGGAGGATGGGACGGCCTTGAAGGCGTTGAGTAGTGGCCTCCCGAAGATGGCCTTGTAACAGCTCGGGGCGTCGACGACTACGCATCGACAGTTGATGGATGTGCCACCGAGGGTTACAAGGAGATCTGCTCCTCCTTCCACCTCCTTCTTCTCTCCGGAGAAGCCAAAGAGGGGACCATCTGCTGCTCGAACTCTGTCGGGCCTGACTCCCAGTCCATCGAACGTCTCTTTGAAGATGACGTTCACGGAGCTACCGTTATCGACCAGAATTCGATCAACGGTGAAGTCTTCCACTGCGGCCTGGATGACGAGGGCATCATGGAAGGGATTCTCATTCCCTAGCATGTCCTCCTCGGAGAAGGTGATCTCCTCCAATGGGGGCGGGGCTTACAAGGTTGAAGCGATGCTCCGACGGTAGATCTGATGGAGGCTCCCCTTTCGGGAAGCTCCCAGCCCGGCTCCCCCATGGATCACTCCAACTCCTCCTCCCCTTCGACTCCCTTGGCCAAGCTCTCCACGGCCTCCATGGTCGACGCGATCCTCGTTCCTCCTTCGAACGATGGCAGCCTGCCCTGCCTGTGGCTCGGCAGGGGCCTCAATCCTCCGCTGCTCCCCTCCGGCTTCCCCTGCGGCTAGCTTCCTTCTGGCCTCCCAAAAAGCTGGGCAGGCCATCATGGCATGCCCCTCCGCCTGGTGGAAGTCGCAGTAGAGCGGAACCTCTTCCACCTGTTCCTTCCTTGGCTTCTTCTTCTTCTTCTTCTTCTTCTTGCCCTGATGATACCCAGGCCTGGCAACCATCATGGCTTCATCTCTACTTCTCTCTCGTCTTCCTTGCTGGTGGTAAGGCCTCCTCTCGGGGGATCTCCCCCTCTGATCCTGACGCTGGTGTCGTCCAGCCGGCCTCCATGGCGGCCGGTTGTCCGGAACCTGATAGCGCCTCTCCTCTTCTCGACGCTCCGGAGCCACGACGAGTCGCCTCTCGTCGTTCCTGCTTGGCTCCTCCCTTCTCCTCTCTTCTCGCCGCTCTGGCTTCTTTCTCTCTGCCCTCGGGGGCTCTTCCCTCTTCCTCTTCTCTGGGACCTTCTCCCTCCCTTCCTCTTCTGCCTTGGTCATCTCCGCTAGCTTGGCCAAGAAGTCCCGGTTGGAAGCCTCTCCCTGAACGAACTTGTTGGCCCTCACGATGAGGTTGTCGTAGGAGTAGGGAGGGTTCCTGCCGAGCTCCAGCTTGAAAAGGCCTTGCCCTATCCCGAATGTCAAGGCCAGCTGCAGGATGGTGCGATCCACCTCCTCGATATGCAGCACCTCCTCCTGGAATCGCTCGATATAGGCCCCCAACGGCTCATCCGACCTCTGGGTCACAAGGAACAGAGCTGTCGCCTCCTTCTTCAGCTTCTGGGCCGTGGCGAACTGGGTCGTTACTCCACGGCACAGATCTTCGAAGCAGTAGATCGAGCCCAGAGGCAACTGGTGGAACCAGTCCCTGGCTTTCCCCGTAAAAGTGATGGCGAACAGCCGACACTTGAACGCATCCGACATGGTTCGGATAGAGATAATATCCTCAAACCACTAGATGTGACGAACAGGGTCGTCCCTCCTGGTGTAGTATTTCAACACAGGATCCCTGAATCCTTCCGGCACGGGCGCGGCAAGGATGTCTTCACAGAATGGGCTCCTCCCACTCGCTGGGCGATGGTCTTCAAGCTGGCGAGTATCATGGCCATACTTGCCATAAGGCCGAGTATCCTGGTATCTCGCCTGTTCTTCCACCTCGCGGAAGCGAATTCCTTGCGAGGATTGCGGGAAGGGCTGCGACCTCCTTGGTCGCTCGGGCTCCGGATCGACGTGCTCCTTGCCTGCGCGCTGGGTGCGCTCCTCGCCCTCGGTCAACACCGGGCGATTAGGTGAGGTCGTCGTGGCCTCCGCACCCTGCTGGAACACTGCTCGCATAGCCCCTTCCATGCGCTGGGCGAATGCTTCGAAAACTTCCATCGTCACGAACCTGCCAGTTCCTGTCGAGTTGACGACCATGTCCTCGTGGTCGCCTTCTACGACCATCTTGTCTTCCTACTAGGTTTTCTCCCTCTGGCTGCGATCCACGCTCACCGCACCAAAGTGTTGACGCCAGGAAAATCCTGACCTCAAAATTCGGACCTTTGCAGCCGGAGGCTACTTGCCCAGCTGTCTGACGAGATGGACAAGCTGGCGACTACGAGGAAGCTAGGAGAGCAACAACAACAGGACCCCAGGTGCTGCGGCAGGGAGGTCCCACCACGTACCCGGAAGCTCAAAAGAGTCTTCCCCTCCACAACCAAGAATGGCCGAGCAGGGTACGAGGAAGGCACCAGCTTGGCTAGCAAGCAGGGTTGACGGGCTCGAGAATTCGGAAATCGGGATCCAGAAGCTCAAGCACAGATCCCAATCCAAGTACCCCTGGGATCCTATTTATAGGCAACCAAGGGGTAGGGGGTTTTTATAGCCCAGCCCTAACCTGGCGACATACGGGATACTCGGCATGTATCTCCGACCATAGTCGCTCATATGGCGAGTATTAGCTGCTGCTCGCACAAGCCTGGCCAATACTCGGGCAGGTCTTCTGTGGCTTGCCGGGCACCTGGGGCGACATACGGGATGCTCGGTCACGTATCTTCGACCATAGTCGCCCATCTGGCGAGTATTTAACCAATACTCGCCAAGCCCTCTTTTGCTCCTGCTGGCTGATCTGTCTGCCTCTTTGACTTTGACCTCTGCCTGCGTGGCCTTGAGTGGGTCCTACCCTCGGAGAATAAGGGTTGTACAGGAAGCACGACTATATAGAGGAATATGGAGAGAGAAAAACCATCTTTTGTCATTTTTGAAAGGAGAAGGAGGAGGAGATCTAGGGTTTGGGCGATTTTGAAGAGAAAGAAGGGATCCGGAATTCCGACATCATGTTTTGTAAGATCGCTCTTATTTGTTTGTTCTCCTCCGTTGTTATGAACTAATTTTCATTGATCTTGTATGCTGAAAGTACTACGGTTGTTTTGATGAAGTTTTCTACTTAACATTTATGAATGTTTGATGAGTGTTCTTTATTGAGTTATGAACTTCTTGTTGAAATTTTGGGCAATGAATTTTATCTACTATTGCGCTCCGAGAGTCGAGAGAGGAGGGGCGTAGTGCTAGGAAAAATTCTATCTTTTTACACCGCAAGAGTCGAGAGAGGAGCGTTGTAAATCTTTAATCCAAATTTCTTTATTTTACGCATCACTTCAAGAGTCGAGAGATGAGAGGTGTATGTGTTTCATAATCTCATTCTGGTGGAGGAAAGTGAAAGAGACTTCCTTTTCTGGCTTGCGACTACGGTTGTTATTTTGCACAATATTCTTCACCTCTCTTATGTTAGAGATAACTAACGGAATCTAGGATATTGAGATCTCCGATATCGAGAGATACGGTTGTCTCCGTTTAATCTGTTGAAAGAAACTCATAAAGCATTCAAATAAAGTATTAGGGATTCGAATTTTCATCATAATCATCGTAGGAAATCATTATACAAGATTATTTTCTCCGACATATATTTCGAAAGTTATTTTGAATAGTTTCCTTAGTTTAAATCTTTGATTAAGAAATTTTATATTTCAACAAAATTACCTAATTTGGTTCACTTGAATTTCAAAGAAACGGTGTATCTAGTATTTGCAAACTTTAGAATAGTCACTTCTCCGTGGGAACGATCTCTATTCACTCTTTATTACTTGATCGACACGTGCACTTGCGTATAAAACCATTTTCCATGTATCAGTGGCGGGACCTCCTCGCTGCAGCTCAATGGGTCTATTTTGGACTTCAAGTCCTCTTCGGTGCAAGGTTCTTCGACTTTCCGCAACAAGTCACATGTTCAGGCTCAGGTGAAGTAAGGGCAAGATGCATACCCGTTGCGAACGTCGAAACCGGTTCTCTGGTTTCAACATTTTGGTGCGGTGAGCGTGGAACGTATCTTGTTCGGAAAAATCTCGAGTAAGTTCAATGACTGAAAGTGAAGAGCCAGGGAACTCACCCCCTCCCGGCGACTACGTGCGAAAAAGCGACTTCGAAGACTTCAAGAAGACGATCCTGGAGGCCCTGCGCTTTGCGCCTACCCCCGCGGGCGAGTGCTCGACTCCGGCAGTGCCAGTACTCGCCTTGCCTCCTCTGGGTGAGGAGACACCAGTCAGGCGACTCGGCAAGGAAGTGCAGGTGGAAGATGATATAACTATTCATGAGCGGGTGCTACTTCCTAGCTTGGCAAGTGCTCTACATCTTGGCGGGGAGACCGGGCGAGTGACGTCGACTCGTCAGGTAGGAAGGGGGAGCCCTTTCTGCGAGCTGATCATGTCTGCCCCTGTTATGGAAGGATTTACGGAGCCGGTTATGTCCCACTATGCGGGAAAAGATAACCCCCTCCAACATCTCCAATGGTTCGAAGACGTCATGTCCATTGATAACTTCTCACAAAAAAGTTATTTTCACTCATATTTTGTACCCCTTTATTAAATATATTTGTTAAAAATATATTAAATATGAGTGATTTGTTACTTGGTGAAAGTTTGGGGTATTATCGTCATTTTCACATGTTTTTGTACAGAAATCCCAAATGCACCTAGCTTGGACGGTCAAGAATTATGCATATTTGGAGTGCAGAAAATATGTTATATCATATTATTGTAGTTCAGAAAAAGTTGTTACAGCATATTGGGCGCTGTTTGAAGCAGTTTAAAGGATGCAGAAAATATGTTATAACATATTATTGCAGTTTAGAAAAAAATGTTATAACATATCGGCGGAAACTGAAAAATCAGATTCGAAATTAATCAGTTTTGGGCAGTTACGACAACCAAAGGATGCATCTATTCGTCCATATGTGGTCTCTAAGGGGGGCGTATGACTACTTAAGTGAAGAAGGAGAGAGAAACAAGGATCCATCACATATTTTGAGTGGAGTCATCTTCTCCATTTTCGCAAAATTGAAGGAGAAAACCAGGGAAGAAGAAGGAAAAACTAAATTTCAGCGTCATGTACTGTAAGATCTTTCTAATTTTGCGGCGTTCTTTCGTAGTTATGAATTAAACTCTTCAAGTTTTGTATAAAGAGAGTATTGTGTGTGTTTTGATGCATGGTTTGATTTCTCTATTATGAGTTTATTTGATGAATTATTCTTGGTGTAACTTATGAATTTATTAATTAAACTTTTGGCTTATGCTTTCATCTTCTATTTCGCTACGAGAATCGAGAGAGGAGTTGCGTAGTATTAGTTTGACTGTTATCTTATTACACCGCGAGAATCGAGAGATGAGTGGTGTAAATTTTCAACCAAAAGTTTTTACCCTTACGGTGTGTTTCGAGATTCGAGAGAGGAGAAATGCAATCGTTCATAAGTTCGTCGTAGTAAAGAAGTGAGGAAGAGATTCACTCCTCTTGCTAGCATTTCCGACTTCTTTTCTATGCAATATTCTTTATTCTTCCTAAGTTAGAGATGACTAGGGCCGGGAATATAGAATGTTAAGATTTCCGATATTCGAGAGATGAAGATTTCTTCTATAAAAGTCGTTGCAAGATAATTTTATCAAACATTCTCACCTAATATTATTTTCGTGTATCATTTCAACATACACGGGAAATCTGAAATACAAGACTGTTTCCTTTCCAACTGGTAAAAAGTATTTTTAAATAGTTTATTTAGTTTAAATCTTCTTTAGAGTTTGTATTACTTTTCATAATCACTTCATTTAATATACTTGGATTTAAAGAAAACGGTGTAACAAGTATTTGCAAACATTAGATTAATCACTTCTCCGTGGGAACGATCTTTATTCACACTTTATTACTTGATCTGACACGTGCACTTGCTTAGAACATTTCCACGTTCCCAACACGCGCGCAGTTAACGTTTCCTAATTTCTCAGATTGCAGGACTCGTTCGTCACCTTCATCACCATCAACGAAGCTGCCCGAACTGCCCAAAGGGCGAGACAGTCATTTACGAAAAATGGCGATCTGTGTGCTCCGAATCGGAAAATGTGATTCGTCCGCCAGGTGGTTACGGTGGTTACAACGGCGAAATTACCGGGCTACCCCAACCAATGCTATTAAAGGAGCCCAGAGCCTTCATTTCAAGACACCTTGCCTTCGACGCCCGAGAGAGTTCCTTTGAAGATTTCCTTGGAATTCTCTTTCAGCGCTCGAAGATCTCCTTCGATCCTTCGAAGGTCGCCAAAGGCGACTCAACATTCTCAATTTTGTTCTCACCGTCGTTCTCAGAAGAAAAAGTACTTAGTTTTCCGAGAGGTGGTCTGTCACCCTCGAAGTTCTCTCTCTCTCTCTCATTGTAACGAGCAATGGCCTGTCACGCTCGAGTTCTCAATCTCTAATTGTAACCCCCCAAAAGATAGTGAAAGTTGGCAGACACAGCTCCGAGCGCATGGTTTTCCACGTTAAAAGTATTCGTGTCACTTACTAATTCACTCATTGACTGTTTGCTCGCTCGGTTCGCTTCCGAGCTAAGGTGGTTCAATTCAACCGGTCTACCAGAGCACCCGAGCGATCCGCAATAGTTTGGCGCCGTCTGGGGGAACAGGATTCCAAAAGCTCTGCAAAGACTCACTGAAGGTAGTACTTTTCACCGATTTTAATGGCAAGACATAGTGCTTGTACTACTAAAGGATCGATCCCGAAAGGACGTGTCGGTCCAGCTCCTTCTCATTCACTTATCAACGCACCTCTCGCGGAAGAGGCAGTGCTTGCTCCCGCGGCAGCACTGGAAGGACGCATGCGACGAATGTAAGAACAACAAGCCGAGATGCTGACTCTCATGAGAAATCTTGGAGCTCCTCGAGCTCCCGTTCAACCTCCAGCATTGAATGTTCCGCCTCCCCCGGCTCTGAATCATGCTCCAAATGAGGAGGCCATTCGAGATCAGAAGATGCCTCAGAAGAGTTCTCTGATGCCGCAAGCTCCGCTCATCCTGCTCGGCCGGGCAGAGGACCAGAAGCTGATCACCATCACCAGCGCCAGGGAAGAGCTGTCCCTGGGCAAGTGATGGGAAGAACCACTCGAGAAGAGATACTCGATATGATAGCGGAAGAGTACGGCCAGGCGGGACGACGCGCAGCTCTCGCCCGCCGTCCCGCGCACCACGGCTCCCCACTATCACCTCAGGTCTTGGCCCATCCAGTTTCGAATAGTTTCAAGCTTCCCAACATCGAAACATTTGACGGGACGGATGACCTATTGGAACATGTCAATCACTTCACCACCATCATGAGGATTTACAATGCCCCCGATCAGCTCCTCTTCAAGTGTTCTCAGCAACCTTGAAAGGACAAGCGCGCACTTGGTTACATTCCCTACGAGATGGAGCCATCAACAACTTTGCCGAAATGGCACAGCAGTTCGTGTACCAGTTCATTGTCAACCGTAGGATTGTCTGAGACCCCTCCCATCTCTCAGGAATCCGCCAAAATGATGGAGAGACTCTCAAGGATTTTTTCTGACGCTTCACTAAGGAGGCTCGACAAATCCCGGGGGTCGACCTCGAGCTTTTGCGGGGAGTTTTCCTTGGGGGGCTCCACCCAAGTGGCTTTTACTCAGCTATAATGAGGGAGACCGTACCAAGTTATCCTGATCTCGTTCACCGGGTGGAGGCTCAGATAGCTGCCGACAAGGCCATCGAAGCGCACCGTCAGCAGTTCGAAGGCAGCCAAAAGAGAAAAAGGGGGTCGGAGCAAGCCCCTAAAGGACGAGAAGAATGGCACGACGAGGAGCGCCACAATGATGAACGTCATCGCGACCCCCAAAGATATATAGGTCCGCAGCCGCCCAGGGTCTACACCCCATTAAACACCACCAGAACTAATGTGCACTGCGCCATTCAAAAGAACCCGGAGCTAGACAGTCCACGGGTGCCAGCCCCAAATCCGAGGAATGACTAGTCAAGATATTGTAAGTTCCATCGAGGAACTAGGCATACTACCGAAGAATGTACTAGACTGAAAGTCATCATCTCTACCTTCTTCATAACTGGATTTAATCTGTTTAGAGCTTATTGATGAATGAAATTCCCTTTTACCTTAAAAAAAGGGCGCGTTTATATAAGCAACCCGTCTATAGCTATTAGCAGCCCCCGCATTTTGAAAAAAAAAATTTAAAAATGTCTTTTGATCGACTCCTAAACGCAGCCCCTTTTATTTCCGCAAAGGGAACGATTCCGCTCCTGACCGAACGCCTCCTCTTCTTCGCTCAAGTTCGCCGCTCGCTCGCCCTTCCTCCAACCGTGCCGGGCGGCGAAGAACGCCGGTGTAGGTCGCCGGCGAAGGCTCTGCAGAGGTCGGCTAGGCCTCTAGCTAGTTCATCCGTCCGCATCTCATTTCCATTTCGGCCGCCCAAACCTTGCCCTATATCTCAAGTTTTTGGCATGATTTTGCCTCTTTTCCATCTTCTCACCTTTCTAATGATTGTGTGGAATGCTCTTTGCTATGCATTTATGAAATGGTTAAATTTTTTTTTTTTTTTTCATTTTGGTGTTTCTTCAAATCTAGGGATTTAAAAATTTCCAAGATTTATAGCACTGTTGAATTTTGTAAGGTATTTAATTTCAAGCATTTCATGAAAAAAAATCAATTTGTTTTCTTCATTAGGTTTAGGGTTTGATATTGAAATGAATGTCATTTTTGATGGAGGCAAGTTACAAGTGGGCATTGCAGTGTTTTAAGCAAATTTTTAATGAAAATATTATGCTGAATATTTTTGTCACGGACCGGGAGATTGCTTTACTAAATGCACTCAAATTTTTAATGAGCTTAATGGGCTATTAAAAAAGTATACCAATAATATTAGTGATCTACAACGAAAATAAATAAAACACAAGTTCCGTGAGATTGTTAACTCTCAAATAAGTTAAACATTGGATCCAAAAATGCCTAACAAATCAAAAGGCCGTCCTAAAAGTAGTTGGAAAAAGTTCTCCAATAATTACAAATCCACAAAGAGGAATCATTCACACTTTGAGCACGTCTTGATGTTTGATCAAAAACCAGCAAATATCAACTTGAAAAAGGTTGCACGAAAGGTAGTGAGAACTAGAGGTAATTTTTGAGAGAAGCCGAGAAGGTAAGAAATCAAATGCCTCTGTATATCTCTTCGCATATTATAGATGTCATTGATGTGTTGGGCGATGACCACCGTGGATACAGAGTTGTTGGGGCTGTAGTGTATAAAAATGACAATTGGAATCAAGTCCGATTTGATCTTTCTCAAGAGTTATATCAACATGAGATGTTGTATAATGAGGTCTTTGGGTTGACTAGAAAGGTTGAGTTGTTGAACTCCCTAAATTGCCAAATGGATCCGGCGTCGGTAGAGAAGTGGATGTCGATGCCGGACATGAGGCTTGTAGTTGCATCTTGCTACAACGTCCAACTTGTGCACTACTCATTGGAGCTGTTGCGGAACGCTTAGGGCTCGTGGTAGACCAGTTCACTTGAACCACCTTAGCTCGTGAGCGAACTAAGCGCGCAAACAATCAATTAGAGATTTGCTGGGTATTTTTAACGTTGAAAACCCGGAAAGGGTAAAAAACCACGCGGCCGGAGCTGTGCCGACCAAACTTCACTATCTTCTGGGGGTTACAACTTGGAAACTAGAACTTGAGCGCGACAGGCCACTGCTCGTTACAATATTTGGAGAGAGAGAGAGAACGAGCTCCGAGGGTGACAGGCCACCTCTCGGAAAAACTAAGTCTTTTTTCCCTTCTGAGAATGCTAGTCGCCTTTCGAAAGTGAGACGGCTAGTCGTCTTTTCCTTCTGAGAATGCTAGTCGCCTTTCAGAAGTGAGAAGGCTAGTCGCCTTTTGGAAGTGAGACGGCTAGTCGCCTTTTCCTTCTGAGAATGCTAGTCGCCTTTCGGAAGTGAGAAGGCTAGTCGCCTTTTGGAAGTGAGACGGCTAGTCGCCTTTTCCTTCTGAGAATGTTAGTCGCCTTTCGGAAGTGAGAAGGCTAGTCGCCTTTTGGAAGTGAGACGGCTAGTCGCCTTTTCCTTCTGAGAATGCTAGTCGCCTTTCGGAAGTGAGAAGGCTAGTCGCCTTTTGGAAGTGAGACGGCTAGTCGCCTTTTCCTTCTGAGAATGCTAGTCGCCTTTCGGAAGTGAGAAGGCTAGTCGCCTTTCGGGATGATGAAGATCTTCAAGTCCACGAAGGAGATCTTCAAGCGCCGAAGGAGAATTCCGCAAAAGTCTGCAAGGAGCTCTCCCGGGTCCAGAAGTTAGGTCCTCTCAAATGAAGCATTGAGGCTCCTTTTATAGCTTTGGCCGGGGGCGGTCCGGTAATTTTGCCGTTTGCAGTTTCCATAAATGCTCGGTGAACGAATCATATTTTCCGATTCGGGGCACACGGATCGTCATTTTTCGTAAATGACCACCTTGCCCTTCGGGCAGCTTGGGCGGCTCGGGCAGTTCGGGCAGTTCTGTTGGAGGCGAAAAAGGCGACTGGCCGTTCCTGAAAAGTGAGAAGCCTGAAAGACAAAAAGTGAGCACGCCGGAAAGACAAAAAGTGAGCACGCCGGAAAGACAAAAAGTGAGCACGCCGGAAAGACAAAAAGTGAGCACGCCGGAAAGACAAAAATTGAACGAGTCGGAAAAGTGAGAATGCTTCCGAACTTGATCAGAAGCGATCTGAGCGCGCGTGAGCGCGGAGGCGTTCTGAGCGTGCTCAGAAGCGTTCTGAGCGCGCGTGAGCGTGGAGGCGTTCTGAGCGTGCTCAGAAGCGTTCTGAGCGCGCGCGAGCGCGGAGGCGTTCTGAGCGCGCTCAGAAGCGTTCTGAGCGTGCGCGAGCGCAGAGGCGTTCTGAGCGCGCTCAGAAGCGTTCTGAGCGCGCGTGAGCGCGGAGGCGTTCTGAACGAACGGTGGAACAGGGAGTTGTCCCCCAAAGGGGAATTGGGATTCGACGCACCCGACGAGGGGGCGTGAATACGGCGGGGTACCCTACGAGCCCCCCTGCGGAGAAAGCGAGGGGAGGGGGCCTGACCGCACCCTAAGGGTGGCGCGGTTGGGCCGCACCCCGGGGGGATGCGGCTAGGCCGCACCCCAAGGGGGTGCGGCTTGGCCGCACCCCTCAAGGGGGGTGCGGCTTGGGCCGCACTCTCCACGGGGTGCGGCTTGGGCCGCACTCTCCACGGGGTGCGGCTAGGGCCGCACCCCTCAAGGGGGGGCCGCACCCCTCAAGGGGGGTGCGGCTGAGGCCGCACCCCCCAAGGGGTGCGGCTGGGGCCGCACCCCGCAAGGGAGGTGCGGCTGGGGCCGCACCCCGCAAGGGAGGTGCGGCTGGGGCCGCACCCCCCAAGGGGTGCGGCTGGGGCCGCACCCCGCAAGGGGTGCGGCTGGGGCCGCACCCCGCAAGGGGTGCGGCTGGGGCCGCACCCCCCAAGGGGTGCGGCTGGGGCCGCACCCGCCAAGGGGTGCGGCTGGGGCCGCACCCGCCAAGGGGTGCGGCTCGGGCCGCACCCCCCAAGGGGTGCGGCTCGGGCCGCACCCCCCAGGGGAGGTGCGGCTCGGGCCGCACCCCCCAAGGGGTGCAGTCGGGGCGCGGCCGGGCTGCTTCCCCGCGATGGGGGTTCTGCCCGCGTGCTACCGTGCACGCGGTAGTGCATGCACCTGCGACTTGCTCCGTGCGTGCCTTGACTTTGGCGGATGGCGGCGGGAATGGCGGGCTCGGTCTTTTCAACTCAAGCGATTATGCGTTGTTCGTTGCCCCCACCTTCCTTAAGCGGGGTTTCCTTTAGACTCACCCCGAGCCCTTTATGGGTGTGTAACATAAGCCCCCCAAACCTTCGGAGTCCGAGTCTCTGTTCGAGGAGTTCGGAGGTTTTGATTTTTCCGTGGCGGCTTTATCCACAGCTCTCTTCTCTGAGATTGTTGTTGGCTTGTTGTCTAGCAATGATACCTGAATAGCTTGAGTGCCTTTTGCAAAGTAACAGATGAACTTGCGCGGTTCTGAGTCCGCGACTTTTATATAATAGAAAATTAGTTTGCGCAAGCCTGTGCCTGCGGCTTTTTTGCACGAGTCTGTGCTCGCGGCTTGACCGGTGAATAGCGGGCGTATTCGAACCGTTGACGAACGTAGGGGCAGACTCTTATGATGTCGAGACCTTATTGTGGTGGAGAAGGGCGAATCTTCAATTGTCGGCAGCGAGAGATTGTTGCGAGCGCGCTGCCCGGAGACAGTCTCTGTTCATTAGCGCACTGCCTGGAGACAGGTGATGTTCATTAGCGCACTTCCCGGAGGCAGGTGCTGTTCATTAGTGCACTGCCCGGAGGCAGGTGCTGTTCATTAGCGCACTGCCCGGAGGCAGGTGCTGTTCATTAGCGCACTGCCCGGAGGCAGGTGCTGTTCATTAGCGCACTGCCCGGAGGCAGGTGCTGTTCATTAGCGCACTGCCCGGAGGCAGGTGCTGTTCATTAGCGCACTGCCCGGAGGCAGGTGCTGTTCATTAGCGCACTGCCCGGAGGCAGGTGCTGTTCATTAGCGCACTGCCCGGAGGCAGGTGCTGTTCATTAGCCCACTGCCCGGAGGCAGGTGCTGTTCATTAGCGCACTGCCCGGAGGCAGGTGCTGTTCATTAGCGCACTGACCGGAGGCAGGTGCTGTTCATTAGCGCACTGCCTGGAGGCAGGTGCTGTTCATTCATGCAAGTGGACGTTTTACGTAGTTTTGGTAGCGCAAGATATGAGATGCGTGAAATATGACTTTAAAAACTCTTAGTCGTGACGATAATTTACACAAAGTTCTTATAGAAACAAAGTTGATAGAATATTTCAGTGGCACAGGTAGAACCCTGCTAATAGGTGTGAAGCATTCTCCCGGGATGACTGTCCTAAGGGTTGCCTCCCAGTACTTCTTGGTGAGGCGTTCGTTAATCTCCTGCTGGCTGAATCGGTGCCTAGCCTCGTAGGAATTTCCCCAATTTGCCTTGCTGGACGAGACGCTCCATTTCATCCTTAAGCTTGGAGCAGTTTTCTGTGTCGTGCCCTCGCCCGCGATGGAACTCACAATATTTTGTCTGGTCCCCCGCGTTCTTAGCGAGGGGTCTGGGCTTACGGAGCGATTCGTTGCTATCGCGGATAGCGAGGAGAACGTTAGTCCTGGTAGTGTTCAAGAGAGTGTAGTTATGGTGCTGGTGAGACCTTCGGTCTCGGCTGGGGTTGTCGTGATGCTTGTTGCTCTTGTTTGGAACTGTCTGCGGCAGCGACTCCTCTTTCTTCCTCTTTGAGCTCCCCTCGAATTGCAGGCGGTGCGCTTCAATTGCCTCATCTGCTGCTATCTGGGCCTCGACTCGCTGAACGAGGTCAGGATAGCTTGGTACGATTTCTCTCATTAGAGCTGAGTAAAAGCCACTTGGGCGGAGACCCCCAAGGAAGACTCCTCGCAAAAGCTCGGGGTCGACTCCCGGAATCTGTCGAGACTTAGAGGTGAAGCGTCGGAAAAAATCTTTCCGAGTTTCTCCGTCGTTCTGGCGGATTCCCGAGAGATGGGAGGGATCTCGGACAATCCTACGATTGGCGATGAACTGGTCCACGAACTGCTGCGCCATTTCTGCGAAGTTGTTGATGGTCCCATCTTGTAGGGAGTAGAACCAAGTGCGCGCTTGTCCCTTCAAGGTTGCCGGGAACACCTGACAGAGGAGCTGATCAGTGGCGCTGTATATCCTCATGACGGTGGTGAAGTGATTGACATGCTCCAACGGATCGTCCGTCCCATCGAATGTCTCGATGTTGGGAAGCTTGAAACTGTTCGGAATTGGATGAGCCAGGACTTGAGGCGACAGTGGAGAGCTGTGGTGTGCGGGACGGCGGGTGAGAGCTGCGCGTCGTCCTGCTTGGACGTACTCTTCTTTTATCATATCGCGTTTTTCTTCTCGCGTGGTTCTTTCCACTGCTCGACCAGGGATAGCTCTTCCTGGGGGATGGTGATGGTGGTCAGCTCTTGGGCCTCCAGCTGGCGGGGCAAGGTGAGCGGAACTCGCCGCGTTGGAGAATCCTTCTGAAGCTTCCTCCTCCTGAACGGCCTCTTCGTTCGGGGCATGATTCAGAATTGGGGGCGGTGGCGCGTTCAGAGCTGGTGGCTGAATCGGAACTTGAGGAGTCCCGAGATTCCTTACGAGAGCCAACATCTCGGCTTGATGTTCTTCAATCTGTTGCATGCGCACCTCCAGCTCAGCTGCGGGCGCAGGCGGTGCCTCTTCTACCGTTCTACGGGAGGTGCATCGATAAGCAAGTGGGAGGGAGTTGGGTTGGCGCGCCCTTCCAGCATTGATCCTTCAGTAGTGCGAGCGCTCTTCCTGGCCATAGCAATTGGCTTTCAGAGAGTTTTGGGAATGTTCCCACAGAAGGCGCCAAACTGTTGCGAAACGCTTAGGGCTCGTGGTAGACCGGTTCACTTGAACCACCTTAGCTCGTGAGCGAACTAAGCGCGCAAACAGTCAATTAGAGATTTGCTGGGTACACGAGGACTTTTTAACGTGGAAAACCAGGAAAGGGTAAAAAACCACGCGGCCGGAGCTGTGCCGACCAAACTTCACTATCTTCTGGGGGTTACAACTTGGAAACTAGAACTTGAGTGCGATAGGCCGCTGCTCGTTACAATATTTGGAGAGAGAGAGAACGAGCTCTGAGGGTGGCAGACCACCTCTCGGAAAAACTAAGTCTTTTTTCCCTTCTGAGAATGCTAGTCGCCTTTCGGAAGTGAGACGGCTAGTCGCCTTTTCCTTCTGAGAATGCTAGTCGCCTTTCGGAAGTGAGAAAACTAGTCGCCTTTTGGAAGTGAGACGACTAGTCGCCTTTTCCTTCTGAGAATGCTAGTCGTCTTTCGGAAGTGAGAAGGCTAGTCGCCTTTTGGAAGTGAGACGGCTAGTCGCCTTTTCCTTTTGAGAATGCTAGTCGCCTTTCGGAAGTGAGAAGGCTGGTCGCCTTTCGGGATGATGAAGATCTTCAAGTCCACGAAGGAGATCTTCAAGCGCCGAAGGAGAATTCCGCAAAAGTCTGCAAGGAGCTCTCCCGGGTCCAGAAGTCAAGGTCCTCTCAAATGAAGCATTGGGGCTCCTTTTATAGCTTTGGCCGGGGGCGGTCCGGTAATTTTGCCGTTTGCAGTTTCCATAAATGCTCGGTGAACGAATCATATTTTCCGATTCGGGGCACACATGTCGTCATTTTTCGTAAATGACCACCTTGCCCTTCGGGCAGCTTGGGCGGCTCGGGCAGTTCGGGCAGTTCTGTTGGAGGCGAAAAAGGCGACTGGCCGTTCCTGAAAAGTGAGAAGTCTGAAAGACAAAAAGTGAGCACGCCGGAAAGTCAAAAAGTGAGCACGCCGGAAAGACAAAAAGTGAGCACGCCGGAAAGACAAAGTGAGCACGCCGGAAAGACAAAAAGTGAGCACGCCGGAAAGACAAAAATTGAACGAGTCGGAAAAGTGAGAATGCTTCCGAACTTGATCAGAAGCGTTCTGAGCGCGCGTGAGCGCGGAGGCGTTCTGAGCGTGCTCAGAAGCGTTCTGAGCGCGCGGGAGCGCGGAGGCGTTCTAAGCGTGCTCAGAAGCGTTCTGAGCGCGTGCGAGCGCAGAGGCGTTATGAGCGCGCTCAGAAGCGTTCTGAGCGCGCGCGAGCGCAAAGGCGTTCTGAGCGCGCTCATAAGCGTTCTGAGCGCGCGTGAGCGCGGAGGCGTTCTGAGCGAACGGTGGAACAGGGAGTTGTCCCCCAAAGGGGAATTGGGATTCGACGCACCCGACGAGGGGGCGTGAATACGGCGGGGTCCCCTACGAGCCCCCCTGCGGAGAAAGCGAGGGGAGGGGGCCTGACCGCACCCTAAGGGTGGCGCGGTTGGGCCGCACCCCGGGGGGATGCGGCTAGGCCGCACCCCAAGGGGGTGCGGCTTGGCCGCACCCCTCAAGGGGGGTGCGGCTTGGGCCGCACTCGCCACGGGGTGCGGCTAGGGCCGCACCCCTCAAGGGGGGGCCGCACCCCACAAGGAGGGTGCGGCTGGGGCCGCACCCCGCAAGGGGGATGCGGCAGGGGCCGCACCCCCAAGGGGGGTGCGGCTGGGGCCGCACCCTCCAAGGGGTGCGGCCGGGGCCGCACCCCGCAAGGGAGGTGCGGCGCGGGCCGCACCCCCCAAGGGGTGCAGTCGGGGCGCGGCCGGGCCGCTTCCCCGCGATGGGGGTTCTGCCCGCGTGCTACCGTGCACGCGATAGTGCATGCACCTGCGGCTTGCTCCGTGCGTGCCTTGACTTTGGCGGATGGCGGCGGGAATGGCGGGCTCGGTCTTTTCAACTCAAGCGATTATGCGTTGTTCGTTGCCCCCACCTTCCTTAAGCGGGGTTTCCTTTAGACGCACCCCGAGCCCTTTATGGGTGTGTAACAGGAGCAATCACTTACTTTCCTACCTCTACATTCAGCTCCTCCTAAAAATCGGAAGTGTATTTGCCTTGGTTTAATTTATTAATGGAAATTACTACATACAATTGCAATTGGGTGAAGAATATTCACTGTCGCGGGTATTCCTAGTCTGGGCAAGGTATCATCCAGAGGATGCCGAACAATGAGACATATCGTTCATAACGCGTCTCCAAGATTAGTATGGTATGCATTTTTTGTGTTGCACCTTGCTACAGTAGTAATTCTTGAAATTGTTTCAACATAATTTATAAATATAGTTCATGTACATGTTGCAATTTTTTTTGGGTCTTTTGGAGCTACATAAAAGGGGTTAAAAAGTATATGCCTTGCAAACATACGATAATGCACTAAACAATAAATTCTATTGCAAATATACTGACAAAGTCACTTACTAATATCAATATATTGACAAAGTCACTTACTAATATCTTTCTTTATTATTTTGTGCAGAGAAACTTCTTTTATCTTATATTGACAAAGTCACGGGCTAATAGTCATATGTGGGCTGCTTATATAAACCCCCTAAAAACATTAATAAGTGGATTGATCTTGTAAATAATTTATTTTATTGCATTTTTCATATTATATTTCAAATCATTCAATTAAGAAAATAATTTAAATAATTAAAAAAGTATCAAATGTTGTTATTGTCCTTAAAAAATAAGGCAATTGTTAACCGCACCCCAGTTTTGATTATCCGCACCCCTTTTATATGAAGTATTACGCGTTTTTTTTGGAAATACGTCTTCTACAAGCATTTTTAGGAAAAGTGTTGAACACGAAAGTTGTAGATATCGTCAAGATCTACAACTTTCGTGTTGAACACTTTTGCTAAAAATCCACGCACAAGACGTATTGCCGCCCGAATTGAAACATGGGCGTAACTATAACAATTTTTTGGAAATACGCATTGTGCATGCATTTTTAGGAAAAATGTTCAACACGAAAGTTGTAGATCTCGACGATATCTACAACTTTCGTGCTGAACACTTTTCCTAAAAATGCTTGTAGAAGGCGTATTTCAAAAAAAAACGCGTAATACTCCATATAAAAGAGTTGCGGATAGCCAAAACTGGGGTGCGGTTAACAATTGCCAAAAATAATGACATAATGACCTTCAGACCAAGTTAATTAATGGCATGCGGTTAATGCGAAAGCCCCTTACTCTAAATAAAATATTATTTATCTCGCAAACAAATATTTTAATTGTCATTGTCTTTGATGTATAAGAGCATCTTCAACCGATCGATTTTACTACAACGGTCTGCCATTTGCATCTGCATAAATGCAGATGCTCTCTCTCCTTCTCTAAATTTAGAGGAGGGCGAGAGGAAATGGTGGTATGCATTTTTTTTTTATTTTTTACTTTTATTTTATTTTATTTTTTTTTTCAAATTTTTTTTATTAATTTATAAGAATTGATCTCTAATGAATAATTAAAAGAACCTAATCCCGTGGTTGTTTCCCGCCGGGCGCTACCAATCCATTCTTCCTTCACGAAATGAAGCTCCTCCTCCTCCTCCCTCTCAAGATCATCCGCCACTTCATCTTCTTCCTCCTCTTCTGCAAATCAACTCCGTCGCATTCTTCTTCTTCGGCCGACCATCTCGCTCTCCTCCGCTTCAAATCTCTCCTCTCCGACCCCACCGGCGCCCTCTCGACCTGGAACTCCTCCATCCATTTCTGCCAATGGCACGGAATCGCCTGCAGCATCGGCGATAGGCGCAGCGTTACTAGTATTAAGCTTATCTCTCTTCAGCTCCACGGACCAATTTCCCCCGCCATTTTCAATCTCTCATCCCTCGAAACCCTCTATCTCGGAAACAACAATCTCATCGGCCCCATTCCGGACGAAATCGGTCGCCTTTCTCACCTCGTGAATCTATCTCTAAAGAACAACTCTCTGTCCGGCGAGATCCCGGCGAACATCACCCGGTGCCTCAGTCTTCAGTACATTAATCTGATGTCCAATTCGCTTACGGGGGAAATCCCCAGTGATATCGACTTGATCCCCAAGTTACAGGTATATATTGGCGTCCAGGACTCTTATAAAAGTAATTATTCTGTTTTGATTTGGATTTTGCAAGATTAAAACGGGAGATTATCTTGAGCATCGCTAAAATTAGCAGCTTGAATGTTTCTTTCTTCAATAGGATGACATGAACTCATTTCATGGATGCGTGCAAAGTGATTTGCTATTCGAAAATCAGTTTGATGTATTTGAAGTTGGAATTAAATGTATTTGATGATTTTGATTTGAGAAATGTGTAGGTAGAGGTTAGAATTTATTTTAATTGAATGATTTTACACCATAATTATCTTATTATGCAATTAAAGTCCATTGTGAAAATTCTGATAATCAAATGGTCATTAAAATTCTTTGAATTGTGAGTATTGAAGTTGAATTTGAATGCCACAAGTATTTCTAATTTTCACTGGGAAGATCGAGTGCCATTTCTCCCAACATAAATCCATCCGCATAATATATGTATTTACTTAGTTTTAAGTCTTTTTAATATAATCTAAAAATTAGGAACACCAACTTTGTGAGTTATCCGATGCTTAAAATATGTAATATTTGGAAAATAAGTTCCATCCATTGATGAATTATTAATGCATTTCATGATCATCAACCAGCTTCTTGTTTTTGTCAAAAACACAAACAAATTGAACACAGTGTTTTGGTTTGCTTGCGTTCGGCTTGAAGCCAAACTAGGACTCAATTTATTCATGTTCTCCCGCAGCAAATCAACTTATGGAGAAACAATATCACCGGAAGGATCCCTGCCTCCATTGGTAACATATCTTCGCTCCGGATCATTATGTTCAATGAAAATAATCTGTTTGGAAGAATCCCTGAGAGCATGGACATGTTGACAAATCTAGAGATCTTGCATATGGGACAGAATAAGTTCACAGGGGAGTTCCCTCCATCCTTCTTCAATCTCTCATCACTACGATATATTTATTTATCATTCAACGAATTGGAAGGAACTCTACCGTCATCGATGTTTGAAACAATGCCATATATTCATGATTTTTTGCTGGCCAACAATCAGTTTCATGGCCCAATTCCAGCTTCAGTAAAAAATGCATCTCATCTTACGGGATTAGACCTGGGAAATAATGGTTTCAGTGGATTTATACCCTCAAAGCTTGGAAATTCACCGTATTTAGAGGTGCTGCTGCTTGGTTTTAATCAACTGGAAGCTAAGGAAGCCTATGACTGGAGATTCATGGCATCATTGACCAACTGCAGCTCTCTAGATAAACTAGACCTACAGCAAAACAAGCTCAGTGGTGTTCTTCCGAGCACTTTTACCGATCTTCCTCCTGGAATAACCAAAATTGTACTTTCTAATAATAGGATTTCGGGAAATCTTCCTGATGAAATCGGAAATCTCGTCAATCTTACAGTGTTTGTAGCTAATAATAATCTCTTGACTGGCCGGTTACCATCCTCCATTGGTAATCTTAAGAGCCTGCATATTCTGAGTTTAGGAGGAAATAGGTTCGATGGCCGAATTCCTGACTCCATTGGCAAGCTTTCCCAGTTGAATGAGCTTTACTTGTGGAATAACATGTTTAATGGTAGTCTGCCTGCCGGCTTTAAGAATCTGGTGAACTTGCAGGCGCTGTCTCTGTCATGGAACCGATTTAGTGGAGAAATCCCCGAAGAAATTCTCGGTCTTCCGTCTCTTTCATTGGGACTTGATATCTCAAATAATATGCTTACGGGGAAATTGCCGATGGAAATTGGCAAATTGCCGAATTTGAATTGGTTTTCAGCCGCGAAAAACAATCTATCCGGGGAAATACCCACCGCACTTGGAAATTGCCTGAGCTTGGAATATCTTTATTTACAAGGAAATTCATTTGAAGGCGCCATTCCTCTGTCTTTGAGCAACATGAAAGGACTACGCGAATTAGATCTTTCGCACAACAATCTCGTTCAGCAAGTTCCGATATTCCTTGAAAAACTCAATGGGCTTCTGATTCTGAATCTATCATTCAATGAACTAGAAGGCAAAGTACCAGAAAATGGTATCTTCAAGAACTCTACTGCAGTTTCACTATATGGGAACAAGAATCTGTGTGGAGGAATCACTGAACTTCATTTGCCATTATGCGAGAATGAAACTTCCAGTAATTCAAAGGGACGAAAACATCTGAGTCTTATCCTCAAGATACTCATTCCAGTCATCAGCATAGTCTTATGTTCAGCATTTGGTTTCTGTATTTTCATCACTTTGTGTCGCATAAAACGCTTGAAGAAGAAGTCCTCTTTCAATCTCATTGAAGATCAGTTCAGAAGAACTTCATATGCTGAACTTTTAAAGGGAACAAATGAGTTCTCATCTTCTAATCTGATTGGAGTTGGCGGCTTTGGTTCTGTTTACAAAGGAGTTATACAACCTGGCGAAACTGTTGTCGCTGTCAAGGTATTGGATCTCGATCGACACGGTGCTTCGAAGAGCTTCGTGGCTGAATGCGAAGCACTGAGAGGCATCCGACATCGAAATCTCGTGAAGGTATTGACAGCATGCTCGTCTGCGGATTTCAATGGGAGAGATTTCAAAGCATTGGTACTGAAGTACATGCATAATGGAAGCTTGGATCAGTGGTTGCATCAAGATGGCTTGAATTCTACAACAAGCATTCTGAAATTTGAGTTGAGATTAAGCATAGCAGTCGATGTGGCTTCTGCACTTGATTATCTGCACAATCTCATACATGCACAAATCGTTCACTGCGATTTGAAGCCGAGTAATGTTCTTCTTGATGAGGAGATGACTGCGCATTTGAGCGATTTCGGTCTAGCGAAGATCCTTCTTGACAAAGATGACAAGCAAAGTGCATCAATTGGGATAAAAGGAACCATTGGATATGTTCCTCCAGGTTAGTTTTCAACCATTTTCTCACTCTAAAAAATACAACAAAAAATAATTTGATCAGTGCACCTTTGATCACCCGCCCAGTCAGTACACCATTATTAATAGTCGTTGGTCACATAAGCATATGTGCTGATTTTTTGTATGTGTTGGTAAGCAAAATTTACACTTTGTAACTTATGACTGGGTTAATTTAATTAATATGAAACATCCTATTATTCAAGTAAATGTAGATGCTTTAATGATTAAAAAGGTTTTTTTTTAAGGAAAATGAGTCTGTCGTGTTAAAACTAGTCCAATAAATTATGAGTTTGATAGATCATGTTCATAAATAATTCAGAATCTTTGAGTATTAAGGTAATGATCACTCTCATATAAACTTGAATGACATATCTGAAATTTTCTTTCAGAATATGGATTGGGATGTCAGGCTTCTCCTCAGGGAGATGTATACAGCTACGGAATTCTACTACTTGAGCTTTTTACAGGGAAAAGACCAACAGATGAAATGTTCATGGATGGCTTAAGTCTGAGAGAATATATTGAGAGGTCGTATACGGATAATCTCATGGAGATCATGGATCCATCTCTAGTAAATGATGCTCAAACTAGAGTTCATGGCACCCGAAACCAGATCTTTGAGGAACTAAAATGTGTATATTCAGCTGTCATAAAAATTGGTCTTTTATGTTCTTTGAATGATTATAAAGAGCGCATGAAAATGAGAGATGTCATTGTTGAATTGAATGTTGTCAGGAAGGCATTTGAGAAGATACTGGATCAGCATAGAGTTTGAGTAAGGAAAATTTGATTGGGAAAAATGCAAGTATCATCGTTTATATATGTTGGGTGTATGATGAATGTGTGGAGAGAGAATGATTGTATTGCTGCTGGCTGATGGCTCTACCTTGCATTTTTAGCCCTAGAATTACTCTATACAAAGGGCAATTTCTTGCAATAATGTATCATGACTAGGTTCAATAAGAAACCCTAGCGTAGCCGATGTGAAATGGTAAATTTTGAATCATGTAACTATATCCGTGTTATTTACTCTTTGCAGTTTTTAGCTCACGTTTTGTTCTCTCTATTGGTCGTACGAGTCTTGTGAAGATTTATATGGTATATTCAGATGGAATAATTCGAAGATAATATGCATGTTCATCTCTAATGTTTTATTAACAAAAAAGCTAATACAGTCCAGTAGTTGACTCGAAATTGAGCAAATTTTTGAATTTGTATATGAAGAAACATTGTTGCATTCAAACGGAAGAGTTTCTGTTATTAATATCTTTAATTCCTCTGGTTGAACTGGTTCTTGGCTGAGGCGTTAAGTGTCATTCAGGTGCAAGCTTTGGCGAGTCAATAACTCCACCCGGTAATTATGTTTTCGAGAGTTCGGAGATTTCATAATTATCAAGCAACATATGTCGGAGCAAACACATGTAAATAAATCTTCGTAGGACTAAGTCGTAGATTCGCATGTGAGATCGGATTCATCTAATATCCAGAAGCGCGTAAAGGAGGTTAAGAGAGTGGCGCGGAGAGTCACGCGAACCCTAGATATTTCTTGGCGCATTCACATGAGTGAGGAAGAAGAAGATAGAAGATTTTTGTTTCTGTGAGGCAGACACAAATATCGTATTACTCAGCTTTCTTGGTACAATAAAAAAAGAGGAGAAGAGACTTTAGTAACCTATGAAACATGCAATATGTTTATCATGCAGTAAATGTTGATAGGGACTTGTATAATGAGCTATTATTTATAAGCCACAATGGCAGCAAACATTTCCAAAATCGCTTCCCCCATCAGTTTGGCAGGAAATCCAGAGAAATAAAACCAAAGTTGCCATCCGGAGCCACGCCGAGAATGGCAACGGGACCACCTCCCGTCTTCAGGGCGACCCGCGCAATCGCGTCCCCTCACGGGGCGCGGCCGAGCCGCACGCCCGCAAGGGGTGCGGCCGAACTGGGGGTGCGGCCTGGCCGCACCCCCCTCAGGGAGCGGCCTTACAGCGCCCCCTCGGGGTGCGGTCTGGCCGCACCCCCTAGGGGTGTGGTTTTGCCGCACCCACTTGGGGTGCGGCCTGGCCGCACCCCCTTGGGGTGCGGCCTGGCCGCACCCCCTTGGGGTGCGGCCTGGCCGCACCCCCTTGGGGTGCGGTTTTGCCGCACCCCCTTGGGGTGCGGCCTGGCCGCACCCCCTTGGGGAGGGGTGCGGCCATGCCGCACCCCCCCTTGGGTGCGGCCATGCCGCACCCCCCTTGGGGTGGGGTGCGGCCTGGCCGCACACCCCTTGGGTGCGGCCTTGCCGCGTCTCCCGGGAGCGCATCCCGTCCGCTTCCCTCTTCGCGGGGGATGGCGACCATTTCACCCCCCCTCCTTCCCCTTTCTCAACAGGGGGACTCACGGGGCGCCTTTTCAGGCGCGCTCCTCGTCAAGAACGACGGACCCCGGTTCCTTCTCGGATCGCGACCGCTCGACTCTCCGTCCGCTCAGAACGCTCCCGCGGTTCGTTACGCGCCCAGAACGCTTCAGCGCTAACGCGCGCTCAGAACGTTTCTAAGCGCAGTCAGGAAGCTTTCTCGCTTTTTGTCTTTCCGGCTTCTCACTTTTTGTCTTTCAGGCTTCTCACTTTCCGTCTTTCCGACTGTCTAACTTTTCGTCTTTCCGGCTTCTCACTTTTTGTCTTTCAGGCTTCTCACCTTTCAGGAACGGTCAGTCGCCTTTTTCACCTCCAACGGAACTGCCCGAACTGCCCGAACCGCCCAAACTGCCCGAAGGGCAAGGTGGTCATTTACGAAAAATGGCGATCCGTGTGCCCCAAATCGGAAAATATGATTCGTCCACCGAGCATTTATGGAAACTGCCAACGGAAAGATTACCGGACCGCCCCCGGCCAAAGCTATAAAAGGAGCCCCAAGGCTTCATTTGAAAGGACCTTGACTTCTGGACCCGGGAGAGCTCCTTGCAGAATTTTGCGGAATTCTCCTTCGGCGCTTGAAGATCTCCTTCGTGGACTTGAAGATCTTCATCATCCCGAAAGGCGACTAGCCTTCTCACTTCCGAAAGGTGACTAGCATTCTCAGAAGAAAAAGACGACTAGCATTCTCAGAAGAAAAAGACGACTAGCCTTCTCACTTCCGAAAGGCGACTGGCATTCTCAGAAGGGAAAGGCGACTAGCCGCCTCACTTCCGAAAGGCGACTAGCATTCTCAGAAGGGAAAAAGACTTAGTTTTTCCGAGAGGTGACCTGTCACCCTCGGAGCTCGTTCTCTCTCTCTCCAAATATTGTAACGAGCAGCGGCCTGTCGCGCTCAAGTTCTAGTTTCCAAGTTGTAACCCCCAGAAGATAGTGAAGTTTGGTCGGCACAGCTCCGACCGCGTGGTTTTTTACCCTTTCCGGGTTTTCCACGTTAAAAAGTCTCTGTGTACTCAGCAAATCTCTAATTGACTGTTTGCGCGCTTAGTTCGCTCACGAGCTAAGGTGGTTCAAGTGAACCGGTCTACCACGAGCCCTAAGCGTTCCGCAACAAATGTCATTAGTGCTATCTCTAGATTAATCACATGAAGTAATTAAAGTGTGTAAACAATAATCTCAAAATTTTATTATGCTCCCTTACTTTGAAAACATCATATCATCATTTTCAAACAATTGGTTTGAGAGCGATGTTGAATTTATTTTATAGATTCGTTGACAAGGTCTTATAATTAAGTGTTAATGTCAACAAGGTCTTATAATTAAGTGTAGTAAAGAAAATTATCTCAAAAGAAATTACGAAGAGAGCCGTGGTGAAAGTAATATATATAAGTGTTGTGGTATGTGAAATAAGTTCAAATATAAGTCAAATCTTAAAAGGTTTTTGTTGCGGGTCGCTTAGGGCTCTTGGTAGACTGGTTTACTTGAATCACCTTAGCTCGGGAGCGAACTAAGCGCGCAAACACTCACAGAGAAATTCGTTGATTACACTTGGACTTTTTAGCGTGGAAAACCCGAAAAGGGTAAAAAATCACGTGGTCGGAGCTGTGCCAACCAAACTTCACTATCTTCTGCGGGATTACAATCCGGTGTTTAGAATTCGAGCGCGACAGGACGCCGCTCGTTACAATATTAGAGAAAGAGAGAGAGAGAGAGAGAGAGAGAGCGTTCCGAGGGTGACAGGCCACCTCTCGGAAAAAACTAAGTCTTTTCCTTCTGAGAATGGTAGAGAACGAAAGTGAGAATGCCTTGTCCGCTTTCGTGAGAACGAAAGTGAGAATGTCTTGTTCGCTTTCGTGAAGACGAAAGTGAGAATGCCTTGTCCGCTTTTGTGAAGACGAAAGTGAGACTGCTGTGTCCGCTTTCGTGAGAACGAAAGTGAGACTGCCGAGTCGCCTTTCGGGACGAAGGAAAACTTCAAGTCCACGAAGGAGATCTTCAAGCGCCGAAGGAGAAATCCGTGGAAATCTTCAAGGATCTCTCCCGGGTCCAGCAGACCAGTCCTCTCAAATGAAGCCTAGGGGGTCCTTTATAGCTTTGGTCGGGGGTAGCCCGGTAATTTTGCCGTTGTAACCACCATAGCCACCTGGGAGGACGAATCATATTTTCCGGTTCAGAGCCCACGGATCACCATTTTTCGTAAATGACCATCTTGCCCTTCGAGGAAAGGCGACAAGCTGTTCCTGAAAAGTGAGAAACTGAAAAGACAAAAAGTGAGCGAGCCCGAAACGTGCAAGTGCTCTGAGCACGCTCAGAAGTGTTCTGAGCGCGCGACGAACGTGGGAGCGCTTTGAACGCGTTTAGAGACTTTCTGAGCGCGCGTGAGCGCGGAGGCGTTCTAAGCGCGCTCAGGAGCTTTCTGACGAGGGCGCTAATATGGGAGGGCCCCTTGCAAGCCCCCCGGTGAGGGAAGCGGAAGGAGGAGGAGGCTCGGTCGTATCCCGTCTCGGGGAGGGGTGCGGCTTGGGCGCACCCCGCAAAAAGGGGGGTGCGGCGTGGCCGCACCCCAAGGTGGGTGCGGCGCGGCCGCACCCCTTGCGGCGCGGTCGCACCCTGTGGGTGCGGCTTGGCCGCACCGCGTGGGTGCGGCTTGGCCGCACCGCGTGGGTGCGGCTTGGCCGCACCCCACTAGGGGTGTGGTTCGGCCGCACCCCATTAGGGGTGCGGTTCGGCCGCACCCCACGGGGAGTGCAGTTCGGCGCGGCCCGCTTACCGGCGGGAGGGGACGGCGTCGCCGTGCACTTTGCGGTTAGCTTGTTTAACGTGCATTTTCGGATTGGCGGTTGGCGGGAGGAATGGTGGTTCCGGCTTTGATCTCCCACTCTCTCCCACTAAAGTAATGGGGAGAGTGGTTTATGGGAGTAACCGCCATCTGGTTCTCTCATAAATGAGAGCTCATGATGAATCCTCATCATAAGCCCCCCAAACCTTCGGAGTCCGATCCTCCGTGTGAGGGAGTGTGAAGGTTTCATTCTTCTTGAACTGACTCTGGTCATCATTGTTGTCGGCGTGCGGCGCGTTGAACCATGGTGGAGGTAAGCTCATTATTTTCGTTTCGTTTGCAAAGAAAGGAGGAGATGGCGGAGCGCGCCCGCGAGGGTGGTTTCGACCGAGGGGACAAGGCGTCGGGACGGTGAGCGCCCGCGCGTGGGCGGCGCCGACCGTGGGAGCGAGCCCGCGCGTGGGTGCTGCCGGCCGCGGGATCGAGCCGCCGGCGTCCGGCGGACGCGCACAACCCGCGCGCGGGTGCAGCCGGTCGCGGGAGCAGTCCACCGGTGCCCTTCGCGGCCCGCGCGCGTGGCGCTGCCGGCCGCGGGATCGGGGCGTCGGCGGCCTCCGTGGCCCGTACGCGCCGCCGGTCAGCGGGGGGGGGGGGGGGGGGGGGGGGGGGGGCGTGCATGCGCCCCCACGCGCGCGGCGGTTGGCCACGCGCGCACCCCCACGCGCGCGCGCGGCGGTTGGCCGTGCGTGGCCGCGTGCGTGCGCGGTGCTTTTCCGCGTGCTTCTGCGCGGCTGTTTGCAGTGCGCGTCCTCCGCGTGCGGCGGTTAACCAAGCACGCGGGGTGCCGGGTGTGTGCGTCTCGCCGCTCGTGCGGCTTGTCGCGCGCGAATTGCGTTGCGCGCATGAATCGTTGCTTTCATGCGGTTGGTTGGCATAATTGCGCGCTGGCGGGTTGAATTCACTTGACGCGTGTCTTTCGGGGTCTTTATTCACATGCATTTATTTTGTTGGATATATGCGCTGATGCGCGCGAAGTTTCCTTTGCAGGCTTCGAAACGAAGTGGCCAATCGAGACCGATGCGCATGCGCTCTACTCTTGACGGCGCGCGAATTGACATATGGCGGAAGCAGTTCGGGTTGCCCCCTGATGTTTAGGTGAGGATCCCAGGGGCGGAAGAGCGCGCCCAAAATCCGCCGACCGGTTTCATGGCCCTTTCGGAGAGCTGCTTGAAGTCCGGGTTTCGCATTCCTCCGCCCGAGGAGGTCGTTGAGATATTCCGGTTCTGCGGTGTTCCGATTACCCAGTTCACACGGCGGGGATGACGAACATTATGGGGATGATGGTATTCTTTCGGGAACATAGCACGCGCTTTTCGCTCGAGATTTTCAAAGATTGGTGCGAGGTTTCTACTGACCCGGGCGGTCGTATCAAAGTTCGGAGCAACAAAAGCTGGTTTCACTTTGGAGCGAAGGCTGATTACCGCCATGGGAATACTCTTTATGGGTATGTCCGGATTTGATGGGAGCTACCGGAGTTATGGAGATCGCTTCCTGGGCACTGTCGCCGGCAGACTGGCCGGGAAGATGAGTTCCTTCCTATCCCTAGTTTTCCTGGCCGAGAGGGGTTGTCGAAGGCCTTGCTTTCCATTTCTGGTTGCGTGGATGAACGTCGACTGCACTCGGTGGGGCTTTCCTGGGATCCCGAGCGGGAGGCTGCTGTTCCCTTAGATCGTGGGAAAAAGAGGAAGATCGTTATCAAGAACGGCCCTTCCGGTCCGCGCCCTGTTCCATTGGCGCCTATGAGTCAAGATTGCGAGGCCGGCCCGAGCCGTCCTAGGAGTGAGCCGGTTTCATCCGATCCGGAGGTGGAGATTTTGGCGTCTCCTATTGCCGACCGGGTCCCGCCGGAGGATTTGTCGCCACCACCTCCCCTCATGCCGGCGAAGCGAGTTTCTTCCTCACTTCAAGCGATGGCTTGTGCGGTAAGTGAAGCTCTTCTTTCTTGATCTCAGCGTTTACTCTTCGTTCTTATTTACGCTTGCTAACTGTTCGACTTTTGCTTGCAGGCAGAGGCTTTGACTAGCGTTGCGCTCACATGGAACGATCATTATGTGAGCCTCAAGGACAACTTCTTCGCTCTTCAGGAGGAGTTACGCGTGGCGAGGTGTGACATGTCCGTTTTGCATAGGAAGAGGGACCGTGACGCAGCTCATATCAAGCAGTTGGAGGGTGAAGTCGAGAAGCTGCGAGCGGAGTACGGCGGTGATAAGACGCTCGCCCAGGATGCCCTTCGTCAACTATCGGACGCGCAGGGGGAGATGTTTCGCCTGGAGGGGGAGTTGGGCTTCCTACGGAGCGAGGTGGACCGGCTGTCGTCGATCGAGTAGAGTCTTGAGGAGGCCAAGGCGACTGGAGTAGCCGAGTACAAGGATTCCCTCACTTTTGCGGAAGAGCGTTTCCAGATGGTGGAAGAGATTCGCGCCAGGTGATGACGAAGGAGGTAGAGCCCCTAATAGCGGACGAGTGCGAAGTCTCTTTTCAGAGAGGCATTCAGAAGACTCTCCGTATGATGGGGAGGAAGTTCGGGTGCGACACCGCTGGCCTCGGAGCCGGAGATCTTTCTGGGGATGACTACTCGGACGCGGTCGAGGACTGATGTTGTTTATCTTTCACTTTTCGCTTTCAGCTTTGTTGTTTGTTTGTGTGTTTGTCGGATGTGATTGTATCTCCTTTATTGCATGCGTTGTACTTGTTTTCCTGCATGATCTTGTCAATCTGGTTGTTATCACCTACACAGTTTGATTGTTTTCAAAATTACAGATGAGTTTGCACGGGTCTGAGCCCGGGGCTTTTATACTAGTTTGCACGAGTCTGTGCTCGCGGCTTTTACATTATATATAAAATTAGTTTGCACGAGTCTGTGCTCGCGGCTTTTACATAAAAAATTAGTTTGCGCAAGTCTGTGCTTGCGGCTTTCGCACGAGTCTGGCTCGCGGCTTGGCCGGTGAATAACTGGTGTATTCAAACCGAGGGTGAACGTAAGGGGGGCAGGCCCATACGACACCGGGACTCGACGGCGGAGGAGAAGGGCGAACCTTCAATCGACGGCGATGCAAATTCCCCGGGGCAGGGCCCCGAAGTGGTCGGTGAATAGCTGGTGTATTCAAACCGGGGGTGAACGTAAGGGGGGCAGGCCCCTACGGCACCGGGACTCGACGACGGAGGAGAAGGGTTAACCTTCGATCGACGGCAGTGCAAAGTCCCCGGGGCAGGGCCCCGAAGTGGCCGGTGAATAGCTGGTGTATTAAAATCGGGGGTGAACGTAAGGGGGGCAGGCCCCTACGACACCGGGACTCGACGGCGGAGGAGAAGGGCGAACCTTCAATCGACGGCGGTGCAAAGTCCCTGGGGCAGGGCCCCGAAGTGGCCGGTGAATAGATGGTGTATTCAAACCGGGGGTGAACGTAAGGGGGGCAGGCCCCTACTACACCGGGACTCGACGGCGGAGGAGAAGGGCGAACCTTCAATCGACGGCGGTGCAAAGTCCCCGGGGCAGGGCCCCGAAGTGGTTCCTGCAGTAGAACAGTTTAGGACAGATAGAATATAACTAAAAAATATTGATACATGCGCAAGTGCAATCTTGCGGCTTTTGAGCCAGTAAGTTTCTGATACATATTTTACGAGAGAGAGAGAGAAGATAACATTGCACTTCTTTTGTGCTGCGCTGGCTCAAGCTCTTTTGGTCATTCAGCATGGTGGGCGGCGGTGACCCGACGACTGATCTTTGGTGGCATCCTTCTGTGCTTCTTCACGGAAAGCCTTCAGGTGCCCTAATTGGACGAGTCGTTCAATTTCTTCTTTCAGTCTTGCACAGTGCTCTGTTCGGTGCCCTCGGCCTTTGTGGAAGTGGCAAAATTGGGCTTGATCTCCCCTGTGCAGGGAGAGCCGTTTGGGCCAGTTGATGATCTTGCTATTGCTGATTACAGACAATATGTACTCGCGGGGGGTATTCAGCGGGGTGAAGCTCCGGGAGCCTTGATTTGCTAACCCTTTGGAGCGGTCTGCTCGGTTCTGAGGGAGCATTTCAGCCTTCTCAAACTACTGATGCCGCCCCTTTCTCTTGCGGCATGTATCAAACTGTAGCGGATTTGCTGATGCCTGAAATTTGGCTTTTGTCGCCCCTTTCTCTTGCGATGGGTCGTTGTTGATCCAAGGGAGCTTGGAGGCGGGTGCGTCGAAACTGTGAATCGCGTTCCTGAGGATACTCCCTTTGTTGGCCATGCGGCCGGACATGGAAATGTCGTGGTCCAGGGCGTCCAGTAAGAGGCTCCCAAATATTACGTCGTAGGGGGAGTCTGCCTTGGCGACGACGAACTGAACGTCATACTGGACTGGTTCTGCGTGCATCCCTACTTGGACGGGGAGGGTGATGATTCCTACGGTGGGTACCGTAGTTCCGTCTGGGAGCTCCGCGTCGCTGACCCTGAGTTTGAGGTTCCCGCTTAGGAGTTTGAGCCGTACTACGGCAGCCAGGAATAGGATGTTGAAGGAGATGTGGTGAGTTACTAATGCTCTCCTTAGCTCACAGGGTGGACTGCTGATGCTCGCGTCTAAGACGAAGTCCATCCATGCGCAGGGACGCTCTTGGTGAAAATTTGTGCGGATCTTCTGTTGCTGCGTGTTCCACTCCGCCTCCCTTAGGCGGGGCGGTTCGTCCGTGCCGGGCTTTTCTCCCTCTTCTTGAATCCTTGGCGAGCGTGTCTCGTGCCACTCAACGAACAATTGGGACAACTCGGTGAAGTTGTGAATCGCTTCGTTTGGCAGGGATTGATACCAGCGGAGGGCGTCTCCGTGCAGCGTCTTGGTGAAGATCTTGCAGCTGATTTGGTCGGGAAGTTCGAACGTCCGTACCGTTATCAAGAAGTGATTAACGTGCGCGTACGGGTCTTCCGCTCCATGGAACTCCTTGAGGTGCGGGAGCTTTAGCCATGACGGTACTGGGTATGCCAAAATTGACTTTGACAGGGGGGGTCGCCTTTGCTGGTGCGTGATATCGTTCGGATCCCGCCCCGCTGTGAGAGGGGCCGACTTGCTAGTCGGTCCATCCCACTGGGGCTGGATTGGTGCAGCGATATACGCTCTTTTCATCGGGCCTTCAGGAATTGAGGAACTGCATGTGTCAGATTGTTCGGGAGAGGTGTTCACCCTTGTTGGTTCCGTGAACTCAGGCGAAGCGAGCACTGCGTTCGGAAATCCTTTGTTCGGTAGTTGGGAATCCATTCCCACAGACGGCGTCAAACTGTTGCAGGTCGCTTAGGGCTTTTGGTAGACCGGTTTACTTGAATCACCTTAGCTCGGGAGCGAACTAAGCGTGCAAACAGTCACAGAGAAATTCGTTGATTACACTTGGACTTTTTAGCGTGGAAAATCCGGAAAGGGTAAAAAACAACGTGGCCGGAGCTGTGCCAACCAAACTTCACTATCTTCTGCGGGATTACAATCCGGTGTTTAGAATTCGAGCGCGACAGGCCGCCGCTCGTTACAATATTAGAGAAAGAGAGAGTGAGAGAGAGAGAGATAGAGAGAGAGAGAACGTTCCGAGGGTGATAGGCCACCTCTCGGAAAAAACTAAGTCTTTTCCTTCTGAGAATGGTAGAGAACGAAAGTGAGAATGTCTTGTCCGCTTTCGTGAGAACGAAAGTGAGAATGCCTTGTCCGCTTTCGTGAAGACGAAAGTGAGAATGCCTTGTCCGCTTTCGTGAAGACAAAAGTGAGATTGCTGTGTCCGCTTTCGTGAGAACGAAAGTGAGACTGCCGAGTCGCCTTTCGGGACGAAGTAAAACTTCAAGTCCACGAAGGAGATCTTCAAGCGCCGAAGGAGAAATTCGTGGAAATCTTCAAGGAGCTCTCCCGGGTCCAGCAGACCAGTCCTCTCAAATGAAGCCTAGGGGGTCCTTTTATAGCTTTGGCCGGGGGTAGCCCGGTAATTTTGCCGTTGTAACCACCATAACCACCTGGGAGGACGAATCATATTTTCTAGTTCAGAGCCCACGGATCACCATTTTCCGTAAATGACCATCTTGCCCTTCGAGGAAAGGCGACAAGTTGTTCCTGAAAAGTGAGAAACTAAAAAGACAAAAAGTGAGCGAGCCCGAAACGTGAAAGTGCTCTGAGCGCGCGACGAACGTGGGAGCGCTTTGAACGCGTTTAGAGACTTTCTGAGCGCGCGTGAGCGCGGAGGCGTTCTAAGCGCGCTCAGGAGCGTTCTGACGAGGGCGCGAATATGGGAGGGCCCCTTGCAAGCCCCCCGGTGAGGGAAGCGGAAGGAGGAGGAGGCTCGGCCGTATCCTGTCTCGGGGAGGGGTACGGCTTGGGCGCACCCCACAAAAAGGGGGGTGCGGCTTGGCCGCACCCCAAGGGGGGTGCGGCCCGGCCGCACCCCAAGGGGGGTGCGGCCCGGCCGCACCCCTTGCGGCGCGGCCACACCCTGTGGGTGCGGCTTGGCCGCACCGCGTGGGTGCGGCTTGGCCGCACCCCACGGGGAGTGCGGTTCGGCGCGGCCCGCTTAACGGCGGGAGGGGACGGCGTCGCCGTGCACTTTGCGGTTAGCGTGTTTAACGCGCATTTTCGGATTGGCGGTTGGCGGGAGGAATGGTGGTTCCGGCTTTGATCTCTCACTCTCTCCCACTAAAGTAATGGGGAGAGAGGTTTATGGGAGTAACCGCCATGTGGTTCTCTCATAAATGAGAGCTCATGATGAATCCTCATCAGTTTTGATATTTTAGGAATGATAAATTACAGAAATTGTCTAAAGAGGAATAAAGAAAATAAATGATGAGATAGTAATTTTAAGAAATAAAAAAATAGTAATAGCATCATTCATGATAGTTTTGATGAGATTGATTTTAATGCAGTTTGGACAACAATAACAATAACAATAACACGGTAACATAATTGATTTTCTAATGATGTGACAAAAATGTGAAAGATCCTGTGCCCATGATGTGCACAACCATCAGAAGAAAAACACCACCAAAAAATAATGCAGGAAATGCTTGAAATCAAGAAAATAGATTTGCTACCCCCACACAAACAATTACAGGACATACACTGAGACATACACAGTTGTATGATTCCGATTGAAGTCCATAGGAAATGAAAACAGAGAATCAAAAAAGATACAGAGCAAATAAACCTCTGGAATCTTCAACACCCTCTACGGCCTCGTGAGAGCAAAACGCCACTTCAAGAAACACACAGCAGTGAACTCCTTGACGAGGGCTACACCGTAGAATCAACAATCTCTGGAAACGGAGGTCACACGGCGGCGAAATGAAGAGAGAAGTTTTCTCTCTCTAGAAACCTTCACTGGACTGCTTTTTCTTTATGGGAGGCGAAATGTATATGCGGCTACAGGGTTCTTAGGGTTTTTTGTTAACAAGAAACATATATAAATATATATATATATATATGGAGAACCGAAATCGACGTGCGTCGAGTTGAGAGTGGCGTCGAGATGGGAGAAGCGTCGAAAGGAACTCGGATGAAACCAGGTGGGCATGCGTCGACTTCACCATCCCAATTCAGAGCATGCATCGACTTGCCTTCAAAACCAAGTTAGAGTAGCGTCGATTTGATGGAGCTCCATATCAGAACATGCATTTAATTCTTGTAAGAGCATGTGTTGAATTCTAATCGAAGCATGGGTTACAACTTCCTGAACAAAAAAACATTATATATGTATATTATATATATATATATGAATAAAATCTGATTTTACTTACAAAATTCAACACTCCCCCTGGAAGTGAAATCGAGATACCAGTCCGAGCAGCCCGCGAAGGCGCTCAAAAGGCCCCTTATACAGAGGCTTTCGTGAAGATGTCGGCGACGTTGTCTTGACTCCGAACATACTCCACGACAAGAGATCCACCAAGTACTTTCTCCCGAATGAAGTGGTGCTCGATCTCGATATGCTTTGTCCGCGCGTGACAAACCGGATTCGTAATAAGTTTCATCGCACTTTCATTGTCGCCGCGGAGCAAAGTAGGACTACAAACCTTTTCATAAACGTCCTCCACCAACCTTCACAACCAAATGCATTCCTGAGCCGCCAAGGACGACACCTTGTACTCCTCCTCAGTAGTGGTGATGGACACCGAGTCTTGCTTCTTACTACACCACGCGATCGTCGTTGAACCGCACATAAAGACGCACCCCAACGTCGACTTCCGATCGTCAGCATCTCTGCCATAGTCGGCATCCGTGAATCCATGTAAACTGAAGCTGGTGTCTCTTCCAAACAGCAACCTCATGTCCGAGGTTGACTTAATATACTTTAGAATCCCCTTCGCCGCCTCCAGATGAGGTTTCATAGGCTCTTGCATATAACAGCTCACTCGGCCAACCGCAAACGAGATATCCGGCGGTGTAATTGTCAAATAAATCAAGCTACCCACCAGAGCTCGGAAGGGCTTAGGGTCTGGCAAGATCCTTCCCTCATCTCGACGAAGTTTCACTCCAACTTCAAGTGGAGTAGACCAGCGCTTCCCATCCGCCATACCGAATCTCTCCACGATCCGATCCACATAGGCTTTCTGAGAAATCAGCACCCCGCTCTTCTTGCTCTCCACTTCAATATCAAGGAAATGATGTAGCTCCCCCAAATCCTTCATTTCGAACCGGATTGATAGCTCCGCCCTAAGAATTGCCACCTCTCCGTCGTCATTTCCTGTCACGATCATGTCGTCAACATACAACAGTACGAGCACATGAAGTCCACCCTTCTTCTTCACAAACAGGCCCGAGTCGGAGTCCGAAGCATAATACCCGCAAAACAACAAGTACTATGCTATCTTCCCAAACCAAGCTCGAGGCGCCTGTTTCAAGCCATAAAGGGCTTTCTTCAGCTTACATACATTCTCCAGATATGACTTGGACACATACCCGGGTGGTTGCTCCATGAAAATATCTTTGTCAATTTCGCCATAAAGAAAAGTGTTCTTCACGTCGAATTGTCGCAACTTCCAACCTTGGCTCGCCACCAACGCAATCACCACCCGTACTGAAGTCATCTTCGCCACCGGGCTGAATGTCTCCTCATAATCTTCTCCGTACTGCTGTGAAAACCCCCGAGCAACAAGGCGAGCCTTGTATCGCTCTATGCTACCATCTGCCTTCTTCTTTACCTTGTACACCCACTTGCAAGTGACAGGAGTAGTGCCATCCAACTTGGGCACAAGGTCCCAAGTCTCATTCTTCCTGAGAGCTTCCATCTCCTCGGCCATGGCAATCTCCCACTCCTTCACTCCAGTGGCTTCCTCAAAACATGACGACTCCCACTCGTCAAGAGGTCCTGCAAAGAAGCACGAACACATACTAACAAGATTACCTTCTCTGTAGCGAGCCGGTGGAACGATAGTCCTCTTCGACCTCCGCAAAGTCGGACCACTCTCCACCGCTTCAACAACATCATTACCATCAGCTCCTCCGCCAGAATAATTTGGAGCATCGCTCCCCCTGTTTCCAGAACCCGAAGCACTTGAACTAGAGGCTGATGAATTTGGAGCACCTGGAGACAAAGGCAACTCCACCGAGGAGTCTTCAACCACTCTCCCAATATCACTCCTTCCTTCTCTTCTTCCTCCTGCACTCTCCTCCAAAGCAATAGTAGAAGCTCCCTGATATGAAATCAACTCATCAAATACCACATCATGAGAGACGATGAACCGGTGTGTTTGCGGATCCATGCGCTTCCACCCTTTCTTCCGCTCATCATAGCCAATGAATATGCACTTTCGTGCCTTCGCATCCAACTTAGTTCTGAGAGCATCCAGAACGTGCACAAAACAAGTAGCTCCAAACACCCGCAAGTGCTTCACACTCGGCTTGTCTCCAAACATCATCTCGTGTGGAGACTTCAGCTCAATCGGACTTTGCGGCAACCTGTTGATGACATGCGTCGCACAAGCCATTCCCTCCTCCCATAAGGCTTTGGGTATGCCCTTCGCATGCAACCAACACTTGCACGTTTCCACCAAGTGTTGAATCTTCCTCTCCGCCACTCCATTTTGTTGCGGAATGTGGGCACAGGACAACTCCCGCCTGATACCGTGCTTCCTACAAAAAATAGAAAACTCGTTAGAGGTAAACTCTCCTCCGTTGTCCGTTCTTAGCTTTTTTATCCGCAATTTCAGCACGCCTTCAACTTTCTCCTTGAACTCCATAAACATCTTGAAGACCTCCGACTTTTCTTTCACAAAATACACCCACGTGTACCGTGAAAAGTCATCCACAAATACAAGCATGTACCGGTTTCCTGAGTATGTGGGTGTGGCACACGGTCCCATCAAGTCACCATGGATCCACTCCAACGGCACCTTGCTCCTGGAAAGAGACCTGTCAAATGGGAGGTGATGTTCTTTCCCAAATTGACATCCTTCACAAACATGACCGTCACCAAACGAAGATAAGCTAGTAGATCTTTCACAAGACCTCTTGCTACCATAGCCTTCAACTTATCCATCCCCACATGACCTAACCTTTCATGCCAAATAACTGCACTGCTATTTGTCTTCATCTTGTTCACATAGGAATGTGTAGAAAGCACAAACAAGTCCTTCACACGCCGTCCGGTGTGAGTAATATCCGCCTTCTGCCCTCCATCAGACCTTGGAGGAAACTTGCCTCCATCTCCCTGTGATGAGGCAGAAGGTCCTTCCCCCATATTCTTCTTCTTCCGCCTGTCCTAATTCTTCTTCCCTGAAAATAGGACCTCACTTTCTCCCTGAGAAATAGAGCAACCAGACATCTGTCTTGCCAAGCTCCCCTGCGAAGCCAACAAATTCTCCAACTCCAACAAAGATGGTTGAGTAGCCCACCCCAGCACCGAAGTAATGAAGGGCACATACTCCTTCCGCAGACCGCGAATAATATGCCTCTTCAACTTAGCCTCCGAGATCGGCTCATCCGGATCCAACGCCGATATCTCCGCGCAGAGGTTCTTCATCTTCAAGAATAAGACTGAAATCGACAACTCCCCCTGAATGGCCTTCACCAACTCATTCTCTAGGAACTGCAACATTGCGATATTTTTCTTGTTGAACAAACCATCCAACGACTTCCAGATTTTCGAAGCCGACTTGCACCCGATGATATGATCAAACAAGTCCGGAGATATTGCTCATTTGAGCGTAAACTCAGCCTTCGCATTTGTCTTCTTCCAAGTCCTCACCGCCGGACCGTTGTTCTCGGCCGCAACAACTTCCTCCTGTTCATCACCGCCAACAACCTCCCACAGATCTTCCCCTAACAAGTTGTTTTCCATACACGATTTCCATTTCTTGTAATTTTTCTGCGTCAGCAACTCAATACCAAGACCCCTCGCATATCCGCCTGCACCTTCCATTCTGGTATACCGAATTTCTTCTCCGAAAAAACTTAGCAATCACCACTAAAACCAACGTAGCTCTGATACCATGTGAAAGATCCTGTGCCCAGGATGTGCACAACCACCAAAAGAAAAACACACCACAAAATAATGCAGGAAATGCTTGAAATCAAGAAAATAGGTTCGCTACACCACACAAACAATTACAGGGCATACACTGAGACATACACAATTGTATGATTCCGATTGAAGTCCATAGGAAATGAAAACAGAGAATCAAAAAAGATACAGAGCAAATAAACCTCCGAAATCTTCAACACCCTCTACGGCCTCGTGAGAGCAAAACGCCACTTCAAGAAACACACAATAGTGAACTTCTTGACGAGGGCTACACCGTAGAATCAACAATATCTGGAAACGGAGGTCACACGGCGACGAAATGAAGAGAGAAGTTTTCTCTCTCTAGAAACCTTCACTGGACTGTTTCTTCTTTACGGGAGGCGGAATGTATATGCGGCTACAAGATTCTTAGGGTTTTTTAAACAAGGAAACATATATAAATATATATATGGAGAACCAAAATCGACGTGCGTCGAGATGGGAGAAACGTCGAAAGGAACTTGGATGAAACCAGGCTGGCATGCGTCGACTTCACCATCCCAATTCAGAGCATGCATCGTGTAAGGCCCCATCTTGGACCTCACAAGATCTCTGTGTCTTAATTTACTTTTTACCATAATTGCCCCAGGACGAAGTAAGGTGAGTGAGTACAAAATAAAATACATAATAAGAACTTCTCTCATACCTTGGAATAAATTATTGTCATTATTATTCTGTCTTGATCAACTTAACATTTGCGCACACCTGTTCGCCATAACAACCTAAACAAAATGACGACGGGCTTAGTCATAAAAATATGACTAAGCGAACAACATACCCCTTTAACTGCTATACAAGCACAAAATTCCAATAATAATACGCATAAAGTTTAATTTCATAACTCTATAAATGAAAGCAACATCACCATAATATGTCGTTTATAACACCCTTTTAGGGCAAAAATATTTCATTACATATCACAAAGCGTTAGTTTTAATTTCATCTTACGGGAATTGTTAAGGCATGCAAACTTGAATTGGATCCGAGGATCCCACCCCCGAAGGGCGTAAATGTAGGCTCACCCCTACACTGGTGAATCCATCTGTAGATAACCTCTACATACGATTCGAAATCCATCACAATTCCTTATGTAGAGTTTTAACATCTTTTATCTTTTCCTAATACAATCTATTAATTTCATAAATGCGCAATTGTTTACATTTAACACTTTAAATATTTTCTTCCATTGTTTTTATCTAAATTTTCTCTCTTTATTTTCATCCAAATAATGTTAATGCACATGCAAAGGTGATACAATTTTATATTCCAAAATTACAGTAACTAAGCATAATTAAAGCGATAATGCTCACCTTGAATAACTTCCTTTTCCTTTTACTTGCAATTATCATCATGATACGTTACCCTTGAAGTATAGCAAGGGAACAGCAGCAGCTAGGGGCAGCAGTAGGGAGTAGCACACGGGTAGGAGAAAAGGAGCAGCAGTAGGCTTGGAAGCTTGAAGGAAAGTGGGAGAGAATGAGAGGGAGGGCTGCCTTTTTATAGCACGAGGATAAGAGGTGGAGTTGGTGAGGTTTTTGCCAAGTGTCAAGTATGTCAAATAACACTTTGCTAAGTGTTATATTGCTGCCAGCAAAAATCAGCTATATGTCATTACACCAACAACCAAAAGTCAAGCCAAGTGTCATCAAATAAAGCCTCAAGCCTCAATCTAACCAACACTTGGCTTGGCCAAGTGTCAAAATAAGCCAACACCAAAATCTGTCACCATATCAAAACAACCAGCAATATATTCTTCTATTAATGGCAGCTCACTTTGTAACAAAAGTCAAAAATTGCTAAATGCAGCCCAACATACAATCAATTTTTAATTCCAATTAAAGAGACATGTCTATTGACACCCCAAGCGTTATTCATTTTTTATTGCTTAATTAATATTTAAACACTAATTTTATAAATATATTTGTACGACTTTGGTGTACACCAAGTGTTCGCAAATAATGATATGATACATGTCACTGCTTCGATCTTAAAATTTGGGTCGTTACACATCGACTTGCCTTCAAAACCAAGTTAGAGCAGCGTCGATTTGATGGAGCTCCATATCAGAGCATGCATTTAATTCTTGTAAGAGCATGCGTTGATTTCTAATCAAAGCATTGGTTACAACTTCCTGAACAAAAAAAATATTATATATGTATATTATATATGTGAATAAAATCTGATTTCACTTCCAAAATGAACGTAGTACTTTAATTAGGCTAAGAGGACATTAAAGTAGAGTATTTTAGGTTCAACCATGGAATCTATTAACTGTTTCCAACCGAAACGATTTTAGACTTCTGGACAACGCAACAATATCTATGTTCCTATGTGTGATATCATGGTTACTGTTCTTCTATGGTTAATTGGAACTCATCAAATGTGGAATGGAACCAATCAACAGAAGAAGGTCCAAAACAAGTCAGATCGTGTTATCAAATGTGGAATAACACTCTCCTCCAAGTTAAGGAAGACGAACCCAAATGAGGTTGTTATCATCAAATGTGGAATGAAACAACTTACCAGATTCGTACTCAGCAACCCAAACACCAACGGAGCACAACATGCTAGATTTGACAAAGGAAGGAATCAAAACATTCGGACTAAGGCTGATCTCAAACCGCCTTGAGTCTCATTTCCCTCATTGTTTTGATTGAACGGTCTCGGGACATTTCTTTGTCAATGGATCAGTTAGGTTATCCTTCGATCGCACGTCGACCAAAGTAATAATGTCTTGTTCTTTAAGATAATTCAAAAGGGCGTGTCTCAGTCGTACATGTCGTCTCTTAGTGTTAAAGAGGACATTCTTAACAACTTGGACTGCTGCCTGATTATCACTGTACATGCTTAAAGAATTGATTTGAAGTCTAAACAAGGGAATGTCTAAGATCAAATTCCTGATCCAGTCTGCCTCTTCACCAGCTGAAGCTAAGGCAAACAACTCGGCTTCCATAGACGACAAAGCTGTATAGGTCTGTCTCTTGGACTTCCAAGTAACTGCAGCGCCACCCAATGTGAATATAAATCCACTTGTGGACTTGTTGTTTCCAACTTCTGAACACCAGAAGGCATCAGAGTACCCTTCCAAAGTAGGAGGGTGACCAGTGTAGCACAGAGCGTAATCTTTAGTACCTTTAAGGTACCTCATCAGCCGGTCTAAGGCAACCCAATGCTCTTTGCCTGGACTACTGGTAAAGCGACTCAACATGCCTACAGAGAAGGCAATGTCTGGTCTAGTGCAACTTGTTGCGTACATGAGACTTCCAATGATCTTTGAGTATTTGACTTGATCAATGCTTATCCCTTCATTCGGACGCAGCTTGACGTTCGGATCAATTGGTGTTTCATCATGCCTACAATCTTTATAGCCCTCAGGTATTAAGAATCAGCTATATGTAGTGAGCTTGACTTAGAGTGACACGTCCCTTGTCTACTCTAACTTTCATACCTAGTAGTGTATCCACAGGACCAAGGTCCTTCATATCAAACGCTTTGGCGAGAGCGGACTTAATAACCCTCACGACAGCAAGGTCTGACCCCAGGATCAACATGTCATCCACATATAGGCATATGGTGACTGTTTGGTTTGACATCGAGCGGTAATAGAGACACTTGTCTGAGAGACTGGGCTGAAATCCAACGCTCTTTACCACTTGATCAAACTTCATGTGTCACATCTTATGCGCTTGCTTAAGCCCATAGATGGATTTATCGAGTTTGCCCTCCATTTAAAAAGGCTGTTTTTACATCCATCTGATGGATTATGAAATTCTCGATAGAGGCTAAGGCTAGAAGAATTCTAATAGTGGATAGATGACACACATGTGAATAGACATCAAAGTAGTCGATTCCCCCTTGTTGTTTATAACCCTTAGCGACTAGCCGTGCTTTGTATCTGGCTATAGACCCATCAATATACAGCTTCTTCTTTAAAACCCACTTGCATCCCAGGACTTTAGCTCATTTCGGTAGGTCCACTGGATGTCAGGTATTGTTTTGTAGCAGCGAGTTCATCTCATCAACGATAGCTTCTGCCCACATTAACGCATCTCTCGATCTCATCGCTTCCTGATAGGAGAATGGATCATCCTCTAAGTGTTAGGTGACAAAAGTCTCACCAAAATCCTTAGGGATTCGATCTATTGTAGATACTCTAAGAGGAACAGGTTCCACCTCTGTAGGTTGGGGAGCAGTGCAGAGGGGCCAGCTTCATGTTCTACAGTAAATTTTGAGATCATATCAGTAGATCTAGGGACGGTTAGGTCATGGTCTTTGATAAATTATGTTCAAAGAAGATAGCATCTCTAGACTCTATCACTGAATTAGTGGATAGATCCAGAAACCGGTCAGCTGCACTGTCTTCTGCACTACCTAGATAAACACAGGTTGTCGTTCTAGGTCCCACCTTAGGCCTTTTAAGATCTTGTATACGCACATAGGTGATACAGTCCCAAGTCGTAAGAGTGTCATATCTACAAGGATGGCCGTGCCACAGCTCATACAGAGTAGAATTGAGCTTTGAGTGAGACACTCTATTCAAAATGTGATTCGCAGTAAGGACTGCTTCCCCAGAAGGAATTAGGCATGCCAGCAGTCAGGAGCATAAAATTCAACATCTCTGTCAAAGTTCTATTCTTACGCTCAGCAACGACATTCGATTGAGGTGAGTAAGGAGCTGTAGTTTCAAGGATTATGCCCTCAGTGGCACAAAACTCCCTAAACCCAGTTGCAATGTATTCTCCTCATCGACCACTTCTAAGTCTCTTAATTTTTAAATTTAACTGGTTTTCTACCCGAGATTTGAAGATTTTACAGGTTTTGAATGTCTCGTCTTTCGATTTCAATAGGTAGCATGACAAAATCTGGAGAAATCGTCGATGAAGGTAATTAGATACTTCCTTCCCTCTCTAGTGGCATGACTACGAAAGTCACAGAGGTCGGAATGAATCAATTCCAGAAGTTGTGTGCTCCTTGAAACGGTCTTGTAAGAGTTTCTAGTTATTTTGGTCTGGACACAAACCTCGCACCTCGAATAGAGAAATCTAACAGAATGTTGTGACTCTTAGCTAGATCGCGCATCTTCTTATAGTGAACGTGTCCAAGCTATTGTGAAGTAGCTTTGGATCTATCAGTGACGAACTCACTTGATTTATGCACTCGTTTTCTAGGCTAAGTCTATTCATTCCATTGATTAGGTAAGCGTAACCAAAGTAATGTGAATTAACAGTTAGTGTTATTCTACCGCTTATGGTTGTGAAAGACATTCCAGACTTATCTAGCAAACTCATAGAAATTAAATTCTTAGTTAAATTTGGAACTAATTTAACATTCTGTAAAATTAAAATTTTACTTGAAGAGAGGACGAGCTGTGCCGTCCCAGCATGAGTAACAACTATCTCTCCTCCATTGCAGTTCTCTACGCTGTCTCGGACTGCTCTGACGTCTGCGAGAAGACCTCTGTCATTCGTAACATGCCATGTGACACCGCTGTCCAGCCACCACTTAGAAGACGCACTGTGATGACTGCTCCCGATCATAGCCACAAAGGACTTGGGATCAGAAGTGTCGACCACCATGTGTGCCACCTTTTGTGGAGCTTCATCCTTCTGCTTCATTGGACCCTTGCATTCAGCGGCCCAGTGACCCCACTTGCCGCAGTTGTGGCATTTACCCTTCTTCCTTTTGAGAGGTTTCATGACCGCTGTTGAAACCGGCAACGGGTCTCTTTGAGTTCGGACCCACTGGGGGGTGTAGCCGGCGCTTACTTCTCTCTCACCAAACCCTCCTGACGGTGGATGAGATAACTAGAACAGACCCAAGGCTGTAGCGAGGAGGTCCCGCCACACACCCGGAAGATCTTAGAGAGCTTCCCCTCCCAAACCAAAGCTCAGCCGGGCACATTGGAGGGCACTAGCAGCCAACCAAAACTTGTCTGGAGGAGAGGATTCTCTCTTTCTGGATCTCTGATAACTTCTCAAAAGGAAGTTATTTCTCTACTTAATTTATTCTAATTTTCATTAAAAAAGAGGAAAATAATCCCCAATTATAGAAAATATGTTTAAATATCTTATTAATCCATATTGGACTGATTTCGGTCATTTTCCGTGGTTTTCTATCTAGATTGGTTAAAGGATTCAAGTCGGGGAAGCACCGGATCATTTATTGCTGATGCAGAAAATAGGTTGCAACGCAGAAAATTAGCAGGTTGTAACGTGGAGACGAAATTCAGATTTTGAATTTTAAAAGAGGCGCCTAAATGAAATTCCAAATGAGGCATCCCTTCAGTTTTGGAAAGGGAGTTATGAGGACGAAAATACTGGGAGGAGAGGGGATATATTCTGGAGAAAAAGGAGAAACTAGGGGGGCTTCCTCTGGGAAAAATTCGGCTAGGGCTTGGAGCAAGGAGGCTTGAACCATCACTAAGGAGATAGATCTGAATCTAAAAACGTTCCTACATCGTTTTGATTTCCTGAATCATGTCTAGTAAGATCTACTTTGATTTGTGGTTTCTCTCTTCCATCATGAACTAAATTCCTAATTCTTGCATGTGTGAAGTACCTTAGTTGTAATGATGACTTGATTTTCATTTATAATTTGTGAATGTGTTGATGTTGATCTTTATTAAATTTATGATCTATTCTTGGGATTTTGGTTTAAGTTTCATCTTTAAAGTGCTTGGCAAAAATTCGAGAGATTAGTCGGGCTAGATGAACGTTTGTTTGCACGGCGATATTCGAGAGAGGAGTCGTGTAGTTTTTAACCAAACTTCTGTATTTATACTTCATCGCGAGATTCGAGAGAGGAGCGTTGAAAGTGTATCATAAATCTTAATATAATTCCAAGAGAGAGAGAGAGAGAGAGATCTCCTCTTGAATTAGCAACCGTGATTCTAACACTTTATGTTATTCTAGTTTCATCTAAGTTGGAGACGACTAGAGGATTTGGGATAATCGGATAATGGAGATCGAGAGATAAAGTTATCCAATTTAGAATCGTTGCAAGATCATCATTAATACTTCATGAATTATCACTTTTATTGGTTGTCATCATAGCAAGGGAAAATCACATGTGAGACTATCTTTCCAAGTGAAGTAAAAGTATTTTAAGTAACCGTAATTAGAGTTGTAATTGTTGCTTTGAATTATTTAAGTTTCTCTATCAATCATTATTACTTGCTTGAATTTAGAGAAAATGCAAAAATTAATATTTGTGAGCGCTAAGTTAAGCACTTCCTCGTGGGAACGATCACTTTCTCATCATTTTATTACTTGTACGGCACGTGCACTTGCGTATTTATAAACACCTTTTGCGGGCGTATCAAGTTTTTGGCGCCATTGCCGGGGAAGCGCGCTAATTTAGTGTTTTATTTCTCACAATATTTGTGAAACCTTAGTACTTAGAGATCAAGCATTTGTTTGTTCGTGTTATTTGTTTTAATTTATTTGTCTATTTGAGTAATGGTCGGTGTATGTCCAGATATAGGCAAGTAGAACTATTACCTTTGAACTCTGAAATTGAGCGTACTTGTAGACAAAGCAGGAGAGACTTTAGAGCTGTCAATATTATTCATCCTGCGATGGATATCCCTGCATCAAATAATGCTAATAATAATAATGATGGTCAGGCGGATCAAAATGTCCAACCGCCAGCACCACCACGTATGACTTGTCACGAGTATAACACACCTCTAAGGGGAGGTTTGCACTTCAGCATTGCTCGACCAGCAATTGCTGCTAACAATTTTAAAATGGACCCACTAATTATGCAACAAGTGCAAAACAATAAGTTTGGGGGTCTAGGTCATGAAGATGCAAATTCCCACTTACGAACCTTCTTAGCAATTTGCGATATGTTTAAGTTCAGTGGAGCATCGGAAGATGCAATCCTGTTGAGAGCATTTCCGTTCTCCTTAGAAGGTAGAGTTAAGGATTGGTTAGACTCGTTACCACATGAGTGTATCACCACATGGGACGAACTAGTCGATAGGTTCCTGAACAAATATTTTCCACCCTCTAAGACTGCAAAACTGAAAAGGGATATTACAACATTTTTACAAGGTAACGGGGAAACTCTTTACGACGCATGGGAGCGTTTTAAAGAGCTGTTGAGAAAATGTCCTCATCATGGGTTGCACCAGCACCAGCAAGTGTCCACATTTTACAATGGGCTGCAAACTGCAACCATGATTTTAGTCGATGGAGCCGTTGGGGGCTCATTAATGAAGAAGTATCCTGAAGACGCGTATGCTATCTTAGAAGACTTAACATCCAATAACTATCAAGCATACGAGAGACAAACTAATAACAATCCAGCAGGAGTCCATCAGGTGGACCAAATCACTTCTTTGGCCGCTCAGATGACATCGCAGTTCAATTTAATTAACAAAAGATTAGATTCACTCTCAACCCCTACAACTAGTGCCCCGCTCACAGTTGAACAACTAAATCAAATAACTGAAGAAGCCAATTATGTGGGAGGGCAACCAAGACAAATTCCGCCAGGATTTGCCAATCATTATCACCCCGAGTGGCGAAATCATCCAAATTTTTCCTAGAAGAATAATCAAGGGATGAGTCAACCACAAAGTTTTAATCAAAATATGAATCAACTACCTATCAATAACAACTCTCAACCCCAACAAGTAAACCAAAGGAAGATGACTGATGAGTTTATCTTAGGCATGTTCCAAAAGTATGACTCAAAAATGGTAGGAATAGAATCATCGTTAAGATCACTAGAAACTACTATGGGTCAACTTGCAAATTTATTAAGTCAAAGGCCCATTGGAACTCTACCTTCTGATACCACACCCAATCCAACAAAAGATAATCATAATAATCATTGCAAAGCTATTGCACTAAGGAGTGGTATAGAGATCCCAAGTGGGGAGGGGTTGCTTGAGAGAGTTAGGGAAGAAGAGACGAGTAAGAAGCCAAGTGAGTCGAGCATATTAGAGAAGGACGAGTTTGGTGAGAAAATGAGGTGGGAGAGAAACAAAAAGAGAAATTAAATCAAAAGAAAGAAGTAGTCTATCCACCACCCCCATTCCCGTCTAGACTTGCTAAATCCAAACTTAACATACAATTCCAAAAGTTTATGGAGATTTTCAAAAAGTTAACTATAAATATCCCATTTGCTGAGGCTCTTGAGCAAATGCCAAGTTATGCCAAGTTTATGAAGGATATCTTGGCAAAGAAAAGAAAATTTGTTGATAAAGAGATAGTGGCGTTGACTGAGGAGTGTAGTGCTATATTGCAGAAGAAGATGCCACCCAAGCTTAAGGACCCCGGTAGCTTCACAATTCCTTGTTCTATCGGTTTAAACTTTATTGGGAGAGCCCTATGTGACCTTGGGGCGAGCATCAACCTGATGCCATTATCTATCTATAAGAAGTTTGGTTTAGGGGAGATCACACCTACATCTCTGACTCTACAGTTGGCCGATAGGTTTCTAGCATTTCCCAAGGGAATTGTAGAGGACGTGTTGGTTAAGGTGGATAAATTCATCTTCCCCGCCGATTTTGTGGTACTTGATATGGATGAGGACAAGGATGTCCCCATCATTCTTGGTAAACCATTCCTTGCCACCGGACGAACACTCATTGACGTCAAGAAGGGTGAGCTTACGATGAGAGTTAATGATGAGAATGTGACATTCAACATCCTCAAGGCTATGAAATTTCCGGATGATAAGGAGGAGTGTTTCTCCATTGAGGAAGTGAATGCACCTACACGTATGACGTATGATGAGAATGATTGGGAGCGTAAAATCCTGAGTGTGTTAACAAATGAAGAAATAGAAGAGGACCCAGACTTAACGGAAACTGTAGAAGCTTTAAGTATTTATGAGCATATACCAAATGCTAACATGTTTGAGTTAATAAGTAGACCAAGTGAGTCTAAGGTCATGAAGCCTTCTATTTTAGAGCCACCTACGCTTGAATTGAAACCGCTACCCGAAAACTTAAAGTATGTTTTTCTAGGTGAGGATAACACACTACCGGTTATTATCGATGCATCTTTAGTTAAGGAAAATGAAGAGAAATTGCTTGAGGTTCTTCGTGAGTATAAAAGAGCAATGGGTTGGACCATTGCAGATATTAGAGGGATAAGCCCCTCAATTTGTATGCACGAAATTCTTTTAGAGGAAGAAGAAAAAGAGTCAGTTGAACACCAGCGAAGACTTAGCCCACCAATGAAAGAAGTGGTCAAGAAGGAGATAATCAAATGGTTGGATGCGGGTATTATTTATCCTATCTCCGACAGCCGGTGGGTAAGTCCTGTTCAATGTGTGCCAAAGAAGGGGGGCATTACGGTAGTTAAGAATGAGAGCAACGAGTTGATCCCCACTAGAACGGTAACTGGATGGCTGATTTGTATGGATTATCGAAAGTTGAATAAAGCGACTAGGAAAGATCATTTCCCACTTCCATTCCTCGATCAGGTTCTTGATGGGTTAGCAGGAAATGAGTATTTCTGTTTCTTAGATGGTTACTCGGGGTATAATCAAATCATGGTAGCTCCCGAGGATCATGAGAAGACTACCTTCACCTGTCCTTTTGGGACATTTGCATTTAGGAAAATGCCCTTTGGATTGTGTAACGCTCCTGGCACATTCCAGCGCTGCATGATCGCTATTTTTACTGATCTGATTGATGAGGGCATCGAGGTCTTTATGAATGATTTTTCAGTATTTGGGAGATCGTTTGATGAATGTCTGAAAGTGTTGAAGAAAGCTTTGGATAGGTGCATTCAAACCAATTTGATCCTAAATTGGGAAAAATGTCACTTTATGGTCAAAGAAGGAATTGTTTTAGGACACAAGGTGTCAAAGAAGGGATTGGAAGTAGATCGGGCAAAGACAGAGGTTATAGAGAAATTGCCCCCACCAACTAATGTTAAGGGAGTGCGAAGTTTTTTAGGACACGTCGGCTTCTACCGTCGTTTCATTAAGGATTTTTCTATAATCTCTAAGCCACTAAGTCATTTATTAGAAAAAGATTCACATTTTAACTTTGATGAGGATTGTCTAGCCGCCTTTCATTCTTTGAAGCAAAGTCTGATTTCTTCACCCATTATTATTTCACCCGATTGGTCTTTACCATTCACCATTATGTGCGATACTAGCAACTTTGATGTGGGCGCGGTTTTAGGACAAGTGCGTGACAAGGTCTTTCACACAATCTACTATGCTAGCAAGATGCTGATTGATGCATAAGTAAACTACACAACTACCGAGGAGTTATTAACAGTCGTTTTCGCTTTTGACAAATTTCGATCCTACTTGGTAGCTTCTAAGGTGATTGTTTATACGGACCATGCAGCGATTCGATTTTTAGTGGAGAAAAAAGACGCTAAACCTAGACTGATTAGGTGGGTTCTCCTCTTGCAAGAGTTCGACTTAGAGATTAAAGATCGTAAGGGAGCGGAGAATCCGGTAGCAGACCACCTATCACGTCTGGAGTATGAGTGTGAGAAAGATGTGGACATAGAGATTAGAGAGAATTTTCCTGATGAGAGGTTGCTGGCAATATCTGAGGCGAGTATGCCATGGTATGCAGACATTGTGAACTACATAGTGAGCAATGTATTTCCCCCAGACATGGACTATCAACGAAGAAAAAGGTTTCTCCACCAGGTGAAATCTTACATCTGGGATGATTCGTATCTGTTTAAGATTTGTGCTGACCAAGTGATCCGCAGATGCATCCCAGAGGTAGAAGTACAAGGTATCCTAGCAAAATGTCACGCTTCCCCTTATGGTGGACACTTTATGGGAGAGAGAACAACAATAAAAGTCTTAGAGACTGGTTTCTATTGGTCAACACTATTTAAGGACGCTCATAGATTCGCAAAATGTTGTGATATATGTCAAAGAACGGGTAACATCAATCGAGGGGATAGCATGCCAATGACTAATATTCTAGAGGTGGAGGTCTTCGATGTGTGGGGACTAGATTTCATGGGCCCATTTGTAAACTCAAATGGAAATCTTTATATACTTTTAGCTGTGGATTACGTCTCGAAGTGGATAAAAGCTATAGCCACACCGAAGAATGATGCTAAGGTTGTACTAAAATTTCTTAAGGCTAATATTTTTTCTAGATTCGGTACACCCAGAGCCATAATAAGTGACGGTGGAGTACATTTTTGTAATACTCAATTTAAATCGCTCCTAAAAAAATATGGAGTCACTCACAAAGTCGCCCTTGCGTACAATCCTCAAACAAATGGTTTTGCTGAAGTTTCTAATAGAGAGATAAAATCAATCCTAGAAAAAACGGTAAGCGCAACTCGTAAGGATTGGTCACAAAAACTAAACGAGGCATTATGGGCATATATGACGGCATTTAAAACCTCGATAGGCCTAACCGCATATAAAATGATCTATGGCAAATCATGCCATCTTCCAGTCGAATTGGAGCACAAAGCATATTGGGCAATAAAAAGGTTGAATTTCGATCTCCAAGAAGCGGGCAAGAACAGACTTTTTCATTTGAACGAACTGGAGGAAATCAGATCTAACGCTTATGAAAATGCTAGGTTGTACAAGGAAAGGACGAAGAAATGGCATGATTTGAGGTTGCGAAGAAAGGAGTTCAAAAAAGGGCAGCTCGTCCTCCTGTATAACTCACGACTGAGATTATTTCCGGGAAAATTAAAGTCACGATGGTCTAGACCTTTTCGGGTGAAGGAGGTACATCCGTTTGGAGTAATCACGATTTGTAATGAGAGAGACAGATCCAAGTTTAAAGTAAATGGACAAAGGTTGAAAGAGTATTATGAAGGTAGTGACCAGCGCGAGGCGATGGTATTAACCTTCAGATGAAAATGCAATAGGGAAAGCGTCCGGCCGGGACGTTTTAAACAAGGCGCTAGGTGGAAGGCAAACCATCATCTCCGTTATTTTCTATCGTTTTTAGTTAGGATTGTTTGTTTTATGTTTTTCTTTTTCAATTTGAGGAAAATAGGTGATGGAAGAGAGAAAATCTGCACCGGAAATCAGAAAAAAAAAAGTATGAGAATGCAATGTGGATCGTGGTAGTAAATAATTTTAGAAAGAAATTTTCCAGAATTTAGGATGCAACGCAAAAAATTTGCGCGTTACAACATGCTAGGCTCGGTGGTAGCTTTAATTTCTGGCGGTTTGGATTCCGCGTTGCAACGCAAAAATTTTGCCCGTCACAACCGGCTAGCCTCAGTGGTAGTTTTAAATTTTGGCAGTTCGGATTTCGTGTTGCAACGCAGGCAATTCACACGTTGCAACCGGCTAGCCTCGGTGGGAGCATATAAACGAAACGGCGGACGCCGGTTCATTTGAACTGGTCGCTTGATCCTATTTTACTTAAACCGGCCGTCCTAAACCACTATTTGATGCAACAAAATAAAGCACCATCCCCGATTTCGCACTTAGGGCACGCGAGCATCGGCAGCGGCGACTTCGTGGTGGCGGGCATTGCACATCGGGGAGGCATCTTCGCGAGCAGACATCACGACGATCAGCGGCGTCCCGGCGTCGACTTCCTCCACCAACGATATTAGGGCTGCATTGGTGCTCCTACTTCCGCGTATCGACTGCGAATCCCACAGCTCCCCGCGATCCATAAGGTAACAAATGGAGCACCGACTGTTTCCTGTACTGCTTAGCATTTTGCTATGCTTTTGGCTATGGTGTTTGCGTTTCATTAGGTCTTGATATTTATTTTCGTTCTTTTATTTTGGGTGAAGAAATGTCATCGAAAGGAAAGGGGAAACGAGGAAAGGGGAAAGTCTGTGCTCACCAGGGTGATGTCCGGTTTGTAAACGATGAGGCACAAAAGCTCTGTGAAACCCTCCAATCCATACCGTTTATACATGAAAGGGGTTTCAAAATGGAGTTCAGAGGTTGGAGAATAGCTTATGAAGACCTAATCCACCAGTTAGGTTGGGAATGTTGATGCCACCCAAGAGGAGAGGCAGTTTATCAGTGGGTTTATGAGTTCTATGCTAACGCTAGGTTCACTGAGGGAGACAACATTTTAGTTCGTGGCCGCATGATAAAGTTTTCACCCAAGGCTATAAATGAAATGTTCGAATTGCACGACAATGATCTTAATCCGTATGAGGTAGTGCAGCCCACAACTACACTGGAAGAAATCGCTACAGTAGTTTGTTATGGTATGAAGCCGGATTGGGTATTAAAATCAAAGAAGGCATTGAGGTCCCAATGTTTATCTCGTGAAGCGAAGGTGTGGTTACTGTTTATTAATGCGAGTATCTTGCCCACAAGACACGCCAACGTTGTTTCCTTCGAGCGTATCTCCCTCATTTATGGTATCCTAAAGGGAATAAAGTTTAATGTTGGCCAATTAGTGCATGATAGCATCCGGAAGAAGATAAGGGAAGACAAGGCAAAGCACCTATGGTTCCCCACATTGATTACCGAGCTGTGCAAGATGGCAGGTGTAGAGGTAAGAGGAAGAGACGTAGTTACACAGGTGGGTCATCATATCACGGTGACGGTGATAGAGAAGAACATTAAGGTCCCGGACGAGTCTCCGAAGAAGAGAAACGAAAGAATGAAATCAGTTCTCCTGGGGCAATACACAAGGCCACCTCCCGGATCCCCGGAGTCAATCACTCTAAATGAAGGCAACCCAGATCAGGCTAGCATTCTATTTATGCAGGATATGGAGTACATGAAGACGTACCAACGACTTGAGCATTGTTATTTTGATGCCCGACAAGATTACGTGTGTAATGTGCTTGCTCAACTCATGTACAAGGCTAAACTCCCCATGCCGGTCCCAAGTTATCCCTACTCCAATAACTTTGACAAGAGAGGCTATCTGATGACTAAAGGTCGGGAAAGGTTGGATACTGCCTATGCAGAGGATGACAGTGATGATGCCGTGTCTAATAGTGAGGATGATGATGACGAAGAACCCGAGGAGGATGAGGACGAGATGGAGGAAGATGAAAGCGAGTAGGCGGTAGCCGATTAGTTTTAATTTGAACTGGAAGGGGACATTTTGTTTCATTTTGAATGATTTTTGTTTAATTATGTTTGTGGACAATACTTCTTTAACACTCCTGCTACAATATTGCTTGTTTTATATTCCCTGTTTACATTATAACATGCATCCCCTTAACTTTGTTGATCAAAGTGATTGGCTACTACATGTTGACTCAGTCAAGTGTCCAGGGCTAATGTTAAACACTGTCCATACAATGCTCCTTTATTATGATTATGCTTGTGTTTGGTTCGGTGATGTTCTTTGCAGATTTACAAGCCCAGTTATACTGGATCGGGCATAAGTCGGACGACGAACTTATGGACTATGACTTCATTGGGAGCTTGCAATTAAACATACAGAAAGATATGAGGGGAGTATTTGCTTTCCCATTGTTCTTACTTCTTGCATTGTCAGATTGTCAATTACTTTTCTCCTCTACTTTTTCATTAATATAGTTGCTAGGGACTAGCAATGGTTTAAGTGTGGGTGTGGGTAGAGTTCAACCCCTACTGCTTGGATAAGGACTTATTTATTTATATATGCAAACTCAATAACTCCGTCTTTGTTTTTGCAATTTAACCTATAGGACATTCTTGTTATCCAATGATAATCGAGTGGTATGGCCGGTTAATCGAACGATTTCAGCCACAGAATTTGAAATTAGTGAGATTTTTTTTTGGTAAAGCGCTCTTAAGTCTGATTTAGGCACATTTTCTTTGAAAGAGTTTACTTCAAAATCTAGCTTTTGATATGGTTTTCTAAAATATTATGGGAATGAGTGAGTAAGAACTGAGTTAGCGGTGTTGGCTGAAACATGGGTTTATGTAGTTAAACCATTTTGACCCTCCACTACAATCTTTGTGCTTGAACTCTTTTCATGTTGATACGTATTATTCCACGCTTACCTTCTCAATATTCTTACTAGTTATGTCTTAATATATTAGCCATTTTATGGGTGTTTAATTTCAAAAAAAAAATGGCTGAGATTCATAGTGATATGGGCCTAAGTATATGTATACATACCTGGAATGATCCCTACTATGTTAGTAAATTAAAAAAAATGCATCATAGTGATATGTGGCCTAGGTATGTACACTTATACTTGGAATGATCCCTACTACGAATTAAAAAAAAATCAATAAACCCCATAATTTTTGGTGAACTACTAAGATTACGAACTAAGGGAATGTCTTTCTGCTATCAACATTAGCCTTGAACGCTTATCCAAGTCAATTCTACTCTCATTTGAACTACTGATCTTTGTGTAGGCTCAATCAATAATTTAGCTATTCTTATCCCTCCCTATGTTGCAGAGATCCAAAGTTAAAAGATTTTTAAGAGTAACTAATTTTAAGAAAAAGCACACAAAACACTTATGACTTTATTTGAGCTTTACCTTTCATTCGAGCTAATGGATTTGTGAATGATTGAATTCGTGTTGATTTATAGGCTTATCAATTGAGTAAAGAGGATTTCATTAATATGCCTTAGTTAAATTGTTGTTAAGGATGTGTGATTATCTGAGTTTGCACAATTTCATCAGTTCTTTATTCAAGTTTTGAATTGATTATTTCGTTGCTAGGGACTAGCAATTGACTAAGTGTGGGGGGTGATAACTTCTCAAAAGGAAGTTATTTCTCTACTTAATTTGTTCTAGTTTTCATTAAAAAGAGGAAAATAATCCCCAATTATAGAAAATATGTTTAAATATCTTATTAATCCATATTGGACTGATTTCGGTCATTTTCCGTGGTTTTCTATCTAGATTGTTTAAAGGATTCAAGTCGGGGAAGCACCTGATCATTTATTGCTGATGCAGAAAATAGGTTGCAACGCAGAAAATTAGCAGGTTATAACGTGGCGACGAAATTCAGATTTTGAATTTTAAAAGAGGCGCCTAAATAAAATTCCAAATGAGGCATCCCTTCAGTTTTGGAAAGGGAGTTATGCGGACGAAAATACTGGGAGGAGAGGGGATATATTCTGGAGAAAAAGGAGAAACTAGGGGGGCTTTCTCTGGGAAAAATTCGGCTAGGGCTTGGAGCAAGGAGGCTTGAACCATCTGTTGGGTATTGTATCCACAATAGTCCTGATTTGAAGAAGTCCCCTTCAAACTAAGACGAATTGTAATTGTATTTGATTATGCACTTTAGCTGTGATGTGACAGGTTATTCCACTCTAAGTACAAACCAATGTCAGGTTTCAATGAGTCGTCAAACACAGGCCTGTGCAATGTAATCCCTCATTGTATAGACCAAAGTGTTGGCTCATGTGAAATCTCTCTATTGGGATGTACTTCATTTACAAAGTGCTAGAGAAGAAGGACTCGAGCTGATGATGGAATCATTTGAGAAAGGAAAATAACTTAAGTAAAATTCGATTATATCATTTAGAACATATAGTCGAACTCGACTATATGGTTTGAATGGATATAACCGAATTCGGCTAATCCTTGTCCGAAAGGTTTATTTTTCTAAGTAAAAGAATAGTCGAATTCGATTAATGTAATTCAGTGATTCTGTTTAGTCGAATCCCTAGAACTGCCGAATTCGACTATATGGTTTAACCGAATAAATTCGGTTAATGCCATTCGGTTAATCCATTTCGCCGAATCGGTCTGCAGGTATTTTCCGGTTCAATTCGACAATGTATTCTTTAGGGCATTCCCCATGTACAGTACACGTGGAGCTAGATCCCTAATTCGCGCTTATGACTGTTGGAAGAAGACTCTATAAATACCTAAGGATTATTTCTAAATAACCCAAAAAAAATCGTGAATTGAAAAAGAAATCGCAAATTACTACTGACGGCCGACTGTTCTCACGCAAGTGTTTCGTCTCCGACAAAGCCAGCAATTCGTGATTCGTCTTCTAAAGATTCAATCGACAAGATCAAGATCCAATTAGCTCTCATCTTCTATTGATCAAGTCGATTCAAGTTCTCAGATCTAGCTTCAAACTGTCTTCAAGATTTCTTCATTCTTCATTTTCAAAGAACTGAAGTTTATTGCTAAGAAGAAGAAATCTATCTCTCAAGATCTGAAGAAGAACTTCATCAGAAGTTTAAGAAGATTGTTTTTCAATTTACTGTGTTGTTGTAAGAACCATATCTTAAATCTTGTAGGAAGCTTGCTTCCGAGTTATTGTGTAGATCCTTGTTTAAGGATCGAGTTGTAGGAGTTGTTTTACTCCGAGTTGTAGGAGTGGTGTACTCCGAGTTGTAGGAGTTTTGACTCCGAGGTGTAAGATTATTTTTAATCTGAGATTGGTGAAGTAGCCGATTCTAGCCTCGAAGTGCTAGATAGGCGAGACGGAAAAGAGGACTACCCACATCGGGGAACCTCTATAAAATTCTTGTGTCTGTGCTGTGCTTTATTGTGTGCATTTCTGTGTTATATTTTAATTCCGCGTAAAGACATGGAATCCACCTATTCACCCCCCCTCTAGGTGATTTAGGCCGCAACTAGATACTTTCAATTGGTATCAGAGCGAGGTTGTTCGCAAAAGGCTAACACCTTGAACTAGATCTCCTAATCTAGTCGCTTGATCAAGCATGTCTGGAATGGAAAGATCAAAGGATTCTGTCAAGTTGCCAGTTTGCACCAAAGAGAATTTCCCCATGTGGAAGGAAAGAGTTAGATTCTACATGGAGGCCGCTGATCCAAGGATTTTTCAAATAGTGGAAGAAGGTCCACATGTTCCTACAAAGCCATCTTCAATAAACTCTACAATCATGATTCCGAAGAAAATGTTAGAACTTACTAAAGATGAGATCGCTCTTGTCGCTCTAGACAAGAAGGCAAAAAATATCATAGCCGGTGCAGTGGATGACTCGATGCTGCAAAATCTGATTCACTGCAAATCTGCCAAAGAGATGTGGGATTCTCTAGTTGTTCTGATGGAAGGTACTGAAGAAGTGAGGGATGACCAAAGATCGTTGTTGAACCAAGAATACGAAGCTTTCAAGCAAGATCCAAGAGACTCCATTTCTGAAACCTATGAGAAGTTCTTTAAGATCGTAAATGGTCTTAGGAACTATGACCGTGAATTTTCTGTTGGCGAACTGAACGATAAGTTCTTGAGATCCCTGACGAAAGAATGGGATACCAAGGCCATTGCAATCAGAGAATTCGGCAAGTTGACCACTATGGAGCCGCAAATCTTATTCGGAAAACTTTTGTCACATGAGCTCAAGCTCAGCATCAGGAAAGCTGAGGAAGAAGGCAACAGGACCTCCGGGAAGGAAAGATCCATGGCACTGAAAGCTGAAGGATCAAAGAAAAGCAAAGTCAAGGCATCCATAAGAACTCCTTTATCAGAAGAGGATGATGAGTCTACAAGCTGCTCGTCAAACTCTGACATGTCTGACGGAGAATTCTCACTTCTCTCCAAGCAATTCAAAAGACTTATGAATAAAAGAAAGCAGAAAAGAGGCCAATCTTCTGCTTCAGATCACAGAAGATCAAGACGCGATGGTGATCATCACAAGAAGGACTACAATAATGACAAGTATAAATCTAAACCGAGCAAACATGATTCTACTGACATTATTTGATATTGCTGCAATAAGCCAGGACATGTAATTGCCGAGTGTCCATATAAGAAGAAGGAAGGATCGAAGAAGGAAGAAAAGAGATCCTTCAAAAGAAAGAAGAAGGAAAAGAGCTTCCTCGCTAAAAAGGCCAAGACTCTGAGCGACAGCGACACTGATGCGTCAAGCTCAGAAGAAGAAGCCTACTTTGGGCTTATGGCACAATCAGATGAAGAAGTAGGCGACTCCTCTTATAAGGGGAAGGTAAACTCTCATACTCCTCTTTCCGCTTCTGAATGCGAGACTGCATCCGTTGCAAATTACGACTACTCATCAGAGGAGGATTCAGATTTAATGACTCAGTACAAAGCCCTTGTGAAGGGATTTGACAAATGCCGCAAGGTTGTCAGATCCAAGTCAAAAGAAATTGAATCTCTCAAGACGGTGGAACTAACTTTGAGGGAGGAAATTGAACTATTAACTCTTCTCAAAGATGAAATCCAACTCTTGAAAGATGAACTGAAAAGCTCCACTGAGTTGCTGAATCTTAAGGAGAAAACTATAAATGAACTAGAAGATAAGTTGAAGGTAGAAAGAAAGCTCGTAGAAAGCTTCTCGAAGCCTAAGACTATTCTTCCACTCATTGATAGGTTTTCTGCTCCTGCGAAGGGTAGTGGCATTGGTCATGAGGCTGAAACTAGTAAGGCTGCTGAGAAAAGAGCCATGAAAGGAAAAGGAACTGGAAATCAAAGTCAACCTTCATTCAGGAAGGTAGTTTTTCCGACAAATCCATTCGACCTTGACTCATCCTATGGTCACTTTGCTAGACCAACACATGTTGAATCTAGCAACAGATATCAAGGATGGACCAGACCCCGGAACTTTGATGTGTCTCCATTCAAAGCTCCTCATGAAGAAGTAATCCTCAAGGATCACGGTCCATTTGTTCACGGATCAGCTGCTAAGAAGGCCCCAAAGATCAAAACGATTGCACCCAAATCTGTTGAGAAGAAGTTGGAGCCATGTGTGCTGTCACCATAAGGCCCCTACTTCTAAGAGAGCTCCTTATAAGAAAGCTACTCATGTTGCACCTCCCGTTCAAAAAGTAAAACAGGAGACAAAGAGAAGGTACAATCGGTTCGATTGTTGGTGTTGTGGCAAAGTTGGTCTATTCGCCATTGATTGCTTGTTTAATTATAGTTATGTTAAGACCCCACGAGGTAACAATGCAAGAGTGACTCCTCGCAGTGTTAACACTCCAAATGGCGGTCATCTGACAAGAAGCCAAGGACCCAAATCTGTTTGGGTTCCTAAGGGCAATTGATTATTGATTGCAGGTATGTCCAAAGGCCAATTCAAATCCAATATGGTACTTGGACAGTGGATGTTCTCGGCACATGACCGGAACAAGAAGTTTATTACAAGAGTATACCCCTGTGAAAGATGGACCAAAAGTTATTTTTGGCGGATCTGATCGGGGAATCACGAAAGGCTACGGTATGATTACCAACGGTATAGTCTCTTTCACAGATGTAGCTTACGTTAAAGGATTACAACGTAATCTCATTAGCATAAGTCAACTATGTGACAAAGGCTATATGGTTGAGTTCTACAAGGACAAGTGCTGGATAAAGTCTTCTGATACGTCAGAAACTATTTTAACAGGCACTCGGAGTAGAAATATTTTCTGCTTAAATTTCCTTTGTTTAGACTCTTCTACACCAGTGTGTCTTTTAACAAAAGATAGTGCATCTCTTTGTGACCAGTGGCACAAGAGACTAGCACATATTAATTTCAAAACTATAAGTATGTTATTTTCTCACAATTTAGTTCGTGATGCTCCAGATGTTAAGTGCATTAAAGAAAGACCGTGTCATGCATGCCAAATGGGTAAGCAGACTCGGGCTACCTTTAAAAGCATTATTGGCAAAGATTCTACCAGATGCTTATATCTGCTCCATATGGACTTGTTTGGTCCCATGCCAATCCGAAGTTTAGGAGGTAAGTCTTATACGTTGGTTATTGTTGATGACTACTCACATTTTGCTTGGGTATTCTTTCTGAAACACAAGTCAGACACATTTGCTTCTTTCACCACATTCGTCAAGCAAATCCAGAATGAGTTGGAATGTTCTGTGGTCAAAATCAGAAGTGACCATGGTACAAAATTCAAGTCTGGAGCTATGACCGAATTTTGTGAAAGCCTAGGTATCTTTCATGAATTTTCCTCTCCCCGTACTCCACAACAAAATGGAGTAGCTGAGAGAAAGAATAGAACACTCATAGAGGCTTGCAGAATAATGTTGAGTGACTCTTCACTACCAGAATACTTCTGGGCTGAAGGCATCAACACTGCTTGCCACGTGCAAAACAGAGCACTGATCAACAAGAATCATCATAAGACTCCTTATGAACTTCTGAAGGGAAAGAAACCAACCCTGTCTTATTTTAGAATTTTTGGTAGTAAATGCTTCGTACTTAATAACGAGAAATATTACAAAACTAAATTTAGTGAAAAATGTTTTGAAGGTATTTTTGTAGGTTATAGTAGCCATAGTAAGGCATATAGGATTTTCAACACGAAAACCCTGGTTGTAGAAGAAACTTATAATGTTATATTTGATGAGACGAGTATGCTTCAAAGCAGCTCTTCTAGTGTCTTTGTTGAAGATGCAGATGCAAGGTTCAAGGAACTAAACTTAGAAGAAGTTGTAAAGGAAGACGTTCCAAAGTCTATTGAAGTAAATATTTCGTCTACATGTGAGGAAGATGAACCTCAAGAAGATGAAGATGTACCTGAAGTGCAGGAACCTCATGGTCATCTAAATGCTGGAATGATCAGACATTTAAGGGACCATCCTGCTGAGCAAATTATTGGAGATACCCATGTCAGTGTAAGAATAAGTAGAGGTACAGCTAATGAAGTTTTGTATTTAAGCTTTCTATCATAGGTTGAGCCAAAGAAATTCGATGAAGCAAAGAACGATGCTTCATGGATCATCGCAATGCAAGAGGAACTCAATTAGTTTAAGAGATGCAAAGTGTAGAAGCTTGTACCTAGACCCAAAGGACAGAATGTCATCAGAACAAAATGGGTATTCAGAAACAAGCTGGACGAAGATGGTGTGATCATCAAGAACAAGGCCAGACTTGTTGCTCAAGGGTACAGACAAGAAGAAGGGATCGACTTCGATCAAACATTTGCTCCCGTGGCAAGGCTCGAAGCGATTCGGTTGTTTCTAGCGTATGCTGCTCACAAAGGATTTAAGGTCTATCAAATGGACGTGAAGCCAGCCTTCCTTAATGGTGATATAAAGGAAGAAGTATACGTAGAACAACCCCCAGGTTTCGTTGACTCCTCTTTTCCTGATTATGTCTATTTCTTACGAAAAGCTTTATATGGTCTCAAGCAAGCTCCCCGTGCTTGGTATGAGACGCTGTCTAGCTTCCTTCTTGAAAACAAATTCACAAGAGGAAAGATAGACAAGACATTATTTCTTAGGGAAGTAAAAGGCAAGATTCTGCTAGTGCAAATCTATGTCGACGACATCATCTTTGGATCTACCGATGATAACCTCTGCAAAAAGTTCTCTAACTTGATGCAAGGGAAATTTGAAATGAGCAGTATGGGAGAGCTGAAGTATTTCTTAGGACTTCAGGTAAAGCAATCAGAGGATGAAATTTTCATCTCTCAGACGAAGTTTACCAAAGAGTTAATTAAGAAATTCGGAATGGAGAATGCAACCTCTATGAGGACTCCAATGGGTTCAACTATGTCTCTAGACAAGGATGAGAAAGGGAAACCTTTTGATGAAACCAAGTTTAGAAGCATAGTTGGATTCTTGCTCTACCTTACTGCGAGTAGACCGGATATAATGTTCTCAACATGTGTTTGTGCTAGATTTCAGGTGAACATTAAGGAATCTCACTACTCCGCTGCAAAGAGGATTTTGAGATACCTTAAAGGCACACCAAATCTTGGCTTATGGTACCCAAGAAGTAATGATTTTGAGCTAACAGGTTTTTCAAATGCTGATTTTGCAGGAAGCAAAGACGACAAGAAAAGTACTTCAGGAACGGGCCAATTCTTAGGAAAACAGCTTATCTCCTGGAGTAGCAAGAAACAGAATTGTGTTGCTATTTCAACCGCTGAATCGGAGTATATCTCCGCAGGCAGTTGTTGTGCACAATTGCTGTGGATAAGAAACCAACTTGAAGACTACAATTTGAAGCTTAAGGAAATTCCTATGTACTGTGATTCCTCAAGCGCTATTGCAATTGCCAATAATCCGGTGTCTCACAGCAGGACGAAGCACATTGAGATCCGTTACCACTTCATCCGGGAGCATGTGGAGCACAAGGACATTGATCTTAGCTATGTCCCGACGGATCGGCAAATTGCAGACATATCCACAAAGCCGCTCGACGAATCAAAGTTCAACTATTTCAAAATGGAGCTTGGTATGTTAAACAAAGAATCTTAGAAACAAGCTCAGAAAATCAGAAAATTCCTTCTCCCAGAAGACAGAGATTTGAATAGTCGAATTTTTCAGAAGATATCATTGAATTGCATTCGACTATACCATTTAGTCGAATTCGGCGATTTCAATTAATCGAATTCGGCTAATCGAACCCCTTTACCCGAATTCGGCGAATCCTATTAATCGAATTCGACTAATCCCAATAGCCGAATGACGAATCTTCCGAAATTCAAATTTCCTTCTTATCATTTACTGGAATTCGAAGAGACACGATTCAAAATATCAGGTACGCGCTCACTCTCCTAATTTCCAACTCTATATAAATGCTTCTTAAAAGAGAAATCCGAACGCATCGTACTCCCAAATTCATCCGTCGCTTCACTTCCGACTCCGATCTTCCTTCGTGCGATTCCTCTGCCGATTCGTCTCCCTCGATCGATTCTTCTCCAAAATTCCGTTCGCAATATCTAAGAAGCAGTCGAGCAAGTTGCTCTCCGGCAGTGAGCTCGTAAGAACTGGGTTCGACAGTTCGATGGATGAATTCCGAAATGTCGTTTTGGCGCTTGAAGTTGCAGGATTAGGTTTTATTCTAGAGCATCCTTGCAAGGTTCTTGAGAAGGAAGTGTTGAAGTTCTTCAAGCATGCAGAGCTCAGGAAGCAAGGGTCGGTAATCAAGAGCAAAATCGGTGATCTCTCAGTCAAGGTTTCTCCCTCCAGATTGACTAAGCTTCTCAAACTTCCAGTGGTAACCGAATCAGATGTTTTCTCTTCCAAGGACTTCAAGAAGGCATTGTCGTTTTGTGAATTGCCTAAAGGAACTAAATCCATCTATCGGAAGCACATGAATGAGGAAGGGAAACTGCTCTCAGATATTATGGGGAAAGTTCTTTTGTGTAAAGTTGGCTCTCGTGACTACATTTCAAATGATATGTTCAAATTGCTCGGTTCAGTAATCTGCAGGACAAGGGTTGATTGGGGCAGCGTGTTGTTTGACAGAATTTCAGCTAGTCTGAACACTCCTAACTTTGGGAGAATCCTCTCTTTATATCTCAATCGCTTAGACAAAGTCAGATTCAGCATGAAGACAGGAATCCCTCTCCACCATTTCAAAAGAATAGATTCCTCCATGATTGAAAGATGGTCCAGGAAAGTTGGTGAGACCAAGGTGCCGACTCCCGTTGTTTCAAAAGCTAAAAAGATCCTTTGTGATGAGTCTGAAAGGAGCTTCGACAGTAACTCTCCAGTCTCCTCTCCTGAAAAAGAAAGTGAAAAAGAAAGTGAAAAAGAACGTGAACACTCCAAGGGGGAGTGTTCTAAGCTACCAGAATCAGGCAAACGACATTCTCCTATAGTTTCTCCAGCTCCATCTCCAAAGATTCCTACTCCTCACAACTCTCCTTCCAAGGCAGATGACAATGTTGGTAGCAATGATGATAGTGATGGTAATGATGAAGGGGGAGATGACCCTGATGCTGATATAGTGAAGATAGATAAGTCAGCTAAGAGCAAAGATTCTCTTCCAGAAGATGAAATCCCTGCTCAGATTGAGGGGGAGAATGTCCATTCTGCTCATTCTCATTCTGCAGCAGACAAGCAAGATAAGACAGAGCTAACTCCGCCTCCTAAAAATATTACAATCATTATTGAAGATGAACATAAAGCAGGGCCTTCTGCCTCTACATCCAGGATGAAAGAGAAATCAGTGCAACACCCCAAAATTCACAAAATTCAGAGCACTGTTGAAGATAAGAGAAATGAAGGCTCCACCCCTCCTCCAGTTAAAAATGATGACACCCTCGATGCTATTCAATTTTATCACTATATGAATGATGTAGATTCAAGTGATTTTCTGGTCGCTGAGGATGATTTTGGAATATCTTCTCGATTCCAAGCTCAACTTCCCTCTGCTGAAGACTCCATGATGATCAATTTGGAAGAACTGCTTGTAAAGCAGAAAAGATTCTTTGAATTTGCTCTCAGTCAGGTTTTTGCGAAGACCAGAGCCATAGAGAAGGGAATGGGCAATCATTTACACTCAGTAGCCCACATTTTAGACAAGGTCAAAGAAAAGCAAGATGAATATTTCTCGATGGGTGCCTCCACCCTAAAGCATGTAGTGGATGGATTACATAATATCAGTGATAATACTACAAAACTTTCTGAAAATCAGCAATATATTTTTGAGGATGCAGTGAGGGGAAGATCGGTCGTTCAGAACTCTCTCCAAAGTGCAAAGAATGAAATTATCCAAACCCTGACTGAAGAAGTCAGAAAGGGGGAGGAAAGATTGCATGAAAGGATTCAAACGCAAATTTTTGATTTGAATAGAGAGATAGAAGGAAGGATTCAAGAGTCATATATGAATGTTCAATCCCAGTTTTCAGAAATTTCAAGAGGCATTGATGTCAAGTTTCAAGATTTATATGGTTATCTGCATCAAAATCAAATGTGGTTGCACAATGAATTGTCAAGAGGCTATGCCCATGGTTTCCAAGGGCCAGGCCAATCCTCTGCGCAGCCAGCATTTCCGTCTGAAGAATTCTATCCGGACATTCAATTTGCTGCTCCGTCTGAACCTTCTATTCCTCTTGAAGTTTATCATTGGTCAAACGATGAAGAAGAAAACTCCAGGAAAAGAGCTAGAGTTGATCAAGGAGGATCAAACTCAGGTGGTTTTATGCATGATGCTAGAAGGGATGCAGGTCCCAGATTTCTAGAACCAAGAGCACCTCATCCCAGGAAGACTGTTGGAGAACTGTGGAGTCCGGAATCCAGGAATATTATTTTGGACACTTATAATCTTGTAATGAACTCTAATGAATCTGTTGACAATCACTATGATAGAGATGAGATCCACAAATGGGAGATGGCTAGGCTCAAGAGAAGAATTCACTACAGGAACCATCGAGATGATGAAAAGCCTCCTTCTCCTCCTCCAAGATACTATCCAAAGCCAAGGGCCTATTTTACCAGACAATTGAAGAAGATTCAAAAGGGAAAGACGCAAGAGAAATGATGGATGCTTGATCGCTAGACTCTATTTCTCTTTTAAGAACATTTATATATTGTTGTCAAATTAATTTTTGGTGGACTTAAGTTTTTGATGCTTTTATATATCCACATGGTTCAGTTCTTTACTTGCTTACATTTATTATTCTCTGTGCAATTCACCATAGTAGATAGAGTTCTGACTTCTTCAAATAGGGGGAGATTGTTGGGTATTGTATCCACAATAGCCCTGATTTGAAGAAGTCCCCTTCAAACTAAGACGAATTGTAATTGTATTTGATTATGCACTTTAGCTGTGATGTGACAGGTTATTCCACTCTAAGTACAAACCAATGTCAGGTTTCAATGAGTCGTCAAACACAGGCCTGTGCAATGTAATCCCTCATTGTATAGACCAAAGTGTTGGCTCGTGTGAAATCTCTCTATTGGGATGTACTTCATTTTCAAAGTGCTAGAGAAGAAGGACTGGAGCTGATGATGGAATCATTTGAGAAAGGAAAATAACTTAAGTAAAATTCGATTATATCATTTAGAACATATAGTCGAACTCGACTATATGGTTTGAATGGATATAACCGAATTCGGCTAATCCTTGTCCGAAAGGTTTATTTTTCTAAGTAAAAGAATAGTCGAATTCGATTAATGTAATTCGGTGATTCTGTTTAGTCGAATCCCTAGAACTGCCGAATTCGACTATATGGTTTAACCGAATAAATTTGGTTAATCCATTTCGCCGAATCGGTCTGCAGGTATTTTCCGGTTCAATTCGACAACGTATTCTTTAGGGCATTCCCCATGTACAGTACACGTGGAGCTAGATCCCTAATTCGCGCTTATGACCGTTGGAAGAAGACTCTATAAATACCTAAGGATTATTTCTAAATAACCCAAAAAAAATCGTGAATTGAAAAAGAAATGCAAATTACTACTGACGGCCGACTGTTCTCACGCAAGTGTTTCGTCTCCGACAAAGCCAACGATTCGTGATTCGTCTTCTAAAGATTTAATCGACAAGATCAAGATCCAATTAGCTCTCATCTTCTATTGATCAAGTCGATTCAAGTTCTCAGATCTAGCTTCAAATCGTCTTCAAGATTTCTTCATTCTTCATTTTCAAAGAACTGAAGTTTATTGCTAAGAAGAAGAAATCTATCTCTCAAGATCTGAAGAAGAACTTCATCAGAAGTTTAAGAAGATTGTTTTTCAATTTACTGTGTTGTTGTAAGAACCATATCTTAAATCTTGTAGGAAGCTTGCTTCCGAGTTATTGTGTAGATCCTTGTTTGAGGATCGAGTTGTAGGAGTTGTTTTACTCCGAGTTGTAGGAGTGGTGTACTCCGAGTTGTAGGAGTTTTGACTCCGAGGTGTAAGATTATTTTTAATCTGAGATTGGTGAAGTAGCCGAGTCTAGCCTCGAAGTACTAGATAGGCGAGGCGGGAAAGAGGACTACCCACATCGGGGAACCTCTATAAAATCCTTGTGTCTGTGCTGTGCTTTATTGTGTGCATTTCTGTGTTATATTTTAATTCCACGTAAAGACATAGAATCCACCTATTCACCCCCCCTCTAGGTGATTTAGGCCGCAACTAAATACTTTCACCATCACTAAGGAGATAAATCTGAATCTAAAAATGTTCCTACATCGTTTTGATTTCCTGAATCATGTCTAGTAAGATCTACTTTGATTTGTGGTTTCTCTCTTCCGTCATGAACTAAATTCCTAAGTCTTGCATGTGTGAAGTACCTTAGTTGTGATGATGACTTGATTTTCGTTTATAATTTGTGAATGTGTTGATGTTGATATTTATTAAATTTATGATCTATTCTTGGGATTTTGGTTTAAGTTTCATCTTTAAAGTGCTTGGCAAAAATTCGAGAGATGAGTCGGGCTAGATGAACGTTTGTTTGCACGACGATATTCGAGAGAGGAGTCGTGTAGTTTTTAACCAAACTTCCGTATTTATACTTCATCGCGAGATTCGAGAGAGGAGCGTTGAAAGTGTATCATAAATCTTAATATAATTTCAAGAGAGAGAGAGAGATCTCCTCTTGAATTAGCAACCGTGATTCTATCACTTTATGTTATTCTAGTTTCATCTAAGTTGGAGACGACTAGAGGATTTGGAATAATCGGATAATGGAGATCGAGAGATAAAGTTATCCAATTTAGAATCGTTGCAAGATCATCATTAATACTTCATGAATTATCACTTTTATTGGTTGTCATCATAGCAAGAGAAAATCACATGTGAGACTATCTTTCCAAGTGAAGTAAAAATATTTTAAGTAACCGTAATTAGAGTTGTAATTGTTGCTTTTGAATTATTTAAGTTTCTCTATCAATCATTATTACTTGCTTGAATTTAGAGAAAAGACAAAAATTAATATTTGTGAGCACTAAGTTAAGCACTTCCTCGTGGGAACGATCACTTTCTCATCATTTTATTACTTGTACGGCACGTGCACTTGCGTATTTATAAACACCTTTTGCGTGCGTATCAATCTCCTCCTCCAAGGTGCCCTTAAGAGTCTATTTATAGATTCTCTGGACTGGTCTGCAAATAGCTTGAATCCGCCTTTTGGTTTTACTAACCGCACCCCAAAATGGTCTGCCAACAGCCTAACACCGTTGTTCTGAAGGGCTATTGGCAGCCCACAAGGGGTATCTAGGCCATTTCCTCCTTGAAGCCTTTGGGGGCGAGTGGTCTGTGAGGGCACCACTCGCCAGACTCCTTTCTCGCCCCGTTCGACCGGGCGAGTGCCCGCGCGCGAGATGCCCAGCCTGCTTACGCTCGTCGAGCGCTCCCCCGCGCACGTCGAACGCTCCTGAGCTCTGGGCGAGTGGTCCGCGAAGACGCTACTCGCAGGTCTTCTCTCCTATTATATGCTTGCCCTCATTCGCCAACACCCCTCACCGTCGCGCGGGTGCTCTGAGAGTGGGACCACACTCGCCCTGTGGTCAGCCCTTTCCCTTGGCCTGGGCGAATGGTCCGTTGGGCTCGACTCTTGTCCCTTGGTCCCTCCTTTCGGGTCCGGGGGCCCACTCGGCGAATACGGGGTTGTACAACCGCCAACTGGGCAGGGGTGTCACCCTTAGGTGTCGGGGGCTTTCAAGAAGGCCTGTTAGGTCGAGAAACAAAGTTGACAGCCTGTGGGGGATGAACAATCTGTTCCGCGCTCTTTCCAGCGTGTTCGGGTCCTCGATGTGAATGAACCTTTTGAGTTCATCCAGAGTGATCTTCTCCTTCCGCCTGGGCATCTCGGTTTTGAAAGTCAGCCACTCCGCAGGTAGCTTGCTCAGAATCAGATACACGAACAGATTGTCATCCATCTTCGACTGATTGTCCTCTAGCTTGTTGCGCAAGTTCTCCAACTCTATGATCTGGGAGGTGATCGGCAGGTTCGCTTTGAGACGGAAGTTGAAGAACTTCTCCCCAATGAGCGATTTGGACAATACCTCCTCCTTCTGGAAATGTGCGTTGAGACGATCCCAGATCTCCTTTGCGGCCTTGTAGGCGTGGTAGGTCAGTGTGAGACGAGGATTGAGGGAATTCAACAGGTTGTCCCTGCAGAAATCTTCATCCTTGTTCCACTGATATTCATCTACGCCCTCGCCAGTAGACGCAGAATCACTTTGCACAGTGTAAAAAATAACGCGTTCCTTCATTCCTAGTTAGACTTGAATTTTCCAACTGAGGAAGTCGGAGGCGTCGAACGACTGCAATTTGACGGTGTCGAGAGCACTTTTCTTCGACATTTCGCTAGAATTAAACACAAATTAAATTCTAGAACAAGGTCACCTGAGCCGTGCGGAGACAAGTAGGGCACTTCAGATCCAATCCAGTAAAAGATTTGTTTGCTCCTCCGCTCTGTTGAAGAACAACCGCTGAAGACTAGATCCAAGCACCAGAAAAGACCTAGAAAAAAAATTCTCCAGATCTTGCAACAAGAAAATTTCTCCCCCTCTGGATCTTGCAACAAGAAAAATTGCTCCTCTTCTGGATCTCAATCCAGATCTACAAACGAAAATCCAGATCGCAGCAAGGATTTCCAGATCTGGCAGCGGCTAGGATCCAGAACTTGCCGGTGAAAAAAAATCGCAAAGCGAGAACAGCCCAGATCAAGGCTTCTGTAGAACTGAGATCGGGCTGCCCTGAAGTGAAGAAGCAAAGCGAGATCCTCTACGGGGCAGCACCTTTGCGAACGACGAAGAGAAAATAGCCCTAATCAAGGCTTTCGTCCTCCTCTAGATCGGTGATCAAAGAAGACTGAGAAGATCGGCGCCAGGAAACCCACACACACAACACCCCATGTCGATCTGTGACAGGGAAGAAAAAAATAGCGGTGGATCTCTTCCTACGAGTGGCGCACAGGAACTTGCAAATGGCCAAACGAGGAAAATCTGCGCAGGAACTTGCTCTCGATTGGCAGAGAAGAAACGCTAGACGCCGCTTCTTCTTGCGATCTTCCTTCTCGAACAGATGCAGATCGGCGATGGATCACTCCTACACCCGACGGAAATCGCGATTGAAGGAGACAGGAGAGCGCCGACGGGAGCAAGAGATTTGAGCGGAAAAACCCTAAAAAAACTATCTTGAGAATGTTGGTTTGGCTCCGCTCAAGATAGTCCACTAAGACCCATCAGTGTGGAATGATCTTATGTAGTATCTCCAGCGTAGAGCCTAACCCTAGTGACACGTACCCCGACGGATCGTTCCGAGTCGGTCCTGACACGCGCAGACATATAAATTAATATACCTAACACAAAATTCAACAGAAAATTGTTAAGGGGAATATGATTTTGATGAATGGTGAGAAGATTGGCGAACTTTTTTGATTGTTTGTATGTTATCATCACATAAGGCTGAGCAAGGGGGACATTGTACCCACAATGGTAGTTTTGGACTTGATCATCTTGTAGGTTTTTGGTTTTGGTTTTGGACTTGGATCATCCTTTCGTTGTTGTATGCATTATGTAAGTTTTGTAGCACAATGCGGGCATTTAGATATTGTTAGTAAAGTATATGGTATGAATGTTAAGCTATAGGGGACCGTAACTTCTCCTTTTTGCCATAAATATTTTGATTGTATTACAGAGACATTACAAATTGCCTCAATGAATGTTAAGTTTTCTGTAATACTAACCAGCACTGAATATGATGTGAATTAGCATTGTTTTTAGGATTATTCGTGTTATTTTGCAGTGTTTTGAGCATTATTTTGCAGTGTTATTTTGTATGTCATGTTGCTTTTGTGATATCTGTATAAACGAAATTCAATTAAGCAACATGTTTACCACCCACTTCAATAAAGATGATTGACGAAATTTGACAACAAATTATTTCAAAGCGCGTGCTGAAAAAACTTATGACCGTGCTCAATTGAAATGTAAATGAGATCAGATGAAAAAATAGTGAAAGTTGTGGAAGGAGCTCAAGCGAGATGAGACGAGTTTGAGATGGAACTCTCTTAAAAAGATAATTGATGATTAAGATTAGTAAAATGAAAAAAATAAAACTTTGATAAGAAGAAACCTAATTGATTGTGTTAGACTATGGTTTTTTTTTAATATTAATTTATTATTATTCAGGCCCTACGTGCTACTAAAAAGTTTAGCAATGCGGGCAGAGTTGGAGGAAATACTAGATATAATGTTCAGTTCAATAGCTGCCACTAGTGAAGAAGTATGAATGCCTAGCTCTTGAGTGTGTGCCTATTGATTTAATATCAGAGCACATTTTTCAGATGATGATAATAATTTGGTGAAAGATAGTGTCACTCATGGAAGTTGGTACGAGGGAATAGGGTGTCCTGCAAATAAGCAATCACAAGTAGAATCCTCTACACAACAAATCAAGAGATCTCATAGTGACAAGAGTAAGGGGAAGAGTACATGCTCTTTTTTAAAGATTGCATTGATGCACATGATGAAACTTATGGTGATGCATGCATTATAGGTGATAAACAAGTACTCTATATCATATGTCAAAGAAAAATCAACACAAAATATTATGACTATTTATGCTTTCAACTAGTGTTTCACATTCGTGGTGACGGGGCCTGAAGAATCGACCCCTGTCAGCTCCATATTTCATCGTGCATTAATAAATAGAAATATTAATTTTCTATATCCGCCATCAAGTATGAGCTTTACTTATATTTATGTCTACTTTGTACTCCAAAGTTTCATACAAAATTTTATTTATTTGTAATAAGGTAATCTTTACTATTGCCATTTATTTGATTTTGCACGTTATAACTTCCCAATTCAATGGTCGTGCGAGCATTTCAATAAAGCATACTCATCACTTCACAATGTCATTGAAAATACCTTCTGTGTCTAAAAGAAAAAAATGACCGTAGTATTCATTCAAGAAATAAATATTATTTGCGGTGTCTACGATGACTTTACACAGCTATTTTCGTAGACATTCTTTATGTAAAAACCAAGAGTTTACCGAGTGTGAGGATGATGAAGACAAATACACATGTGCTTGGACCAGGCGCAATAGACTCGGGCTTTTGAAGGGAGAGGGGATTATGAAATGATGATTTCATGACATCATATGGCCAATCAGTTAACATAATGCATGGGGGTATTTTAACATTCTATTTTTTAATAGTTGATATTCTATATAAATTATTTCTACTAATACTTTTATATTATTACAATTTATAGGTGAAGCTTATCAACGTGAGAAGACCTATGATTTGCTCTTATTTTGAACTGAACATTTTAAAAACTATATTGATTATTTTAATATTTTTATTTGAACTTTTTAATATTTATGTTTATCATGTTAATATTTGGGCAATGTTATAAGCACACCAATTTTGACTATTTGCACACCATTTCTATGAGTTATTACACGCCTTTTGAAAATAAGTCTTGTACATGCATTTTTAGGAAAAGTGTTCAACACGAAAATTGTAGATCTCGTCAAGATCTACAACTTTCGTGTTGAACACTTTTCCTAAAAATGCATGTACAAAACGTATTTTTAAAAATTCGCTATAGTTACGATCAAGACGACAATACGCCTTGTGCTTACATTTTTAGGAAAAGTGTTCAAAATAAGACTATGCTTATAACATTGCCCTAATATTTTTGTTTGAATATCATATTTTGCATGTTTCTATTTTAATTGAAATTTTAGTTCAACATTAACTATATTAAATTTTATGCCACCAAATAAATAAAATTTGAAATACATTTTTTCCAAACATGTATAAATTCGGAATAAATTTTAAAAGGTCTTTATATTGGCAGCCCCTATTTGACTATTGGCACACCAATTTCTATGAATTATAACGCGCCTTTTGAAAATATGCATTATACATGCATTTTTAGGAAAAGTGTTCAACACGAAAATTGTAGGTCTCATCGAGATCTACAACTTTCGTGTTGAACACTTTTCCTAAAAATGCATGCACAAAGCGTATTTTCAAAAATTCGTCAAAATTTTGCTATAATTACGATCAAGACAATACGCCTTGTGCGTGCATTTTTAGGAAAAGTGTTCAACTACAATTTTCGTGTTGAACACTTTTCCTAAAAATGCATGTATAAGATATATTTTCAAAAGGCGTGTTATAACTCATAGAAATTTGTATGCCAATAGCCAAATAAGAGCTGTAAGACCCATTTTAAATTAAGGAAATAAATTTCATACTCAAATATTATGGAATTGAAAACAAAAAACCACTAAAAACGAACAACACACGTTTTCAAAAAAACCACTAAAAACGAACAACACACGTGTAAATTTTCGTACCAGTAGAAAATTTCGGTCCCGTCTGAAGCCTAAATAGAGACCAGATTCTTCTCCGAATCCTACGCCCACCGCCGCCCAGGACCGCCACCCAGGTTTCGAAGGGAAGAAATCTCGCCTGTGATCCGGTTTCTGCTCCAACTCTTCTTCCCTCCACGGATCTCTTCCTCGTTCCGGCCCACAAGAGGCATTGCGAAAGGGAAACCTAGGGTTTTGATTTCATCTGGTTCGATGGCGACGGCGGGCCTTTCGAAAGCCGTGATCCTGATAGGGGCTGGTAATCTTACTATAATGATTCTTTTTCCATATCCCCGTTGTGGACATTGATCGATTCCCTTGATTCTTCTGTAGGGTTCACTGGATCAATCCTGGTGCACAACGGCAAGCTCTCTAGTCTCCTAGGCGAGCTTCAGGTAATAATTTTCTTCTTGTTATTTCGTTTCGTTGTTTTAATTTATTTGATGAGGATTTTTGTCATTAGCTTGAATCGATCAGACGAGTGCTCTATTTGTGAAATTACGTCAATTGATTTATTTTTACATTTGTTTGCAGAATTTACTGAAGGCTTCGGAGGAGTCTGGTTTTGATTCTGCTGATTCTGTTGCTGAACAGGTTTTTTTCTTCTTCTTTTTGTTTCTTTCCCCAATTACAAGGCGTGTGTGTATCTACATGCATATTGATGATGAAAATTTGTCCCCACTTTTTTGATTTATTTTTGTACTTTTTTAATTTTATTTGAATAACAACTTTTAGTTTTCTAAGGCAATATGAAGTTTTTTTTATTGACAATGTTGCAAAGTTTGGGTTGAGAGTTCAAATTGGAGAAGTTTTCTTGGACAAATCAATTTCATATTGTTTATGCATTGGTTAAACCATATTGTTTATGCTCCTTAAGGTGGATTATTAAGTTTGAAAATCAATTTAAAGACCGAATGGATGGACAAGTGCAACATTTGTCCATATGTATTTCCCCTTATTTTGTATAATAATTGTTTGATATTTAAATCTATTACATTTAAATATCACATCCACTAAGATAACATGTATTATATGTTAATGCGTGCAAGAGTATTGTTTTAGTCATATATTAGTTAGATGAAAGATAAGTTGGTATAAAAATTCCGCTTAAGTACCTGACCGCTTTTTCCCCCTTGGTTCACACTCTATAATAAGTGGTATCTTAGCCGACCGTTCGGGGATCAAGTATGTTCATGCGTTTAGTGACTCCCATGGGTTTTGGCTTCTTTAACCATAATTGAGCAAGGTTCAAGGGTGGGTGACTCCCACGATGAATCCACATGTTTTAGTCTGCTCTAGATGCATGCATGATACTTGAAGTTGATACTGTTGAAAATGCTCTATTTGAAGAGGGGGTGAAGGCTAATGTAGATAGTTATCACTTGAAAAGAGGCCCAGACCCCAAAACTTCCAACATTATCAACTTTCGAGCTCTTGTCAAAAATTTGAGAAGAAATGGTATAGAATCTCAGGCAGAGTCTGAAAAATCTTCTTTGTTGCTATTCTATCTATTTGTATTATTACACATCGAGAAAAAGTTCAGTTCAAAAATTTAAGACTTTTATATGATGGGCACATGTGGGGCTTGCGGGGTTATCTGGACATGAAGAGCAGGCTCGACAAGGCTGGACAGGGGCTCAACAGGAATTTCCCAAACTGGGACGGGTCTGAAAGTATTTCCTTAACTGAAATAGGTCTGGATGGGGCTTTCCTAGTCTAAAATGGGACCATGAGGCGCGCCCCTGAATGAAACAGGTCTGGACGGATTTCAATGAAGGAGACGGGATCAGAAGTGTGTTCTCTGGTGGGAACGATGACGATAGACAATGACGTGGGAGACAGGACTGGCGACACTGGTGACTACAGGCTCTGGGAATAGTGGCAATCTTTCAGAGAAGGGCTAGGCTCGACTTCCTGGCGAGGTTTGCGACTGGAAATGGGAATGTTAGCAGTTGAGCCACTAGATGGAAGAGGACGGGGATGGAGTCGTGTGGTTTCACGTTGGGGAAAGATGAACAGGGGGAAGTCAACAATTAGGCTATTGGTCGTGGGAGATCATGAGGGTTCACGGGAAAACAAATCAGGATATGGAAAAAGGAAAATTTCAGAAAAGTAACCGGGACGTCGCACCCCGGGATCTCGCGGCGTCGCACCACGAATGATTGCCGGTCTGGAATCACCCACAAACAAACAATCCCAAATAAATGAAAGCATCCGTCCCTATTTATAACGAGAGGCGCGGTTTGGTACCCGACGTGAACGACTATGATTAACCGTTGCGCCCGGTGTCCTAAAACACTGAATACAAGTTCAAATAATAAAACAAAATACATATAATTAGTAAAACGACGATCCGGAAGCGCTCGTGGTCTCGGATCGCCGATTCGATCAGCGCCTCCTGCGCGAATACACGAATGTGGGTCCCGCCGAATGGTGACGTGTTGTCCAACGTCGATCCCCATCAGGGAGAGGAGGGGAGATTGAAAAATAAGAGAAAAGGTTAAATTTTGCATCCTTAATTTATATCTCCGTCGACCCATAAGTATGACAAGGGGAAATTATCCAAAATATCTAAAATGCCCTTCACTAAGGGTTACACATTGACATTGGTGAGTAAAATTCACAAAGCGTAAAATTAAAGTAAAAGTACTAATCATAAATTATAAAGATGCATGTATTTGAGCCTAGGGTTCCCCTCAATGATGGTACGTCGCCCACCCACAGGATCTCATGTTGCACTTGACGTCAATTATTTGAGTTAATAAGGCGTAGCTCAAATTGTTAATATAAGGACGATAATGATGATTTGATGGATTTGTTTCCACTCTAGACTGACATGTTAATCCATGATTAGCCCAATTGAAATTTGATAAATGCTTGTGGAAGGATTGGCAGGCATGACACCTTTTTATGTCCCTCTATCCACAAGAAAAATCCCATTTTACTTCCTCACTCTATTCTTTCACAAATGGATCCAAATAGAAATTTTTGTATATTCTTCCACTTGTTCCTTGATATTAACAAACTTTTGGATCTTATGGCCACTGAGTAGTATAACTACTACGTGCTATTTTAATTTTTGGGACAATTCATATATTATCACGGTAAAAGATAGTTGATGTGTTAATAGCACTATTATTTTGCAGATTGATTTCTTCATTACTTAAATATCATTGTTTAGATTCATATTTTCCTCCACTAATACTTTACTCATTAAAATGGTTTCTTACTCCTTATCTTTTAGGTCAACAGACTGGCCAGGGAGATTAGGCAACTTGCTTCAGCACGGCCAATTACTGTTGTGAATAATGGTTCAGGGGAAGGTCTGTAGTTATTATTGGCGAATATTATGTATAGTGTTTGGATTTGTAATATGACATGCCAAATAAGTTACTTGCATGACAACTACTGAATCACATACATTACTTGATAATTGAAAGTACTATTTTTAATTTGTGATTCTCTCAAATTACAAGCATCATATGTAATATCTATTATTTGGCAAAACAGTTGATTTAGTTATTTTTTGATTTGTGATTTCTCTCAAATTTGATCTTTGAAACTCTAAGGAATGAATGAAAGAAGATATAATTTTGTTCTAGCTATTTAGTATCTTGGTATCTTTCATTCAACATTGCTCATTCTAGTATTAGTGCTTTATTACTATATTAGGTGCATTATTTATTAACTTTCTTCCAGTGCTTGCTTTCATGGTTACTGTTCAGGAAATAATATCACACCATTTTTGATTCCTGCTGCAACATTGGGGGCTGTAGGCTACGGCTATATGTGGTGGAAGGTACTGTCGATTCATTGTATTTATATTATTTTTCGACAAAGGAATTTATGAAACTTTTGTTTGCCTTTTTATATTCTATGGAACTTTCATCTTCTTGGAATGCCTTGAAATTCTAACATAAATTTTCTAGGAAGCTGTGGACGTGTGATAAAATTTGAAGGATGAAATGATTATTTTCAAAGAAATGATGACAGAGATTATGAAATAAGACTTTAGTTGGTTTAGTCATATGCAGCAAAGGGCCGAGAACCAATAAAGCTTATAAACTTTATTTGGAGGATTAGATTGTAAAGGTACCATAGTTAACATGTCTAGACGGTATGTTACAGAGTTGCACAAAATGGATAACAACTCATATAACACTAAATAGGAATATATGAGAAGGATATTCCATCATGTCAACTTCTAGTAATCCGTGTTAATGACGATGATATTACTTTGGATACATAATCGTTAACATAATTTTTATTGTGGTAGAAAACATGTGATGCTAGGCTGTTACGAACAAGAATGGAATTGCTTGGATTAGCGAGAAACAGATACAATCCGGAGCAAGCTCCGGCCAACTCTTGGAGGTTGGTTCCTCCAAAGAGCCTTCTCTCAAATGAGAGCCAAAAGACAATAGATCCCAAAGATGACCCTAACTCCCCAAACCACCTCCTTATATAGGGAGGGGGCTCACATGTGAAAACCCTAACGCAAACGATTTAAAAGAGGAAATACAATAATACTAATAATACGCGCATGCGTAACAATCCATCCCGCCAGAAAATCGACTTTGACCCCAAGGTCGAAGTGCCGCTCGCCGTCTAGTAGTAATGGGCCCGCGGGTGGGATGCCGCAGAGGTGCCCGGAGCTTCGTCCGGCGGTACATCCGTGAGCATAAGGGCATCCAAGTCAGCCGTGCCGATCTCGTCCAAATCATCCCCAATGAGGGCCCGAAACTCCTTGGCAGGAATAATTATGATTAGGCGAGTAGGGTTGCTTGCAGCGGTAGCATAGACCCTTGCTGCACAAGTCACTGTACTCTTGGTTGGAAAGGTGGTGAGTGGGGATATGACGGTTGTTGCGTGGGCCCATAATGGTTGGCCAAGGAGGAGGTGGCAGTGGTGGAGGTTTAGACAGGGGAGGGAAATATGGTTGGTAGGGAGGGTTGGAAGGATGTGACAGGAAACTAGGATCCCCGGACGTCGCCATGAATTCGGCTTCCACTAGTGGGGAGAGGTCCGTGGCTTGATGGACAGTTAACGGTTGCAGGGTGCGGAGGCGAGCTCGGATGTGGCGTTGTAAGCCGTGCATGAAGTAGGTCATGTAATGGTTGGGTGGAAGACCAGGAACATGGCTGACCAACTCTACGAATCGTACGAATCAATGGGGCCGGTCTGATGGAGTCTGCAAAGACGCTCGATCATGGAACCGGGGGTAGCGGTGATCATACCGCTAAATGAGGGCCTCTGTGAGAGCTGTCCAGGTGAGGCCGGGAGAGGATTGGCGTAGCCAACGGACCCAGTGGAAGGCGGAGTCCTCCATACCGATCAAGGTCGTGCTGACCTTCTGTGGCTCCGAGATCTGCTGTATGCCTGTATCTCGAAGAACTGTTCGGCCCGAGCAATCCATCCCATGGGATCGGTGCCGTTGAAAGAGTGGACATTAAAGGAACGAGGGCCCGGTGAGCACACCCCGGGCAGGGGGGCTGTGGTATGGAAGAGTTCCGGGGAAGCCCCGAGGAGGGGCGGCGGATCCGCCGCTGACGTCGCGGATGTGGTAGGCCGGCCGGCCAGGAGGGAGTTGATCTTAGCCTCCATGCATAGCATGAGGGCCTGCAACGACGCAATTGCACCGTCGTGGTCGTCCAAACGACGAAGAATGGCGGGATCCGTGGGTGGGGGCGGCGGTGTTGCGTCGGTGTTGGCCATCGATCGCAGCCGAGGGGGCATGCACGCGAGCGGTGGAGAGAGGGGATCTGGAGTCGGCTGGAAGCGTCAGGCGGAGAGGTCGAGGCCGTTGGAGCGGCGTTTAGGGCAGGCGGAAACGAGAGGGGGTGCAGATCGTGGACGAACGCCGATGTCCTGCGCCGATTGCGAGCAGCTAGGGAAGTCGGGCTGATTGCGAGCGTGGCTGCAGAGGAGCAGCGTCGATTGAGAACGTGTCTGCGGACCGCACCGTGCGACAAGATGCGGCAAAGCGGAAGCGAGGAGCCGAAGAATGCACCGACGGGCTGCAAGGCCAACGGCGTGAGGGGGGGGGGGGGGTCGAAGGATGCGCTGACGGGGAATCGCTTAGGCACTGGTACTTCTGGCGGCGGAGACTGCAGCTGAAAGGCTGCAGGTCGGACCAACTGTTACGAACATGAATGGAATTGCTTGGATTAGCCGGAAACGGATACAGTCCGGAGCAAGCTCCGACCAACTCTTGGAGGCTGGTTCCTCAAAAGAGCCTTCTCTCAAATGAGAGCCAAAAGACAATAGATCCCAAAGATGACTCTAACTCCCCAAACCACCTCCTTATATAGGGAGGGGGGGGGGGCTCACATGTCAAAACCCTAACGCGAACTATTTAAAAGAGGAAATACAATAATAATAATACGCGCATGCGTAACAACCATAATTTTTTTTAATCTTGAGGAAGTAACAGTAGAATGTAATATAGCAATAATAATGCATGATACCACCCTATACTCATACATACACATGAGTAAGAACACAAAAGACTAAATTGCCCTTAGCGGTTATTACAGACACGACTTGATAATAATGCCTAATTACAACTCTCTTCCTTAAGTCAGACGAAAGATATTAATCATCCATAGCTTGTGGATATCATCAGTGAACACATCGTATCCCAGACTTTTGGTGAAAATATCTGCCAGTTGATCTTTGGAATGAACAAAAACAGTGACCACATTCCCTTTGTCCAAGTGGTCCTTGATAAAGTTTCCATCAATCTCAACATGCTTAGTCCTATCATGTTGTATTGGGTTATGAGCTATACTAATGGCTGCCTTGTTGTCACGGTATAAGGAGAGTGGACTATGCTCTTAAAATCTGAAATCTTGCAACATAGAACACAACTTAGTCCTTCATAGAGACCTTGAGACATTGTCCGGTACTCGGCCTCCGCGCTTAATCTGGCTACCACATTTTGCTTCTTGCTTCGCCAAGTTACAAAATTTTCCCCAACAAAGGTACAATACCCCGTTGTAGACTTCCTGTCATCACGACTCCCAACCCAATCTGCGTTTGTGAAGACTTCGATCCTCAAGTGTTTGTTCTTAGAGAACAGGAGTCCTCGACCTGGTGCCTTCTTCAAGTACCGTAGTACACGATATGAAGCCTTTTGATGTCTGATCTTGGGAACATTCATATATCTACTCAAGACACCCACTGCATATGTAAGGTCGGGACGCGTGTGAATTAGGTATATGAGTCTCTCAATCAATCTCTGATAGCTCGAAGTATCCATCTGGTCACCAGCACCATCTTCATCAATCTTATGATTCTCCTCCATAGGAGTATTTGCTCGACACAATTGAGCATCCCGGTTTCCTTTAACAAGTCAAAACATATTTGCGCTGGGATATGAAGATACCTTGATTCGACCTAGTCACTTTAATTCCAAAAAAGTATCGTAGTCTCCCTAAATCCTTCACTTCGAACTCTGCAGACAACAGAGCCTTGAGATATGCAATTTCCTATGGGTCATCACCTGTGATCATAATGTCATCCACGTAGACAATGAGTATCACAATATTTTGATTACTGTCTTCTGATGAACATGTTATTATACGACTGTGCCTCTGCTTGCAACCAAAATTAAGCATGACCTTGTGAAACCTGCCAAACCATGCCATGGATGACTGTTTCAGGCCATATAATGACTTCTTTAAGTAACAGACAAACCCTTCTGGTCTATTTTTCACAAACACATGAGGGAATTTCATGTACACTTTTTCATCCAAGTCATCGTGAAGGAAGACATATTTCACATCCATTTGATGAAGATTCCAACCCAAGCAAGCAACATAGGATAAAAGAACTTGAATGGAGTCCATCTTTGCCATCAGAGCAAAGGTATCTTGGTAGTCTACTCCTTGTGCCCGGGTGTATCCTTAAGTCACCAGTCGCGCCTTGTAACGTTCAACCATACCATCCTGGTTTTGTTTAACAGAGAACACTCACCTCGAACCAATGGGTTTCTTCCCAGGGGGAAGGGGAGAGGCGTCCCATGTGTGGTTCTTTTCCAAGGAAGACATTTCCTCTTCCATAGCATGTGTCCATTCAGGGATATCAAAAGTTTCCTGCCATGATTTGGGAATGGTAATCAAAGATAACGATGCAACAAAGGTCTGATGCACATGAGTAATATGATGATAAGAAACATGGTTAGAAATAGGGTGTTGCGTGCAGATCGCTTTACCTTTCAACAGGACGAGGGAGATGTAGGTTATCACCAGAATCTAAGTCTGAAGCAGGCACTGGTAGAGGTGGAACGATAGTAACCTGTTCACTTTTTTGCAAGGTTTTAAATGTCGGATGTCGGGGACATGTCTGATTGGGTTTAGATGTCGGATGTCGGAGACATTTTAAAATGACGGATTCCTACTTATATTATAAATTATAACATATTATCTTAGGTTAGCTCTATCAGCTACATTAACCATTCATCTATTTTCATTTTTCATTATATGTAATTAAATATATCTCCATTTAATTTTGTTTTTCTTTTTTTTGCAAAGACTTTATGTGCATTTTCAAATATGATGTTGACAATGAGCAAACCAAGTAACTAATAAGAAACTTAAGTGCAGTGAATACCTTCCAATCGGGATAGTTGATCTTGTCAATGACGAATGACGATGTTGTGAATTTTTCCACCTATTCAAAAATGTTTCCAAGTTCCAATTTCAAACGTACCCCTAGACAATATGTACAAACAAAAATATGAAAATATATTGATGTGAGATCTTACATGTTGAATATGAAGGAATATGGATAAACTCAAGCACTCCATTCAATAAGGTCTGAGATCAGGCTCCACTGTACTTGACCTTTGAAGAGCAACATCAAGTGAAGCATTTCCGGTTATTATCCTTAAAAAGCAAGAATCCATTTAATTTGGAAATTGGAATACAAATGAAGAAAAAGGGAATGTTACCTTCCGAGGAATTTTATTTGACCAACCATTTCAACAATCAACATTGTTGAAACGAGAGAACTGGTCCCGACGTTCGCAATGGGTATGCAGCTGACCCTTACTTGACTTGAGCTAGAACCTTGACCAGTTGCTGAGAACCGAAGGACCTTGCACCCGAGAACACTTGAAGTACCTGAACAGACCCCTTAAGCTGCAGCGAGGTCTCACCACACACCCGGAAGTTCAAAGAGAGCTTCCCCTCCCAAGCCAATACTGAGCCTGGGCACCTTGGAGGGCACTAAGGACCACCTCACTGTCAACCTTCACTGACAGGGGGAGGGGGTAGTGCTTGCTCACAAGACGTACACGAGGGAGAGGGGAGACCAGCCCTTCCCAAGGTGTCCATGGGGGTCTATTTATAGACTTCCCAAAATTGGGCTGCGGATAGCCAAAATCCTGCTATCCGCAGCTCAACTACGAACCTGGACGACCAAAACAAGAGTAGGGGGGGGGGGGGCGAGTGGGACACGAGGCGTCCACTCCCCCCTTGCCCGGGACCCGGAGAGTGGATCGAAGGGTCCATTGCCCGGGCTGGGCGAGTGGACCCATAGTCCACTTGCCCGAAGGCCCGGACAGGTCCACTCGCCCCTTACCCTGGGCGAATCGCCCGGGTTTGGGCGAGTGGACCTTTCCCCCGGTCCTTATCTCACTATGCTGGTCAGTTCGGTTGCCTCCAAACGGTCGTCCTACTTGTCATGGTCACTTCCGTCATCCACCCTGGTCTCGACGGATTACGAGTTATACACAATCCCCGCTTTTTTCGGGTTCGACACGAGCCCGGAAAAACAATGTATCACCCGTGGTTCGGAGAGACGAGGGTTGAGAACGCGGTGATTGAACTTTTAAAAGACGGTTCAATCCGAGCTAAACAAAAGGACAATAAACCCTTCTCCACTTAACAACCCTCCTGTGAGCCGAGCTCAACTGGAGGTGGAGAAAGCTCAACACCTCTGGTTGAGCTGAACCCGACCTGAGGTGGAAGGAGAACCTTTCTCCACTAAACACTCCTCCTGTGAGCTGAGCTCAACTGGAGGTGGAGAAAACTCAACACCTCTGGTCGAGTTGAACCCACCTGAGGTGGAAGGAGAACCTTTCTCCATTAAACACCCCTCCTGTGAGCCGAGCTCAACGGGAGGTGGAGAAAGCTCAACACCTTAGGTCGAGCTAAGCTCGACCTGAGGTGGAGGAAACTCAACATCTCTGGCCGAGCCGAACTCAACCTGAGATGGAAGGAACTCAACATCTCTAGTCGAGCCGAACTCAACCTGAGATGGAGGGAACTCAACATCTCTAGTCGAGCTGAACTCGACCTGAGATGGATGAAACTCAACATCTCTAGTCGAGCCGATCTCTATCTGAGATGGAGGGAACTCAACATCCCTGGTCGAGCCGAACTCAACCTGAGATGGAGAGGACTCAACATCTCTAGTCGAGCCGAACTCCACCTGAGATGGAGGGAACTCAACATCTCTGATTGAGCCGAACTCAACCTGAGATGGAGGGAACTCAACATCTCTGGTCGAGCCGAATTCGACCTGAGATGGAGGGAACTCAACATCTCTAGTCGAGCCGAACTCGACCTGAGATGGAGGGAACTCAACTTCCCTGGTCGAGCCGAACTCAACCTGAGATGGAGGGGACTCAACATCTCTAGTCGAGCCGAACTCAACCTGAGATGGAGGGAACTCAACATCTCTGGTCGAGCCGAACTCGACCTGAGATGGAGGGAACTCAACATCTCTAGTCGAGCCGAACTCGACCTGAGATGAAGGGAACTCAACATCTCTAGTCGAGCCGAACTCGACCTAAGATGAAGGGAACTCAACATCCCTGGTCGAGCCGAACTCAACCTGAGATGGAGGGAACTCAACATCTCTAGTCGAGCCGAACTCAACCTGAGATGGAGGAAACTCAACATCTCTAGTCGAGTCGAACTCGACCTGAGATGGAGGGAACTCAACACCTCTAGTTGAGCCGAACTCGACCCGAGGTGGAAGGCGAACCTTTCTCCACTTAGCAACCCTCCTGTGAGCCGAGCTCAACTGGAGGTGGAGAAAGTTCAACACCTTTGGTCGAGCTAAACTCGACCTGAGGTGGAGGAGAACTCAACACCTCTAGTTGAGCCGAACTCAACCTGAGATGGAGGGACATCCACATCTCTAGTCGAGCCGAACTCAGCCTAAGACGGAGGGGACTCAACATCTCTTGGTGAGTCAAACTCAACCTGAGATGGAGGGAACTGAGCACTGCCCCGGAACAACTGAGGGTGGAGAACTTTAACACTTCCTAGGGGCTTAGCCCACTGGAGGCGGAGGAACTCAACACATCCCCAGACCGACTTCTCTTCTCGGAGCCTTACCAACCCAAACGAATCTACCCGACGAGCCTCCCAGCGACCGACATCAACAAGCCCGGGCGAGTGGTCTCCAGTCGAGGACTCGACCTAAAACGAATCTAACCCGACGAGCCTCCTAGCGTCCGACATCAACAAGCCCGGGCGAGTGGTCTCCAATCGAGGACTCGACCTAAAATGAATCTACCCGACGAGCTTCCCAGCAACCGACATCAACAAGCCCGGGCGAGTGGTCTCCAGTCGAGGACTCGACCTAAAACGAATCTACCCGACGAGCCTCTCAGCGACCGACATCAACAAGCTCGGGCGAGTTGTCTCCAGTCGAGGACTCGACCTAAAACGAATCTACCCGACGAGCCTCCCAGCGACCGACATCAACAAGCCCGGGCGAGTGGTCTCCAGTCGAGGACTCGACCTAAAACGAACTACCCGACGAGCCTCCCAGCGACCGACATCAACAAGCCCGGGCGAGTGGTTTCCAGTTGAGGACTCGACCTAAAACGAATCTACCCGACGAGCCTCCCAGCGCCCGACATCAACAAGCCCGGGCGAGTGGTCTCCAGTCGAGGACTCGACCTAAAACGAATCTACCCGATGAGCCTCCCAGCGACCGGCATCAACAAGCCCTGACGCGTGGTCTCCAGTCGAGGACTTGACCTAAGACGAATCTACCCGACGAGCCTCCTAGCAACCGACATCAACAAGCCCGTGCGAGTGGTCTCTAGTCGAGGACTCGACCTAAAACGAATCTACCCGACGAGCCTCCCAACGACCGACATCAACAAGCCCGGGCAAGTGGTCTCCAGTCGAGGACTCGACCTAAAACGAATCAACCCAACGAGCCTCCCAGCGACCGACATCAACAAGCCCGGGCGAGTGGTCTCCAGTCGAGGACTCGACCTAAAACGAATCTACCCGACGAGCCTCCCAGCGACCGACATCAACAAGCCCGTGCGAGTAGTCTCCAGTCGAGGACTCGACCTGAAACGAATCTACCCGACGAGCCTCCCAGCGACCGACATCAACAAGCCCGCGCGAGTTGTCTCCAGTCGAGGACTCGACTTAAAACGAATCTACCCGACGAGCCTCCCAACGACCGTCATCAACAAGCCCGGGCGAGTGGTCTCCAATCGAGGACCCGACCTAAAACGAATCTACCCGACGAGTCTCCCAGCGATCGACATCAACAAGCCCGGGCGAGTGGTCTCCAGTCGAGGACTCGACCTAAAACGAATCTTCCCGACAAGCCTCCCAGCGACCGACATCAACAAGCCCGGGCGAGTGGTCTCCAGTCGAGGACTCGACCTAAAACGAATTTACCCGACGAGCCTCCCAGCGACCGACGTAAACAAGCCCGGGCGAGTGGTCTCCAGTTGAGGACTCGACCTAGATGCTATCTTTAACTACTTTCGATACATTATAAATAGATTACATACCATTACAATGCGCTTCCTTGCGCTTACTCGGCCACATGCACCTTGGCCATCTCCTTCATCACTTCCTCCATCTCCTCAGCTTCCTCCTGGTCCTTCCAGGTAAAGCCGTCTCCTCTCTGCCGGGGTTCTTATTCCTTCCCTTACCTCCATAAACTCTGGGCATGTGGCTGTCGCGTGACCCTCCTGCTGATGGAAGTCACAGTACGACAATGCCATCATTCTTGCTTCCTTCCCTGCGCGACCTCTCTTCTTATTTCCTCTTTTTCGGCGAATCGTCATGGCCTGCAGGGGTTGGGGTTGCAATGGCCTTGGGTCCGGCTGCCACCCTGCTGGGTTGAACCGTCCCTGCCCCCCTGAAAGTTTCCTCTCCCTTGGAAATGGCCTCTTCCTTGTCCTTGAGGGGGTCCTCCTGGCGGCCTCCAGGTCGGTCAGGCGACTGGTGGTTGAAACCCCCAGCCTTGCTCCTGCCCAACAAGGGGTCCCTGGCCCCCCTGACTTCTTGCTTCCTCCTTCCTCTTCCCTCCTTGCTCTTTCTTTTCTTCCTTCTTCTCCTCCTCCGTCCACTTGGCTAACTTTCCCATGAACTCCTGGTTGGTGGCCTCGCACTCGATTTCTCGAGCAACTCGCTCCATTAGCCCCTCGAAGGACAGAGGGGGTCTCGAGTCAGGCTCATCCTGAACATCCCCTGATGTAGCCTTAGTGTAAAGGCCAACTGCAGGGTGTGTCCGGGCACCTCGTTGACGAGGAGGACTACATCTTGGAATCGATCCACGTAGCTTCCCAACATCTCTCCCTGCCTTTGCCGAATTAGGAACAGGGCCTCCGTCCCCTTCCTCCTCTTCTTCGAGGTGGAGAACCTCAGCAAGAAGATTCGACGGAAGTCCTCGAAGCTGTAGATAGAACCTGATGGGAGCTGGTGGAACTAGTCTCTCGCCTTTCCCTTGAAAGTGACGGCGAAGAGCTTACACCTGAAAGAGTCCGTCATCTGCCTGATCGAGACCATGTCTTCAAATTACTGGAGGTGTTGGAGAGGGTCATCCTTGCCAGTGTAGTAAGACATGTCAGGTTCACTGAACCCGTCTGGAACTGGAGATGAGGTAGCAGCTCGCAGAAGAGACTCCCCCCTCCTCCCTGGCGAGTCGAAGGCGTTCTCCCTACCTCCTCTCCGGGGTAGCCGGTCCCAGGAGTGCTGTTGAAAAGCACTCGCGCTTGGAGGCTCAAACCTTCCTCCGAGGCTAGCCCCTTCCCTTGTCGACGTGCTTGCTCTGTCTCCATCGGAGATGGTGAGGCGAGCACGGGTGCAGGTGGCGTCGAGCACTCGCCTGGAGGGGGGAGTGCGACCCGCAAGAGCTCCAGGATCGACTTCCTGAACTCCTCAAAGTCACCTTTCTTTGCGTACTCACTGGTAGGGGGTGAGTCCCCCAGCTCATCGCTTCCAGCCATGAGACTTGCTCAGAGCTTTCCGAACTAGCTGCTTCCACGCTCACCGCACCAGAATGTTGAAACCAGAGAACTGGTCCCGACGTTCGCAACGGGTATGCAGCTGACCCTTACTTGACCTGAGCTAGAACCTTGACCAGTTGCTGAGAACCGAAGGACGTTGCACCCGAGAACACTTGAAGTACCTGAACAGACCCCTTAAGCTGCAGCGAGGAGGTCTCACCACACACCCGGAAGTTCAAAGAGAGCTTCCCCTCCCAAGCCAATGCTGAGCCTGAGCACCTTGGAGGGCACTAAGGACCACCTCACTGTCAACCTTCACTGACAGGGGGAGGGGGTAGTGCTTGCTCACAAGACGTACACGAGGGAGAGGGGAGACCAGCCCTTCCCAAGGTGCCCATGGGGGTCTATTTGTAGACTTCCCAAAATTGGGCTGCGGATAGCCAAGATCATGCTATCCGCAGCTCAACTACGAACCTGAACGACCAAAACAAGAGGGGGGCGAGTGGGACACGAGGCGTCCACTCCCCCCTTGTCGGAGACCACTCGGGCTGGGCGAGTGGACCACTCGGTTTCCATTGCCCGGGCTGGGCGAGTGGACCACTCGGTCCACTCTCCATAGGGGCGAGTGGACCCATGGTCCACTCGCCCGAAGGCCCGGGGCGAGCCCTTACCCTGGGCGAGTGGACCATGGTCCACTCGCCACCCCCTGGGCGAGTGGACCGTAGGTCCACTCGCACGGGTTTAGGTCCACTCGCCTCTGCCTTGGGCGAGTGGACCACTAGGTCTACTCGCCCAAGCAGGGCCCCTTCCCCCGGGCCTTATCTCACTATGCTGGTCAGTTCGGTTGCCTCCAAACGGTCGTCCTACTTGTCGCGGTCACTTCCGTCATTCACCCTGGTCTCGACGGATTACGGGTTATACAAACATCATGTTAATTCCTGCAAAATTAATGCGACTAATAGAAAAGTAGAATCATGTACATGAGTACATTTCAATTCTCACATGCCCCTATCATGCAACAATGTAAATAACGGAAGAATGAACTAGTGAGATAAGTAATAATAACCGCCATCTCAGCAATTACAACAAGCTATAGCAATAACAATATCCGACAGATCACATGCACACACGCCAAAATAGATAAGCAAATGCAAAATTGTAAGCAAGTTGATATCAGTAATAACCGTCATGTAGCAATCAGCATCATATGTCACCAACACCTCATGTATTCAGGAGGCCTGAAGCAAAAAAGGAAAGAAAAAAAGTATTAATTGAATATTTTACGTATAACATTAACATGTTACATACTTACATGTGATGTACTGATGTAAGACAAAATCATATATCCTATTCGCTCTTGTCAGTTTCAAAATCTTCTTGTAACATATTGTCTTCCTCATCTTTCTCCATTGATGAAGATGGTGTGCCAATGTTTAGGTCGTCCTCGGCTTCCTCAATTTCCACTATTTTTCTTTTTCCTTTTGTCGCTTCAGCTGTCTTGGATGTAGGCTGTCGAGAACTCTTTCTTGGCTCTAAATTTGTATCCATACAATTAGTCACTTGTTGCCAAGTTAAACCTTCTCCCGGAAAAACCTCCTCATCTTCATCTTCTAAAATTTCAGCGGAGTTGTCATTTACCATCCACTCTGTGACTTGTCCTTCTTCAAAGTTTGCTGATGCAATAGGATCTCTTTTTGTTCTAGCAAATTTTGCCTTCAACTTTGCATTGAACTTCACGAATACTAGATCATTTAATCTCTTATGATCTAATCTATTTCGTTTCTTTGAATGAAGCTACAAAATATGAAAATCCAAAATTCTTAATATAGTTGGACCTTATAAACATATAAACATTGCAAACATTAAAAAAGTAAAATAATTTACCATCTCAAATGTGCTCTAATTCCTTTCACACCCTGATGAACTAGTAGTTAAGCTAAGTACCCTTATGGCTATATCCCTTAATTCTGGTGCACCGTTGGCATGAAGCTTCCACCAATTAATTACAAAAGTAAAGAGTCGTGCAAATGATTATACCAACAATAAAATAAAGTCACATAAACAAAACAATTTGTTTTTATATGGTTATACCAAGAATGAGGGAAGGGCTACTTCTTTGCCTTTTAGCTGCATCTCTACCAAAAGTCCCTTCTTGATTTCAGTAAAAGCAAATTTGATCTTGGATTGTTGTATCTCTTGCATACATTTTTGACATGCTATCAATAACACTATCCATGAATTTCCCGTCTCATTCAATGCTTTCCCAAGCAGAGTAGTAAAAAAAGAGGATTTAAAAAATATCCAGTAAGATGTAATGGAGTACTTAACTTGCTCTGCCATCTTGCATCAATAAGCTTCCATATAGGAAGATATCTGGCCTCCTTATTCTCAAGAGCAAGAGCAACCTCCTCCTTAGCTTTTAGAAAATCTCCATATTACCATCCCATCGAAGGCTCATCGCCATCGGCTCTTCTTATCACCTTCACCAATGGAGCAAATATGCTAATAGCCAATTCAACATCCACCCAATATTTACAATTAAATATTATGACATACACCTGCAATTTAAAAAATGATTTGGATTAATGCAATAAGTCAATTACCCAAGTAAATTAGAATTAATAAATAATTAAATAACAAATTCTAATCTAAATACTTTTACCTTCTTTGCTAGTGGAGTCCGTGATAACTTGGCGTCATCCCACTGTTGAGATGAAAACGTTGCCCTCAACTCTTTCTTCTTCTCGTGTATGCTTTGTAGGGAAAGAAAGGCTGTAGCAAATCTCGTAACTCCAGGACGAATTATATCATGGGAATCCAAATCTTTAGTAAATTGTCTTAACAGATCAAGTGAAAATATATGCCCATAGATAAATACGGTGAGTGTCCGTCCCAAGGTGATGGAATTTTTAATTTGCTTAATCCTTGCTATATTTGCAAGTAATAAATTTATAGTATGTGCAGCGCAGGATGTCCAAAATATATGAGGTCTTTTCATTGTTAGCATCTTTGCTGCTGACATATTGTTTGATGCATTGCCAATAACTACCTGCACTACATTCTCCTCTCCTGGGCCCGACTCCGATCCGATTGCTTCATCCACAAACTCGAAAATAAACTTTCCATCATGTACATTTGACGAAACATTCTTGGACATCCAAAATGCAACACCGGTGTCACAATGCACCACAATATTCATAATGCTTCGTCCCCTTCGATCTGTCCAAGCATCAGTAAGTATGCTACAACCATTGACTCTGCATCTAGCGGTGAACGTACTCAGTGACTCTTTCGTACGCTCCACTTCTTTTTTGAGATGTTTCTCTTAAATCGTATATGCTGGGACCTCTCAACCCTAGGCCAACCTTTCCAACAACTTGCAACATATGATCAAAAGATGGTAAGACACATACATTAAATGGAACACCGACCTCATGTACCCATCTCGCAATGTATGTGTTAGCGTCTTCTCTAGCTTGCTTCTTCCACTTATCTCCGAGTGTGGTTTGTCCTCCTTTTACCCTACGTGATATTTCCTCCGATGATAGTTCGAATATTTTATCCATTGGACCTTTGCTACTCATTTGAGAGAACAAATTTTGATGTGAATTGGTTGTGCCCTCATCCATCTCAAAACCGACTGTTATGTCCTCCCGATCAGCTACTAATCTCGCCATCTTAGTTTGTTTGCTGACTACTGATGAACTCAAAGAAGACATGGCTTGAGATTTCACATCCTCCGACACTTTGGAGCACGGTCTAACATTGCCTCTATGGCTGGCTAGATGGTGTTTCAACCTGCTAATGCCTCCACTTACAATTTGGGCACAATAGCGACATCGGATCCGATTGGTATATTTCTCTTCTACTTTCTCCCCATGTGCCCAAAACAGATCTCTGCTGCCCTTTGTAAATCCTATTTTGCTCGAGCCTTGAGAAGACATTGAATCTTAATTACTGCAAAATTGCAAATAAAAGGAACTCACGAGGAGTGGCGAGGAGTCGACGACGAGAGAGCTTCGGTCACACTTCGGTCACAGAGTCGACGACGACGAGGAGATTCGGTCGCAGCTGCTTGGGGTTCTTCGGGCTCGCTGTTGTCGAAGACGAGAATTAGGTCGCGCTCGGTGTTACGTCTCGACGGCGTCCCTTTGTAAATACGCTCATATATATATAATGAGTTCAAGATAAAAAAAAATATCGCGTTTTTTTAAAGAAACGCTGTCTAAATCCGTTATAACGACCGACATTTTAAAAAACGACAGAACCTGTATTTTTCTGTTATGCAAGTCGTTTTGTCCTCCAACAGGACATGTTGTCGGACATGTCGTCCGACATTTAAAACCTTAGTTTTTTGTCGGCGATGTTACAAGCGGGAGTGGAGTAATTAGAGATGGAGGAGGAAATTGGGTAAGAATCGTTGCTTGGATGAAAGGGATAATATGAGTCAGAGAAATGAGAGGAAGAGTAATAGGAGTATCAGATGCATTGTCAGTAGTCTCCTCCTGATGAATGTAATGAGTCAGATCCATAAAGTTGGATTCCTCCTCGCAGAAGGTAACTTCAATGGTATAAAATGTACGTCGTGACGGAGGGTGGTAATATCGATATCCTTTCATGGTGGAGGAATAACCAATAATGATACAACGTTGAGCGCGATGATCGAGTTTGTCACGATGAGGCTGGTGTACATGAATAGAACACATACACCCAAACACATGGGGCGGCAGATGAGAGGTATGTACAACAAAAGTGGTGGAGAGACGGGCAAGAAGAATAGCATAGTCTAAAACCCGTGATGGTAGATGATTTTGAGATGAGCAACAATGAGAACAACTTTGCCCCAATAAGATTTAGGAAGGTGCATAGTGGTGAGAAGGCAGCGTGCAACCTCAAGTAGATGTCGATTTTTCATTTAGCGACCCCGTTTTGAGTAGAGGTGTGACCACATATGGTTTGATGGATAATGCCATGATCGGTGAGATAGGAACCAAACAACCAATGATCATCATATTCCCCTCATTATCACTACGGAGGACACAAATAATGCTTTTGAACTGGGTCATGTCATCCGATGAAAGGCTTGAAAGATAAACTCGGGTAGTATGAGAAAAATAGTCAGTAAAATTGACAAACCAACGAGGACTAGATACTGATAAAATAGGGGATGAACCCCAAACATCAGAATGTATGGCAAAAGGATTGGTACTAGGAGAAGATAAATGCGAAGAGTTATGTGATGGGGGACCATCGGCCAAGTACAAAGCGGGCCCCGCTTTCGTCTATTCGCGCCGGAAGACTCGATCGGATTGACGATCCGACCCCGCGGTTGCGTCCGGATGCGCGCCGCGAATCTTTTTTATATTAGTTCATGTTATTTGCTTTTATTTTCATGTAATCGGCACATGGAATCCACGATCAATCATAGCCGTTAATTCCGGGTTGCCCTAATGCTTTAAACATTATAAATAGGAGAGTTTGAGGCTTGGAAAGGTCATTGCTGGTTTTGGAGAAGTCTATTCCCGGAACTCTGTGATCAAGCCCCGGTGCCGACGCCGTGGAACCCTAGGTGTTGACTCCTAGTGGTGGAAAATCATCCCCAAGGTAACCCTAACCCTTCCCCTCCTTCCTCCATCATTCCCCGCTGTTTTCCCCTCTCCTACAGCCGCTGAAAGCCCATTCCCTTCCGCCAACCTGCTGCTGGACAGCCCCTGCCGAGCCTGCTTTCCCCACCGCCAACCACCACCTCCCCCTTTGCTACAGCACCGCCGCACCTCTCCCTCCCTTCCCCGTCCAGCCTCCATCCCCCCCTACCACCACCGACCACCCTCCTTGATCCCTACCTACAGCCGACCCCTCCATTCCCCTCTTCTTCGTGGAACCACTTCCTTATATCCCCAAAATCCAAGATCAATTCAGATCTAGGGTTTCCCATCCCCGATCCGCTATTCCCCCCACCGTTTACCCCGTCGTTGCCCGGATCCGATCCCTAACGTCGGATCTACCACTCCCGCGACCGGATCCGCCCGTATTCGTCCGGATCTATCCGTTTTCAGCCCTCCCCCTCCGTTTTCCACCGTGGACAGCCACCGTCCATATTTCCGGACCCGGATCTACTCCCATAACCACCGGATCTTCCCCGCCTCGGACATCTCCTTTATTTTGTGGTTTGTTTGTTGTATGGATGTTTATTTTCAGCATTGATATATTGTTTGACTATCCTATTTGTTAGAGATATTGGCTTGTGAAATTTTGTGTTGTTAGAATTTTGATTGCAGGAAGGAACAATCGTTTAGCGCTTATTTTCTGGCCCTCCGTTTGGAGGAAAGCCGTGCTTAATTGCTGGAAATGGAAAGTTGTTTTTTGCTGAATTATTAATGCGTGGGTTATGTTTCTTCCATAAAATAATTTGTTGCGCGGAAATTTGCATTTTCATATAGTGTCACCCGTGTCCACTGACCTTAGTGAGCCTACTTAGCATTGCACGCACCCTACCCTACATCAGTTGGTATCAGAGCCCAGGTCGGGCCATCTTGCATGCTCCGTAGTGGTAGGACATTTAAAAGCATGGTAGATCCGCAAGTCACCAACGAACGAGCGGCCGGTTCGAATTCGAGCGCCGCCACCACGGATTTTGAGCGCCTTGTGTTAGACCGTCTTGATGCCTTGGGTACACAGTTCACCAACATGCGTCGTGACTTCGCCACAGTGAACCAACGTGTAGATCGGTTAGAAAATGTTGGGAATATTCCGACACCCCGTGACGAGGAGATTGAGGACGACCCTGACAACCCTCCCCATCGAGATCAGAGGGATAGGGTCGATCCACCACCGGAAGACCATTATCGTCGTGATATCCCTTATCGAGCCCCACCCCCACCGGTGAGGAGATACCCTGATCTTGCGACTGAGCGTCGTCAGGCCCCAGTTTGTGACCGACCCCCACTTCAGCGAGATGAGTATCGTATGCCACGACAGCCTCGTCTTGACCCCAGGGACCGGGCACCCCCGCCTGATCGTCGTGACCGTTACCGCGATGAATACTATCCTCCGGGTCGAAGAGAGCGTGGTCCTCAGCCTGCTCGATACGACGCCTATGATGACTATCCCGAGGATTACCCTGAACCACGGAGAGGCGACCACCAGTTTGATATCACTCGTCGTATCCGCATCGATGCCCCATCCTTCGATGGGCGTTTAGATCCGAAAGCCTTCAACGATTGGCTTTTGGATATGGACCACTACTTCGAGTGGTACGAGATGAGTGACGAGCGCTGTGTCCGCTTTGCGAAAATGAAACTGATCGGGCAAGCAAAGGTGTTCTGGATCAGTGTTGAGAGGGCCCTAGAGCGAGACGACTATTATCCTATTTCCAGTTGGGAGGAGATGAAGGATAGACTGAGAGAGAAGTACCTCCCCACCTCGTACCGTGACCAGCTGTTCGAGCAACTGCAGAATTTACGACAGGGGACGCTTACTGTTGCAGAGTACATGGCCCGCTTCGATGAGCTGATGGTTCGGAGCGATATTGTTGAGGAGCCTATTGCCACAGCATCCCGATTCAGGGAGGGCCTCCGCGCCGATATCCGGAGAGAGCTGATTCCCCACCATCCTGAGAGTGTCGATCAGATTTTCCAGCTTGCTCTCGAGTTTGAGCAGTACCTCCGATCGTCGAGCACGAAGCAGTTCCCCGCACGAGCTGATTCGTCAACCTTCAGGAGACCCGCTCCACCCCAGACCTCCGCGGCCACACCTTCTCGCACCCCCACCGATGCGAGGGGCAAGGTCGTGACCACTGATGGCCAGCAGCCTGGCGGTATTGTGTGTTTTAGATGTTCCGGCAGAGGACACGTGGCGGTGCGGTGCCCCACGCGGAACCTGCTAGTTGAGGGCGAGGAGCAGGATTTAGACGAGGACGAGGATGCCCCTGAGGATGTCAGGGCCACTGTGGAGGATGGTTGGGAGAGCGATGCTGAAAAGTCACTAGAGCTTGGAGTGATTAGGCGCCTCCTACACACCCCACGTGTTGATGAGGATTGGCGTCGCACCACCATCTTCTACACCTACTTTCCCAGCGCAGGCGGTCCCTGCAAACTGGCCATTGATGGTGGGAGCTGTGTCAACATCGTAGCCCAAAAGGGCTTAGAGCGTATGCAAGTGAAGGCGGAGCCCCATCCACACCCTTACCGGGTCGTTTGGGTAGACAAGACCGCCATTCAGGTGACTCAGCGATGCCTTGTCCCCATTCGGTTAGCGACCTTTGAGGATCACGTGTGGTGTGACGTCATTCCCATGGACGTTGCCCACGTATTATTGGGGCGACCTTGGCTGTTCGACCGCGATGTCACGTGTTACGGCCGGTCGAACACGTTCTCATTTTATGATAAGGGCAAGAAGATTACGCTATCACCTACCCGACCCAAGGAGAAATCCAAGGGTCCGATTGAGCCTTCTACGAGCACCACGTCGTCGAGACCGTTACATCTCCTGCGATGTAGTGAGTTCCTGCGGGAGAGTGTGGACTCGGGCATGTTCTACATTGTTGCTGCCACTATGACTTCCGACAGTCTGGCGACGACCCCTGATCTTCCCCCGGAGATTCAGGCCCTCCTTGAGGACTTTGCTGACATCATGCCAGAGGAGCTACCTGACGAGCTCCCTCCATTAGGCGATATCCAGCACGCGATCGACCTAGTCCCGGGAGCCTCTCTCCCCAACCTACCACATTATCGTATGAATCCCGACGAGCATGCCGAACTCAAACGGCAGGTTGACGAGCTTCTCCGGAAGCAGTTCGTTCGAGAGAGTTTGAGCCCCTGCGCCGTTCCCGCCCTTCTTACCCCTAAGAAGGATGGCAGCTGGCGCATGTGTATCGATAGCCGTGCGATCAATAAAATCACGGTGAAGTACAGGTTTCCCATCCCTCGACTCGATGATTTATTAGATACCATGTCAGGTGCCCGGATCTTCTCCAAGATCGACCTACGGAGCGGGTACCACCAAATTCGGGTTCGAGAGGGCGACGAGTGGAAGACCGCCTTCAAGACGAAGGATGGCCTTTATGAGTGGTTGGTCATGCCGTTTGGGCTGTCCAACGCCCCAAGCACGTTCATGCGTGTCATGACCCAGATCTTACGGCCTTATATGGGCAAGTTCTTAGTCGTGTACTTCGATGATATATTGATTTACAGTCTGACCCAGGGCGACCACCTAGAGCATTTGAGACTCCTCTTTGAGACCCTTCGTGGTGAGAAGCTATTCGTGAACCTGAAGAAGTGTTCCTTCCACGCCGAGTCTGTGCAGTTCTTAGGTTTTATCGTATCCTCCACGGGAGTGTCCGTCGACCCTGAGAAGGTCAGATCCATTCGTGACTGGCCCTTACCGTCGACCATCCACGAGGCCCGTAGCTTCCACGGGTTAGCGACCTTCTACAGGAGGTTCGTTCAGGGCTTTAGCACGATCATGGCTCCATTCACAAGTTGTTTGAAGAAGGGCGAGTTTCAGTGGACCCCCGCGGCCACTCGAGCGTTTGTGGAGATTAAGGAAAGACTGACCACAGCTCCGGTCTTACGACTTCCTGATTTTGGCAAGGCATTTGAGGTTGCGTGTGACGCCTCTGGAGTGGGTATCGGTGACGTCCTTAGCCAGGAAGGACACCCGGTCTCCTATTCTAGCGAGAAACTAAATGAAGCCAAGCAAAAATATTCCAACTATGATAGAGAGTTTTACGCGATTGTCCAATCGTTGCGGTACTGGAGGCACTACCTACTGCCCCGAGAATTCGTTCTCTACTCTGACCACCAAGCGCTACGATATTTAGACTCTCAGAAGAAGCTTGTACATAGGCACGCGAAGTGGGTTGAATACCTCCAGGATTTTCATTATGTTCTCAAACATCGAGCGGGTGTCGAGAACAAACCCGCCGATGCGTTGAGTCGGCGGGTCACTTTACTCCAGACCTTGAGGGCCCACGTAGACGGACTCGAGCGGATTATAGCTGATTATCCAGGGTGTTCCGACTTCGGTGAGGTATACGTCGCTCTATCCCGAGACCCACCAGATTCTGTCGATGGCTTCCAGATTTGGGAAGGCTACCTCTACCGGGGCTCCCACATGTGCATCCCCCGTACATCGTATCGTGACTACTTGATTTGGGAACTCCATGCGGGTGGGGCCGCCGGGCATTTTGGCAGGGATAAGACTATAGCTATTGTCGAAGATCGATTTTATTGGCCGGGCCTCAAGAGAGATGTGGCTAGAGTAGTCCGACATTGTGGCACGTGCCAGACGGCTAAGGGAACTAAACAAAATACGGGCCTATATACATCCTTACCCGTCCCTAATAGGCCGTGGGAAGACATTAGTATGGACTTTGTCCTTGGATTGCCACGCACAGTTAGGAAACACGATTCCATCTTTGTGGTAGTCGACCGGTTTTCGAAGATGGCTCACTTCATAGCGTGTTCCAGGACTGCTGACGCATCGCGGGTAGCTTCCATTTTCATTCGGGACGTCTTTAGGCTCCATGGCCTACCGGCATCCATAGTGTCCGATAGAGATGTCAGGTTCGTGAGCTACTTTTGGAAAACTCTATGGCACAAACAGGCACTACCCTTAAGTTTTCGACCCACAGACAGACGGACAGACCGAGGTCGTGAACCGTAGTTTAGGGAACCTGCTTAGGTGTCTTGTGGGTGAGCACGTCGCGAGTTGGGACTCCATCCTACCCATTGCTGAATTTGCCTACAATAGTTCGGTTAACCGGTCCACCGGTCTGAGCCCGTTTCATGTAGTCTTAGGGTATGAGCCCAAGAAGCCTATTGACCTTCTCCCTTGCCCACTAGAATCCCGTCCGAGTGAGTCCGCCGAGTCATTTGCACGTCATTTGCATGAGTTACATGAGTCAGTCCGCCGACAAATTATTTTAAGCAATGAAAGTTATAAAACCCATGCAGATTTAAGCAGGCGAGAGCAGGTTTTCAAGGAAGGCGAGCAAGTTATGGTCCGAATCCGAGCGGAGAGGTTCCCGCAGGGGCATGCTAAGAAATTACACGCTAAGCGAATGGGTCCCTACTCGATCATTAAACGAATCGGCACTAATGCTTACAAGCTAAATATCCCTGCAAGTATGGGGATCCATCCGGTATTCAATGTTGAAGACCTAACTCCTTACTACGAGCCCCGCAAGTATTTGGACCCGAGTCGGGATGATCACCGTCCCTCCACTCCACCATCAGCTGCAGCCCCTCCCGCCTCACCTATGCCCCCACTTGCCCCGTCCCCAGCTGTGAACACCCCTGAGAGTCTTCCACCTTTGGTGACACCGTCTGCGCCCCTGATCGCCCCGGGATCCACCCCACGAGAGAGTGAGGAGTGTGTTACAGACATTGTTGCTCATGAGTACGTTCCTACCGCCACTGGATTCTCTTTCCGCTACCTGGTTCGTTGGAGAGGCCGCCCCGCCTCTGATGACACGTGGATTCTACCTACGGAGCTGGATCGGCTCGCCCCCGGACTTCGACATCAGTACGATCGTCTCCATTCATCGGAGATGAATTCTTTTCAGTCGGGGGGAGTTGATGGGGGACCATCGGCCAAGTACAAAGCGGGCCCCGCTTTCGTCTATTCGCGCCGGAAGACTCGATCGGATTGACGATCCGACCCCGCGGTTGCGTCCGAATGCGCGCCGCGAATCTTTTTTATATATTAGTTCATGTTATTTGCTTTTATTTTCATGTAATCGGCACATGGAATCCACGGTCAATCATAGCCGTTAATTCCGGGTTGCTCTAATGCTTTAAACATTATAAATAGGAGAGTTTGAGGCTTGGAAAGGTCATTGCTGGTTTTGGAGAAGTCTATTCCCGGAACTCTGTGATCAAGCCCCGGTGCCTACGCCGTGGAGCCCTAGGTGTTGACTCCTAGTGGTGGAAAATCATCCCCAAGGTAACCCTAACCCTTCCCCTCCTTCCTCCATCATTCCTCGCTGTTTTCCCCTCTCCTACAGCCGCTGAAAGCCCATTCCCTTCCGCCAACCTGCTGCTGGACAGCCCCTGCCGAGCCTGCTTTCCCCACCGCCAACCACCACCTCCCCCTTTGCTACAGCACCGCCGCACCTCTCCCTCCCTTCCCCGTCCAGCCTCCATCCCCCCCTACCACCACCGACCACCCTCCTTGATCCCTACCTACAGCCGACCCCTCCATTCCCCTCTTCTTCGTGGAACCACTTCCTTATATCCCCAAAATCCAAGATCAATTCAGATCTAGGGTTTCCCATCCCCGATCCGCTATTCCCCCACCGTTTACCCCGTCGTTGCCCGGATCCGATCCCTAACGTCGGATCTACCACTCCCGCGACCGGATCCGCCCGTATTCGTCCGGATCTATCCGTTTTCAGCCCTCCCCCTCCGTTTTCCACCGTGGACAGCCACCGTCCATATTTCCGGACCCGGATCTACTCCCATAACCACCGGATCTTCCCCGCCTCGGACATCTCCTTTATTTTGTGGTTTGTTTGTTGTATGGATGTTTATTTTCAGCATTGATATATTGTTTGACTATCCTATTTGTTAGAGATATTGGCTTGTGAAATTTTGTGTTGTTAGAATTTTGATTGCAGGAAGGAACAATCGTTTAGCGCTTATTTTCTGGCCCTCCGTTTGGAGGAAAGCCGTGCTTAATTGCTGGAAATGGAAAGTTGCTTTTTGCTGAATTATTAATGCGTGGGTTATGTTTCTTCCATAAAATAATTTGTTGCGCGGAAATTTGCATTTTCATATAGTGTCACCCGTGTCCACTCACCTTAGTGAGCCTACTTAGCATTGCACGCACCCTACCCTACATCATTATGTCTAACATGTTTAGATAACTCACATCACACGATAAAGATTTAATAAAAGGCAAAAAAGAAGGAAAATTTTTTGAAGATAAAGTGAGGGTTGTATGAGACGCTGATGCCATCGTCTAACATCCGCAGTAGTGACAATAGTAGGCAAAAGAGCCTGAGACAGTAGACAGTAGCTGAGAATCCAGGAAGTACAGACCACCATGGTTCATACCATTGTCAATGTTCCGCTCCGTACCCAATTCCTGAGAAATACACGAGTCAGGAAATAAAATTATTGAGCAGTTAAGAGATCTAGTGATATTGCTAATCGAGAGAAATGGAAGGAACATGCAGGACAAAAGAGAGGGAGATGGATGAAGAGCATGAGATGTGGCTTTTGCCCGCAATGGAGGACAAGGTGCCATTAGCAGAGAGAACTTTGTCCTTACCAGACAAAGAAGTGTAAGAAACAAAACCTGAGGAGGATCCAGTCATGATCGGTGGCCCCTGATTCGATAATCTAATTAGATGGAGTGATTGTAGCAACATGCACACTGGGCTTAGTCGTGGTAGCAAAGGAGGTAGAAGCATTAGAAGACATATCCGGCCAGGATTCGGGAATGAAGTAGCCGCCTGAGAGCATCCAATTCATCTATTATAAAGGTCTCTGAGGAGGGAGCATGGGAGGACTCCTCATACACTTCCGAGGAATAAGCAGCATCATGAGGTCTCGACCCTCCCGGTCGAGAGCCCCCTCGGCCAAGAGCACGACCACGTCCTGGTGGAGCGAGATGAGGATGGAGTCTGAAGCACGCATCCCGAATATGTCCTCTATGGACGCAATACTCACCCGTAGGAACAAAAGTGTTGATATTGCCCCGTTCCACGTTGGTCAAGGCAGATCGATCAGGAGGAGTAATCGTATAGAGAGATTTGTGATGGTCTTCGTCCCCCAGAACCATACTGAATGCCTTCCGAAGAGAAGGGAGAGGGGAGCGATGGAGGATATGAGTCTGAACCGTATTTGACTCCATGTTCAAACCCATCAAGATGACATGAAGACAATAACGTCCATTTCTTTGCAATTGAACACATTTGTAGTACAAGCAGGAGTGAAGTGCTCCAAAAAATTCTGTTCTTGATATAGTCGCCCGAACTCTGAAAAATATGAGGAGACATTCAAGGATCCCTTGTGCAATTCCAAAATTCGACTAGTAAGCTCTTAAATCTGGGTGGAACTGTCAATCTGTGCGCGTGCCTGAGTTCAGATCTCGTAGGCATTTAACTCTGATATACCTTCAGGGATATTGAATGTAGGAGCCAGGAGACGACAAGGGAATTCTTTGAATCGCAATGCTTCCAAGAGGGATCGGTCTGGTTGAGCCCTCAAAATCGCAGTCGCGGAGGCTATCGATCGACGACAGAAGTTTCAGCAATAATGGGAGAGAACGACGAGAATGGCGGAGGTTTTGGGAGTTTGGTCATGACTCTGATACCAAGTAGAAAGTAATATTGCAATAATAATGCTTGATACTAGCCTATACTCATACATATACATGAGTAAGGACACGAAAGACTAAATTACCCTTAGCGGGTATTACAAACACATCTTGATAATGATGCCTAATTACAACTGCAAGATCAGAATTTATTTTTCGTTCAAATAAAGGGGGGGCAGCCCGGTGCACAAAGGCATCCCCGCGCAGCGAGGGTCCGGGGAAGGGTCCCACCACAAGGGTGCAATGTAGGCAAACCTTACCATGCAATTATTTTTCATTCAAATAACATAGTCAAATCATTGATAGAGTAGGAGTGATTCATAGATTGCAAAATATCAAACGAAGCCTAAGACAACATCTATAACACTATATTTGAACATGTTTTAGCAATAATCAATCAGGACTACCTTTCAAGCTTTTATTGTGCAACCCTGATTTAAGGCTATCCAATTTAAAATTTAACGCAACAAAGAAGAATATCATCATGTTTAAATACTAAAAATAGATTAACAAATCATGGTTTAATTGAACTTATTATGCATATCTTAAAATTTGTATTCATCAAATAAGCAGGAATTTGGGTTTGAGATGATTTACTAAGACAAATTTATTATTTTTCTGAATTTAGAGCTTTATTATTATTATTTCAATAAGTATGTCTAAATAAGCATAACTATTACTATTTCCGTACAACCCGTATTCGGCGAGTAGACCAACCTGTGCTCGGCGAGTAGACCAGCAACATCCGGCGAGTAGACCCAATGGAGGTCTTACTCGCCCAGGGAAGGGTGAAGCGAGTACGCCCCTCCGCGTCATAGCTCTTATCAACATGATCCCTCTTCTCGACGATGTGAGTGCGATGCGTCTAGACGATGTGAACAGCCCGTCTCGACGACAAAGCTCCTTCTCGCCCAGGGCGAGGCGAGCCTAGCCTGGCCTCAGGCGAGCTCCCTCTTTTAGAACTCGCCCTCGACGAGTAGGATACGGCCTAGTTGCCTCAGCTACACTCTCTCAAAGAGGGAGCGAGGCGAGTTCGGATCAACCCGACTCCTCAGTCCTCTCTCATTATCCGCAGACCAGCATGGGCTGCGATTAGTATTTACGAAAAGGCACGAGGAGCTGTTCGCAGACCATTTTGGTCTGCATATAACAATTTGGTTAAGGCAGAAGGAGCTATCCGCAGGCCTTTGAGACCATTTTGTCCTTAGAAGATTTTGCTATAAATAGAATCCATTATGTCTCAGATCAGTATAGATCCACCCGCCAAGAGAGTCTGTGCTCCCTTCCTTGCGTCCTTGTGCTATCTGAGACAGACTCAGCCTCTGGTTTTTGGGAGGGGAAATTAAGTAGGATTTTCGGGTTAGTGGCGGGACCTCCTCGCTGCAATCAGTTGGTTCGTTCTTAGTCAACTACCTACCAATCTGTGAGGGTCAGTTCTCAGCTCGAAATACTCAGGCCTAGGGATCTAACGAAGAGAGAAGTAACTCAAGCTACTCCCCATGTCTCGAACATAGTTGGACCGGTATCCGGGTTCCAACAATTTTGGATACCTAAAAATTCACCGAGTTAGTTTTGTCAAAATTTACTCGTATTAACACTTCACTCTGATTATTCAAAGAACAAGAGCATGCTACTTTATCCCAACTGGTATCAAGAAGCCCTAATATTAGATTTTATTTTGGGTCTTTTTACATCAATGTTCCTTCAAATCCTAGAAAATCATCATGATAAATCAAGAGTTTCAGAGTTCATTAGGCCGTGTGGACAGCAAATAGTTAATACAATAATTATTATAAGATCTCCAAAATAAACTATTTCGTTGGTGAGGTAGTTATAATCATAAAAATAAGCACGATGGAGTATATTTGTAGATTTTAAGGTTAAGGCTACACCTTCTGAACGCTTGATGCCATGTATATCAAAGAGATTTGGATGTGCTCGTGGTTAAGTGAATTGGATTTAACTGAAAGGGTTGCAAAGTAGGTAGGAAACTTGGTAATATTGGTTAAAGGTTTCCGCTAGAGGCTTATAATTTGTTAGAAATGTAAGTAATATTGGTCTGAGACAACTGTAACGTTTTAAATTTGGTTTTACAACAATAATTACCATTAGTTTTTTGTATGGATCTACAAATGATAGCTGGGTAAATTCACTAATATTTGTGTTGTTTGGATTGTTCAGGGCCTCTCTTTTTCTGATCTCATGTATGTTACTAAGCGTAATATGGCCACTGCTGTTTCAAGCATGACAAAACATCTGGAGCAAGTTTCAAGCGCTCTTGCTGTAAGCTTATCTTATGTTGGAGAAATTTGTTTTAGGATCTTCTTTTAAAGAAATATTACGGACCATGTTTATTGGTTGCATTATTTTTAAATATTTGAAGGAAAAAATGCACAATATCTTATTTCCATTCACTTATGAATTTATGAATTGTGCTGTTTCTTAAACTGTTTGATATGAAATCCCATTTGATTGTCTTGTGAGGTACAACCACTTTGATTATTTTCTTCTTCCTCACTATGTCTATGATGTCTATATTATGACTAGGAATCCAGCCTAGTGGAAGGAGAGTACCCGTATAAAGGAAAGAGAAGCAGAGGAAGGATAAGAGAGGATTTGACCTTGGAGGAGAATTTGGGAGGAGGAAGAGAAAGAAGATGTGAGAAAAACCAAATCCTTGCCTGCCCAATTTGAATCATAAAAGATGCTTGCATAAATAAAACCCCTATTATCCCCTAGGGGCATATAAAAATATAAACTCACACAATCATTTGCAATTAAGTCCACAGATCCGACTAATTACAAAATTACCCAACATGAATCATAAAAGACATGTAACAAAGACACAACTAATGATACATAGCAATAAACTCATTAACTAAAGATTGATATAACTCCATCCCTCCTTCAATTTGAACTTATCCTCAAGCTTAAAGGGAAAAAATCTAACTGTCGAGCCATCGTTGGGCTCCTTTATCTCCCGTCATGGGAGGACATTCAAAGACTTAAGTAATGAGGTGAGCCTTCTGCCTGTTTGGAGGCGTTTTTTTGGAAGCAACACCATGTGGTTCTTAGACCTAAAGTGAATAATACTCATATGGTGGGCTCGGGGTCACAATGGTGAGCCCAAGCTATTACATTTGGTATCAAAGTCGGTTCTCCCATCCTGTGTGTGGGCTAGGTTCGAGGACGAACCTTGTTGAAAGGTTGGAAAAGTGGCCAATTTGCAAAACACTACCTTTCTCGAGAGGGCCCCACACTGGTCGGGGGAGAAGAGATTTAAGGTCTTAAGTAATGAGATGAGCCCTCTCTATGTGAAGCGCCTTCTAGGAGGAAAAATCATGAGGGTCGTGGACCCAAAGCGGACAATGCCTCAAATGATGGTGTCGGAGGCCACATTGGTGGACTTGGTCTGTTATAACGTGTGTAATATCAGTAATGATCTGCACATTAAAGACGATTAAAACAATTAATCAAGGATGCAATTTGTTTGTGGCCTTATTGTGTGTGTTGAGAAAGGTTTGGAGATCCAAGATGTACCACTGGGTAGAGAGTTTCTTGACATGTTCTGTAAGTAGTTGTCGGGTGCTCCTTTGTCGAGGACGTGTACTTCAGTATAGATTTGTGCCGGAAAGAAGACTAGTGTCGAAGTCTCCGTTTGGAATGGCTCTTAGGAAGTTAGCTGAATTGAAGGTCCAATTTCAAGAGTTGCTAGAGGAGGGTTATGTTCACCTGAGCTCGTCGCCATGTGGAGCTCCTGTGTTTTTTGTCAAGAAGAAAGACACGAGTCTTCTCCCAATTGTAGAGTGTAAGAGCTTACTAAGTTTGATGTTATGGATAAGTACGTTATTCTGAGGCTCGGTGATCTTTCAATCAACTTGTAGGATTTTCAGTCCATTATAAGTTAGACTTGATGTCAAATTATTATCAACTATTGATCCGAGAAGATGGGATCCCGAAGATTGCGCTCAACCTTAGAGTCACGTCCTAGTGAGTCCGCTGAGTCCTTCATTCATCATATGCATGAACTGCATGAATTAATCCGGAAGAAAATTGCTAGCAATAATGAATTATATAAAGCACAGACAGATGAACACAAGCGTGAACAAAATTTTCGGGTAGACGAGCAAGTCATGACCCGACTTCGCATGAAGAGACTCCCAAAAGGAGCCGCTAAGAAGCTACAACCAAAACGAATGGGCCCTTATAGGATTATAAAGAAAATTGAAACAAATGCCTATGAGGTCAACCTCCCAACAGATATGGGCATTCATCTCATATTCAATACAGAAGATTTAACACATTATTTTGAGCCTCTCGAGCATAGGGATCCATACCTTGATCCACTTCCTACATCCTCTCAGTTACAACCTGATCCTTCTCCTGGCCACCTTGGACAAGCACCCACGAACTTGCCTGCACCTCCCATGATTCCACTGGTTCTTCTAGATCCACCAGCACGTGAGGTGAGAGATGAGGGCATTGCTGATATTGTGGCGCACGAGTGCACCACCACCACAAACGATCCTTGCCGTTATTTGGTGCACTAGAGTGGACGCCTCATATTTGATGATAGTTGGATATCCGGTAGAAATGCCCCTGATCTTCGACGTCAGTACGATCACCTCCATTCATCGGAGATGAATGCTTTTCAGTTGGGGGGAGCTGATGGGGATCGACGTTGGATTACGAGGACCGCATTCACGCATAAGGCGCTGATCGGATCGGTGATTCGAGACCGCGAGCGCATCCGGATCGTTGTTTTACTATTTATACGTATTTTGTATTTTTTTATTTGGACTTGTATTTAGTGTTTTAGGACACTGGGCGTAACGACCAATCATTGCCGTTCATGCCGGGTGCCCAACCGCCCGTCATGTTATTAATAGGGGCGGGGGCTTTCATTTATTCCTTATTGTTTGTTTGTGAGTGATTCCAAACCGGAAATCATTCGTGTTGTGACTGTTGTTGAGAACATTGCACCCTCTGCTTCCCACAATTTCCACATACTGGTCATTAACCGCACGTTTAACCGTTGATTTCGTCCTCCTTCTCCACCTCTTTCATCCCAGTTACTGGCCGCCGATCCCACGCATCCCTGCTCTCGCGATTCCACACCAGCAAACAACCCCACGCTCGACCATGCACTGTTCTTCTTCCCCATGCCTTTCCCTGTCATGGAGCCTCCAGTAAGCCGCAAACCGCGGTGTCTCTTGTCCTGCACCACTGATCTGAACCGTCATCCACATGCGCATCTCCCTCTCGCCACAGCCAACTGCCAGTCTTCTTCCTCCAGCTGCCCGACCTGTAACCATCTGTCCCATACTCTTGAAAGACAGTAAAATCGGCTTGCCCGATTTGGAGAGCCACTCCGAACTCCATAGATTGTCGGCCCTTCCCCCTTAACCTATTCCAACAACATTCATCCTTCCTGATCAAGTCATCTTGCTGCTCAATACCCCTATTACAACAGTCTCCTCCAAAGTTCCTAGCCCCCTGTTTGTTTCTTTCCCCATTACAACAACACCTTTTTTCCTAGGTCAAACCGTAACAACCGTCTGTTTCCACATTCCAGCAACTCAGCACCGCCGCCACCACCAGATCTCTTTAACTGTGAGTATCATTGTGTTATGCTATATATTTTTTGTATTGGATATTGGATGAACATGCCGTAATTGCTAGGATATTGAGACTTGTTGCGCCATTGTTTATTTTCCTATTTCTTATAAGTTATCATTTGTGAAGTTGTAGTGGAAAACACTATTTAGTGAAAGTGAACATGATTTTGTTTGAGCACTCGAAAATTGAAATTCCCATTGTGGTAAATTTGCTATGCTTATAAGATCATCATTGCTGAGTTTTATTTCTGGATTAAATTAAAATTACCCATGCATCGTTTTGGGTGTAGTCGTTGAGTCCATCTTGCATTATTCACCTAGGATTACATTAGCGTCGACACAACCACGTCACAAAGCCTACCATGCGTCACTTACCCTGCATTTTTGCAAGAGGCTGCTTCCATGACTTGAACCTGTGACCTCAAGGTCACACAACAACACCTTAAGCGGTGCTCCAAAGCTCTCCTTATGTTACATCCTTTTATAGATCCATTAAATCATGTTACTAATGATATGTCCTAGGAATGACACATCATCCATAAGTTGATTCATCCCCAGTGTATGTATCACAATCCTCAAATGTTGAACATGATCTCCCTCTAATTTGGAGTATACCATAATATCATAAATGAACACTATCACAAATATGACCAAGTAATCTCAAAACATCTCATTCATGAAATCCATGAATGGTAACGAGTCATTCGTGAGACATAACGGTATCACTGTGAAAGCGTAGTTCGTACCTTGTGTTGAGCGCTTAGTTATTAAAGGCGCAAGGCGCATCAAGGCGCAAAGGGGTCTTGGAGCCTAGGCGCGAGGCGCAGGCACGCGCCTGACGAAGGCAAGACGCAACCACATTCATTTTAAAAAATAAGCATCAAGCATCAGTTCATCTTCTTGATCTAATTTTATATCTATTCTACTCATTATTATTCATTACTATCATTTATATCTCTTAAAAAATAGAATTAATATGGTCAATTGCATCATATCTAAGTCTTAACGCTCGATTATGTTTCACATACACTAAATCATGCAAAAATTATTGAGTTCTTACGTTATTTTTTTCTTTCTTTTGGAAAAAATAGTTTGCAACAGAAATCGCACCCAGACACGGCTTTTATGCTCCAAAGGCGCAAAAAAGGCGCACGAAGGCGCAAGCCTCTGAGCCTGTTGAGCCCGGATCCTTAGGCGCGTCTATCTTATAATGGACTGAAGAACACAATGAGATCTAGTGGCAGAGGCGGCGCTTAGTTGCTGGAATGTGGAAACAGACGGTTGTGGTTCGACCTAGGAAAAAAAGTGTTGCTGTAATGGGGAAAGAAACAGACAGGGGGCTAGGAACTTTGGAGGAGACTGTTGTAATAGGGGTATTGAGCAATAAGATGACTTGATCAGGAAGGAGGAATGTTGTTGGAATAGGTTAAGGGGGAGGGGCCGACAATCTATGGAGTTCGGAGTGGCTCTCCAAATCGGGCAAGCTGATTTTACTGTCTTTCAAGAGTATGGGACAGATGGTTACAGGTCGGGCGCTCGCGGTCTCGAATCACCGATCTGATCAGCGCCTTCTGCGCGAATGCACGAATGCGGTCCCCGTAGTCCGGCGTCGATCCCCATCAGCTCCCCCCAACTGAAAAGCATTAATCTCCGATGAATGGAGGTGATCGTACTGACGTCGAAGATCAGGGGCATTTCTACCAGCCTCCGTCGCAGATATCCAAGTATCATCAAATATGGGGCGTCCACTCCAGTGCACCAAGTAACGACAAGGACCGTCTGTGGTGGTGGTGCACTCGTGCGCCACAATATCAGAAATGCCCTCATCTTTCACCTCTCGTGCCGGTGGATCTAGAAGAACCAGTGGAATCATGGGAGGTGCATACAAGTTCGTGGGTGCTTGTCCAAGGTGGCCAGGAGAAGGATCAGGCTGTAACTGAGAGAATGTAGGAAGTGGATCAAGGTATGGATCTCTATGCTCGAGAGGCTAAAAATAATGTGTTAAATCTACTGTATTGAATACAGGATGAATGCCCATATCTGTTGGGAGGTTGACCTCATATGCATTTGTTTCAATTTTCTTTATAATCTTATAAGGGCCTATTCGTTTTGGTTGTAGCTTCTTTGTCACGACCCGTCTCGACAAGAGTCAGAGTGCGCTTCGGGCGGGTCGTGATGCCACAGGCATGGGCGGAAGGAAAATCCATGCCTGCTAAGGCGGATGCAAAAAAGCTGATAATACGTTTTTAAAATAATTACTTTGAAGGAAAACAATTATTTTTATTGCGGAAGCTTTAAAATATGATAACTTGAAACAGGTGCACATGCATTTTAGTAAAAACTCATGATACAAGTTCTGGAACAGAAATGTATGTAGTGATCATCGCAAATGAATGAGCATGCAAAACATGTCAAATTCTAGTACATATAATATTTAGCCTAACAGTTGTCCATGAAACAAGAGAAAATGACTGATCGTAATTACTACATAACAGAAATATCCGACAGTAAAAGAAATGAAACATAAACACAAAACCTGAAGCTTGACGCAGATTGGCTCAGGAAGCAGGCGACGCATGCACGAACGCTAATGCAAATTTCAAAACAAGAAGGAAAAGCCTCAGAACATTGAAATACACCAGAACAAGCAAAATAAAATACGAGCAGGAGAAACAAAATATTTGTGTACCGCTTTTCATGAAGCAGAGCTAACAAGACAAGCAAGCAAGTGAGACAAACAGAAATATCTAGAATTATCAGATTACTCTGAAGTATAGCATAAACATTCTTGCAACGACATAAGCTGTAATCGTTGAAATGCGTAGGTGTTTACAGTGGGTGCACATGGTTCACACTCAAGTTCAAGTATAAGGCTTACTAGAATAAGAGTATTTCTTACTTACTGTGACCATGCAATCAAGACGATGCACCATCTAAACCCTAGCTTCCAAGATTTGCTTATGACATGCAGGACCTAAGTGATTCAGAAATTTAAGCTCGTTATGACCGGTCCTTTGTTTCCATTAGGGATTCAAGAGGGAACCCAAGTCAAGGAGTCTCATCAATTAAACCATACCTTTCAATGTTAACTTACGTTATTAATGACTTAGCGCATGATTTCATGGATTCTAACATATCAAGACATGTAATCAAGATACTGATTCAGATATACAAGAGTAGATTTAATATACATCAACGTGAAACAGGAGGGATCCAGTTATAGAACATTATTTACTCAAGTCTTAGACCCAGACAGACATAAGAAACAAGATTTCGATGACTCAGAGAACTCGATAGAGAGTTTTGAAACTTGCGGATTCAAGTATTCACGAGTAATAAAATTACTATACAACATTTTCTAGGATATCCAGTATTCTTTTAGCTTACGTCATTTTCAAGACACGAATATCTTCTAAGTAACAATGTGTACGAGTCGAAGATTTTATATCAAGCACAATTCACCTAGTTGCTAGCAGAAATCTTAACATTTATTATTATAACAATTAATGTTCCTGCTCGAAAAGATCTACTAGTCTTACATTTATCCATCAATGAGATGCAATTCATTTAAATGAAAATCCAATTAAAACCACTTTCGTTCACTAACTCGTCTTCCAACAAATGAGCCACAATTCATCTAAGTGACTAATCAAAATAACACGTGAAACCTCAATTTAAACACGTGAAACCTCAATTTATTAACAAGTCAAATCAGGGATCTAAGATCTAAATTTATTTGATGAAACATGGTTTCAAAGGTGAAACATATAATTATAAGAACAAACACATGAATTGCAGCTCAATGTTTGCAAGAGAGAAGGATCTCTACTTGCCTTAAATAAGTTGAAGCTGGCGGAGGCGGCCAAATAGCGCGAGCAAAATTCCAAAAACCTGATCAAGCACAACGAAAGTTAATGTAGCATAATTTACTACGCTAACACATGCATTCTATGACGCGGAAAATAAACAAAACGGGTTTAGGAAATATTACCTCCCTCGAAAGTGAGGGGAGAAGAGATTCCACGCGGAGACGGAGACTTGGCGGCGCTTAGGTTGCGGAAACCCTAAGTCGGAGAGGACCTGAAGAGATCCCGCTGAGAGATTCGACGATCAGCGCCGGAAATCACAAATAAACCGGGGTTAGATGAATATAGGAGGGCAAAAATCTGAAATAGAAGGGGAAGGAGGGATTTCTTACCAATATTCGTCAAATCCGAGTCCAAAATCCGAGGAGGGGGAGGAGGGTTCGAGTAAAACCCTAGGCGGAAACGGAGAAGAAGAGGGCTGCCGGCCATTAGAGGAGGGGGAAAGGGGACTGTCAACTGCTGGAGATCGACCAGAGGAAGAGATGCTGGAGGCGGCTCCTTTGGAGGAGAGGGAAGAAGGGGTTGCTGGCCACGAGGAGGAGAGGCTTGGCTGTTACGGCTTGGAGAAGAAGTAGGAGATGCTGCTGCCGGACCCCTAGGAGGAGGGGCAGGGCTTCCTGGATGATCTCTGGAGGGGAGGAATCCGCCGGCCAGAGCAAGAGGAGGAGGCGCCGGCCCTAGAGGAGGAAGAGCAGGAGGCTGTCGTCCTGAGTAGGAGGAGGAAGCGACGGGGAAGCAAGAGGAGGCGGCGTCTGCCACTGCAGGAGGAGCGGCAGGCGGCGCTGCGTGTTGCGCGCGGGAGACGGGAACGAGAGCGGGATCGGGGTGCGGCTTGCGGGAAACAGAGGGGAGCCGGAGCCCTAGCTGAAGAGCTTTGCGAGTTTTAAACCGGGGGGAGGGGCTGGGGTGCGGTTAGGAATAAGAGGGAAAATAATAATTGGTTTTATTATTATCATATCTTTTTTGGGGGTTGTTACATTCTTAGCGGCTCCTTTTGGGAGTCTCTTCATGCGAAGTCGGGTCATGACTTGCTCGTCTACTCGAAAATGTTATTCACGCTTGTGTTCATCTACCTGTGCTTTATATAATTCATTACTGCTAGCAATTTTCTTCCGGATTAATTAATGCAGTTCATGCATATGATGAATGAAGGACTCGGCGGACTCACTAGGACGTGACTCTAAGGCTGTGTTCATTTGGCGAGAATTTGGAGAAAGGAATCCAATTCCTTTGTTCTTTCGGCACTTTTTTAGGATAGAATTGCCCCAAACTCAAAACCCTTAGGTTTTGGATTTTTAAAAATAAGCCTATCCCCAAAACCGACCAAATGAACCGACCACATTTGGTCGGTTTTGGGGCTTTAGGAAAACAGCGGAACGAGGAAAGTGGCTCGAGGAAATCCCGCTTCTTTCTCCTCTCAGGCTACAACGGCGGCGAGGTCCTCCTCCAGCGGAAACGGCGGGGAGATCCTCCTCCAGCGGCGACGGCGGCGAGCTCCTCCAACGGCGAGCTCCTCCATCATCGACTGCTCTATACTCGATCTGGTTCTGTACTCGATCCAGGGAAAAGAGGAACACCCTAGTTTTCTTATTTCCGGTTCTGTAGAATATTCTTTTTAAGTTTATTTATACTTTTATTTACTGCTTATAGCACTTTGGTATTATCAACTAGTCATCGATCTACAATGAAATTTTATTCTTTTAATTACATCTCATTGCCATTAAATCACGGAATTTGAACATATCATGTAAACAAATTTATATTTATAAGAATAGATTCCATTTGAGATTTCTTTGATGATTCCAGCATATGAAGCATATGCTGATTCCGCCATGCAGTTATGTAATTGTAAATATTGGGGTTTTATGTTTCACCATTCCTCTAACCTGATTAACATTTGAGCTCATATGAAGCTTCGAGGGACCATCTTGTAACAAACTTAGGGTTTGCTTAAGGATGACGGTGATTTTCGCGCATCACATTTTTCGCTAATTGCAACACAACTAAGTATATCAATTCATGTCTTTGAATTCCATCCCGCAACCGAACAAAAAAATTGACAGATTCAATTCATGTGCTTGAAAATCTTCCCGCAAACGAACAAAAGAATTGTTTTTGGCCCAATTCCAAAACCTCTGCGCCGTAGGTTTTCGGCCAAAACCAATTTCTTTTTATCAAAACCTACCAAACGAATAGGGGCTAAGGGAACATGGGCAATGTCAACTGACTTCCTAGGCTCATATCCTGACACTATATGAAATGGACTCATGCCAGTAGACCTATTGAGAGAACTATTGTATGCAAACTTAGCTACGAGCAAGTTTGCAGATGTCGGATGACGAGGACACGTCGGTTTGAGTTTTCATGTCGATTTTCTATATATCGGGGGATATATCGGGGATATATCGGGGATATTTCATATATTGGGTTTTAATACTTAATTAATTATATATGTAATTAAATGTTATTTTTTTATACATGTCACGAGAAAAAAATACAAAATTACTTGATTAGTTGAAAAAAATCAACATAAGAAAATCCCCATAACTTCATTAGATCGTTAGATCTTCGGTCTTCTTTCAAATTTTTCACACAACATTTTATTTATCCAACAACATTTTGCATCATCAGTAGTATACTAGTACACAAAGTTATAACTATCACTCAAAGTATCCAACAAAGCATCCACGTAGGCTAATACTCAATTATCATTCAAAGCATCCAACATTTTGTTTATCAAAAGGCACAAAGCAGCAAGGGAACTAAAAAATGAAGCTGGATATACATGCATCATCGATTGCAAAATGAAGTTGGATAGATAACTAGTAATATGGGTATCTCAAATTATTTGTTGACTAGCAAAATTAAAAACGGGCCAAATAAAAATAACAAACAACCACCAAGCAAGAAGCAATGCAAACACCAATCTACAAGGCAGCAAGTAGCAAACAAGGTAGCAGGGCAGTAGGGCAACGACCAACTGGCAATGCAGCAAAGTAGCAAACAAGGCAGGAAGTAGCAAACAACCACCATGCTACAAAACCCACAACCGGCAAGGAGGAGTGAGAGCACCGGCCGAGGGAATGCAGCAAAGGGCAACATATTCTAACAGCCACCATGCGAGCTAGAGTGCCAATAAGGCAACAAGGTAGCAGGGAAGTAGGGCAACGAAAACCAGCAAGCCGTCCAGAAAAAAAAGAACGAAATATGCAGAGCGAGAGAATGAGAGGGGGAGGTAGGGAGAAGAATGCACCAATCGGGAGAGTCGAGAGCCAGCGAGATTGAGAGCACCAAAGAGAAGAGAGAACAACCAGAGTGAGAGCACCAGCCCAGGGAATCGAGAGCACCAACTCAACAATCAGCGAGCACCAGGGAGAACCAGCGGGGAGAAGAAAGAACCAGAGAGAACAACCAGCGAGCTAGAGTGCCGAGAGCGCACGAGAGAGATAACAACCTGCGAGTGCGAGAGAGTCGTGGGAGAGCACCAACGGAGAGCGCGAGGGAGAGCACCATCGGAGAGCGCGAGGGAGAGAACCAGCGGAGAGCGTGAGGGAGAGAACCAGCGGAGAGCGTGAGGGGAGCTAGGGCAGGAGCGACGTAAGGATATGAACTGGGTGGGTGGGGGGAAGTAAGTAGATCGGTTAAATAAATAAATAAAATATAAAACTAAAATATCGGGTTTTTTACCTTTTTTGGGACCGTTTTTTTTCAAAACGTTTTACCCCAAATATAAAACGGTTACGTGTCCTTTTAGACATGTCGGCCGATATCTACAACATTGGCTAGGGGTAACACAGAATCCCAAACCGACGGGTGCTCTCCAACTAGACACCGTAACAAATTCCCTTAACTCCTATTAACGACCTTAGTTTGTGGTGATAAGCTGTAAAAAACTTCAAAGTCGTACCTGTCTTATACCATAACATTCTCCAAAAATAACTCATAAATCGAACATCACGGTCAGACACTATGGATTTGGGCAATTCGTGTAACCGAAAAATGCCTCTCATGAAGGGGCTGCCACGCGAGCCGCACCGACGGTTTTGCGACAGACAATAAATTAAGCCATCTTCGAAAACCGGTTCACCACTACGAAAATAGAATCGTGTTTCCTCAGAGTGTGAGGAAGGCCTAATACAAAATCCATGCTGATATCGACCCAAGGCTGGTGTGGACCGGAAGAGGAGTATAGAGTCCAGTATTTTATTTCGAACCTTTCGCCGTCTAACACGTGTCACAATGTCGCACAACACGTATCACATCCCTTTTCATGGCGGGCCAATAGAAGCGATCCTCAACCAAAGCAATCGTCTTATCTCTGCCAAAGTGGCCAGTTGCGCCACCTGCATGCATCTCCCAAATCAAGAAATCCCGGAAGGACGTCCCGGGGATGCAGAAACGAGACCCACGATATAGGTATCCCTATACAATATCAAACCCTCAGTGGGCTCAGGAGGATCTCTCAAAAATCCGGAATAAATCTCACCAAAATCAGGACAGGTGGGGTAATCACTTGACAGACGATTAAAACTAGTCGTGCTAGCGCTTATTGTGCAGAGTAGAGCTATACATCAACTTAAAACATCGGCATGCTTTTTCTTAACACCCCCGCAGTGTTTGAGAACATAATGAAAGTCTTGTAAGTACTCGACCCACTTGGTATGCTTCTGCCCCAATTTTCGTTGCGAATCGAGATAGCGCAAAACCTAGTGATTGGAGTATAGGACGAACTCCCGTGAGAGGAGATAATGTCTCCAATAACGAAGCGACTGCACCACTGCGTAAAACTCTTTATCATAATTTGAGTACTTCTGTCGGGACTCATTCAGCTTCTCACTAAAGTAAGAAACTGAATGTCCCTCTTGGCTCAGTACTTCGCCTATTCCAACGCCAAATGCGTCGCAAGCTACCTCAAATACTTTAGAGAAATCGGGCAATCTCAGAACGGGGGTCGTCGTCAGTTTTTCCTTGATCTCGGTAAAAGCTCGAGTGGCGGCAACCGTCCACTGGAAATCTCCCTTTCGTAGTCAACTCGTGAAGGGGGACATAATGGTGCTAAAGCCTCAGACAAACCTCCAGTAGAAGGTGGCTGGTCCGTGGAAGCTACGGGCCTCAGTGATAGTGGAAGGAATAGGCCACTCACGAATGGATCAGAACTTGTCCCTGCCAACAGACACATCGAACGCTGATATGATAAACCCGAGGAAGTGCACGGAATCAGTCAGGAAGGTGCACTTCTTCAAATTCACATATAACTTCTTCTTTCAGAGAGTATCGAATACGAGCCTCATATGACTCAGATGTTCATCATAAGAGTGGTTGTAAATCAAAATATCGTCAAAGTAGATGACCAGGAATATGCCAGTGAAGGTTCGGAAGATCTGAGTCATGATTCGCATAAAGGTGTTGGGGGCGTTGGACAACCCAAATGACATGACCAACCATTTATAAAGACCGTCTTTGGTCTTAAAAGCCATCTTCCACTTGTCTCCCTCGCGAACTCTAATCTGGCGATACCCGATGCGTAGATCGATCTTTGAAAATACCTGGGCACCAACCATCGTATCAAGTAAGTCATCCAACCGGGGGATGGGAATACGATACTTAATAGTAATCTTATTAATGTCCCTACTATCGATACACATTCGTCTGCTCCCGTCTTTCTTCAGGGTGAGAAGGGCAGGAACTACGTTGGGGCTTAGACTTTCACGTATGAATTGTTTTCTCAGCAACTCGTCAACCTGCCTCTTGAGCTCAACATGCTCATCTGGATTCATCAAATAATTTGGTAAGTTCAGGAGTGAAGCTCCCGGTGTCAAATCTATGGCATGTTGGATGTCTCGTAACGAAGGTAACTCATCGGGTAACTCATCTGAGATATCCTCACAATCATCAAGAAGTCGCCGGAGCTCAGGTGGTGGCTCAGGAATCTCTATAGGGCTCTCAGAAGCCATGGTGGCTGCCACTACGTAGAAGATACCGACGATGACGTTTTCTCTCATAAACTCGCTGCGACGCAAGATGTGCAGCGACCTAGATGAACTCGTACTAGTGGAGAGTATGACCTTCCTCGTGGATTTCTCCTTGGATTGGGTCGGCGTCAAAGTGATCTTACGACCCTTGTCGTAGAATGCATACATGTTCGAGCGACTGAAACACGTGACATCACGGTCGTAGAGCCAAGGCCTCCCTAATAGAACGTGGGCGACATCTATAGGGATGAAGTCACACCAAACACGTTCCTCTCAGAACTAGGCACCTTTGGGTAACCTGTATAGCCGTCTTATCAACCCAGATAACTCGATAAGGATGGGGATGAGGCTCAGGGATCACCTGCATCTGTTCTAAGGCTCTCTGGGCCACTATGTTCACCCAACTCCCCAATCAATGGCTAACTTGCAGGGACCGCCTGCACTGGGAAAGATGGTATAAAAGATCGTCGTACGACGCCAGTCCTCATCAGTATGTTGAGTATAAAGGAGACGTCGTATAACGCCTAGCTCTAGGGAGCGCTCATCATCGCTCTCCCAACCGTCCTCGATGTTGGCAACAATCTCTTCATCTGCGATCTCCTCAGCATCAGCACTGGTTTCGCCTTATTCAACTAATAAATTTCTCGTAGGGCATTGGGCCGCCACATGGCCCCTACCCGAGCAGCAATAACACTGGATGTTCCTCGACCTGGAGGTCGTGAAAGGTCTGGTGGTGACAACCTTGCCTTTCGTGTTCGCGGAAACACGGGAGAGCCCTACAGGGGTGTTAGTGGTCGGTGGTGGCCTCCTAAATGTGGGCCCGTCTGACCTGGTCGGAGCCTGGCGGGCACCAGCGAGTCGCAGGTATTGCTCATTCTCAAGGGTCATCTGATAATCTTGCTCTATTGTCTCTATCCGGTGGATATAAACTCCCTACGTAACTTCGATCTCAATGACGTACGGAATCGGGAAGCGGTGGCACTAGTCTCCTCTTGTAGATAACTCCTCACTGATAGCTCATCAAAACGAGACATGTACTCGGCTACGGATAGTGTGTCCTGGCGCAACGCAAAAAGCTGATCCAGCAACTGACCCCGATAGGAGGCGGCAAGGTATTTATCCTTCAATTAACACTTCATGTCTTCCCAACGGATAATAGGACAGTATCTATCTCGATGTAGAGATCTCTCTAGGCTGATCCAGAAAATCTTGGCTGGACCGACCAGCTTCATCTTCGTAAATCTAACGCAACATTCGTCCCTCATATCATACCACTCGAAATAGTGGTTCATCTCCTGAAGCCAATCGTAAAGGTCTTCGGGTTAAGCTGCCCTTCGAAGGTGGGGGCATTAATGTGTATGCGACGTGTAATATCGTCCTCTGCGCGTGGTGCTCGACGTGGCTCAGGATATTCATCAAAGCAATCATCTCCTCCGTAGTCATAACAATCCTGGGCTCAATCACGAGGGGTTGGGTGTCGTGGTGGATAGACATAGACGTCCTGAGGGTGGAGAGGTCTATCTGAGACAGGTCCGGCTGACGGCCTCGAATGTGATTGAGGGGTCTCCTCCGGTGTGGGGTAGGCTCTCGCAGTGGGGAGAGCTCTCGTATTGGCTGATTCCTAACGTGCGCATCTTGTGGTGAGAGGGCAACTCGTTCTTCCTCAAAGGGAACGTCGGGTGGAGTGGGCGAGTCTTCCCTGCTTTGGGAAGTGGCATGCTCTCGTTGATCCTCAATGATACCGACGCGGGTGTGAAGATCGCCAAATAAGGCAGTCAATCGATCGAATTGATCTATCATCAACCGTTGAAATTCCGCAGGTGCCATTTCAAAATTGGAGGTGGTGGCTCTCGTTGGTAAGGTTCGATTCAAACATGGACTTACAGTAAGACCTACAACTACGTAACATGCAAGTGGCCCAAACTTGGGCTCTGATACCAAATTTGACCCATAGTAGACTCTGTGACATGGTTGTACCGACGCTAATGTAATCCTAGGTGAATGATGCATGGGTGAATGATGCATGACGGACTCAACGACCCCACCCAAAATGATGCATGGGCAATTTTAATTTAATCCGAAAATAAAACTCAGCAATGATGATCTTAATTCTCTCATTTTATTCTTTAGTTACTATTCCTATGCAAGTACAACTATATTTGTGCAGCAAATACTTTTTACTAAACAAGAAATGTAAATAAAAAGATCTAAGTGTATGGGTGGTTTAGGTTTTGTTCCTTTGGTGGTGTATGCAATTTCCCAAAGTGAACCCGTAACACCACCTCCTGATAAGTACTCGTAGTCTACCACATACAAAAACAACACTCAAACCTTTATCCCACTATAGTCTACCACATAAAAGAAAAAAATGTGAGGTTCAAATTAATGTCTAAGCAGAATGAAAGTAGAAAATAACTTATATAATGTGGATTAAGCGGAAGTTGGTGGGTCTGTAACATCCCAAATCAGATGAGCATAGTCCGATGAGGACAAATAGTGTCTTCAGGGCAGGAAGTTCAGACAAAGATAACTTCTGACAGACTTCTAGGTGAAAGAAGCATGAATAAACTAGATCCCACATTAGAATTGAAGAAAAAGTTACTGTGTTTAGAGCAAGTGGTTAAAGTCTATTAGGAACTCCACAGTTAAGCACGCTTTAAGTGGAAGTAGTTCTTTTATGGGTAACCTTGTGATGCGGAGCAAAGGCGAGGACAAGCTTTGGGCCCAGTCGGGGCTGATTTGGCAACTTTCCATATATGGCGTGCCCGGATCAATGATCGGACTCCGCAGATGTGTCCGTATCCACGCTGCGAATCGATTTGATATATTATTTTACTATGTTTGCATTTATTTTGATGTATTTGGGGGTAGCCTCACCTCCGGCCAATCATAGTCGTTGATGGGGGATGCCCTAATCCTTGTTTTATTATAAATAGATGTGATATGGGGTTGGTCTAGGCATTACAGGTTTTGGAGAAAGAAAATCCCGGAACTCTGCGATCTCCCCACGGTGCCGACGTCGTGGAACCCTAGGTGACGACTCCTAGGCGCCCAAACTCCTCCCCAAGGTACTACCCATCCATTGCCTCCTTCTTCCCCCTCCGAAACCCTCATTCGCAGCCCCACAATCCGCAAAACACTGTTCATCCGCGAACATTGTTCACCCGCGAACACTGTTCATCCGGCGACGATGTTCACCCGCAAGCACTGTTCATCCACAAACATTATTCACCAGTGAAACACTGTTCATCCACCGGCCCTCTACCAATCTCTGCCCACCGTGGATCCACTTCCAAATAGCCTACAAACCCTAGATCAATCCCAATCTAGAGTTTCCAACCCCCGATCCGTTATTTCCACCGTCATACATCCTTCCGTAGCCCGGATCCGTTCTCAAACATTGGATTTGCCCACCCTTAGATCTATTTCCTTGTGGCCGGATCTATCCATTTCCGGCCCGATCTCCCCACTTTCCGCCGAGGACAGCCACCACCACCATTTCCATGCCGCCGGATCCACTTTCGATCGCCGATCTACACTCCCGGCTCCGGAATCACCAGTGCCTCGGTCAGCCCACTACTTTGTGAGTCTTATTTGTATTGGGATATTTTATTCAACACTTTATATTGGATTGGACTCTTGTACTTGTTTGAATATCTTGCATGGTACCTGTTTTTTAGATTATTATTGTGATTTGCAGGGTTTATTCGCCGCGCGCTCTTGCTTTGGCCCTTCACGCGGAGGAAAGCCTAAGCTTGTTTCGCTCTAATTAATTAGCGTTTCTTGCTGTTAATTAACTGCTTGGGATATCATTATTTATTATTCAATTTTGATTTAATCCGTCGGGCTTTGCATAGCATGTGGGGTTAGGTCACGAATTTTCCGGCGCCTATAGATTCGTCCTGCGTCAATTGGTATCAAAGCCGAGGTTGCGCGCACTTTTCGATACGCAGTCGTAGAGTCTATAGGTTTCATTATGTCTAGGTGTCACAATTATTCCTCCCCTCACTTTGGAGGTCTCGAGTCCACTAGCACCCGCTCTCACAGAGCCCCGTTAAGGAGATCTTCACGTTACTACGACGATTATTCTCGATTGCAGCACACCATTTTTAGAGATCGTGTTGACCCACCGACACGAGACCACTACACTAGAGACGATCAGTATAATGATTGTCGTCGTTCATATCCTTGCACGCGAGCGGATCGTGTTGATCCTTCGGCTCGACTTGGTTACCTTAGAGATGACTATTATGAGGATCGTCGCTTTGAGAGAGATCTTGAGAGTCAGTTTCGTACTGTTGCTCGTCCTTTTGACGGCTCATCGAGTCCCGAGTCTTTCAGTTATTGGCTCGTGGATATGGAGTATTATCTTGATCATTTTGAGGTATTCGGTGAACGTCGCGTCAAGTTTGTGAAACTTAGACTTTTAGATCAGGCGAGGGCTTACTGGTCTAGCGTTGAGAGGACCTGTGAGCGAGACCGTCTGCATCGCATCACTAGTTGGGTGGACATGAAGCGTATATTGTGTTAGAGGTATCTTTCGTCGTCGTATCAGACTTGCTTGCTCGACCAATTATTTTCCCTTCAGGAAGGATCCATGTCCGTCGCTGATTACAAGAATCGCTTTGATGAGTTAGTTATGAGGAGCGATATCCGAGAGGACCCAACCATGACCTCTTGCAGATTTCGGTCTGTCCTTCGATCAGACATTCATACTAAGGTGGTTTATCATAGCTCGAAGTCCCTCGAGAAGACGTATCGGCTTGCCCTTCGTTACGAACAGTCTTTGAGATCCGCAAGAGCTGGTCGGTTGATTCCTCACTTTGACTTCTGCAGTACGAGCTCCTCCCACACCGAGGACACCACTTTGCCTATCATTGTTCCATCAGACATGACTGAAGTGATACATGATACAAATTTCTCTCACCCCAGTGAGGTGCTTAACCCAGTGAGTGACTTATCTCTTGTTTCTGACCCGTCTCTTGTGACCCCAATTGAGAGTGAGCCTGAGCGTCCTCTTGAGCCTATAGTGTCGTGCCCTTCACCCACACCACCACTTCTGGCATGTCATGGGTTGATCAGCACCCCTACCCTGAACTCACGCCTTGATACCGCACCCACAGACCCATTCTTGAGCGTAGATATATGCCGCTATCCCATTATCATTACCCTGAGTCACATCGCGACCGAGAGATCAGAGCCTGATGTTGATCTCATAGTGGCTATGTCATCCATTCACGGTGACACTACCCCTCACGATGGTACTCATCTGTAGGACCATGACCCTAGTGACGAGTTCTATGACGAGCCCCCAGTTGAGCCTCCGGATGACCCGCCACATCCTGGTGAAGATGAGATTCAGGTGAGGCGCTTGTTTACGAGTTTCGAGTTATTGACATCTCTTTCCCTATCATCTCTGGCCTTGCCCCAGAGGATGGGTCGTGAGTGGAGTAAGACGTATGTAGGGACTGCTTTGAGCACACTAGAGCCTACTTATATTTTGAGGACCTACGTTATGACACATCTCACTCGTGATGAGTTTTGGGATACACCACCCGCTGACCCACCCGATGAGTTCTTTCTTGTCGAAGACACTCACCACACCCTAGAGTCACGTCCTCTAGTCGGTGTACTCGATTTTCACTCAAGTGGTCGCCTCCTTTGCGATGACTTTTCATACACACCCCCTGGTGAGCCCCCTGACATGTCACGCCCCCTGAGAGACATCTCGCTCTTTACGAGCTCGTATTTGAGTATAGTTGCCTCTCTCGATCATTTAAGAATTCGTCCCACATGAGATGAGTTTTTCTACACTCCTCCGAGAGAGCCTCCTGATAGGTCACCTCCTTTGGTAGATTTTCAAGTGGTTATTAGCCTTTCCCGTAGCGAGTATGTTGTGTCTGTCGTGTCTCATTTACATCATTTGCATGAGTCTGTTGAGTCGTTTCGTCATCATTTGCATGAGTCTGTTGTGTTGTCTGTTCATCGTTTGCATATATATCATGAGTCGGTCCGACGAAGAATCCATAATGATAATAAATTTTGTAAATCACATGCGGATGTTCACTGACAAGTGTAGGTACTTCATGAAGGTGAGCAGGTGATGGTGAGAATCTGCGTTGTGAGGCTCCGTGCGAGGCTTGCTAAAAGCTTGAGCGTTAGGCGAATTGATCCCTATATAATCATGAGACGGATCGAAACAAACACCTATGATCTTGATATCCCTGCAAGTATGGGTATCCACCTGGTATTATGTTGAAGATATGACTCTGTACTATAAACCTCGCGAGTATGTGGACCCAAGCTGTGGGGACTTCCAGTCGCCCACACCTTCACTCCCGTTTCCTTACCACCCTCATAGCCCACCCACGTTTGATGGCCACCACTACTCACCCACTTCTGACACCTACCCACCTGGGGACTCGTCTTCCTTGGTTCAACCCACGGCGTCGCCGATCGCACCGGGATCCACCACTCGTGAGTTGAGCGTTGAGAGCATCACAAAGACCATATTCCGTCGGTACATTCCTACTACAAACGTTGATGACATCTGCATACTTGCAGCAGAGCTTGATCGATTCGCCCCTGGACTTCGACTTCAGTACGACCGTCTCCATTCACCGGAGATGACTGCTTTTCAGTCAGGGGGAGTTGATTTTTGGCGAGGCCACTTTTCAACGGCGACACTTGCACGACCTCTGGGAGGCCTCTTCGAGTTTTACCTGGCATACGACGAGAGAATTCTGACCCCTATTCATCGGGAGATGAATTCTTTCAAGCAGGGGAGATTGATGCGGAGCAAAGGCGAGGACGAGCTTTGGGCCCAGTCGGGGGTGATTTGGCAACTTTCTATATATGGCGTGCCCGAATCAATGATCAGACTCCGCAGATGTGTCCGGATTCGCGTTGCGAATTGATTTGATATTTTATTTTATTATGTTTGCATTTATTTTGATTTATTTTGGTAGCCTCACCTCCGGCCAATCATAGTCGTTGATGGGGGATGCCCTAATCCTTATTTTATTATAAATAGATGTGATATGGGGTTGGTCTAGGCATTGCAGGTTTTGGAGAAAGAAAATCCCAGAACTCCGCGATCACCCCACGATGCCGACGTTGTGGAACCCTAGGTGAGGACTCCTAGGCGCCCAAACTCCTCCCCAAGGTACTACCCATCCATTGCCTCCTTCCCCCTCTGAAACCCTCATCCGCAGAACCACAATCCGCAAAACACTGTTCATACGTGTACACTATCCATCAGTGAACACTGTTCATCCGCGGAAACTGCTTAAATGGCAGTACTATTCACCTGTTAGCACTGTTCATCCGCAAACACTGTTCACCCATGAAACATTGTTCATCCGCCGGCCCTCTACCAATCCCATAACCACCTCCTCCTCCAGATCCGCCACCCCAAGCCGCCGCCTCTCTCCCCACCTTGGACACTTCCAAATAGCCTACAAACCCTAGATCAATCCCAATCTAGAGTTTTCAACTCCCGATCCGTTATTTCCACTGTCATACATCCTTCCGTAGCCCGAATCCGCTCTCAAACATCGGATCTGCCCACCCCTTACCCGAATCTATTTCCTAGTGGCCGGATCTATCCATTTCCGGCCCGATCTCCCGACTTTCCGCCGAGGACAGCCACCACCACCATTTCCACGCCGCCGGATCCACTTTCAATCGCCGATCTACACACCCGGCTCCGGAATCACCAGTGCCCCGGTCAACCCACTACTTTGTGAGTCTTATTTGTATTGGGATATTTTATTCAGCATTTTATATTGGATTGGACTTTTGTACTTGTTTGAATATCTTGCATGGTAGGTGTTTGTTAGATTATTATTGTGATTTGCAGGGTTTATTCGCCGCGCGCTCTTGCTTTGGACCTCCACGCGGAGGAAAGCCTAAGCTTGTTTCGCCCTAATTAATTATTGTGTCTTGCTGTGAATTAATTGCGTGGGATATCATTATTTATTATTCAATTGTGATTTAATCCGTCGGGCTTTGCATATCATGTGGGATTAGGTCACGGATTTTCCGCCGCCTATAGATTCGTCATGCGTCAGGCTCAGTTGGTGATGAGAGTCTGCCTGAAGTCTCTTTAACAAGGAGGTCGGGGGATCGAGCCCCGACCTCAACAACCTATCGGCCCTGTGGTGGAGCCGGGGATGGGTTGGGGTGTACGGCCCGCGGGCCTGATAAAGCCGCCTTGGTGCGACGCCAAGGTGGGCCCCCTGGTGGGACTCTAGGGTGGCAGGCAGGTGTGAGGCCTGTCCTGCATCACATTGTATGAAGTACTCATAGGTCGCCTCAGGACAAGGATACAACCATGAGCTTCAGCTTAGTATTGATTGGGCTAAACTAAAGCGGGCAACTTCTCGGGTATTGTGGGTTGGGTCGTTACATTATCGTCTTTATGAACTGCGAGGAATTGTTTCAACTTTGCGACCATTTTCCCTAATATCTTGGTGGAATTTCTCGTGGTGGATGTAATCTGCAGCTGTTGAGGAAGGGGGCTTTCTGGTGTCTTTGGCTAGGGTGTAAGCATTGGCGTTTGGTTTCCAGTGGACCAAATCTATTTAAGATTGCTTGACAGAGAGAAGTGCTGAGTTATCATGAGAAAAAAAATGTTGAGCGCTTAGGATGAGTGGTCTGTTAAACAAGACACATAGCAAAGACACACAACTAAAGATACATTGTACTAGACACATTAACTAAAGATATATAACTTAGACGTCTTAACTAAAAATTTCTAACAGTTTAATTCCTTTTTTGGTATTCCATTCTTCTTATGTTTGATGTTTTAATCATCTTGCTTTATCTGCAATGATCCTGAATATATTTCCTTATCTAGCTTATACTGCCAGTGTAAAGTAACTCTTTATTTTACTAATGCAAAGAGCGCATTGTTTTGCAAGGTCGCTACTTTTTTTGTTATTTTAATCTATATTTTATTACCATGCAAGAGTTAGCTGATGAATTTGTTTTCTTTATTATGCGATGCATTCAGAGTATTCTCTTCACTCAATATTTCATGTTGCTTATGCATGCTGTGTCTCACGTTCTTAGGCAACCAAGAGACATCTAACACAGCGGATTGAGGGCCTAGATGGAAAACTAGATGAGCAGAAATTGATATCTACAGCAATACGAGACGAGGTTCTACAATTTTGAATCACAAATTGAGGCATAATTTTGGTGGTGCTGAGTTATGCATAGAATCCATAGGAAAACCTTATCTTGTTCTTCTCATTATCAGGTCACACAGGTTCGTGGAAAACTTGATAATATAGGGTTTGACTTGGGCTCTCTCCAACAAATGGTTTTTAGTATGGTGAGCAATTTTCTTCTCGTGGCTTAGTTTATTTTCTACATTTGTTATACCTTTGGTATCATTTCAATCCCCTCTTTTTACTCTAATTATACAGGATGGAAAGATGAGTACAATTGAAAGAAAGCAGGTATGTTTGATATATGCCTGCTTTGTTTGTCATGATTTTAAGTATATTTAGCAATATTTTGTATTTGTAAAATCTGGAAAACAGAAAAATGCAGTTTACACTCAACTTACGGAATGTGTAATGGATAAAGTCAAAGTCCTATTAGTCAGATGATTTATTCCATGATTACTAATTTAATTATGTAAGCAGGCATTTCTATGTGCTGGAATTCTGCACTTATGTAATATATTCCCAGATAAAGATGGAAAAATACGTGAGCTTTTACAGGTTTGTTCACATTCTGCATTTCGTTGTATGAAGTTTCTTTCGAACTTTGTCAAATCTAGTTTTTATATCGATTTAATTTTCTTTTATACTGTAATGTATCACTATTATTTATTAATATTGCTCTATGTAATTAGTTCAGTAATTTCTTTCATTTAAATTTTCACTATCTATTTTTTGTGTGCTTGTGGAAGACTGTCTTTTATTTATGTTTCTTTCATGAAGAGTGCTTCATTTCAAGTACCGGGCACTATGGTATTCTATGACTATTTAGGTGAACAATAATATGCACCAAAAGTCTCTGTTTTCATTGTTAAGACAATTAAAACCTATAAGATTCTCAAACCTTGTTGTTTTTAAAATTATTGTTCAGTGAAGTTTATTTTTTTGAGTTTTTTTAACTGTGTCCTCTTATGTTGTTATTAGATCACTAGAGTAATGCATCCACCTTGAATTGCATAAATAATGTATGATCTAGTTAAGAGAACCAGATTTGCTTAGAAATTCTAGCTACAATTTCTACTAAATCAAATCACTTGGTTTGTATAGAAGTAATGCCTGTGTGTACTCTAATATCCCATGACTAGTCCCAAAGCTGGATGAGGCAGTTGGCCCCCAACATTTACGTCCATTAACATTCAATGTGCCTTTCAGCGTGTGATTCTCGAGGCAACTGAAATTACAGATTATTATTTTGGAAACTTTCATATTGTCTTTATTCATTAGTCTTTTACTATTTTGGGCACGACTCTTTGTAACTATAAATACCCCATTGTTAACAAGAAAAGAGACCAATTTTATATTTTGAAACCCTTGCATTAAGTGTGTTTAATCTTGAAAGAGCTCTCTGTGACTGTTAAAACATGTGTCTTAACAAAGTTGAAAGATTTTGATGATCAGAGACATTCAAAATCTACGTCAGGTGTTATTGAAGCTATGTTGCGTGCTTGTACAATGGGAATTAACAACACGGGAGGGAGTGGCAAATATTTTGGCTATGAACAAGATGCTGTAGGACTTCTTGTAGCTTTAGGATGCATCGAGACATCTCCGCAGGATCTGAATTTCCGCGCTCAATGGTTGGAGTGTATAGATATGAAGGAGATGTGGGAGTGAATTCGCCACATGGTGGAAGCTGAAATACAGTACTCAAAACAGTTATCCGATGAAGTGGAGAAAGTTGTGTTTACCCCACACTTGTATGCGAGAAACTGTGATCCACAACATTGCGAAAACTCGTGACCCAACTAAGAGGAGACAACATAAGCAACAGTATCCGCACGCTATTCCTGACCACATTTGGGTTAAGACATATGAATATTGCTTAGAGCTTATAGTCAGATTGAGAAAAATGAAATTAATAATCTATTCCAAGGGGGAATCCCCTATATATACATCACTGGAGTGATCCCAAATAAGAGAAAAATAAATGTAAATGTTTTCCTGCTGTAGTGCCTCAACAATTGCCCTGAGCTCTGGATCTTGGGTCACCTCCGCCTGTATCTCGTCCAAGGAATCAACCACCGTCCCCGAAACGTGGGTCAGGGTGCTCTCCGGTATGCGTGATAACGCGTCTGCCGACACGTTTTATTTCCCCTGCTTGTAGACGATCTCATAATCGTAGCCCAACAACTTCGTCAACCACTTTTGTTGGAGCGGAGATGCCAGCCGCAGCTCAAGGAAGTGCTTTAAACTTTGATGGTCCGTGCGGACCTTGAATTGTCTCCCCAGAAGATAAGGTCGCCACATGGCTACAGCGTGGAGAATGACCAACATCTCCTTTTTATAGGTGGACAGTCCTAGCGTCTTCGGTGCCAAAGCCTTGCTGAAAAAGGCCAATGGTCGACCTCCTGCATTAGGACTGCTCCAATACGACCCCCGACGCATCCGTCTTCACCACAAACTCTTTAGAGAAATCTGGAAGTGCCAAAACCGGAGTGGTGGTCATTGCCTTCTTCAAGGCCTGGAAGGCATCCTCCGCCTCTGCATGCCACTGAAAGGCATCCTTCTGTAGTAGCTGAGTGAGGGGACGCACAATCTTGTCGTTGTCCTTCACAAAACGACGATAGTACCCAGTAAGCCCCATAAGGCCCAGATCGTCGTGGGCTGAGGCCACATCACCATGTTGGCGATCTTCTTCGGGTCGGCCTGGACCCCGTGAGCGGACACCGGATGTCCCAAGTACTCGACCTCTGTCTGCCCGAATGAGCACTTGGAACGCTTGGCATAGAGCTAGTGCTCCCGAAGTATGGTAAGCACATGTCTGACATGATCAAGATGGTCCTCCCAGTTCTTTCTGTAGATCAAGATGTCATCGAAGAAGATCAACACGTAGCGGCGTAGAAGTGGCCGAAATTCTCGTTCATCACTGCTTGAAAGGTAGACGGGGCGTTGGATAACCCGAATGACATCACCAAGAACTCGTAGTGACCGTCATTGGTGCGAAAAGCGGTCTTGTGAATGTCTTCCTCCTTCATCCGGATCTGGTGGTAACCGGATCGGAGATCCAGTTTGGTAAATAGGCTCGCTCCATGCAATTCATCAAGCAACTCTTCAATCATCGGGATGGGAAACTTGTCCTTGATGGTTGAGTTGTTCAACCCTCAGTAGTCGACGCAGAATCTCCACGAGCCGTCCTTTTTCTTCACCAGTATGATCAGTGACGAAAAAGAACTGGTACTGAGTCGTATGACGCCGGTGGCGAGCATCTACCGAACACTGCGCCCGATCTCCGTCTTCTGAATGTGTGGGTAGCGGTAGGGCCGGATGTTGGTAGGTTCCATCCCTGCTTTCAACTGAATCTGATAATCACGAAATCTCGAGGGAGGGAGGGTGTGTGGCTCCTGGAATACATCCTCGTACTGTGTCAGCAAGGTCTACATCTGCTCGGGTTCCTCGGAGGTGGCCGGTACAGTGGCCATCACTCTTAGGACCACATCCATCGTGATGCCCTGCTCTTCCAATCGCTGCAGGCTTGCGGAGTGAGATCTCCTTGAGTGGGGATGATCGTATGCCGTGCGGGCAATGATCCGTCCCCTGCTGAGTAAACTCCAAAGTCATCCTGTCTCAATCCGTGGTCACCCTTCGCAACTGTCTGAGCCACTGAACCCCAAGGACTATGTCAGATCCCCTAATCGGTAGTAGATAGACATCAGTGTAGCACACATTTCCCTGCATCCGCAACTTCACTCCCTTCAACACCCCCTCACACTTTAACTTGCTGCCATCTGCCACCATGACCTGAAAGGCGGCTTCTGTGTCAACTGTATGTCCCCCTTTCAGTGCCACTGCAGGGTTGATAAAGTTGTGGGTGCTCCCACTATCAATCAAAATAGTCACCCGCTTCTGGCCAATCCTCCCGGCGATGCGCATAGTAAGAGGCGCAGTGCACCCTTCCATAGCTTGTAGAGAGACCCCAAACTCCGCTAGGTCCAGTCCTAACTCCTCATCAGCATCCGTAGGGACTTCCTCCTCGTCCTCTTCCCTCAGCATAAAAACCTGAACCTTTTGGCACCGGTGACCTGGCGCGTACTTCTCATCACAGTTGAAGCACAACCCTTTCTCCTTCCTCGCTTGAAGCTCTGGCCAAGTCAGTCTTGTCACTGTAGGTCGAACTGCCGCTGGTGGGTCCCTCCAGCCCGCCACTGGGGCCGTCGGAGCCCTCGTCGTGGTCCGGTTTCTCTGGCGGTTGAAATGCTCCTCCTGTATCCGTGCGAGGCTGATAGCATGGCTCAAACTGTAGGGCATGTAGGCATGAACCCATTCTTGTCATGGCGTCAAGGCGCACCAAGGAGAGCGTCGGGCGCCTTGACGCGTAGGCTACAAGGCGGACGCCTAGGCAAGCAAATGCCAGACGACAATTTTTTTTTTAAAACAAATGAAGACTATAGACAACGGTTATTATAATAACCACTGTCTATAGTCCTCTGGCTAGACAGCGGTTATTATAATAACCGTTGTCTATAGTGACTGCCTTGTTTTCAATAGTGACTGCCTTATTATAATAACCGTTGTATCATTCCTGGTACAATAGACAATGGTATATATAAAAACCGTTGTCTATTCGAGTATAGACAACGGTTTTTATATAAACCGATCTCTATTCTCCTATTTTTTTTTAAGAAAATAAGGCCCCTGTCGCTTTGATTTCAATTGGGCGCCTGGACGCCTAGGCGACGCCATGACAAGAATGCATGAACCTCATCTCGCAAATGCTCCTTCAGCCCGGATATAAAACAGTTAAGTACAGTTTTCTCCTCCCAACTGACCCGATTGGCCAGCTTCTCGAACTCGGTGCGATACTCCATCACCGTGCCCTTCTGTCTGAGTTTCTGCAGCATGGCTTCCACATCCTCATAATCTAAAGGGCCGAAACGGGCCGTAAACCCATCCACAAACTCGGTCCACGGCGCGTATACTTGTCCCCTCAAGAACCACTTGTCCCCTGATAAGTGTCCTCCTCCAGATGGAAGGCTGCTAGTTGCACCCACTGCTCCTCGGGTATCTCTTGGTAAGTAAAAAATAATTCCGCCTTTTGCACCCACTCCAGCGCATCTCCCCCGTGGAACTTCGGAAAATTCATTCGAGTTTTTTTCGGTTGCATGTATGGCCTTTGATTCCATTGGCCATTTCCCTCAGGCTCCTGCCCTGGTGCTACTGGTCGTCGGTGCTCTAACTGCGCCGCTGGAGGTCCATGTGGTCCGGGGTAGTGAGTCCCCCCCCCCCCCCGCCCCCCCCCCCCCCCCCGTCCATCTCCCATCTGCTGCCCTCCGCCTTGGTGTATGACTGTTGGTGGCCTTTCATAGCCCCGATTTCCATGTTCAAACCCAGTAGGAGGTCCATAAGCCCTTGGAAGTGGTAGAATTCCGGCGACACCCTCAATCGGAGCGCCCGACACCCCATACGGTCGAGGGTAAGGCGCGGTGTGCCCGACGGGCCTCCACGCAGTCGGAAAAGTCCCCCCACAGGGCGAATATTCGGCCGAAACTGCTGCAGAGCCTCCCGACACTGTCGTTGGTTCCGCCGGCCTGTACAGGGCCGGGCGGCTTCCGCCGCCTCCCCAGCCCCCTCCCGATGTCAGGACTGCCCCGGACGTGCCTTCGGTGGCTTCCCCAGTCTCCTAGGTTGATTCCCGGTCCCGCGGAACCCGTCGTTCTCCGATCCGGCTACATGAAGCCGATCGGTTCCGTGAAAAACTGTCGGGGTCTGCACGTTAGAGAACTCCCCTTCCGACCCTTCATTGCTTATGAATTTTTCTTTCAGGCTTTGTGTGAGGAGGGATTTGATCTCCTCTAGGCGCGTATCCCACCGTTCTTCGAGATTTTTTGTGGAAGATTTGATTTGTTCTTCGATTGCCGCCACCGTGTACGTCAATCCCACGTAGTTTTCTTCTATGGCAGCCAAGCGCGCGTTCTCGGCCTCGGAGCGCGTCACCATGGTCGCAGGAAAGATGCTCTGATACCAATTGATATGAATTTGCAAGAGAGAATGAAGAAAGAGGGCGAAACTAGAGAAGAGAGAAAAATTAGGGTTTGGAGAAGAAGGGGGAAAAATACCTGAAGGAATATTCTTGATAGCCGTCTTAGAGGAGCCCCGGGCCTATTAATACCCGGGGCAAGAGCGGGCCGGCCGACCCCCTCAAGTAGGGGCTGAACCAGGGTGGTTCAGCCCCTATTCGGCCCTTTTAATGATTGGGGGCTGAACCAGATGGTTGCAGCCCCGTTGCTTTGCGCGTGCTCCTTTAGTCGCCGAGAATATTTATGCCCCGAGAACCTTAGCGCATGCGGGGGCATAACAATATACACTTTGATAAACCTCTAAATAAACTCTATTATAAACCCCTAGATAAACACTTAGATAAACCTCAAAGTAAACCCATAAAGCACCCCCTAGAAAACATATAGATAAACATGTATTCAAACCCCCTAAATGAACACCTAGATAAACCCACCCTATATAAAATCTTAGATAAACTGTAGATAAGATCATAATTAAACCACTAAATAAATTTCTAAATAAACCTTTAAATAAACACAGAGAACTCCTAGATAAATAATTAGATAAATTCTAAGGTAAATCCTTTAATGAACCTCTACTTAAACAGTCAGACAAACCCAAAACAAACCCTTAAGAAAACCCCTAGATAAATCCCTAATTGAACTCCAATATAAACTCCTAGATAAACTTTTGGATAAACCTCTATATAAACCCCCTAGATAAATCTTTAAATAAACTCATAGACAAACCTCCTAGACAAACCGTAAGATAAACTCCTAGATAATCCATTTAACGAGCTCTTACATAATTCCTTAAATAAATTCATACATAATTCCTTAAATAAATTCATTGATGTCGATAACTCGTCTATTGAGTAGATTTACTTAGCACTAAGCTCCTGCATGTTGATTATTAAAATAACATTTTATATTTTATGGCAACATCTCTTTTTAAAGTTGATTATAGACAAAAGAATTCAATTATTCTAACTTTTTTCCATGTTCTCGTAGCTATTCTTTGGCTCGAAATATAATTTTTTTGTGCAGGGATGCCATTTGATTAATATATTTGAGCAGTTCAAAACTTGCTTCTCTCCACTAAGCCAAAATTAACCATCTCATAATTGAAAGGATCACCCATGCTTATATACATTCCCCAAGATCTAATTCCATTTTTTTTTCAGAAATATAAGTAAATATTTCAGCAGAAAAAAAAGAAATATATAATTGCATCAATGCTTGTAATATTTGAAGCATCAGAAACACGTAAATCTAATAACATATATTGCAACATTTGCCACAGATTATAAACCGCATAAAAACTTATGTGCCCAGGCTTCCCGCTGGAACTGGCCCTACTTGATGGTTAGGCTGGGGGGACTCCAGAAAAACATTTTGTTTGGAAGACCCATCCTTCACTCTAAGATCTGCACATTTAATTGGTTTTTATTCACGGTTGTCATTGGATATCATCAAGCCGATTCAGTCCCTTTTCAAATTCAGCAAACCATAAAAGCAATGAAAAGGCGATTGATCGATTAATGAAGAAGCTCAATCTCTCACCTGATACTGCAAGCGGTTCTTGTAGTAACGCAGCTGCAGCTGCGGGGAAGAAGATGGACATAATGGATGCAAAGATGATGATGAGAGGAGGAAGGAGATCAATGCTGCTTCTGCTCTTTGATGCCATCTCTTATCTTCTTCTTCTGTTAATGTCTTTTAATTTTGAACGATGATATTCAATTTATAGAGAAGGGCAGGTTATGAAGACATCTTCTGTAAATTGATTTCTTGACTTGCTCAAACTTGGAATGAGTCTTTCTGACTTCATAAATTTGTCTAGGTAAAATGGTTGAATATATATACCAATAGAACAACGCATGATATATTTGTATGTGATTATATAATTGGTAAAATAACGAAGGAAGCATCAATAGCATAAGAGAGAGAAAATGTGTACGAAAAGATTTTCAACATTCCTCATTTCTGCAACGTTAAACTCCACACTAATACCTCGATTAAACTCTACACTAGTACGAAAAGTAGCACATACTCTCAAATTCTAAACCTGATGCATTTTGCTAATAGTTATTATTTGTTTTCCCATATTGGCTTTGTTTGAAATTCTCACAAGGGTGTATTAGAATATTGTCCGCTTACAGCAGTTTACATTTCACTTTATTTTCCATTCCTCTTCTAAATTGTGAATTCGGGAGATTGGGCATTCCTAATGTTTCTTGGGCGCTTATATGCAAAACAATTTCGAAGCAAGTGAGTGCTGAGCAATAAATCTATAATTAGTATTAAGAAAATAGATTCACTTTCAAAATGAATATGAATCTCGATGATTTGTATCTATACTATATTAAAAAGGAAAACATGTCTTCGGTTAAACATTCAATATGATCATTATACCTTTACAATTTTTTAAAAATTAAAAAAGAGAGGAGAGAGAGAGGAGAGAGAGGAGAGAGAAGAGAGAGGGCGAAAGAGAGAGAGAGAGGAGAGAGGGGAGAGAGATGGTCATTGTTGCGGGTCGCTCGGGTGCTTTGGTAGACCGGTCGAATTGAACCACCTTAGCTCGGAAGCGAACCGAGCGCGCAAACAGTCAAAGAGAGATTCGTTGAGTACACTGAGACTTTTAACGTGGAAAACCCGGAAAGGGTAAAAAACCACGCGGCCGGAGTTGTGCCAACCAAATTTCACTATCTTCTGAGGGGTTACAGTCAGGTATTTAGAATTCGAGCGCGACAGACCGTCGCTCGTTACAATGATAGAGAGAGGGAGAGTTCCGAAGGTGACATGCCACCTCTCGGAAAACTAAGTCTTTTTCCTTCTGAGAACGGTGGGGGAACAAAAGTGAGAATGTTGAGTCGCCTTTCGGGAGAACAAAAGTGAGAGTGCTGAGTCGCCTTTCGGGAGAAAGGAAATCTTCAAGTCCACGAAGGAGATCTTCAAGTGCCGAAGGATAATTCCGTGGAAATCTTCAAAGGAGCTCTCCCGGGTCCAGAAGGCAAGGTCCCCCCAAATGAAGATTCTGGGCTCCTTTTATAGCTTTGGCCGGGGGTAACCCGGTAATTTTGCCGTCGTAACCACCTGACGGCCGAATCACGCTGGCCGATTTGGAGCACACGGATCGTCATTTTTCGTAAATGACCGTCTCACCCCTCGGGCAGTTCGGGCAGTTTTGTTGAAGGTGAAAAAGGTGACAAGCCGTTCCTGCAATCTGAGAAATTAGAAAGACAAAAAGTAAGCGTGCCCGGAATGTGAAAGTGCTCTGAGCGCGCTCAGAAGCGCTCTGAGCACGTAACGAACGGGGAAGTGTTCTGAGCGCGCACGGAAGCGTCCTGAGCGCACAACAAACATGAGAGCGTTCTGAGCGTGCTAGGAGGCGTTCTAGGCGGAATCCGGAACCCGAAGAGCGGGCGGCGAGTCAGAAGAGGGGGGATTTGCCCTAACCCCACTACGGGGGAGAGTGGCTTGGCCGCACCCTAAGGGGGGCGCGGCGCGGCCGCACCCGAGGGGGGTGCGGCTTGGCTTGGCCGCACCCAAGGGGGTGCGGCTTGGCTTGGCCGCACCCTAAGGGGGGCGCGGCGCGGCCGCACCCGAGGGGGGTGCGGCTTGGCTTGGCCGCACCCCACATGGGGTGCGGCCGGGCCGCACCCAAGGGGGTGCGGCCCCCACGTGTGGTGCGGCTTGGCCGCACCCCACACGGGGTGCGGTTTGGCCGTACCCCCACTATGGGGGGTGCGGCTATTCGCACCCCATTAGTGGGGTGTGGGCTAATCGCACCCCACTAGTGGGGTTCGGCTATGGCGGCGCGTTCCGTGCGTGTTCTCGCACTGGCGATTGGCGGCGGAAATGGCGGGTTCGGTTTCTCCAACTCGAGCGATCATGCGTTGACCGTTGGCTCCACCTCTCTTTAGCGGAGTTTTCTCTAGACGCACCCCAAGACCTTTATGGATGTATAACAGTCATCATAATTTAATTATTTATATTAATTTATTAATATATATTTCAATTTGTTTAATATAAATTTTTATAAGGTTATTAACCATCGTTAACAAAATTTGCGAGCGGCGGGCGCGGCATGGGCGAGATTTGTCGGGGACGAGGTACTGTTGCGATTGGCCGTAGGGGCGGAGCCCCGTGTCTGTCACTCGTTATTTTGAAATGTTCTGTATATGAGCTCATCCCACTTCTGTTTTTCCTCTCCTTTTTCATTTCCATTTTTTTAGGTACACATACCACGATAGGTCTTATTTTTTGTATAATCTAAATTGTTCTTTATGTGGCATCCGTGTCAATTGACTCTAAGAAATTAAGTCGATATTTCCACATATTACATGTAACATAGGAGAAGCTTGAGTGCAAAGTAGAAATTACTATAAAATAGTGGTAGCGTATTATTTATGTTTTCCTTTTAAAGGTTTTTTGTGTGTTGCTATCGTTGTTCTCTTATTTTGAGCTAGTGTTTTGAGCCAACACAAATGTTTCAGGAGGGCCCAAAGCGTACTGCTAACTTGCGAGGTTACATAGGATCTCCGGAAGAATCTGGAGATTTAAAGGTCTATTGTAATTTATTCTTTATGCTTGATTATATTCTCCATTTATGCATTTTAGTATAAGTTCAATAATTTTGATACTTGTTTTATGTGTCCAATTTCATCTTAATAGGGTCTGAAACACTTACTGCAAGCTATGGACGCTGGAAACCTGGATAATGGCAATCTGGAAGGATTATAACCAAATAATAAAGTTTCAAGGTTTGAGCTTACCTCTATTTGTTAGATATTTGGCCTCTTTAACATAATTAAAACCAGTAATTACTTATCATTAACTTAGTTAAATTTCTTTTCAGTATATTATGATGTGCTGATTCTCTTTCACGTAACTTATTTACACTCTTGTTATTCCGACATTGTTCTTTACTCCATCTATTTTTCTTCCTGTTTGTCACATTAAATGTTTTTTACTTCTATTATTAGTGCCACCACTTCCTTTACTGGTTTTATTATTATTTTATTTGGCACTATTCCCACAAGTCTTTTATCATCATCATAATTAACATTAAACCTTTTCTTCTCAAATCATTTTATCCAGTTAGGTTCTTTTTCTACTCTTTTATATATTTTTAACACAAGTCGAATTCTAATTATTTTATTTCTATCATAACTCTTATACTGTCTTTTCTTAATTTATCGTTCCCACATGTTATTGCATAATATTTTTCTTACGTCCTTTCCAGTTGTACTGCTCTCATTTCCATTGTACTAATCTTGATTCACTGTGAAAATTTGTGATACAATAAACCTGCATAGATTTATTACTAATATTATATCACCAAATCGAAGGGGAGCCTTGGCGCACCGGTTGAGGTGTTTCCGTGTGACCTTGAGGTCACGGGTTCGAGTCCTGGAAGCAACCTCTTGCAAAAATGCAGGGTAAAGTTTTCCTACATTTTACCCTTGTGGTGGGACCCTTCCCCGGTGTTGTAGTGGTGTTGTAGTCAAACGAGGGCTATGGGAACAAGGTTTTTTTTGGCTCGGATTTGGCTGTTGCCAGAGCAGGAGGTTGTCACGACAGGAGCCGATGAAGCTTGAGCACCATCAGCAGGATATCTCTGATGGCAACGTTTCTCTTATCAAAGCTGATCTGCGTCGATGTCACAATGGTGGTCATGTCCATGTAGGAAAGGGTTCGACGCAATGGTTGGAACCCGGCAATCGAATGAGCGAAGGACGGAGTGGTGTGTTAGATCAATTAATATGAACTAGAACCAAAGATCGCACCAAATTATATATATATACTAATATATAAAGATATTAAGTTATGGTGTAACCCGGTCCACCAACGAATATAAGCCGTCGGATGAAGATTCAAATGATCTTATCCATTCGCTGGTGGTCTGCGAATAGCCTTTCAGTTTTGCGTTGGTTGGCTATTCGCAGACCACCATAGTCTGCGAATAGCCAAACAGTTTTGCGCCGGCTGGCTATTCGCAGTCCACCTGCATAGAGTTTTTTTTCGAAAATTATAATAAAATACCGTATAAATAATTTAAAAATTGAAAAAAAAAATTTATTAAAAAAAAAAGGCAAAAAATGATATAATTTTAAAAAATAAAATTATTTAAAAAATAAATTAAATCAAAAATTTAAAATAAGCCCGCCGATTGAGGGCGGGCGAAGCACGCCGCCGTAGGACGGATACTGTCGCGCGGGGCGCGGGGGGCCCCGTGCACTGTCACTCGTATATATATATATATAATGTACATGCATACATACATGCATACATTCATGCATATATATATGTATAAACTCGAGAGAAGCTCTCACTAAATTGTTGATGGTCAGATCACCCAAAGGGTTCCTCTCCAAAAATAGTTACAAAAGACAACCTGCAGGTCCATGTTCTTCTCTTGCAGCTGCAAGAAATTCCGCCCAGGACTGTGTATCATAATCATGCATAAATATTTGCAACTTTGGGGAGAAAGGGTTTTGCTCTCAATTCCGGTTTCCAATTTTGATTTTCTGTTGCCTAATCCCCTAATCATTCTAGTAATGTTTACTTGATGTTTGGAGGGAAATAGAATCCATCTTCCAGTAGAATGAGCGGCCTGCACTAAATAGAATCTCCATTTTCATCTCTCATTTTCTTATTCTCTTTCTTCTTACTATGATTTTCTGATCAGCTGTTCCTCGTAATAGCCGGTAACATTATCTCGTCGTCTTCTCACAGGCAATTTGTGCTTCAACATTTTTCCATCACATATTTTGTCTTGGAACTCGCCGAATTAATTCTTGTGATAGCATTTTTGTGATTGTAATGAAAAAACTAGTCATCACTAAAAGAAATTTCTTCTGCAGGTATTCTTCTATCAAATGCTGAAAAAGGAATGCTTCTTCGATCAGATACTACAAGTTATGTATCTCTCCACTTAGTGTGGACTGTTGGTAACAGTTTAAATGGTTCTGAATCCACTCTACTTTGTACTTATTTCCTCCTGCGATTAAATCTAAGTTCATGTTTTTTGTGTGTATGTGTGTGAATTATATATCATTCTTTTTTCAAAGACTTAATACATTTTGTAAGAAATCCGGAATTAGCATAGAAATCTCATTCAGAAATTGCGGACAGTTAGCTAGTGCGGCAAATTCTGTTGCGAAATCGATTGTAAAAGAGGGTAAATCGGCCGAATAAGGAATTACAATCACATAGAACACAAATTTATGGGGCTTCTTTGGTTTAGGGTCTTTCGCGGTGACAAATTTAAACACGACGAAGAGGAAACATGTTTAATGGATTGTTGGCTCAGGAATTGTCTTTCAGTTTGCGTGTGCAGTTCACTTAAGAAATTATCAGATTATTCTATAATATATTGTGTAGTATAGTAACACGGGTATCGTAACATATTCTATAATATATTGTATAGTAACACAGGTATTGTAACATATTCTATAATATATTGTATAGTAACACGGGTATTGTAACATATTCTGTGCAGGTGTATAGTAACACGGGTATCGTAGCCATATTTATTTGTTGCACTTCTTTATCTTTTGAAATTACATATACTTCTTCTAGGAGTTTATATTTGAAAACATGCATACACAATATCTCAGTTGAGCTCTCCTTTAAGGTAGTGAGTTTTGGGACTGGGCTCGGTTCTAAATTCTAAGTCCGGGAGCCGTGCTTTTCTACCGTGTGGAGGAAACAACGATTGTGATCAAAACTAAAAAAAAATCAGAGGGGAGTGGTGTACCCGTTTGGTAATTGAGCAAGAGGGGAACCCGGAGTCCAGGGCCTTGACGCAAAAACTTCGCCCTTTATGGTGGTATTTTTGTGCATGAATGCTATATTCTGTGAGGAGATTGTGTAATTTCAAAGATAGAGGATGTAATCTGTAATTCTTGTCATTCTCTGGGGAGAGATCTGCCTTGATTTTCTTCCATGTGCATGCTATTTAATTCTCCTGTGTTTCATGGAGCTTTGATTCTTGAATAAACATATAATTTACAGGGGGAGTTTTTGTAAATTCAAAAGTGTGAGGGCTGCAACTTGTTATTATACTAAATTTCACATAAAGTTTTGGTAATTATTCCTTTATTAACATGATTAAAATTGGTGCTTTGTACATGAATGTAAGTGCATGCTATTGTATACTCGCTCATCAAGCAAAGTCACGGTAATTGCGAAGCCTATGAGGGCTTTTGCTTCCATAATCTCCGTAGGGGGTAGGCAAATAATACTACGGAAAAGCGCTAGGATCGTTCAAACTTGTAGGCTCCGTTTGTTTTGATGTTTTTTCTTCATTGGAGGTGGGGGAAAATGTCAACGCTGAAAAAAACCGTTTGGTAAAATTCTTTTCTCCATTCTCACAACTCTATTCCCACCGTTCTCATTTTCAACGCTCCAAAATATCACCGCCGAAACAAACTGAGCGAAAGTCAAGAAATCATCGCAATATAATTTGAACAGTGAATGATTTTCTTTCATGTAGGAATACTTTTTTTTATTGTATATATTTTTACTATACTATTTCTCCCTTATATATGTTTAATTATTTGTTTTATTTCTACTTCATTTCTCCTATGTATATTTGAGTGTTGTTAACTGCAAACCTATTATGGCTAGGTGCAAACCGTCCAAAAAATACACTAATAAATCTGATTAAAATAATCAAAAAGCTCTTATGGCTAGGTGCAAACCAAATGGCCTTTTTCCCGATTCTACCACTCTTGGAAATCACGAGCCCCGCTAAACCCCGGCTGCCTCCGCCCTCCACGCTCTGCATAGCAGACATCTCCGGCGGAAGAAGGCCCCTCTGCAGCCGACGAATCCTCCAATAGCATCCCCGACGGAGGCCGGCGAGTCCTGAAGCATCGGAAGCGTAGGCCCGGCAGTAGGAGACGGGAGAGTGTCGTTGTTTGCCCGCTGGAACGCAGGAAAGTGCGAGCTCTGGAACGCCGAAGTTGAAGATGGACCGGTCTGGTTGTTGCTGGAGATCGTTCGTGACTTTGCCGATTCCGCTTCCCCGTGCTAGCCCAAAGAAAAAGTGTCATGTTCTCGATTCCGCTTCCCTGTGCTAGCCCTAGCCGTTGCACGATTTCATGAACTTCTTGCATGCTTTTGTTTCACTATTAATGTTGAATCCTTCTTCCTACATTTCCATGGTATGACCGAGCCGATCTCCTTTTTTTCCTTTGATTTCGAGTTCGCCTTCCGTTCAGATTTCTTCCCGTTTTGATTTCTTTTTGGATTTATTTCTTTCCGTTTTGATTTCATAGACTTTTCCCGTATTGATTTCTCACAAAACATGTACATCTTCTCACAAAATCGTTCAGATTTTTTCTGGGTTTTGATTTCTTCTCATTTTGACAAGAATGGAAAGAATGATTTTGGACTAACACTTTTGACATGAAAAAGAATGACTTTGGTGTGCTAAAGTTTTGTATTAAAATTGATTTTATATAGTAATTAGTATAATATTAAATATTGAAATGATATTTATCTATTTTTTATCTTTTATTTTGGTTTGAACATAACAAGTTGGTATGCACCTAAATTATTTCGGTTTACACATAATCGTGATTTGCACGTAGCAAAAATGAATTTGCACATAAAATTACTCATATATTTTCTCTATTTAATTTACATTAATTTAGATTATTTCGTTGTGTTGAAGATCTATAGATCTTATTTGTTACAAATTTTGATTTCACTATGAGCCCAGCTCGGATTTGCCCGGTTTTTCAAACATGTATGATAAATCTCACTATGAGCCTAAAGATGAAGGAGGGTATGCCGCGTATCGTATCAACAAATTTTTGCGATGGCTAGCTAGTCCTTAAAGTTAGATAGAAATCATGTCCGAATTAAGACGAATTCGAATTAAAAGCTTTAGTTTTTTTAAACATTAGTTTTCTCTATCTCTCTCTCTCTCTTAACACTAATGATGCTTCTTTCATTATTTTACCAATTATATAATTACATTGCATACAAATATATCATGCATAATTATTTTATTGGTATACATTCAACCCTTTTACCCACACAAATATCTATGAAGTCAGTAAGACTCCTTCCAAGTTTGAGCAAGTCAAGAAATCATTATCTTAATATAAAGAGATATATATATTAGTGCTGATCAAGTCAAGATATATATTCTTATCCACAGCTTATAAATTCCTTAATTAATTATAACCATTAATCATCCAAACCACTCCTGAAAGTCAGCATAATTACGGGTCCCACCCCCTCTATCTTTTGAAATTACATAAAACTCCCCTAGAGTTTAAATGTAAACTTGCATGAGAAGTATTTTTTATAATTTCAAACTACATAAAACTCACCTCCGAGTTTATTACATTAACAGAAGAAGAAGAAGAAGAAGCAGCTAAGAAATTACTTCCATTATCTTCAATTATCTTTACTTCCATTATCTTCTTTCTCCTCCTTTCTCCTCCTACTCATCATCTTTACTTTCATTATCTTCAATTTCAGGTGAGAGATGGAGCTTCTTCAATTCGATTCATTAATCGATCGATCCGCCCTTAATTATTTCATTGCTGCTTTTATATTATTTTGCTGAATTTGATTTGTAGTCCAAATTAAAGGGGATTGAATAAAAAAAAAAACTAATCAACTGCGCAGATGTTAGAGTGAAGGATGGGTCTTCGAAACTACGAAATGTTCTTCTAACCTTGTTCTTCTTCTTTTTCTGCTGAAATATTTACTTATATATTTCTGAAAGAAAACAGACATGGAATTCGATCTTGGGAAATGGCTAATTTTGCACAGTGGAGAGAAACATGTTTTGAACTGCTCAAATATATGAACCAAATGCCATAGAAAGAAAAGTTAATATAATTCAATTCTTTTGTCTATAATCAACTTTAATTTAAAAAGAGATGATGCCATAAAATTAATAGAAAAATGTTAGTTTAATAATGAACAGGAAGGAGCTTATTTAGGCTGCGTTTGGGGGGGACTTATTTTTATCGGTCAAGCGGTTACGACCGCATGAATCGGACCTTAATTAAGGTCCGGTTCATGCGGTTGTAACCGCTTGACCGGTAAAAATAAGTCCCCCCAAACACAGCCTTAGTGCTCAGTAAATCTACTCAATAGACGAGTCCTCGACATCATGGTCTCAACCGCTATAGAATCACGTGCAATGGTGTGATCTCAACAATTTGTGTATAGAGGGCGCAAATGGCGTAAGAGTACCAGCGCAAATTCTGGAAGATTCTCTTTTCCCCTATAAATAGAGGTCAGGCGGGGATCAGGCGGGCAGCAATGAACTCTAGTGATCAGCCTGTGGTTAGCAGAAGGCTGTCAACAACTAGCGCCCAACGGTAACTGCGGTTAAGTTCAAGTGTGTGACATGTGCGGTTAGAAGTGTTTTGTGTGAAGTTGTAACACCCAAGCTTTCAATTGTACATGGTTGTGAATTTGATTTGTTACCTTAATTTGTAATCTCTTAGTAAGTTATAAAAGAATTTGTTTGTCTCTTCTATTGTTTATGTTTGTGCCCACTGATATAAGTTTCCAACAAATATAGGGTTGTATCATCTCCTACCCCTTCAAAAACAAACCTTATACTACAGATTGGAGTCATCAAAGTTTTTTGTCAGAAATGGAGCCAGCGACCTCATGGACAAGCGAGATCTACTAAAGATCATAATGACAGAGAACTTTAATAAGGTTTAAGCAAAGATATATGAATATTGGATGATTGATCGAATCATGCGGCAAGAATATATAGAGAATAATATTGCCTCCTCATTTGGGTAGAAGCATAGACAACCCAATTGTTATCAATGAGGTACCTTTCCCAATTAATCTTCATTGTACACAACATGAAAAAAATATGCGTAGGGCGGTCACCAACGATAGTTCATAACAATCACGTTCATGACCGCAGCCGCCGCGTCAAACGGAGCCCGAGTCTTTAATAGTTTTGCTACTGAATTATTCAAAAAGTGTGCCTATCTTTACAAGATTATCATTTTTGCAATTTCACATGTAATTTCATGAGACTCGCATGTTTTCTATTTCACAATTAACCATAAAAAAAAATAGGCTAAAGATGGTGAAGAAAGAGAATATATATTGTATTTTAAGAACAAAAAGACAACTATTTTAATTTAATTGGCTAGAGATTATATATATATATATATATATATATATATATATATATGGATTTTTAAAAACAAAAAGACAACCATTCTAATTTAATTAATTGGCTAGAGAAGTGGTCTCATATCACAGGAATCTTCTCATTATCGTACAGCAGCAACATTATCCAGTGGAGATCGTATCTATGAAATTTTGATTTTTATTGAAAATGTATATTCCTTGTTCCTATATATATATATATATAGAGAGAGATATTTTTAAATGAAAATCCGCATCTGTTTTCCCGTATTATTTTAATAACTAATTAAGATTTATATTCTGCATGGAATCATTCAAAGTAGTTGCCATCCAGCATGCAGTGCTGGCGAATAGAGACCGTTGATTGAACTCAAGCTTGAGGAATGTATGGTATAGGATCATTTTGGTCATGTTGACCAACATTCTGTTAAATGAATGATCCTGAGCCGTCCAACGCACCTGCAATTAAGGCTCTGTTTGGGGTGATAGAGGAGGTGGAAATTTAAAAGCGGTGGTGAGAAGGAAGAAAAGTAGACGACCGTGAGTAATCAAGAGAGTTGATATGAGCAGTCCAATTCTCGCTATTCGCACCCCAAAAAACTGTAAAAAAAACTCATTATATTCGTAGTCCAATTCTCACTAATCGTACCCCATCGAAATACAACAAGTTATTTACAAGATTTGTTCACAACATGTTTATAATAAAGGCAAACATCGACACGCAGGCCGGCCACACATGAAAACAGTAAACAAATCAACTCGGCCTTCGAGGGCCAGCTCAGCACAGCACACCACAGCAGCAGAGGATTCAGCCTGCTATTTCCCGCTAGCCTCGCCAGGACCTGTACAAACAAATCCACCAAGCGGTGAGAAAACAAGTAAACGGCCAACTTTAGCTGACCCAGGCTTATAACGACCCCACCCCATGCTCGGGGCAGCGGTGCTCCTTCCCTGCAGGCAAGCTACAGCAGTATATATTTCACATGTGCGTTTAAGCACCGCATAGAAACATTCATCACACGGTGACATCAAGTCACGCGCTTTGTGCACTCACGGCACGTCATCCACAAATCTTTTTTCAACTTGGATTCACATTATGAGCTGCGACCGTCAAGGCTGGACATGCTTCTCAAAAATGAACACCAACCACACGTATTATTTTATTTTAAAAACCTAAAGTCAAAACTGCCTGCATCACTGATGACGTAATATATCAGACTTGCAAGAAATGAAGAACATTCGTAGAAATAGTCCAGACTGTGTACTCTATATATATAAATCGATGCATCAACGAAATTAAGTACGTAAGAAGATTATAGTTGAGGCAGAAATTTTTTAAAAATATGGCGTCGCAGAGCAGAAGAAGCGCCTCCGTCATCTTCCTCATCTTCGTCTTTGCTTCCGTTATCCTCATGGCTTTCGCCACAAATACCGCAACAGCGAGGCTATTATATGATCGCACGCCACGATCAGCAACGGGTGAGGAGCTGCTCCTCGTTTTATTTTTACATAAGCTAGCTTCCTCGTACAATATTCTTCTCATCCATTTTCAAGGGAAAACAAAAAAAAAAAGGTTTTTCCTGCTATTAAGGCTCGGCTTGGCACAGAGGTGATGATCAGGAACGCGATGGTTATGAACGGTCTTTCGTGAACATCCGACCTGATCACCCAAGGAACTTCACTGATCACTTATATGTTCAAAACTAGTTTTATTTTCTAGGCGGCGGTCATAACCCTTGTCATACCAATTAAACATACATTCTATGACGGTAGCGTTTTTGTCCAAACTACCGGAGCAAAAATTACGTCGCTCCAAATGGAGCCTAAGTATTACGAATTAAAAGTTTATTTATGAGCCAAAAGTTCAAATATATCTATGTTATATTATATAATGCAAGCCCTATTTGAAGGTAATATCATCAAATTTATTTGGAGCCTAATTAATTGTAAATTTATTCTTAATAAACATCAAATTGAAACATGGTATGAATAATTATAGGAAACTATAGGCATGTATTTACATTGATTTATTAATATGATATATTATAAGCTATATTTGACCAAGAGTGCCGCCATTAATGATCAACACTTTGAATGCATGGCTCAAATTAGGCCTATGGCTGAATATAAATCATTCTTAATTTGGCTTACTAAATCAGTGAACTTTTGCATATTTAAGCTGCTCAATATAAAGTTTAAATTAGATTCCGTTTGGCATGGCTGTGGCAATCGTGAATGTAGTGGTTAAAAAGGAACACACGAGTACTTCACCTGAGAAAATTCATCTATTTTTCTGTTCAAAATGGTTGATTTTCTTACTGGCGGTCATAACTGTTGTCTTGCTAAACATACATGACGGAATTACGGAAATCAACTATGAACCTTTTGACACAACATGCAATATAGTTTCACTTTGATTAAAAAGAAAATTAAGTACATGAATTTATACATGTAGGAAGCGCACGCATACAAGAACTATCCTAAAACTAAAGATAAATTATTACAATTGATTGTTTGTCTTTGAATTTAACTGCAGACCCGACGGTGGAGAATGAGTTTTTGAAAAGAAATATTCTTCTTGAGACTCCTCAACCTAACACGCACCCGGGGGCGGGCCAGGGGTGACTGTGCAATAAATGGATGTTAATTTTTTCTTTGTTGAAAAAGCAATTACATTTTTGATTTGTTAAATACAAATATATTACTTTTGAGGTGTTTTAACTCTATCTATGGAGTTTTTGTTTTAACTTTTAAGTAATTTTTTCTCTTAAATATTCAATATATCGGGACCTTCCTTTTAAGTTTGCTAAATTACAGATTACATCCCTCTTATTTTTGGGAAGTACAAAATTAATCTCCCCTGTAATTTTCTATTTCATAACATTCATACACACACAAAATCCTCCTGAAAATTTACTGCAAAGGGGTATTTTTATGCATGAATGTTATGAAATGTAGACAGACATGCAAGAAAGTTTTTGTAATTTAAAAAATAAGAGAGCTGCACAAAGTTTTGATAATTATTCATAATTAAGGTATGCAAAGAATAATAACTATAATAAGCAATATCAACAAATTAAATGTACATATGCATCAAGATCAGATTTGAATCAAAATTTATGCATGTATAGCCTATGGTACCAAGAAAATATATGTATATATAAACCAAACACCGTAAACTCTAAAATCCTAAAATATATAATGCGCATGCGGCGGTTAAATATTGATTGTTAATTCATTGTCTCTCAACTCATTTGCAGGTGTAGTGGTAAAGAATGTGTTTTTAGAAAGATATGTCCTTCTTGAGACTCCTCAGGCTAACACGCATCCAGGACCAATTCCCCCTTGCTGCGGCTAGATGCAGCCAATATTTTTAAATTATGTGCTACTAATTTTGTGATTAATGGTTATAATTTATAAATCATTTTTCCATGAGATTTATAATTAAGGTGTTGATATGTAATGTAAATAATACTTAGTGTGCATGATTAACATATCTTCTGTTGCATATTCTCAGCAGCAACTTATATATATATATATATATATATATATATATATATATATAATTAAAGGATGTGATAATATTAATGCTATTATTATATAAAGAAGGTCAAGTGGTTGTGGCTCCTCCAAAATTCTTTGGAGGCCTGAATTAAGATATATTTTGTCACTATTTAACAGGTTAAATAATCTCATTATATATATATATGTACAAAAAAAAACTGCACTGTGTCACTATGTGGATAACTAAAAAATTGAACTTGACCATAAAAAGCCCCACAGAGTCATGCACGGGAGCAGCGTCTGTTTCGCGAACATGGAATGACGAACGGAGAATCAAGTGAGTACGGTTAGGTTTTTTGAGAGCCTCTAAAAAACCCTAAAGGTGAGTGCAGATAGCCAAAATAAGAGTGCTAATAACAATTGTTTTATATTAATGCTCTCTTGGATTTATTTTGATGATCAGTTTTTTTTTCACTGACAGCGCACATATCCATGCTCTTTTGGATATATCATAATTTTGAATAAAAGTATATATGACCAAAGTACCCTCGGATGGCATAAATTAAGATTAACCACCACTCTTTCTTTAGCTATCAACTGGCTCCATTTGTCTGTGAGAGCTTTAAAAAAAGCGGCTCACAGGCTACGCATATACGGCTAATGTGTGTTAGATGTATTACGTATTATGTATATTCTGGTGGTAGACTTAGGCTCATCTCTAGATGTTAGGAACCCCTCTTGTATATATATATGTCTCCTGCTACTGCTACTGCCTTGCCGATCTCCTGCTACTGGTACTGCTTCTGATCGGCTGGGGTGCCGATCTTCTGATCGATCACGCCGATCTTCAATCCCGCCTGCTCCGCCTGCTCGTCCATCTTCGATCTTCTTCTCCGTCTGCCCCGCATCCTCGATGACCTCGTCTCACTCATCCGCCTTCCTTCAAAGGGCTGAACGTCATCCTTGATGGACGGAATTACAAGGCTTGGTCCGCCACAGTCGGTGTCATTCTCCGTGGCCTAGATCTGTGGGTCACATTGACGGCTCCGAGCCTGCTCCTGCACCGACGGTTACTGCTCCTACTACCGACTCTTCCACTGTCAGCACGGCCGCCTCCACCCAGGGCTCCGACTTAGCGCGATGGCGCTCTGACGACTCTCGCACGATTGCCGTGATCTGTCAGTCTTGTGAGCTTCCCATTCGGATGGCTGTCTACGAGCTCCCTACGGCCAAGGCGATGTGGGATCACTTGCGTCGTCTCTATCAGCCGTCCAGTCAGGCCCTGCGCTACTCTCTGTTCCACATGGCGTCTGCTACCAGCGTGATGGGTCTGTTCAGGCCTTCTTTGCCGAGCTCCTTGATCTTTGGTGTTAGTGCGACGAGATGGCTCCTTCCCCCTGTGCAACATGCCCTCAGTGTGTTGCTATCTCTCGGGATCGCGACTGTCATATCAGCGCTTGTTTGAGTTTCTTATGCGCCTACGCCCCGAGTTCGAGTCCATTCGCGCTCAGCTTCTACACCGGCATCCCCCTCTGTCTCTCAGCGATACTTTGGCCTTGGTGATCGCTGAGGAGACTCGTCTCCACTCCTTGGACTCCGATATTTCTCCTGGTGGGATGTCTCACGCTGTTCTGGCTGCTCCCCAGCTTCCACCGCAGTCATCTCTTATCAGTGCTCCTCTGCTGCCCTCTCTAGGTTATAGTGCTCCAGTGCGCTCTGTTCCTCATCCTCCGGCGCCCTTTTCGGCTCAATCCTGTGCTCTTCATCGCCCATCTGTCCGCTGTCACTACTGTCAGTGCCTTGGGCATATCAAATCTGAGTGTCGCAAGCTTCAGAGAGCTCAGTAGTCTGGTCAGCAGCGTGCTCTCAGTGCTCCTTTCTCTGTTGTAGCACAGTCTCTCTCTATTTCTGAGCTTGCACAGCAGATTGCTCAACAGCTCTCTCAGGGATCCCTGCCTCGCTCTACTGTCTCATTTCTTTCACCGGATGCTTCTAATGCTTCTACCTCTCAGCCGGCAGCTTCTGCCCCTTCAGGTATCTCTTCCTCTGAATGGTTGCTTAACTCTGGAGCTTCTTTTCATATGACTCATGATGCCACACACCTCTCATCCTACCAGCTTGTTTCACATGCCCTTCGTATCATGGTAACCAATGGTTCTATTCTTCCCATTACTAGTCGTGGCCTCCTTCATACTAGCCATTTCCATATCCCCGACGTTGCCTACATACCCAAGCTATCCATGAATCTTATATCCGCCAGCCAACTCACATCTCATGGTTGCCTTGTTGTTTTTGATGAGTTTGTTTGTCGTGTGCAGGATCGTCTGACAGGGACACTCCTTGGAGTTGGCCGTCGTCGTAGTGGGGTGTACGTCCTTGATCGCCTCCATCTTCCTCCCACTTCGTCATCTCCGGCTGCTGTCACCTTTTGTCTTCCTTCGGTGGCCTTTTCTCAGTGGCATCACCGTCTTGGTCATCCCAGTGGCCCGCGCCTTGCGTCGCTTATTAGTCATGGTTTTCTGGGTCGTGTTTCTGTTGATCGATCTCATTCTTGTATGGGTTGTAAGCTTGGTAAACAGCTCCAACTCCATTATCCGTCTAGTGAGTCAAGATCTTCGCTTCCTTTTGATTTAGTTCATTCTGATGTCTGGGGTCCCGCACCTTTTGTATCAAAGGGTGGTCATCGATATTATGTTTTATTTGTTGATGATTATTCTCGTTATTGTTGGGTTTACTTTATGCATGCTCGTTTTGATTTCTTCCAGATATATGCTACATTTTCTGCTATGGTGCGCACCCAGTTTTTCGCTTTCATTCGTATTTTTCGCTCCGATTCCGGGGGAGTACCTCTCTCATGCCTTCCGCGATCTGCTGGCTACTCATGGCACTCTCCCCCAGCTTTCCTGTCCCGGTGCCCACGCTCAGAATGGCGTCGCTGAAAGGAAGCATCGTCATATTGTCGAGACAGCACGCACTCTTCTTATCTCATCTCATGTCCCTTCTCACTTTTGGGCTGAGGCTGTTTCCACTGCTGTCTATCTTATTAACCTGCAACAATCCACCTTCCTTCAGGGTCAGTGTCCTGGTGAGTGTTTGTACTCTCGACCTCCATGTTACACTCATCTTCGTGTTTTTGGCTGTTGGTGTTACGTCCTTCTCCCTCCACAAGAGCGCACTAAGCTCTTTGCTCAGTCTGTACCATGTGTCTTTCTTGGGTATAGTACTGAGCACAAGGGATATCGATGTTATGACCCAGTTGCACGTCGTCTTCGTATCTCACGTGATGTCACTTTTGATGAGTCTCACCCATTCTTTGTGTCATCCGTCTCTCCGACCTCACACTCATCTGTGACTCCATCTGATGTGCAGTTTCTCACTCTTCCCATCTCTCCACCGGTATGTCCTCCTCCTCTCCTCCTACCACCAGCCACTCCATCTCCGACCTCTCCGATCTCTACTTCCACCTCTTCCTCTGATACGCTCGTCGCTCCCCTTCCATATCACTACACTTGTCGTCCCCCACTTGGTCCTTTGTCTCCTGTGCCCCTTGACTCAGTGCCCGTCTCCTCCAGCGAAGTCCCTGTGGATGATCCTCCTGCTCGTCGCAACCCACCTCGTGAGCGACGTCCTCCCGACCGCCTCAGCCTTGCTACAATACCTCTGGACCTGCCTGCTCTCCCTGCTACCGCCTGTGATACTCCAGAGCCGACTTCCTATTGTGAGGCTGCCCAGATACCTGAGTGGCAGACTGCTATGTCTGCTGAGTTGGAGGCGCTTGAGCACACTCGTACCTGGGAGTTTGTTCCTCTCCCCCCGGGCGCTGTTCATATTACTTACAAGTGGGTCTTCAAGGTGAAGACTCGCTCAGATGGTTCTGTAGAGAGGTACAAGGCCCGCCTCGTGGCTCGTGGTTTTTTAGCAGGAGCGGGGTCGTGACTATGATGAGACTTTTGCCCCAGTTGCTCACATGACCACGACCCAAACTCTTATTGTTGTTGCAGCTGTTCGTCGTTGGTCGTTATTCCAGCTCGATGTGAAGAACACTTTTCTTCACGGTGACCTTCAGCAGGAGGTGTACATGCTCCCTCCACCCGGTATTTCCTCTCCTTCGGGACTTGCTTGCCGCTTGAGACGAGCTCTTTACGGGCTCAAGCAGGCACCCCGCGCGTGGTTTGCTCGTTTCAGTTCGGCCATTACTGCCGTCGATTTTCAGCCGAGCCCGCATGATCCAGCCTTATTTGTGTACTCCTCTTCTCGTGGTCGGACTCTTCTATTACTTTATGTGGATGACATGATCATTACAGGTGATGACCCTACTCATGTGACATTCGTCAGACATCACCTCCAGCAGTAGTTTTAGATGACTGATCTTGGACAACTGAGCTATTTCTTGGGACTTGAGGTCACCTCTACAGACCGTGGTTTTCATCTCTCTCGGCGGCGTTACACATCAGATCTTTTAGCTCGGGCTGCTCTCTCTGACTCTCACACCGTGGACACCCCTATGGAGCTTCACCTTCAGTTACGACCGGATGATGGGGTTCCACTCTCTGATCCTACTCGTTATCGTCACACTGTCGGGAGCCTCGTCTACCTTACTATTACTCGGCCCGACATTGCACATGTTGTTCATGTTTTGAGCCAGTTTGTTGGTGCGCCTACCTCTGTGCATTATGGTCATCTACTGCGGCTGTTGCGTTATCTCCGGGCGATGACTTCACGTGGTCTCTTCTACTCCTGTAGCAGTTCTCTGCAGCTTCGTGCTTACTCGGATGCTACTTGGGCCAGTGATCCCGTTGACCTCCGATCTGTCACTGGTTTCTGTCTATTCTTGGACACTTCACTTATTGCCTGGAAGTCCAAGAAACAGACTGGGTTCCAGTACTGAGGCTGAGATGCGTGCCATGGCTACTACTACTGAGGACATTATTTGTCTCCTTGAGGATCTTAGTGTCTCTTCTCCGGATCCCACTCCACTCCACTGTGATAACACCGGTGCCATACAGATCACCTTAAATCCGGTGAAGCATTCTCTTTCCAAGCACACCGGGGTGAATGCTTTCTTCCTTCGTGAGCAGTATGGTCGGGGAACTCTTGCTCCTTCCTTTGTTCCTTCTGAGCAGCATCTTGCAGACTTGATGACTAAGCCGCAGACTCGGTCCCAACATGCTTATCTATTATCCTAACTCTCGGTGTATGACCCCCCGTGAGTTTGAGGGGGTGTTAGATGTATTACGTATTATGTATATTCTGGTGGTAGACCCTCTTAGGCTCACCTCTAGGTGTTGGGAACCCCTCTTGTGTATATATATATATATATATGTGTATCCTTAAGTGTGTATAATATACAAGATTCATTATTCCTATCAATGTGAAAGTTAAGCAAAAAAAAAAATTTCAACATTAATTTAGAATTTAAAATGAAGTATAAAAAAAACTTAAAAAAAAAAGAATAAGATCATTGATAACTTCCCAAAAGGAAGTTATTTCACTACTTATTTTATTCTAATTTTCATTAAAAAGAGGAAAATAATCCCCAATTATAGAAAATATGTTCAAATATCTTATTAATCAATATTGGACTGATTTCGGTCATTTTCCATGGTTTTCTATCTAAGATTGGTCAAAGGATTCAAGTTGGGGAAGCAATGGATCATTTATTGCTAATGCAGAAATTAGGTTGCAACGCCAAAAATTAGCAGGTTGCAACGTGGCGGCGAAATTCAGATTTTGAATTTTAAAAAGAGGTGCCTACGTGTATTTCCAAAGGAGGCATCCCTTCAGATTTGGAATGGAAGTTAAGAGCACGAAATTACAGCACTAAGGGGCGATTATTCTTGGGGAGAAAAAGGAAAACAAAAGGAGGGAAAAGAGAAGGGAGAACTTGGAGGTCTTCTTCCTCTTGGAGAATTTCGGCTAGGGCTTGGAGAAGGGGATTCGAACCAGCACTAAGGAGATAGATCTGAACCTAAAAACGTTCCTACATCGTTTTGATTTCCGGAATCATGTCTAGTAAGATCTACTTTGATTTGTGGTTTCTCTCTTCCTTCATGAACTAAATTCCTAAGTCATGCATGTGTAGAGTACCTTAGTTGTGATGATGACTTGATTTTCATTTATACTTTGTGAATGTATTGATGTGATCTTTATTAAATTTATGATCTATTCTTGGGATTTTGGTTTAAGTTTCATCTTTAAAGTGCTTGGCAAAAATTCGAGAGATGAGTCGGGCTAGATGAATGTTTGTTTTGCACGGCGATATTCGAGAGAGGAGTCGTGTAGTTTTTAACCAAACTTCTGTATTTATACTTCATCGCGAGATTCAAGAGAGGAGCGTTGAAATGTATCATAAATCTTAATATAATTCCAAGAGAGAGAGAGATCTCCTCTTGAGTTAGCAACCGTGATTCTAGTACTTTATGTTATTCTAATTTCATCTAAGTTGGAGACGACTAGAGGATTTGGGATAAACGGATAGTGGAGATCGAGAGATAAAGTTATCCAATTTAGAATCGTTGCAAGAGAATCATTAATACTTCATGAATTATCACTTTTATGGGTTATCATCATAGCAAGGGAAAATCACATGTGAGACTATCTTTCCAAGCGAGTAAAAAAGTAATTTAAGTAACCGTAATTAGAATTGTAGTTATTTTATTTTGCACTATTTAAGTTTCTCTACCAATCATTATTACTTGCTTGAATTTAGAGAAAAAGCAGAATTAATATTTGTGAGCGCTAAGTTAAGCACTTCCTCTTGGGAACGATCACTTTCTCATCATTTTATTACTTGTACGACACGTGCACTTGCGTATTTATATACACCTTTCACGAGCGTACCAAGTTTTTGGCGCCGTTGCCGGGGAAGCGCGCTAATTTAGTGTTTTATTTCTCACAATATTTGTGAAACCTTAGTACTTAGAGATCAAGCATTTGTTTGTTCGTGTTATTTGTTTTAATTTATTTGTCTATTTGAATACTGGTCGGTGTATGTCCAGATATAGGCAAGTAGAATTATTGCCGTTGAATTCTGAAATTGAGCGTACCTGTAGACAAAACAGGAGAGACTTTAGGACCGTTAACATTATTCATCCTGCGATGAATGATCCTGAGCCAAATAATGCTAATAATAATGATGGTCAGGTGGATCAAAATGCCCAACCGCCAGCACCACCACGTATGACTTGTCACGAGTATAACACACCTCTAAGGGGAGGTTTGCACTTCAGCATTGCTCGACCAGCAATTGCTGCTAACAATTTTAAAATGGACCCACTAATTATGCAACAAGTGCAAAATAATAAGTTTGGGGGACTAGGTCATGAAGATGCAAATTCCCACTTACGAACCTTCTTAGCAATTTGCGATATGTTTAAGTTCAATGGAGCATCGGAAGATGCAATCCTGTTGAGAGCATTTCCGTTCTCCTTAGAAGGTAGAGCTAAGGATTGGTTAGACTCGTTACCACATGAGTGTATCACCACATGGGACGAACTAGTCGATAGGTTCCTGAACAAATATTTTCCACCCTCTAAGACTGCAAAACTAAAAAGGGATATTACAACATTTTTACAAGGTAACGGGGAAACTCTTTACGACGCATGGGAGCGTTTTAAAGAGCTGTTGAGAAAATGTCCTCATCATGGGTTGCACCAACACCAGCAGGTGTCCACATTTTACAATGGGCTGCAAATTGCAACTATGATTTTAGTCGATGGAGCCGCTGGGGGCTCATTAATGAAGATGTATCCTGAAGACGCATATGCTATTTTAGAAGACTTAACATCCAATAATTATCAAGCATACGAGAGACAAACTAATAGTAATCCAGCGGGAGTCCATCAGGTGGACCAAATCACTTCTTTGGCCGCTCAGATTGCGTCGCAGTTCAATTTAATTAACAAAAGATTAGATTCACTCTCAACCCCTACAACTAGTGCCCCGCTCACAGTTGAACAACTAAATCAAATAACTGAAGAAGCAAATTATGTGGGAGGGCAACCAAGACAAATTCCGCCAGGATTTGCCAATCATTATCACCCCGAGTGGCAAAATCATCCAAATTTTTCTTGGAAGAATAATCAAGGGATGAGTCAACCACAAGGTTTTAATCAAAATATGAATCAACTACCTATCAATAACAACTCTCAACCCCAACAAGTAAACCAAAGGAAGATGACTGATGAGTTTATCTTAGGCATGTTCCAAAAGTATGACTCAAAAATGGTAGGAATAGAATCATCGTTAAGATCACCAGAAACTACTATGGGGCAACTTGCAAATTCATTAAGTCAAAGGCCCATTGGAACTCTACCTTCTGATACCACACCCAATCCAACAAAAGATAATCATAATATGCAAAGTTATTACACTAAGGAGTGGTGTAGAGATCCCAAGTGGGGAGGGGTTGCTTGAGAAAGTTAGGGAAGAAGAGACGAGTAAGAAGCCAAGTGAGTCGAGCATATTAGAGAAGGACGAGTTGGGTGAGAAAAATGAGGTGGGAGAGAAACAAAAAGAGAAACTAAATCAAAAGAAAGAAGTAGTCTATCCACCACCCCCATTTCCGGCTAGACTTGTTAAATCCAAACCTGATACACAATTCCAAAAGTTTATGGAGATTTTCAAAAAGTTAACTATAAATATCCCATTTGCTGAGGCTCTTGAGCAAATGCCAAGTTATGCCAAGTTTATGAAGGATATCTTGGCAAAGAAAAGAAAGTTTGTTGATAAAGAGATAGTGGCGTTGACTGAGGAGTGTAGTGCTATGTTGCAGAAGAAGTTGTCACCCAAGCTTAAGGACCCCGGTAGTTTCACAATTCCTTGTTCTGTCGGTTTAAACTTTGTTGGGAGAGCTCTATGTGACCTTGGGGCGAGCATCAACCTGATGCCATTATCTATCTATAAGAAGTTTGGTTTAGGGGAGATCACACCTACATCTCTGACTCTACAGTTGGCCGATAGGTCTCTAGCATTTCCCAAGGGAATTGTAGAGGACGTATTGGTTAAGGTGGATAAATTCATTTTCCCCGCCGATTTTGTGGTTCTTGATATGGATGAGGACAAGGATGTCCCCATCATTCTTGGTAGACCATTCTTGGCCACCGGACGAACACTCATTGACGTCCAGAAGGGTGAGCTTACGATGAGAGTTAATGATGAGAATGTGACATTCAACATCCTCAAGGCTATGAAATTTCCGGATGATAAGGGGGAGTGTTTCTCCATTGAGGAAGTGAATGCACCTACACGTATGATGTATGATGAGAATGATTGGGAGCGTAAAATCCTGAATGTGTTAACAAATGAGGAAATAGAAGAGGAACCAGACTTAACGGAAACTGTAGAAGCTTTAAGTATTTATGAGCATATACCAAATGCTAACATGTTTGAGTTAATAAGTAGAACAAGTGAGTCTAAGGTCATGAAGTCTTCTATCTTAGAGCCACCTACACTTGAATTGAAACTGCTACCCGAAAACTTAAAGTATATTTTTCTAGGTAAGGATAACACACTACTGGTTATTATTGATGCATCTTTAGTTAAGGAAAATGAAGAGAAATTGCTTGAGGTTTTTCGTGAGTATAAAAGAGCAATGGGTTGGACCATTGCAGATATTAGAGGGATAAGTCCCTCAATTTGTATGCACAAAATTCTTTTGGAAGAAGAAGCAAAAGAGTCAGTTGAACACCAACGAAGACTTAGCCCACCAATGAAAGAAGTGGTCAAGAAAGAGATAATCAAATGGTTGGATGCGGGTATTATTTATCCTATCTCCGACAGCCGGTGGGTAAGTCCTGTTCAATGTGTGCCAAAGAAGGGGGCATTACGGTAGTTAAGAATGAGAGCAACGAGTTGATCCCCGCTAGAACGGTAACTGGATGGCGGATTTGTATGGATTATCGAAAGTTGAATAAAGCGACTAGGAAAGATCATTTCCCACTTCCATTCCTCGATCAGGTTCTTGATAGGTTAGCAGGAAATGAGTATTTCTGTTTCTTAGATAGTTACTCGGGGTATAATCAAATCATGGTAGCTCCCGAGGATCAGAAGAAGACTACCTTCACCTGTCCTTTTGGGACATTTGCATTTAGGAAAATGCCCTTTGGATTGTGTAACGCTCCTGGCACGTTCCAGCGCTACATGATCGCTATTTTTACTGATCTGATTGATGAGGGGATCGAGGTCTTTATGGATGATTTTTCAGTATTTGGGAGATCATTTGATGAATGTCTGAAAGTGTTGAAGAAAGCTTTGGATAAGTGCATTCAAACCAATTTGATCCTAAATTGGGAAAAATGTCACTTTATGGTCAAAGAAGGAATTGTTTTAGGACAAAAGGTGCCAAAGAAGGGATTGGAAGTAGATCGGGCAAAGACAGATGTTATAGAGAAATTGCCCCCACCAACTAATGTTAAGGGAGTGCGAAGTTTTTTAGGACACGCCGGCTTCTACCGTCGTTTCATTAAGGATTTTTCTAAAATCTCTAAGCCACTAAGTCATTTATTAGAAAAAGATTCACATTTTAACTTTGATGAGGAATGTCTAGCCGCCTTTCATGTAACGGTACTAGCCAGGACCGTCAACACATGACCTACAAGCCCAGTACCGCCGGCACCGACGGCCCAGGACCGTCAACAGACCTACTGGCACCGCCGGTTCAGCCTCACCCAAAGGGTTAACCACAAGCCTGCAGGCCGTGCACCTCAACCCCTCTCTGGCCCACCACAGGGCCCAGCGGGTTGTTGGAGACATACAGTCTCCCTTCGATGAGAAGTGAGCCAGTTAAGCGGCGGCACGTGGACTTCCCAGGAGGTCACCCATCCCGTGACTACTCCAGCCCGAGCACGCTTAACAACGGAGGTTCAGCTGCAGCTCAGTTGGTGATGAGAAGTGAAAGTATTCCGTAGTTAAGCGTGCTCGGGCTGGAGTAGTCACGGGATGGGTGACCTCCTGGGAAGTCCACGTGCCGCCGCTTAACTGGCTCACTTCTCACCGAAGGGAGACTGTATGTCTCCAACAACCCGCTGGGCCCTGTGGTGGGCCAGAGAGGGGTTGGGGTGCACGGCCTGCAGGCTTGTGGTTAACCCATTGGGTGAGGCTGAACCGGCGGTGCCAGTAGGTCTGTTGACAGTCCTGGGCCGTCGGTGCCGACGGTACTGGGCTTGTAGGTCATGTGTTGACGGTCCTGGCCAGTACCGTTACAAAAAGTGCAGCTCAGTTGGTGATGAGAAGTGAAAGTATTCCGTAGTTAAGCGTGCTCGGGCTGGAGTAGTCACGGGATGGGTGACCTCCTGAGAAGTCCACGTGCCGCCGCTTAACTGGCTCACTTCTCACCGAAGGGAGACTGTATGTCTCCAACAACCCGCTGGGCCCTGTGGTGGGCCAGAGAGGGGTTGGGGTGCACGGCCTGCAGGCTTGTGGTTAACCCGTTCGGGTGAGGCTTAACCGGCGGTGCCAGTAGGTTTGTTGACGGTCCTGGGCCGTCGGTGCCGACGGTACTGGGCTTGTAGGTCATGTGTTGACGGTCCTGGCCAGTATCGTTACAAAAAGTGCACCAATTAAATTTTCAGAGGCCACATATCATCATAAGTAGAAATCCTACAGAGTTTGGGGACCTTAGGTATGGTTTTGCTATGCAACATAATTAAATCCCTAAAACCTAGGTTTTTCACAAAAATCATTAAGTGGATAAATTCTCAAGTAAAGGGCACCCCAAATGATTCCAATGCTTTAGAGTATGAATATCAATGTCTGGCCAAAATCTCAGAATTTTGCAAGGACAAATGCCATTATTTATTAATTTATTTTAAAAAGGGGCATATTTGTAAATTCAACCAAGTAAGCATGAAAAGATCTTCAAGGGTCACAAGATTAAATCCAGTGGTCATTAACATATCAATTGACCTCCTTGATCAGTTTGGTAAGGGAAAGATAAACCTAAGTTCTTAATTTGGCATAAACCCTCTATTAAGCTATTTTTTCCATAAATTAAAATAAATACTAATTAAATAGTAAAAAATCCAAGATAATTATTCTAGTCCTAAAACACCATTCTCAGCCTAATGTTGAAGATTGGTTGTCTAAAAATGTGTTTAGGTTCTAATTGCTTCATTAAGGCCCAAAAGGGCAATTAAGTAATTTTGAGGTTTGGGCTAGGGTCTTTGGTCTTCATTGCTCCAATCACCCCTTGGTGATGAGCAAGACCCTACACCATCCCTAGGCCCCATCACCACTGAATTTTGATAAGCCCTTAAGGCTAAGCTCCAAAATCCACAAGCCACCAAGGTTAAGAGACTTCCAAACCTAGGGCAAAAAGGTGCCCTTTGGGGGTTCACCATTAAGATGAAGTCCAATTGGCCTCAAATTTGGAACAGAGGTTACACATATACAGACCCACATGCCACCAAAATTTGAGGGTCATTAGGGGTGATTTCACCCACTAATTCCTCTTAGATCCAAAGTCCTAAGATGTGATTAAAAGTATAACATAAAGTGCCCAATCTACACCAATTTTTGGCACAAGGTGGGCCTAGGGTGGACACTCATGTGGCCAAAATCTCAGCCCCATAGGCCCACCCAATCAAAAGTTATTAAGGTTTTGGTGGGCTAACCCCAACTAGGACCAGCACTAGAAACAAAAGCTCCTCTGGGGTCTACTGACCTCCAAATGCCAAGATCTTAGTTTCTAATGAAACTAGACATCCAAGGCTACAATAGTGTGTCTCACATCATTTTCATGAATTGGCCATTAGGGGCCTCAATTTGGCTCCTCAAGCTAAGTGAAATTCCTGGCCCAACAAACACAAACCCTTAAGCCATCCTCACTCCAAAGAGGGTTCACCCACAAGGAGTGGTCCAATGGACCCAATATTTTTAACAGTGTGTGGACATAGCCTAGGCTTCACCCTGCCCTAACATGGGGGCCCCACAAGGGGTTTTGGCCACCTAATTATCAGAAATTTACTATTCAATGTTTAGACAAAAACCATAGAAAAAGGTACCCCACAAATCCTGATTTTTGGGCTCAAGATAGGTCTAGTATAGTTACACTAGGGTATAAAATCTCAGCCCTAAACTCCAAGCCAAATGGGAGTTATAACTATTTTAGTGCTAGGAATTTATTTGGACCAGCCTCAGAAGAATGGCTCTACAGGAGTCAAATCAACAACAAATGGTTTGATCTAAGTTCCAAATGAAAGTAGACTCAACCATCTACAATAGTTGTCTCAGGCAACTTTTTGATTTAGGGCCTCTAAGGGCCTTAATATTGAGTTATAAAAAGAGTGTAGATTCTGGCTAACAGCACACCAACTAAATCAATGCATAAGGCGCTGACTGTGCACGAATCTTGAAGCAGATCGGGCAGCGCACAGTCATCGTCTTCCTCGATCCAACGACTCTAATCTGCCCGACCTGGAGCCGCCTGAAACGGGAAATCCCGGCCACCCGTCCATCTCCCTGTCCAGCCACCGCCACCACCACCTCCATTGAGGTGGTGCCGATCGATTGGCGGTGGATTGGTCGCCGGCGGGGGCCGTTTCTGGTGGTTCTACCAAGAAGCCCAAACGGCTAATCGGAGGAGAAAATCGAATTGGGCTCGGCTCAATTGAGCTCGAACTCGACATCTAACGATCCTAGATGCTAGCACAGTCAGAGGGGGGGAGAAGTGAACCTGGAAGCGGGCTGGGCGGCGAGTATTCCGGCGGTTTGCCATCTCCTTCTCTGTCTCCGGCGAGCTTGCTACAGAACTCATTCCTCCACCGAATTCCTCGATCCAAGGCTCTATCCCGATTGTAAAAACGTTTCTGAAGCTCGTGGAGGGGTTTAAATGGGGAGAGGAGGCCGGCCTTGGGAGGTTTGGAGCTGGGGGTCACGGGGTTGCCACCTCAGCCGACAAGGCTGCCTCTACCAGATTTCCAGCTCCTCCTCAGCACTCATCTCCCTTTAGGGAAGAGCCCAAGGCTGATTGGGAGGAGAGAGAGGGAGATGGGAAGCTTTTGCTTTATCAAACCACTTTTTGTCCCCTCCTTTAGCCCAATCCCTACTTGGGTTAGCTTGGGTTAGCCCAATCTTCCCTAGCCACCCTCCACCTGATCTCTCATAAGCCTAATTAAATCTTACAACTTTAGACTTAGGCCTTAATAAATGGGGATAAGGACTTGGTCACTCAAATTGATCTTAAGCCCATTTGGGTTGACTTTGACTTGACTATTTGGGTTGACTGGTCCCCCATGTGGGTCATGGGTCTCATGTCATCAACCAATAGGGCTTGGCCCATGGTGGGGTCCTATTTGGCCCAATTTGATCAAAAGATGTGAAATTACCCAAAATGCCCTTCCTTGGGACTTTGGCCAAATTGGGGGAAATTGTCCCTTCCATGATGGGGCTTTTGGGTCCAATGGGTCCCTAATGATGTTTAAAGACTAGATGTGGAGTCAATTTTAAGGTTTGAAAGCAAATTGACCACATTTGGGTTGAGTTGACCTTTTTGCCCTAATTTGGATTTTGACCAAATTGGAGAGGGTTGACCATCCCATGAGGGGGCTTTTGGGTCCAATGGGTCCCTAATGATGTTTAAAGACTAGATGTGGAGTCAATTTTAAGGTTTGAAAGCAAATTGACCACATTTGGGTTGAGTTGACCTTTTTGCCCTAATTCGGATTTTGACCAAATTGGAGAGGGTTGACCATCACATGAGGGGGCTTTTGGGTCCAATGGGTCCCTAATGATGTTTAAAGACTAGATGTGGAGTCAATTTTAAGGTTTGAAAGCAAATTGACCACATTTGGGTTTTTGCCTAAAAGTGCCCTAATTAGGGCATTGGCCCAGTTAAGGACAATTGGATACCCCATGATGGGGCTTTTGGGACCTTTAAGTTCAAAATTATATTTAGAATATAGGTGTGAGATCAATTTGGTCATTGGGTGGCCAATTGGTTGCAAGGTAGTGGATTTGACCAATCTGCCCCTTGCCACACTTTAGCCCAATTGAGGAGGATGGGTCACCTCATGATGGGGCCTCTGGGTCTAATAGGTCTCCTTTGGTGCTAGGTGTATAAGGGGGGAAGTCAATTTGGCCACTTGGGGGTCAAATGCCCCTCAATTGATTGGTTTGGTCCATGTTCACCTAAGGTGATTTTGGGCTAACCCTAGAGAATTGAGCCCCACTAAGGGGTGATGATCACCCCATCACCCTTCCTTAAGGTTTATGGGACTAAGGGTGGTCTCATTTTGGGGAAAACTGGTGTCCAATTGGCCCTCCTTAGTAGCTTGGGTCCTATTTGATTAGGACTTTAGGTGTGCACTTAGCAAAATTCCCATCCTAGGGGTCCTCAAGGCCCCTCATCCCACCCCTTCAGCTCACCATTCTCACACTAGGGGTCTAGTAGGATTGGGGATGTTACATTTCATTCTTTGAAGCAAAGTCTGATTTCTTCACCCATTATTATTTCACCTGATTGGTCTTTACCATTCACCATTATGTGCGATGCTAGCAACTTTGTTGTGGGCGCGGTTTTAGGACAAGTGCGTGACAAAGTCTTTCACACAATCTACTATGCTAGCAAGACGCTGATTGATGCACAAGTAAACTACACAACTACCAAGAAGGAGTTATTAGCAGTCGTTTTCGCTTTTGACAAATTTCGATCCTACTTGGTAGCTTCTAAGGTGATTATTTATACGGACCATGCAGCAATTCGATTTTTAGTGGAGAAAAAGGACGCGAAACCTAGACTGATTAGGTGGGTTCTCCTCTTGCAAGAGTTCGACTTAGAGATTAAAGATCGTAAGGGAGTGGAGAATCCGGTAGTGGACCACCTATCACGTCTGGAGTATGAGTGTGAGAAAGATGTGGACATAGATATTAGAGATAATTTTCCTGATGAGAGGTTGCTGGCAATATCTGAGGCGAGTATGCCATGGTATGCAAACATTGTGAACTACATAGTGAGCAATGTAGTTCCCCCAGACATGAACTATCAACGAAGAAAAAGGTTTCTCCACCAGGTGAAATCTTACATCTGGGATGATCCGTATCTGTTTAAGATTTGTGCTGACCAAGTGATCCGCAGATGCATCCCCGAGGTAGAAGTACAAGGTATCCTAGCAAAATGTCATGCTTCACCTTATGGTGGACACTTTATGGGAGAGAGATCAGCAATAAAAGTCTTAGAGGCTGGTTTCTATTGGCCAACACTATTTAAGGACGCTCATAGATTCGCAAAATGTTGTGATAGATGTCAAAGAACGGGTAACATCAATCGTGGGGATAGCATGCCAATGACTAATATTCTAGAGCTGGAGGTCTTCGATGTGTGGGGAATAGATTTCATGGGTCCATTTGTAAACTCAAATGGAAATCTTTATATACTTTTAGCTGTGGATTACGTCTCGAAGTGGATAGAAGCTATAGCCACACCAAAGAATGATGCTAAGGTTGTACTAAAATTTTTAAGGCTAATATTTTTTTCTAGATTCGGTACACCCAGAGCCATAATAAGCGACGGTGGGGCACATTTTTGTAATACTCAATTTAAATCGCTCCTAAAAAAATATGGAGTCACTCACAAAGTCGCCCTTGCGTACCACCCTCAAACAAATGGTTTGGCGGAGGTTTCTAATAGAGAGATAAAATCAATCCTAGAAAAAACGGTAAGCGCAACTCATAAGGATTGGTCACAAAAACTAAACGAGGCATTATGGGCATATAGGACGGCATTTAAAACCTCGATAGGCCTAACCCCATATAAAATGATCTATGACAAATCATACCATCTTCCAGTTGAATTGGAGCACAAAGCATATTGGACAATAAAAAGGTTGAATTTCGATCTCCAAGAAGCGGGCAAGAACAGACTTTTTCATTTGAACGAACTGGAGGAAATCAGATCTAATGCGTATGAAAATGCTATGTTGTACAAGGAAAGGACGAAGAAATGACATGATTTGAGGTTGCGAAGAAAGGTGTTCAAAAAAGGGCAACTCGTCCTCCTGTATAACTCACGACTGAGATTATTCCTGGGAAAATTAAAGTCACGATGGTCTGGACCTTTTCGGGTGGAGGAGGTACATCCGTTCGGAGTAATAACGATTTGTAATGAGAGAGACGGATCCAAGTTTAAAGTAAATGGACAAAGGTTGAAAGAGTATCATGAAGGTAGTGACCAGCGCGAGGCGATGGTATTAACCTTCAGATGAAAATGCAATAGGGAAGGCGTCCGTCCGAGACGTTTTAAACAAGGCGCTAGGTGGAAGGCAATTCATCATCTCCGTTATTTTCTATCGTTTTTAGTTAAGATTGTTTGTTTTATGTTCTTCTTTTACAATTTGAGGAAAATAGGTGATGGAAGAGAGAAATTCTGCACCGAAAATCAAAATAAAAAATGGTATGAGAATGCTAGGCTCGGTGGTAGCTTTAAATTCTAGCAGTTTGGATTCCGGGTTGCAACGCAAAAATTTTGCGCGTTACAACAGGCTAGCCTCGGGGGTAGCTTTAATTCTGGCAGTTTGGATTCCGCGTTGCAACGCAGGGAAATCACGCGTTGCAACCGGCTAGCCTCGGTGGGAGCAATTGCAAACGAAATGGCAGGCGCCGGTTCATTTGAACCGGTCGCTTGATCTTATTTTACTTAAACCGGCCGACCTAAACCTCCGAATGCTGTACTATGATAAAACCCCAGCCCCGATTTTTCATTTAGGGCACGCAAGCATCGGCAGCGGCGACTTCGTGGAGGCGTCTTCGCGAGCGGACATCACGACGAGCAGCGGCGTCCTGACGTCGACTTCCTCCACTAACGATATTAGGGCTGCATTGGTGCTCCTACTTCCGAGTATCGACTGCGAATCCCACGGCTCCCCGCAATCCATAAGGTAACAAATGGAGCACCGACTGTTTCCTGTACTGCTTCGCATTTTGCTATGCTTTCGGCTAGGGTGTTTGCGATTTGTTAGGGCTTGTATTTATTTTCGTTTTTTATCTTGGGGGTGAAGACATGTCATCTAAAGGAAAGGTGAAGAGGGGGAAAGGAAAAATCGTGGCTCACAAGGGTGATTCAAAGTTTGCACACAATGAGGCGAAAAATTTCTGTGAAACACTCCAATCCATACCATTTATCCATGAAAGAGGTTTCAAAATGGAGTTCAGAGGATGGAGAATTGCTTATGAAGACCTAATCTACCAATTAGGTTGGGAGAGTTTGTGCCAACCACGAGGAGAGGCAGTTTATCAATGGGTTTATGAGTTCTATGCTAACGCTAGGTTCACTGAGGGAGACAATGTTTTAGTTCGAGGTCGCATGATCAACTTTTCCCCAAAGGCTATCAATGACATGTTCGACCTGCACGACAATGAGATTAATCCATATGAAGTGGTGCAGCCCATGACCACACTGGAAGAAATAGCTGCAGTAGTTTGCTATGGTAAGAAGCCGGATTGGGTATTGAAGTCGAAGAAGGCATTAAGGTCCCAATGTTTATCTCGTGAAGCGAAAGTGTGGCTATTATTTATTAATGCAGGTATCTTGCCAACAAGGCACGCGAACGTTGTATCCTTTGAACGTATTTCCCTCATCTATGGTATCCTCAAGGGCATAAAGTTTAATGTTGGCCAATTAGTGCATGATAGCATCCGGAAGAAAGTAAGAGAAGAAAAAGCAAAACAACTATGGTTCCCCACATTGATTATTGAGCTATGTAAGAGTGCAGGTGTTGAGGTAAGGGGAAGTGATGCAGTTGCATAGGTGGGCCATCATATAACGGTGACGGTGATCGAGAAGAACATTAAGGTCGCGGATGAGTCTCCGAAGAAGCAGAATGAAAGAATGAAATCAGTTCTCCTGGGGGAATACACAAGACCACCTCCCGGATCCCAGGAGTCGGTCACTCTAAATGAAGGCAACCCAGATCAGGCCAGCATTCTATTTATGCAGGATATGGAGTACGTGAAGACGTATCAACGGCTTGAGCATTATTATTTTGATGCCCGACAAGATTACGTTTGTTCTGTGCTTGCTCAACTCATGCACAAGGCTAAACTTCCCATGCCGGTCCCAAGTTATCCTTACGCCAACAACTTTGACAGGAGGGGCTATCTCATGACTAAAGGTCGGAAAAGGTTGCATACTGCATATGTTGAGGATGACAGTGAAGATGCTGTGTCTCCTACTGACGATGACGAGGAGGATGAGCCCGAGGAGGATGAGCCCGAGGAGGATGAGCCCGAGGAGGATGAACCCGAGGAGGATGAGGACGAGATGGAGGAAGATGAAAGCGAGTAGGCGGTAGCTGATTAGTTTTAATTTGACTGGAAGGGAACATTTTGCTTAATTTTGAATGATTTTTGTTTAATTATGTTTTTGGACAATATTTCTTTTGCACTCCTGCTACAATATTGCGTGTTTTTATATTCCCTGTTTACATTATAACAAGCATCCCCTTAACTTTTTTTGATCAAAGTGATTGGCTACTACATGTTGACTCAGTCAAGTGTCCGGGGCTAATGTTAAATACTGTCCATACAATGCTCCTTTATTATAATTATGCTTGTGTTTGGTTCTGTGATGTTCTTTGCAGATTTACAAACCCAGTTATATTGGATCGGGCATAAGTCGGACGACGAACTTATGTACTATGACTTCTTTGGGAGCTTGTTATGGAACACGCAGAAAGATATGAGGGGAGTATTTGCTTTCACATTGTTCTTCCTTCTAGTATCGTTAAATTATCATTTTTTTTTCTCCTCTACTTTTTCATTACTATAGTTGCTAGAGACTAGCAATGGTTTAAGTGTGGGGGTGGGTAGAGTTCAACCCCTACTGCTTGGATAAGGACTTATTTATTTATATATGAGAACTCAATAACTCCGTCTTTGTTTTTGCAATTTAACCTATAGGACATTCTTGTTATCCAATGATAATCGAGTGGTATGGCCGGTTAATCAAACGATTTCAGTCACAGAATTTGAAATTAGTGAGAATTTTTTTTGGTAAAGCGCTCTTAAGTCTGATTTAAGCACAATTTTCCTTGAAAGATTTTACTTCAAAACCTAGCTTTTGATATGGCTTTCTAAAATATTATGGGAATGGGTAAGTAAGAACTGAGTTAGCGATGTTGGCTGAAGCATGGGTTTATGTAGTTAAACCATTTTGACCCTCCACTACAATCTTTGTGCTTGAACTCTTTTCATGTTGATACGTATTCTTCCACGCTTACCTTCTCAATATTAATTCTTACTAGTTATGTCTTAGTATATTAGCCATTTTATGGGTGTTTAAATTCACAAAAAAATGGTGTTGATTCATAGTGATATGGGCCTAAGTATATGTATACATACCTGGAATGATCCCTACTATGCTAGTCAATTAAATATATATATATATATATATGCATCATAGTGATATGTGGCCTAAGTATGTACATTTATACTTGAAATGATCCCTACTATGAATATAAAAAAAAACTGTGAAAATGTCAATAAACCCCATGATTTGGTGAATTATTAAGATTACGAACTAAGGGAATGTCTTTCTGCTATCAACATCATCCTTGAACGCTTATCCAAGTCAATTCTACTCTCATTTGAACTACATATCTTTGTGTAGGCTCAATCAATAATTTAGCTATTCTTATCCTTCCCAATGTTGCGGAGATCAAATGTTAAAAGATGTTTAGGAGTAACTAATTTTAAGGAAAAGCACACACAACACTTATGACTTTATTTGAGCTTTACCTTTTCATTCGAGCTAATGGATTTGTGAATGATTGAATTCGTGTTGATTTATTGGCTTATCAGTTGAGTAAAGCGAATTTCATTAATATGCCTTAGTTAATTTGTTGTTAAGGATGTGTGATTATCTGAGTTTGCACAATTTCATCAGTTCTTTATTCAAGTTTTGAATTTATTATTTTGTTGCTAGGGACTAGCAACTGACTAAGTGTGGTGGGGTGATAACTTCCCAAAAGGAAGTTATTTCACTACTTATTTTATTCTAATTTTCATTAAAAAGAGGAAAATAATCCCCAATTATAGAAAATATGTTCAAATATCTTATTAATCAATATTGGACTGATTTCGGTCATTTTCCATGGTTTTCTATCTAAGATTGGTCAAAGGATTCAAGTTGGGGAAGCAATGGATCATTTATTGCTGATGCAGAAATTAGGTTGCAACGCCAAAAATTAGCAGGTTGCAACGTGGCGGCGAAATTCAGATTTTGAATTTTAAAAAGAGGCGCCTGCGTGTATTTCCAAAGGAGGCATCCCTTCAAATTTGGAATGAAAGTTAAGAGCACGAAATTACAGCACTAAGGGGCGATTATTCTTGGGGAGAAAAAGGAAAATAAAAGGAGGGAAAAGAGAAGGGAGAACTTGGAGGTCTTCTTCCTCTTGGAGAATTTCGGCTAGGGCTTGGAGAAGGGGACTCGAACCAGCACTAAGGAGATAGATCTGAACCTAAAAACGTTCCTACATCGTTTTGATTTCCGGAATCATGTCTAGTAAGATCTACTTTGATTTGTGGTTTCTCTCTTCCTTCATGAACTAAATTCTTAAGTCTTGCATGTGTAGAGTACCTTAGTTGTGATGATGACTTGATTTTCATTTATACTTTGTGAATGTATTGATGTGATCTTTATTAAATTTATGATCTATTCTTGGGATTTTGGTTTAAGTTTCATCTTTAAAGTGCTTGGCAAAAATTCGAGAGATGAGTCGGGCTAGATGAACGTTTGTTTTGCACGGCGATATTCGAGAGAGGAGTCGTGTAGTTCTTAACCAAACTTCCGTATTTATACTTCATCGCGAGATTCAAGAGAGGAGCGTTGAAAGTGTATCATAAATCTTAATATAATTCCAAGAGAGAGAGAGAGAGATCTCCTCTTGAGTTAGCAACCGTGATTCTAGTACTTTATGTTATTCTAATTTCATCTAAGTTGGAGACGACTAGAGGATTTGGGATAAACGGATAGTGGAGATCGAGAGATAAAGTTATCCAATTTAGAATCGTTGCAAGTGAATCATTAATACTTCATGAATTATCACTTTTATGGGTTATCATCATAGCAAGGGAAAATCACATGTGAGACTATCTTTCTAAGCGAGTAAAAAAGTAATTTAAGTAACTAGAATTGTAATTGTTTTATTTTGCACTATTTAAGTTTCTTTACCAATCATTATTACTTGCTTGAATTTAGAGAAAAGACAGAATTAATATTTGTGAGCGCTAAGTTAAACACTTCCTCGTGGGAACGATCATTTTCTCATCATTTTATTACTTGTACGACACGTGCACTTGCGTATTTATATACACCTTTCACGGGCTATCATTCATCCACTCACACCGGGTCTCCTCTCTTTTCACTTGCCTCTAGCTACCTGAATATATAGGTTTAGGAGAACCCCTCTTGGGAAGGAACGGGATCCTCTCCAGTTCATGCGAACTGGATAGTATCCAGTTCATGATCGAACGGTCCCAAATTTATCTCGCAAAAATCAGCTCGCCAACTCAGCAACTGCACTCGCCAACTCAGCGAGTGCTCGCCATCGGATTTGAAAGATGAAATCGTGACCATGAACTGGATACTATCCAGTTCGCATGAACTGGAGAGGATCCTGGTCCTCTTGGGAACCCTATCAATGTTAATGTTTTTTTACTTCTATTATTAGCGCCACCGCTTCCTTTACTGGTTTTATTATTATTTTATTTGGCACTATTCCCACTAGTCTTTTATCATCATCATAATTAACATTAAACCTTTTCTTCTCAAATCATTTTATCCCAGTAGGTGCTTTTTCTACTCTTTTATATATTTTTAACGCAAGTCGAATTCTAATTATTTTATTTCTATCATTACTCTTATACTGTCTTTTCTTAATTTATCGTTCCCACATGTTATTGCATAATATTTTTCTTACGTCCTTTCCAGTTGTACTGTTCTCATTTCCATTGTACTAATCTTGATTCACTGTGAAAATTTTTGATACAATAAACCTGCATAGACTTATTACTAATATTATATCACCAAATTGAAGGGGAGTCTTGGCGCACCGGTTGAGGTGTTTCCGTGTGACCTTGAGGTCACAGGTTCGAGTCCTGGAAGCAGCCTTTTGCAAAAATTTGGCTCCACATCTTCTGACCATTTAGGGGCTCAGGAGGAGGGCGGGAGTTATAATTTATTTTTAGACTAATCTCATTATTTCGGTATTTTAGGGTACCCATGTAACTTCCCGCTTAATTTTTGCATTTTACTTCTAATATGATACTTTGTGACTCATCATTTTTCCTTTGTTAAATAGATGCATGTTTTACTAATTTCCTCTACTTATTACTTCTTCGCTTTACTTGAAATGTAATAAGATTATATTAACCCGACAATGCTTCCAAATTGGATACGGGTTGGCTCACGATAGTGCACGAGTTAGAAGGGGCGTTACTTCTGAGAGGGGTATTGCTCGAAGCATCCGGAGGTCCATCAAGGTGGAATGAACTCTCTGTTGCCCCTAGGCGGGTATATATAGGCAAATCCTAGGAGTGTCTGCGGGTATCGGGTATCGGGTATCCGTGTACTCAATCGACTCATTTAGCCTCCGAAAAATGTTATTTGTCCAAATATACATTAACAATCTCCTCCTATATTTGTGACAAGTAACATATACATTTCGAAGTACAGAAAGTAGTAAATAGCATAAAGAGAATTTTCGACTTAACATAAAAACATAAAAGTTAGCACATTAAATAGCAGCATGATTTTTCATAGTAAAATAAAGCATCTAGAATAAAAGTGTTACTCAGCAATATAAGTCTGAAAACAAAATGACAAGGATAAAACATATGACAATTCTACTCGTCTAGTAGATCATCAGCCTTCATGTCAAAAACTACTTTCTCTCCTCCATCTCCACCATAGCCTGTAAGGAATTTCATGAGTTAGACTCAATGAATTCATGAACGTATGCGGTAACGTTGAAAGTGAACTAGCTCTTACCTACGTGAGTTTAGAACATGTAGCATTGGTGAAGTAACACTGTCAGTATCTCTATCTGGTTTAGTAGGAACCACTCTAGTGTTGATTTTGTAAATCAACCGTTGTTATCTTACTCATTAGTGATCATTATGTACCTCATCATCAAATGTGGAATGATTTTGGCACAGCAACGTTTGCAATATTATCAGGTGTGAAATAATATGCTATGATCATTAATGTTAGATTAACCGACTACAACGACTTTCTATTCTCAGTTGAATAATTTTCGAAGCAACTTACAATGAAAAAGATGCTTAGTTATCAAATGTGGAATAACAAGCATCTAACCATCTTGGGTTTTCATCAAGAAATTATTTGGGGTTTTCAGTCTGTTATTAGATGCTTGAATGTTGCGACTATATAGATTCTCACTATCAAAACATAAACAACGGAGGACGGTTTCATACTTCTATGAACTTTAGTCTCATCTCCCCCGGTGTTTTTATTGTGAGAGCTCTATTCAGGCCTTTGGTCAAGGCGACTGCAACATTATCTTTAGATCTCACATCAATCAGGGGCATAATCCATTGACTTGTGAGTGAGGTCAACCAAGATTGTTTCAGCCTTAGTTTCCTTCTTTTGTCATTGAACAAAGTGTTCGTAGCAATCATTTTAGTAGTCTGATTGTCACAGTAAACTGCAACAGAACTCATTTTCAGGCTCGTCAGAGGAATGTCCATCACCAAATCTCTTAACCATTCTGCTTCTTCTCCTGCTGATGCTAGAGCGTAGAGTTCAGATTACATAGAAGAGAGAGCAATACAGGATTGCCTCTTGGACTTCCGGGCTACAGCTGCTCCTCCTAGTGTGAATACGAACCCACTAGTAGACTTGCTGTCGTTTAATTCTGAGCACCATGATGCATCAGAATATCCTTCAAGCACTGAAGGATGACCAGAGTAGAATAAAGCATACTGTTGGGTGTGCTTTAAGTATCTCATTAGCCTATCTAAGACGTTCTAGTGGTCTTGGCCAGGATTACTAGTGAATATACATAACATGCCGACCGTAAAGGCTATGTCAGGTCTAGTGCAGACCATAGCATACATGAGACTACTAAGCAGTTTAGAGTAATCTAACTGTCTAACCATAGCTCCTTCATTAGGCTTTAGGCGGTTAGTGCAGTCATATGGAGTCTCAAATGCTCTACTATCACTGCATCCCCACGTGTCCAACATGAACTTTATGTAGTGGCTTTGACTTAGGGAGATGCCATTCTTCCCAAAGCTCACTTGCATGTCTAGTATAGTGTTAGCTACACCTAGGTCTTTAATGCTAAATTCTTTTATTAGATCTGACTTAACGTTATCCACTTCAGATTGATCAAATCCTAGAATAAGCATATCATCTACATACAAGCAAATTATAACGACTTTATCTAATCTATTGCGTATGTAAAGACATTTATCCGAGAGACTCGACATGAATCTCATGTTCTTTACACTATAGTCAAACTTCTCATGCCATAATTTCGGTGCTTGTTTTAGTCCGTATAAAGATTTAAGTAATTTACAGACCTTTGTTTCGTGACCGTCTACAATGAAACCTTCAGGTTGACTCACGTAGATCTCTTCGGTCAGATCTCTGTTCAAGAACGCAGTCTTAACATCCATTTGATGAACAATAAGGTTCTCAATAGATGCAATAGCAAGGAGGACCGTAATGGTTGCTGAGTGACACACAGGTGAGTAGAGATATCAAAGTAATCTACTCCGCTGACTTGTGTGAAACCTTTAGCCACCAGACGTGCTTTATATTTAGCTACGCTACCATCAGGATTCAGTTTCTTCTTCAGAATCCACTTACACCCTACAGTTTTAGCCCATTTTGGCTTATCAACCAACGTCCAGGTGTTATTCTGAAGTAGAGAGTTCATCTCTTCATCAAAGCTTCTTTCCAGAGTAGGGAATCCCTGGATCTCATCGCTTTCTTATAGGTGGATGGATCAGCCTCAACGTGGCAAGTGACAAAGTCACTACCGAAGGTTCTGGGAGTTCGCTCTCTAACAGAAGTTCTCCTAGACTCTAGGCCAGAGTTATCTACAGGAACGAAATAGGAAGTGCTCGGCATTGATGCAGGATCTGTTTCAGTAATAATTACTTGCATACCTGGGAGAGACAGGTTCTTATCCTTGAGGAACTTATCTTCAAAGAACACTGTGTCCCTCGATTCTATAACGACATTATTAGAAATATATAGGAATCTATCTGCAGTACTATCCTCAGCGCAACCTAGGTAGACACATGTATTGGTCCTAGGTCCAATCTTAGACCGTCTAGGGTCAGGAACCCTGACATAGGCTATACAGCCCCAGGTCTTAAGTCTAGTAAAAGACGGGGGGTCTCTTAAACCAAAGCTCATAGGGTGTAACCTCTAACTTAGCATGAGGAACTTTGTTCATAATGTGGTTTGCAGTTAAAACTGCTTCTCCCCAATAAGCGGAAGGCATGCTTGCAGTCAAGAGCATAGAGTTTAATATTTCTGTTAACGTCTGATTTTTACGCTCAGCTATGCCGTTAGACTGGGGTGAGTAAGGAGCAGTGGTTTCTGCAATGATTCCATGTTGGGCAAGGAAACATTTGAACTCACTGGACATATATTCTCCTCCTCTATCACTTCTAAACCTCTTGATTTTCATGTCAAGTTGGTTTTCTACCCTGGTTTTGAAAATACAAAAATTTTCAAACGCTTCGTCTTTAGTTTTAAGGAGATAAATGTGACAAAACCTAGAACAATCATCTATAAAGGTGATCAAATACTTCCGACCTCCTCTAGTGACCAAACTTTTGAAGTCACATATGTCGGAATGTATTAGTTCTAAAGGTGTTGTGCTCCTAGTAACCGCACTAAAAGGTTTCCTAGTGATCTTAGTCTGAGCATATACTTCACATTTATCAGTTTTTACTGTAGTGTCTAAAGCAATCCGGTGAGTTCTAGCAATTTGGAACATTTTCCTATAATTTATGTGTCCTAGTCTCTCGTGTAGAGTTTTAGGGCTAACTAAGTTTGTTTGAACTTGTTGAACTATTTAGTTTGCTAGACTTAGTCTGTACATCCTATTTTGGACGTAGGCACATCCAAAATAGTGTGAGTTAACTAACAGTGTTACTCTACCGCTACAGAAAGTAAAATACATACCAACATCACAAAGTAAGCTAATAGACACTAAGTTAGCAGCTAGTGAAGGAATAAACTTAACATTCTTTAAAGTTAAAGTCTTACCTGAGGATAGCAGCAAAGTCGCGTTCCCCACCTTCAGCACGTCAGCTGTCTCACCGTTGGCAACGGTCACCGATTCTCTTGCATCAGTGAGTCCTGTCATTAGAGTAGAGTTGTTGCACATGTGGCACGTTGCCCTCGAGTCAAGGTACCACTATGTACTGACCTTCTCGTTTCCAACCATGACGACAAAGTTGGATGGCTCAGTGAGGCTAACCATATTAGCTTGGTTGCCTTCTTGTGGTGCTTTGCCCTTTCCTTGCGAGGAAGCCTGCAATCAGATGCACTGTGTCCCCACTTATTGCAGTTAAAACATTTCCCCTTAAATTTTTTAATTTGTTTACTGGGGCCTGCAACCTGGGAGCTACTAGGGTTGGGTTTTGACTTCCTATGGTTCGGCACACGCTTAGAGTTTGTTATCATGTTAGCAGCAGCTTTATGCTTGCTAACAACTTCTAATGCGTGTCGAATCCTGTTCTCATCATCAATGCGTATAAAATGTTTGAGTTCGTTTAAACCCACCTGCATCTTCTTGCGGTACATTTCAGTTTTGAAATTGTACCACGTGGAAAGCAACTTATACACAATTGTGCCAGCAACAAAGCTATCTGGCAACGAAATATTTTCACTATGCAAGGAATGTGCTAAAACTTCAAAATCTGATACCTGAGGGAGAATGACTTTCTCCTCGTCAAAGGTGAAGGAGTGGAACTTGTCCACAAAGTGCGTCTTGGACAGATCCTTCTCTTGCCTAAAGTGCTCCTGGAAAGCATCCCAGATCTCCTTGGCTGTCTTCATCTTCATATACGTCTTCGCCAGATTGGAAGACAGGCAGTTCAACAGGTAGTCGCGGCAGAAGTCTTCATCAGAAACCCACTAAGCCTCGTCATCAGTCCCTACGACCCCAACATGATTAGACTGAACTGTGTAATACACGTTCAGGTACTTCATCCTGAACTGAGTATTCAACTTCCAGTCGTTGAACTCTGTCGCCGTGAACTTCTCCAGCTTGATCATCGGAACGGGGGACGAAAAGTTGTTCCCCTTCATCATTGTGCGCCCGGCAGACGAGAACAAGCCACCAAATAGAGGAGTAAGAGCTCTGTCGCTAGCGTCGGCGGTAGCCGAGGCAGTATCAAGTTCAGCTGCTAGCGCCAAGCGCTAGCAGATAGCACTGGCGGTAGCGCTTAGGGCAGCACTTCCATGGGCGTGGAGATGGCGGCGATGAGAGAGAGATCTGGACTGGGAGGGATCTGGATCTTGGATACACTGCAGGCAGCGGCGGCGAACTTCTGCAGCACCGGCTAGGGCTTCGGCGAGCCCAAACAGGAAAACGGCGACGACAGGAGTCCTAGATCTCCTTCACGCGAGCGGCGCGTTGCTAGATCCGGGCGGCGACGCGGGCACGAAGGTGGATACCGGCGATGCCGAAGAAGGCTCCACGCAAGGACGGGAGAGAAGCGGCAGATCTGCGATTCCCTCTGACCGGCGGCTGCGAGATCCTCCTCTGGACGAGCGGAGGCCGAAGTGCGAGATTCTTCCTTGCGAGCGGCAGCCTGAACGAGAAGACCTTCCTCTGGGCGTGCGGCGACGGGAAGAAGAAACTACAGCGATGCAGTGGAGGTTTCGCGATAGATCGGCGGGAGGAAGAACTGCCGGTGGAAGCTTTCTCCCTGCAGATGTGCGGCGATGGGAGACCTCCAGCGAACGGCGAGCGACAACGGGCAGTTACGCAAAAATCGCGATCTCCTTTCGCGCGAACAGGAGCCGGGCGGGAGCAAAACCCTAGGGGCTTAGATTCGAGATTGAGAGGGGTATTGCTCGAAGCATCTGGAGATGAACTCTCTGTTACCCCTAGGCGGGTACATATAGGCAAACCCTAGGAGTGTCTATGGGTATCGGGTATCTGTGTACTCAATCGACTTGTTAAGCCTCCGAACAATGTTATTTGTCCAAATATATATTAACAACTTCTTCTCTTGCACTACTTAATTATTCCCAGCGTAGTCAAGTTGGGTGCATTGGGCATAAGAATTCCCGATTCAGTCTAACACCCCGGTCAAGGAAGGGGCCGGGTGAGTTTTACATGGCACACAAAGAAAATTTAGTCACCGGTCTGGACAACATGCATTAAGGTGGAGGAAGGTAAATGTGAAACTAAATCCATATTCATCCCTATCCTCCACGAGCTACCAGAAGGTCAACACAGACTCTTGAGTTGTCTAAAAATGAAACTTAAAAGGTTGATAAAGAAACACAAAAAGAAAATGAGTTAAAACAGAGTGCAGGAATTGGAGAAGACGAAGCACAAAATGGTGGCATTAAAATAAAACAGAGTCCCAAAGGTCTAATAAGTCTCTTTGGTTCCAGGTATAGAATTAAAGCAGGCTTTAATTTATAAGGAGGTTACTGCTTCATTCAATAGAATTAAGAGATGAGCAGTGTCAGTTCATTACTGAGCGAAAGAATAGAACATTAACAGATATGCTGAATTCTATGCTTCTCACTGCTGGCATGCCTAAATTCCTTTTGGGGAGAAGCAGTCCGAAATGTTAATCACATTCTGAATAGATTGCCTCATGCTGAGCTCACTTCCACTCTGTATGAGCTGTGGCATGGCCATCCTTGTAGATTTGACACTCTAAAAATTTGGGGTTGTATTGCTTAAGTTAGAATCTAGAGATGCTAAGGTGGGACCTAGAACAACAACTTGTGTATATCTAGGTAGTGCAGAGGATGGTGCAACAGATAAGTTTCTGGATCTGTCCACTAATATTGTGATAGAATCTAGAGAGGTTTTTTTTTTGAAAATAAGTTTATCAGAGATCATGGTTTAACCGTCTCCGGGTCTACTGAGAAGATTTTCGAATATCATGTAGCACCTGAAGTCTGGCACTGCTTCCCAACATGTAGAGGATACTCTTATCTCAGTTATAGTATCTACAAGAGATAGAGTCCCTAAGAACTTTGGTGGGAATTTTGTCACCTATCACTTAGAGGATGATACATTCTCCTACCAGGAAGCAATGCGATCTAGAGATTCGTTGTTGTGGGCAGAAGTCATAGATGATGAAATGGACTCGCTTCTACAAAAATAACACCTGAAATCTAGTGGACCTCCCTAAAGGTGCCAAAGTCCTTGGATGTAAGTGGGTGCTGAAGAAGAAATTGCACAGTGATGGATCTATAGCGAGATATAAAGCACGTCTAGTCGCTAAAGGCTATAAGCAACAAGAGGAATTGACTACTTTGACGTCTATTCACATGTGTGTCACCTATCCACTATTAGGATTCTTATTGTCTTGGCCTCTATCGAGAATTTTATAGTTAATCAGATGGATGTGAAAACAGTTAGCTTCTTGAATGGAGAGCATGATGAAGAGATCTACATGGCACAACCTGAAGGGTATGTCCATCCAGATCTAAAAGATAAAATGTGCAAACTAGACAAATCCATCTACGGGCTTAATGAAATCTCACACACCGCTATAGGCGGTAGCTCGACTGCGACACGAAACGGCAGTGTACCGATCGTTCAAGTAATAAAAATTGGGAATAAATCCCCGAGTGTCGGTCTCTTGAGGAACACAATAAGGTGGAGTTTACTATTGAGGCAGGACTTGAGATCGAAGTCCTTAAATCGGATGGATTGCGGGGGAGTTGGGTTGGCTTTTGGAAAACAAAATAAAAGCTAACAACTACTCCTATGCAATGCCGCTATGCAATGCTTCGCTTGGCGGGATGGAGACTAGGCAGGCCTTGAGCGCGCTGCGTCGCAAGGGCGGATGGACGAGTAGGCGAGCGGATCGAACTATGCAGGCCTTGAGCGCACTGCTTCGTTAGGCGGGATGGGATACGGGCCGCGATGCCACGCTTCGGTAGGCGGATGGGCGAGTGGGCTAGCGGAATGAGGGTCGCAAGCACCTCTTCGACAAGCACACCACTAACAATTGTTAGGGCGGCACAACACAACCAACAATCCACACCACAAGGCACACCTCAAAATAATAAGCAAGAATACTCAAATCACATAGACATAATCAAGTAAAAATGCTAATAATCAAGCACGCTTCATCATAATGTTAGATCTAGCTACATACACATCAATAAGAAGAGAACAAGGCAAGAAATCGACCGAATCCGAAGGCTCGTTGAAGATTCACGGTTGGAATCGCCGGGTTGTCAATCCGCGTCCAAGCTCGGTCCACAACTACGTCCGGGGTAGAGAGAGCTGTCACGACTCTCCAATGGACCCGTCTTCTTCGTGTCACGATCCGGTGGAGGTTGCCAACTTCCTCTTGCTCGATGGAGATAGCGGCTAGGTCTTCCTTTGGAGCTCTTGGATGAAGGAGGAGGCCGAGAGGAAACTCCGGCTCAAGATAGGCGTGAAGAGCAAGCCCGGAGCACCTCTAGATGGTGGGCGACGGTGGAGGGGCGAAACTGGGCGGAACCGGGCGGAAAACGGCGCTGAAAATCGGGATCCTGACCTAAAATCGCGAGCAGGGAATTTATAGGCGCTGGAATTAAACAGTGCGCACGGTCAGTGGCGCACGACCATTGGTCGTGCGCACTGGAATCCTGTGATCGTGCGCTCTGCCTGGACAGAACCTGCAAAGACAGAAATTACAAAATAACATGTTCGCACGACCAGTGGCGCACGACCGATGGTCGTGCGCACTAGCGTCAGTGGTCGTGCGCAATAGATGAAACAGAACTTAAAGATTAATGGTCAGTGCGCACGAGCAGTGGCGCACGACCGGTGGTCGTGCGCGCTGGAGTTGATGATCGTGCGCATTACACCAAACAGAACTTATGAAAAAAGCGTTAAGTGCACACGATCAGTGGCGCACGACCAGTGGTCGTGCGCAATAGAACCAGTGATCGTGCGCAGTGTTCCTGTGCAGAATTGCACCGGAAACACCTGCACGACTCCTGTTCTAGCGTACAACCACCAATCCGGCCACTAAAAGTGGCACCGAACAATGCATGAAAACTACTAATGAAAATCAACATGAAATCACACCAAAATGGGCCAAAAGGTGCACCTAGCATGGGATATCAAATATGAACTAAAACAGGGCTAAAGTGCAGTGAAATGACTAACTAAACGGCCCAGATGAGTCCATAAAAGTGTATATGATGAGGACTCATCACACCCCCAGACTTAACTGTTTGCGCGTCCCGAGCAAACAAATTCTAAGCGAACTAGGAAAGAACAGTAGATGGCTTAAAACTACAATACAGAGTACCATGCGAAGTCGCATGCTCACGTGCATAAGAAGAATAGTAGAGAAGATTTCTGATTATATAAACAGTTTATATATTTCTAAAAGAGTAAAAGCATATTACAACTACTCAAAATGGTGAACAACGGTGAATCATTTAGTCTTGCACACGGAGAAAGTAAACTAAACGCTGAGATGAGCATTGCTCAAGATCGGGGTACGGGACAAACTCCACTGAAATCCATCAGTGTCGGTGACCATAAGCTTGCCCGGTCACATTCTCTCCACGACACTAGATTGGTTCATAGCGTGAGTCAGTAGGACTTTAGGTTAGAGATGGGGCTTGGGTTACGGTGAGGTAAACAATGATAAACAGGACGGCTTAAAACACCTAACCCAAATGAGCTTTAAGAATAACTACCCGTGCACCCAAAATCGAATGCAAGTGCACCACACCCCCAGACTTGGACTTTTGCAACATAGGTGTGTGCACCGCCTACTCCCAATACATAATTTTTCTACAAGATTTTCAATAAAACACACCTTTCTTTTTCTCTTTTTCTTTTCATTTTTTTTTCTTTTTCTTTAAATCTTCTTTTTCTTGTCTTTTTCTTTCAGCAAATTTTCAATTGAGCATATCCACAGGTTCACATAATAAACACCACAATCAACACCCCCCAAAATGTAAATGAAACTACAACTAAAGCTCAGATTTGGGTGTGCGACTAGGTTAGGCTTTTAGGCTTTGGCGAGAAAGATGTGGAGCTGAATCAAGAAAAGGATAGGCACAAAGGGGCTAGCAAGGGTAAACAATAGGCATGAAATAAAAAGTTCAACCGGGCCAAAATAATGGCCTACGTCATTCTCACGCACTAGAACTATCCTATGCCAATGCTTCAAGAATCGCTTGGGGCAAGTTCTAGCCACCGAGAAAGATTCTCCTTTCTCACGACTCAAGCAATACGAGTCTAACGATCGTTTACACACATCCCTATGCTACCGTTTGATTCACACCGGATTCACCATTTGAGTAGAGTAAACAACATTTACACTAATAAGAAAAATATAAAACCATAGCATAAAAAGAAATCTACTCTACACAAAATTCTATGCAACCGAGCACTCGACTAGGAGCACTACTAGAGTCAACATTTTACTCTGCTACATAATCCTAAGCCATCACCTAGATTTTCCCAAATAAGCAAAAGAATTAAATTCACAACAGAGCAAGCAAACAGATGAGTGCGCGCTCAAGTGGGTGAAGTGGTGTGTAATGATAAAAATATACTTCTGATATGCAAAAACGTGTACACGTGTAGTGAACACTCGGTACACTCCCCCCCCCCAGACTTAAACTAAACAATATGCGCAAAATGCAGCTATAAAATTCAGAATAATGCTAGGGAAAGAGAGTACCCAGTGCTCAGAAATGAGCACACCAGAAGATTGGCGTGTAAACCTGGACTAAGCTGCAGCGTCCGTCATCCAGAAAAAGATACCTGCAGGGGGTCAGCTCCGCAAAAACAGAAGAAAATAGAAAACTGAAAAGAAAATACTACTAACTAAACATGATTAGATAAAAATAAAAATTGCAGAAAAGGAAGATAACTACTGGGGTTATTGTCATCCCAGCACGACTTATTCAAAATCTTAACGATTCTAGCTAATGGGCCTATGGAAGGAGAAGTGGACAGGTAACTGGCCTAATATGCGTGTCGGTAGCGGGTACCGATACGGAGATAGAACAGTCACCCCTCTACCGAGATATAGATACCTGCTCCTCACAGGTAGAGGGTAGAGAATGTAAGAAAAGGAGGAGGCCTGGTCCTCACTCATCTCACAAAACACATCCTTGCCTAGCAAGGTATCGTCAACAGGGAGGCAGCAGGAGGAAAAGGCAATGAGTGGAGCTTCCTCTATGGAGGAGGGGTCAACCTCCTCACATGTGAGGATACACTCATCATTGACCTGAGCATCATGCTCCAAGTCCTCCTGATGTACCTGTGAAGACTCAACCTGCACAGGCTCAGATGAAGAAGGGGGGTCAGGAAATAAAAGAGAAGAATGACATAAATAATCAAAAATCGGGGGAGTGGTCCCGGTCTCACTCCCATTAGGTTGGGGAAGTAAAATAATGTTTGCATTGTCATCAATGCTACAAGATTCGGCGGGATCAACGGTGGCCAGGCTTAGGATTTGGACTTCCTCCACCGGTGCTGAGGAAAATTCCTCTTCACCTAGAAGGTTGTCCTCCTCCATAGGAATAGGCACAACACTCAGATCAACCGCCTCCTTCTGCGACACATCATCAACAATGTCGTCTGAGACGAGTGTAGTATGCACAACAGGGAGAGGAATAGTGCTCGGATAAAAGTCGAGCACCGATTCCTCACAAAGAATCGAATCCACTAGAGGTGGTGGATGCACTGGGAGAATGGGCTCAGCAATGTCGGTGCGTAGATCAGCCGCACATCCGGTGACCGTATCCATGCCATACCCTTCAAAATGTGAAGGTGACAAAGACACATAGCCGGATGTTGAAGGTGTGCCGCCAGAGCTAGGAGTTGGGACGATCCGAATATCCGGCTCGTCATCCTCATCCAATTGGCGAAGATAAGCAACACAATCCTTCAGGGCATGATCTGTGCCCCGACAAAACTGGCACTGCCTAGCAGGCTTCTTTGGCACAGCGGGGGCTGGAGCCGAAAAGAAGTATGACGGTAATGGCTCAGCAGAGTAGCCATAAGACTTACGCGCACCATATGGAGTATCAGACGGAGTCGATGCTCTATATGCTGGGCGAGAGGAATTATGCCTACTATTCTCCGTAGGGCATTCAACACTAGAGTGGGAAGTAGCTCCACACCAACGGCAACGGAAATTTAGATGTGCCCACATAGTGTGAAGATAAAACGATTCAAAAAGACAAACACTATTGTGCGAAATACTACACCTAACAAAAATTTACTAAAGCAACCTACTATAAAACAAGAAAATGGAATAAAAAGAACAGAAATAAAATAACAGAAAATGCAATTTACAAATGGAAGGGCTTTTCTCTCAGGTTCTCCCTCTCCAGAAAACTCACACGACTGTGTTCCCCGGCAACGGCGCCAAAAACTTGATGGCGCAAATCTCACACACCGCTATAGGCGGTAGCTCGACTGCGACACGAAACGGCAGTGTACCGATCGTTCAAGTAATAAAAATTGGGAATAAATCCCCGAGTGTCGGTCTCTTGAGGAACACAATAAGGTGGAGTTTACTATTGAGGCAGGACTTGAGATCAAAGTCCTTAAATCGGATGGATTGCGGGGGAGTTGGGTTGGCTTTTGGAAAACAAAATAAAAGCTAACAACTACTCCTATGCAATGCCGCTATGCAATGCTTCGCTTGGCGGGATGGAGACTAGGCAGGCCTTGAGCGCGCTGCGTCGCAAGGGCGGATGGACGAGTAGGCGAGCGGATCGAACTATGCAGGCCTTGAGCGCACTGCTTCGTTAGGCGGGATGGAATACGGGCCGCGATGCCACGCTTCGGTAGGCGGATGGGCGAGTGGGCTAGCGGAATGAGGGTCGCAAGCACCTCTTCGACAAGCACACCACTAACAATTGTTAGGGCGGCACAACACAACCAACAATCCACACCACAAGGCACGCCTCAAAATAATAAGCAAGAATACTCAAATCACATAGACATAATCAAGTAAAAATGCTAATAATCAAGCACGCTTCATCATAATGTTAGATCTAGCTACATACACATCAATAAGAAGAGAACAAGGCAAGAAATCGACCGAATCCGAAGGCTCGTTGAAGATTCACGGTTGGAATCGCCGGGTTGTCAATCCGCGTCCAAGCTCGGTCCACAACTACGTCCGGGGTAGAGAGAGCTGTCACGACTCTCCAATGGACCCGTCTTCTTCGTGTCACGATCCGGTGGAGGTTGCCAACTTCCTCTTGCTCGATGGAGATAGCGGCTAGGTCTTCCTTTGGAGCTCTTGGATGAAGGAGGAGGCCGAGAGGAAACTCCGGCTCAATATAGGCGTGAAGAGCAAGCCCGGAGCACCTCTAGATGGTGGGCGACGGTGGAGGGGCGAAACTGGGCGGAACCGGGCGGAAAACAGCGCTGAAAATTGGGATCCTGACCTAAAATCGCGAGCAGGGAATTTATAGGCGCTGGAATTAAACAGTGCGCACGGTCAGTGGCGCACGACCATTGGTCGTGCGCACTGGAATCCTGTGATCGTGCGCTCTGCCTGGACAGAACCTGCAAAGACAGAAATTACAAAATAACATGTTCGCACGACCAGTGGCGCACGACCGATGGTCGTGCGCACTAGCGTCAGTGGTCGTGCGCAATAGATGAAACAGAACTTAAAGATTAATGGTCAGTGCGCACGAGCAGTGGCGCACGACCGGTGGTCGTGCGCGCTGGAGTTGATGATCGTGCGCATTACACCAAACAGAACTTATGAAAAAAGCGTTAAGTGCACACGATCAGTGGCGCACGACCAGTGGTCGTGCGCAATAGAACCAGTGATCGTGCGCAGTGTTCCTGTGCAGAATTGCACCGGAAACACCTGCACGACTCCTGTTCTAGCGTACAACCACCAATCCGGCCACTAAAAGTGGCACCGAACAATGCATGAAAACTACTAATGAAAATCAACATGAAATCACACCAAAATGGGCCAAAAGGTGCACCTAGCATGGGATATCAAATATGAACTAAAACAGGGCTAAAGTGCAGTGAAATGACTAACTAAACGGCCCAGATGAGTCCATAAAAGTGTATATGATGAGGACTCATCACTTAAACAAACGTCTAAGATATGACACATGAAGTTTGACCAAGTGGTAAAGAGTTTTGGCTTTCAGTCCAGTCTTTCTGACAAATGCCTTTACCACCGCTCTATGACAAACAAAACAGTCATCATATGTCTATATGTGGATGACATGTTGAATCTGAGGTCGGATCTTGTTGCAGTAAATGATATCAAATCCACACTCGCAAAAGAGTTTGACTTGAAGGACCTTGGTCCTGTCGATACCCTTTTAGGTATGAAAGTTAGAGTTGATAAGGGTAGGGTTATTCTTAATCATGCTCATTATATTGAGCAACTTCTTTCAACCTGGGGATACAAAAACTGTAAACTTGTAGAGACACCATTCAATCATAATATCAAATTGAGCCCAAATGTTGGGACTAGCATTGATCAAGTAAAATATTCCAAAATAATTGGTAGTCTCATGTGCACCACAAGTTGTACTCAACCAGACATCGCTTTCTCTGTTAGCATCCTGAGTCGTTTTACCAGTAGTCCGAGCAAAGAGCATTGGGTTGCTCTCGACAGGCTGATGAGATACCTGTCAGGTACTAAAAATCATGTCATGTGCTACACTAGTTACCCTCCTACTGTGGATGGATATTCTGATGTCTCGTGGTGTTCAGAAGTCGGTAACAACAAGTCTACCAGTAGATATATATGAACTTTGGGTGGAGCTGCCGTCACTTGGAAATCCAAAAGACAGACATGTATAATATTGTCTTCTATGGAAGCCGAATTGTTTTCCTTAGCTTCGGCTGGTGAAGAGGCAGACTGGATCAGAAATCTGATACTAGATATTCCATTGTCTAGGTTACAAGTCAACTCACTGAGCTTGTATTGCGATAATCAAACAGAAGCTCAAGTCGTTAAGAATGCTCTCTATAATACTAATAGGAGACATGTACGACTGAGACACGCTCTGCTAAATTGACGAAAGGAATGCTTAAAGAACGGTTAATCAAAACAGTGGAGGAAATGAGACTAAAGGCGACTTAGATCACCTTAGTCTACATAGATGTTTTGATTATTCCCGATTTCCTTTGTCATAGCAAGGATGTTGTGCTCCATTGATGTTTTTGGCTGCTGAGTATGAATCTGGTGAGTTATTTTATTTCAAATCTGGTGTTAATAACTTTACCTGGATTCGTCTTTTCTTACCTTGGAGGAGAGTGTTATTCCAAATATGATAACAAAAATCTGACTCGATTTGACTCTTCTTTAGTTAAGGGGTTTCATTCCAAACGTGATGATCTCCACTTAACTTTAGGAGAACAGTAACCTTGACATTCCATATTGAAACACAGATATAGTTGCGGTGTCCAGAAGTCCATAAATCGTTTCATTGGAAACCGATATTGGATTCTGAGGTTGAACTTATAATACTCAAAGTAGTTCTCCTTCTAGTTGATTATTTAGTACTACTGTTGCGGAACGCTTAGGGCTTTTGGTAGACCGGTCCAATTGAACCACCTTAACTCGTGAGCGAACTAAGCGCGCAAACTGTCAATTTGAGATTTGTTGAGTACGCCGAGACTTTTTAACGTGGAAAACCCGGAAAGGGTAAAAAACCACGCGGCCAGAGCTGTGCCGACCAAACTTCACTATCTTCTGGGGGTTACAGGAGCTGTGCCGACCAAACTTCACTATCTTCTGGGGTTACAAATTGGAAACTAGAACTCGAGTGCGACAGGCCGCTGCTCGTTGCAATAATGGAGGGAGAGAGAGAACTCCGAGGGTGACAGGCCACCTCTCGGAAAAGCTAAGTCTTTTTCCCTTCTGAGAATGCTGGAGAACAAAAGTGAGAAGGCGAGTCGCCTTTTCCTTCTGAGAATGCTGGAGAACAAAAGTGAGAAGGCGAGTCGCCTTTTCCTTCTGAGAATGCTGGAGAACAAAAGTGAGAAGGCTAGTTGCCTTTTCCTTCTGAGAATGCTGGAGAACAAAAGTGAGAAGGCTAGTCGCCTTTTCCTTCTGAGAATGCTGGAGAACAAAAGTGAGAAGGCTAGTCGCCTTTTCCTTCTGAGAATGCTGGAGAACAAAAGTGAGAAGGCAAGTCGCCTTTTCCTTCTGAGAATGCTGGAGAACAAAAGTGAGAAGGCTAGTCGCCTTTTCCTTCTGAGAATGCTGGAGAACAAAAGTGAAGAGGCGAGTCGCCTCTCGGGATGAAGAAGATCTTCAAGTCCACGAAGGAGATCTTCAAGCGCCGAAGGAGAGTTCCGCAAAAGTCTGCAAGGAGCTCTCCCGGGTCTAGAAGTCCAGGTCCTTTCAAATGAAGCATTGGGGCTCCTTTTATAGGTTTGGCCGGGGGCGGTCCGGTAATTTTGTCGTTTGCAGTTTCCATAAATGCTCGGTGGACGAATCATATTTTTCGATTCGGGGCACACGAATCGCCATTTTTCGTAAATGACCACCTTGCCCTTCGGGCAGCTTGGGCGGCTCGGGCAGTTCGGGCAGTTCTGTTGGAGGCGAAAAAGGCGACTGACCGTTCCTGAAAAGTGAGAAGCCTGAAAGACAAAAAGTGAGCACGCCGGAAAGACAAAAAGTGAGCGAGTCAGAAAAGTGAGAATGCTTCCGAACTTGATCAGAAGCGTTCTGAGCGCGCGTGAGCGCGGAGGCGTTCTGAGCGTGCTCAGAAGCGTTCTGAGCGCGCGTGAGCGCGAATGTGTTCTGAGCGTGCTTAGAAGCGTTCTGAGCGCGTGCGAGCGCGGAGGCGTTCTGAGCGCGCTCAGAAGCGTTCTGAGCGCGTGCGAGCGCGGAGGCGTTCTGAGCGCGCTCAGAAGCGTTCTGAGCGCGCATGAGCGCGGAGGCGTTCTGAGCGAACGGTGGAACGGGGAGTTGTCCCCCAAAGGGAAATTGGGATCCGACGTACCCGACGAGGGGGCGTGAATACGGCGGGGTCCCCTACGAGCCCCCCTGCGGAGAAAGCGAGGGGAGGGGGCCTGACCGCACCCTAAGGGTGGCGCGGTTGGGCCGCACCCCGGGGGGATGCGGCTAGACCGCACCCCAAGGGGGTGCGGCTTGGCCGCACCCCTCAAGGGGGGGTGCGGCTTGGGCCGCACTCTCCAAGGGGTGCGGCTGGGGCCGCACCCCTCAAGGGGGGTGCGGCTGGGGCCGCACCCCTCAAGGGGGGTGCGGCTGGGGCCGCACCCCCCAAGGGGTGCGGCTGGGGCCGCACCCCCCAAGGGGTGCGGCTGGGGCCGCACCCCCCAAGGGGTGCGGCTTGGGCCGCACCCCTCAAGGGGTGCGGCTGGGGCCTCACCCCTTGAGGGGTGCGGCTGGGCCGCACCCCTCAAGGGGGGTGCGGCTGGGCCGCACCCCTCAAGGGGGGTGCGGCTTGGGCCGCACCCCCCAAGGGGTGCAGTCGGGGCGCGGCCGGGCCGCTTCCCCGCGATGGGGGTTCTGCCTGCGTGCTACCGTGCACGCGGTAGTGCATGCACCTGCGGCTTGCTCCGTGTGTGCCTTGACTTTGGCGGATGGCGGCGGGAATGGCGGGCTCGGTCTTTTCAACTCAAGCGATTATGCGTTGTCTGTTGCCCCCTCCTTCCTTAAGCGGGGTTTCCTTTAGACGTACCCCGAGCCCTTTATGGGTGTGTAACATAAGCCCCCCAAACCTTCGGAGTCCGAGTCTCTGTGCGAGGAGTTCGGAGGTTTTGATTTTTCCGTGGCGGCTTTATCCACTGCTCTCTTCTCTGAGATTGCTACTGGCTTGCTGTCTAGCAATGATACCTGAATAGCTTGAGTGCCTTTTGCAAAGTAACAGATGAACTTGCGCGGTTCTGAGCCCGCGACTTTTATATAATGGAAAATTAGTTTGTGCAAGCCTGTGCCTGCGGCTTTTTTGCACGAGTCTGCGCTCGCGGATTTTTTGCACGAGTCTGTGCTCGCGGCTTGACCGGTGAATAGCGGGCGTATTCGAACCGTGGACGAACGTAGGGGGCAGACTCTTATGATGTCGAGACCTTATTGTGGTGGAGAAGGGCGAACCTTCAATTGTCGGCAGCGAGAGATTGTTGCGAGCGCGCTGCCCGGAGGCAGACTCTGTTCATTAGCGCACTGTCTGGAGGTAGGTGCTGTTCATTAGTGCACTGCCTGGAGGCAGGTACTGTTCATTAGCGCACTGCGTGGAGGCAGGTGCTGTTCATTAGCGCACTGTCTGGGTGCAGGTGCTGTTCATTAGCGCACTGTCTGGGTGCAGGTACTGTTCATTAGCGCACTGCCCGGAGGCAGGTGCTGTTCATTAGCACACTGTCTGGGTGCAGGTGTTGTTCATTAGCACACTGCCCGGAGGTAGGTGCTGTTCATTAGCGCACTTCCCGGAGGCAGGTGCTGTTCATTAGCGCACTGCCCGGAGGCAGGTGCTGTTCATTAGCGCACTGCCCGGAGGCAGGTGCTGTTCATTAGCGCACTGCCCGGAGGCAGGTGCTGTTCATTAGCGCACTGCCCGGAGGCAGGTGCTGTTCATTAGCGCACTGCCCGGAGACAGGTGCTGTTCATTAGCGCACTGCCCGGAGGCAGGTGCTGTTCATTAGCGCACTTCCCGGAGGCAGGTGCTATTCGTTAGCGCACTGTCCGGAGTCAGGTGCTGTTCATTAGCGGACTGCCCGGAGGCAGGTGTTGTTCATTAGCGCACTGACCGGAGGCAGGTGCTGTTCATTAGCGCACTGCCTGGAGGCAGGTGCTATTCATTCATGCAAGTGGACGTTTTACGTAGTTTTGGTAGCGCAAGATATGAGATGCGTGAAATAAGACTTTAAAAACTCTTAGTCGTGACGATAATTTACACAAAGTTCTTATAGAAACAAAGTTGATAGAATATTTCAGTGGCACAGGTAGAACCCTGCTAATAGGTGTGAAGCATTCTCCCGGGATGACTGTCCTAAGGGTTGCCTCCCAGTACATCTTGGTGAGGCGTTCGTTAATCTCCTGCTGGCTGAATCGGTGTTTAGCCTCGTAGGAATTTCCCCAATTTGCCTTGCTGGACGAGACGCTCGATTTCATCCTTAAGCTTGGAGCAGTTTTCTGTGTCGTGCCCTCGCCCGCGATGGAACTCACAATATTTTGTCTGGTCCACCGCGTTCTTAGCGAGGGGTCTGGGCTTACGGAGCGATTCGTTGCTATCGCGGATAGCGAGGAGAACGTTAGTCCTGGTAGTGTTCAAGAGAGTGTAGTCATGGTGCTGGTGAGACCTTCGGTCTCGGCTGGGGTTGTCGTGATGCTTGTTGCTCTTGTTTGGAACTGTCTGCGGCAGCGACTCCTCTTTCTTCCTCTTTGAGCTCCCCTCGAATTGCAGGCGGTGTGCTTCAATTGCCTCATCTGCTACTATATGGGCCTCGACTCGCTGAACGAGGTCAGGATTGCTTGGTACGGTTTCTCTCATTAGAGTTGAGTAAAAGCCACTTGGGGGAGACCCCCAAGGAAGACTCCTCGCAAAAGCTCGGGGTCGACTCCCGGAATCTGTCGAGACTCAGAGGTGAAGCGTCGGAAAAAATCCTTCAGAGTTTCTCCGTCGTTCTGGCGGATTCCCGAGAGATGGGAGGGATCTCGGACAATCCTACGATTGGCGATGAACTGGTCCACGAACTGCTGCGCCATTTCTGCGAAGTTGTTGATGGTCCCATCTTGCAGGGAGTGGAACCAAGTGCGCGCTTGTCCCTTCAAGGTTGCCGGGAACACCTGACAGAGGAGCTGATCAGTGGCGCTGTATATCCTCATGACGGTGGTGAAGTGATTGACATGCTCCAACGGATCGTCCGTCCCATCGAATGTCTCGATGTTGGGAAGCTTGAAATCGTTCGGAATTGGATGAGCCAGGACTTGAGGCGACAGTGGAGAGCCGTGGTGTGCTGGACGGCGGGTGAGAGCTGCGCGTCGTCCTGCTTGGACGTACTCTTCTTCTATCATATCGCGTAATTCTTCTCGCGTGATTCTTTCCACTGCTCGACCAGGGATAACTCTTCCTGGGGGATGGTGATGGTGGTCAGCTCTTGGGCCTCCAGCTGGCGGGGCAAGGTGAGCGGAACTCACCGCGTTGGAGAATCCTTCTGAAGCTTCGTCCTCATGAACGGCCTCTTCGTTCGGGGCATGATTCAGAATTGGGGGTGGTGGCACGTTCAGAGCTGGTGGCTGAATCGGAACTTGAGGAGTCCCGAGATTCCTTACGAGAGCCAACATCTCGGCTTGATGTTCTTCAATCTGTTGCATGCGCACCTCCAGCCCAGCTGCGGGCGCAGGCGGTGCCTCTTCTACGGGAGGTGCATCGATAAGTGAGTGGGAGGGAGCTGGGTTGGCGCGCCCTTCCGGCATTGATCCTTCAGTAGTGCGAGCGCTCTTCCTGGCCATAGCAATTAGCTTTCAGAGAGTTTTGGGAATGTTCCCACAGACGGCGCCAAACTGTTGCGGAATGCTTAGGGCTCTTGGTAGACCGGTCCAATTGAACCACCTTAGCTCGTGAGCGAACTAAATGCGCAAACAGTCAATTTGAGATTTGTTGAGTACGCTGAGACTTTTTAACGTGGAAAACCCGGAAAGGGTAAAAAACCACGCGGCAGGAGCTGTGCCGACCAAACTTCACTATCTTTTGGGGGTTACAAATTGGAAACTAGAACTCGAGCGCGACAGGCCGCTGCTCGTTACAATAATGGAGGGAGAGAGAGAACTCCGAGGGTGACAGGCCACCTCTCGGAAAAGCTAAGTCTTTTTCCCTTCTGAGAATGCTGGAGAACAAAAGTGAGAAGGCGAGTCGTCTTTTCCTTCTGAGAATGCTGGAGAACAAAAGTGAGAAGGCGAGTCGCCTTTTCCTTCTGAGAATGCTAGAGAACAAAAGTGAGAAGGCTAGTCGCCTTTTCCTTCTGAGAATGCTGGAGAACAAAAGTGAGAAGGCTAGTCGCCTTTTCCTTCTGAGAATGCTGGAGAACAAAAGTGAGAAGGCTAGTCGCCTTTTCCTTCTGAGAATGCTGGAGAACAAAAGTGAGAAGGCTAGTCGCCTTTTCCTTCTGAGAATGCTGGAGAACAAAAGTGAGAATGCGAGTCGCCTCTCGGGATGAAGAAGATCTTCAAGTCCACGAAAGAGATCTTCAAGCGCCGAAGGAGAGTTCCGCAAAAGTCTGCAAGGAGCTCTCCCGGGTCCAGAAGTCCAGGTCCTTTCAAATGAAGCATTGGGGCTCCTTTTATAGCTTTGGCCGGGGGCGGTCCGGTAATTTTGCCGTTTGCAGTTTCCATAAATGCTCGGTGGACGAATCATATTTTCCGATTCGGGGCACACGGATCGCCATTTTTCGTAAATGACCACCTTGCCCTTCGGGCAGCTTGGGCGGCTCGGGCAGTTCGGGCAGTTCGGGCAGTTCTGTTGGAGGCGAAAAAGGCGACTGGCCGTTCCTGAAAAGTGAGAAGCCTGAAAGACAAAAAGTGAGCACGCCGGAAAGACAAAAAGTGAGCACGCCGGAAAGACAAAAAGTGAGCACGCCGGAAAGACAAAAAGTGAGCACGCCGGAAAGACAAAAAGTGAGCACGCCGGAAAGACAAAAAGTGAGCGAGTCGGAAAAGTGAGAATGCTTCCGAACTTGATCAGAAGCGTTCTGAGCGCGCGTGAGCGCGGAGGCGTTCTGAGCGTGCTCAGAAGCGTTCTGAGCGCGCGGGAGCGCGGAGGCGTTCTGAGCGTGCTCAGAAGCGTTCTGAGCGCGTGCGAGCGCGGAGGCGTTCAGAGCGCGCTCAGAAGCATTCTGAGCGCGTGTGAGCGCGGAGGCGTTCTGAGCGCGCTCAGAAGCATTCTGAGCGCGTGCGAGCGCGGAGGTGTTCTGAGCGCGCTCAGAAGCGTTCTGAGCGCGCGTGAACGCGGAGGCGTTCTGAGCGCGCTCAGAAGCGTTCTGAGCGCGCGTGAGCGCGGAGGCCGACTGATTCTACCATAGAGGCCAACGATAGAGGTTTGGCCTCTTTGAAGTAGCCTTTCGAAAGAGCCTTTCGTTCAGGCCGGCAGGAGGGAACCTTATCTATCAATAGAGGGAGCAAAAAAAAAGCTTTGCGGATCCGACGCACCCGACGAGGGGGCGTGAATACGGCAGGGTCCCCTACGAGCCCCCCTACGGAGAAAGCGAGGGGAGGGGGCCTGACTGTAAGACCCCTTTTTTTTTCTTTTCAAAACACCGGGTCTCAGGCCCAGAACCGCCGCTTTGCGGTGACACCTTCACTCGGGAAGGTCGCCACTACAAAACGCCGATCCTGCCGGCCAAATCGATCACGAAGAAGAGAGTATACATGAACAAATAAGAAGCTCAAGTCCACAATCACATGAATTATAAACCATAAAGGTAAATGTCCACAGATATAACTGAATAAAAGTTAACAAGGATTACAACGATAAAGGGGGCTCTTGCCCTGTACATCATCTCCTCACTACAAGATCACTCGCGGAAGCTAACTCCTAGGTAAAACTAAAGCTAATCATCACCGACACTGAAACCGGAGTACCCAGACTAGTCTTACCCATCCCTGCAGACTCTGTACTCCACTGGTGCGGCAACACTGGATGCTTCTTCTCTTTTGGCCTGCGATCGCTGCCTCGCAATCCACGTCTACGTATTCGCCTTCGGCCTCCTGGTCACTGTGCCGGAGGGGTTCCACCCATCATGGGGCAACTGACTCGAGTGTGTCCCGACCGGTGACAATGGTAGCATGGCCGTGGGGCCCACCCTGTCGGATCCTACTGCACCTGTTTCTCTGATGTTGTTGCGTCTCCTCAAACCCCTAAAATGATATGGTCCACCGACCGTCAGTCAAACTAGACTCAGCCGATTCCCCACCCCTCCCCCAATGGCTCTTAGGCACCGTATGGGGAGGAGGAAGCGGAGGACATTCAAGGGGTAAAAACAAAAGCAGGTGGCGGCGGATCTACAACCACACAGGTGTATATATATATGAAGCAGTAAGTAAGCATAGTAGAGTGCATGTAAAGAACAGTAAGCAGTATATATAATGGCAAGTAAAGTAATATAAAAGTAACCATTGATTTATAGGAATGCCCATACAAACCTATAGACCAAGGGGTCGTTTAGCGGGGCCTACCGTATAAGAAGTCCCATAACTGACTTATACGTTAGTGGTAGGTTGAATGCAATGTTTATGCTATGACATGCAAAGTATGCTGTTATGCTATGTTCATACAAGTGCAACTCACTCACTACGACTCTATGCGCATAAACCTTTTAGTTCCCCCTTTTTGGAGCGACCTAGACTCCCAGGATACTCCCGTAGTGGCAAACGGAAGCGGTGGGTTGGGCCTCGCCCACCTCTAGGTTGGTATTCACACTACCTAACCTAGACCTATCGTACGCCTCCGCAAAACCCGCGGAGCGTCTGCGTACTCTTGCTGACTGGACCGCCAGACTTTCAAGGCTAAGTGTAAATACCACACTTGCCGAGTCAACGTATTGATGTCGGTGTGAACGGTCATCCAATACCGAAGACCCACCACCTTCAATGCACATGCAACATGTTCTACTTCCTACCTTCGAGCCATAAGCTCCCCGGGCTAACCTGCCCGCCATCAAACACTACTGAGTCACAAGCTCACCGGACTTAGCAATCCGCTCTCACCACCACCGAGCCTACTGCTCGTAGCACTAAACCAACTGAACTCCCGAAACCACAGGGTGTGGGTGAGTGTGTTATTAGTTAATCTTGTACAATGTCTTACTCCTAGGAGTTAGGGTTAGCCTTGGACTTCCCGAGGGTTACCCTGTTAGGGGCTCGCAACGGTACTAGGAACCGAAATGGGATGACACCCCAAAGTTCCCTTTCTCAAGACACTTTGTGTTGTTGATATCTACCCATAAGAGCACCCTCCTTGTTATTACAATTGAATTAACCCTAGGTGGCTTATGACTTTCCAAGACGATCCTTCGTCAAACTCGAGCACCACTTTACCCTCAACTCACCAAGCACACTTTACCATCTATAATCCTTCTTATTGACCATCATACCTTCTCAACCAAATTAGGTAAACCAAATACCTCCCATCCCTCCTAAGGATCCGCTTGATTCTCAAATTTCACAGTTTTACTATACGCAGACCAAACTAATTACATGAAGCTCACAACTATAGGTACTCCCAAAGTTCATCCAACTGACCCAAGATATTTACTGGGGGTATATCATGATGTTATAAGATTAATTCCAGAGAATCGTATTTTTCCCAACATTATTAATATTTAAAGAAATTTTCCAAAAATACAACCTCCTAAGGTTTGAACTACAAGTGCACTTTTCTGACTTCCATTGCCTACCAAACGTTTTACATAAATCAAAGGTACCTAATAATCAGTACATATGAATTTATAGGGAATTCCAGCAAGATCTACTATTATTAAAAATTCCAAAACCCATTTATTTCCAATAAATTCCAAAGGAGGTACTCTCATATGAACTCCAAACCTTATGACAATTTATACAGAGGTGATTCATACTAAAATATTCAGCCCTACAAAGTTTGACCATATTCCATAGAGGTTACATTTGTAATTTCCACCAAGGATATATTTGCAATTAATTCTAAAATGAACTAGAGGTACCAAAAATATCAATCCATAAATTATTAGAAAAATACTGTGGGTTTGTATTGGTATGAAATGACATCCAGCAAAGTTTCATGCAATTACAGAAAACTAACAACCTAAAATTATTCATCCCAAAAATTGTCAACAATTTGAGTAAGTACAATTTGGACCTCCAAAGGTTTTCCAATGGTTCTGATAGAATCTCCAGGGATTAATAACATCACAATATGTTGGTGACAGAAGATGGTTAATCACTAAGTACTAATTCTTCCTAAATCCCAAAAACCTAATTATTTACAAATCTACCCAAGGATTTATTCCCTAGGGTTGACAACTCCAAACCCCACCAATTTCTCACAGTAGTACTCTCTGGTCACCAAGACCTCCTCCCCAAAATTTCAAGTCAAACCATTAGGGTTGGACCCCTCTTCCTTCATTGGCCTCTAACTGCACCCCTTTAGGGTTTAACCTAGGGTTATGGTCCATACTTCCCCAAATCCACCCAAACTTCTTGTGAGGGTGTTATATCACTCATAAAGCTCAGAGGAGTCCAATACACCCCTCTCTAAGGACAAACTCTCCTATGTCCTTCACAACCCCAAATTACACTCCATAGGGATCAATCCTATGGCCTTGAGCAAATCAACTCCAATGCTCACCAATCTTCCTCATGGGGTCTCAAATTGATCCCACTGACCTTTCCAAGAAGACTCAAGCCTCTATGGACCTATTTGGCCAATGGATCTCTACTTGGCTAAATGCACCTCAAGGTGCTCCAACTCCATGTCCTAGGGCAATACAACTCCCCATGACCCCAAAACTCACCTGGAGGTGATTTGGGTGGTGTTAGTGCATTGGCGAAAATTCCACTCCATTTGGAGGTGGTTTGACCATGAGAAACCCCAAATAACCCTTAATCACAATTTTCCCCTTAATGGACAAATTTTTTGCCCAATGATTACCTAATCAAATGAACCCTAAATGAGTTGAAATTTTAACCAGGGGTTTATCATGACCCCAATAACACCCCACCAAAGTTTGGTGGAGATTGGAGGTCATTTGATCCTCCAAATAATTTATACATTGAATATAAAATTATTACAAAAACAATAGGAAAACTTTCTCCAAAAATTCTCATTTTTGGATATTTGGTGGTACTAGGCATGACTCACTCCTAGTCCAAATTTCAAGTCATTTGGATTAGTGGTTTGGTGTGGGTACCCATTCAAAATTCAGCCAAACTTTGCACTAGAATGGGTGCTGAGGTCAAACCAGGACTCCTAATTGGGTGAGGTCAATTTTGTATGATCCTAGGGGTCAAGGCCTACAACTTTCATATTGGGCAAATTTTCCCTAGAAGCCTCTAAGTATTTTCTATATTTAATACAAGAATCAGCCAGCAATTTGCACTATTAAAATGAAATATATAAATAAATAATTCATTTAATATTACTAAAACGCGCGCATCCGACGGCCCTCCATCATCTTCCCTGATAGCCGACGGCTGTGATTGCCGCGCCTGGGCGATTTTTCGGGCCCGATTCCGGCGAGCTGGAGGCTTCTCCGGCGAAACCCTCAGGCCCTCACCTCCGCCCGACCTCCACCTTCCATTTGCCGGTGTTGGTATGGTCGGAGGTGGCCGGAGTTGGCCCCCCAAATGTTGCGATTTTTCCGGCTAGAACAAGATTAAAACCGGTTGGAAACACCCCCAATCTCTGTTGATTTTGAAATAGGAATAAAGAGGATCTATCCACTAGGGGAGAGATGAAGAAGTGGACCTGTATTGGGGGGTTTAGGTGCTCCGACCGTCGACCACCATTGCTCCTCCTTGGAGATTTCGGCACCACCCAAATCCTTGCACAGATAGCTCATTCCTCTCGGGGAAGGGGGGGGGGGGGGGGGGGGGGGGGGGGGGGGGGTTCAACTCCTTTCTCCCTTCTAAAGCTAATGGAGGCCTCAATTTAATGGGAGGAGGGCTCCATTAAGAGGTCACCAAGTGACCCCTCCTCTCCCCCATGGCCAGCCACCCTTATGCCTCCCCCCTGCCTTCAATTTCCTTCAGAAAACTCCTGGAATTCCCTCCACATTCATCAGGGGAGATGAAAGGAGTCATCAATGGCGATTCCAAGGGGTTTAACACCTTAATGGCCATGAATACCACCTTCTCTCTCCATTAAAATTGGGTTTTTTCTCTCTCCTACTCATCATGGCCGATTTTTTCTCTCTCTTCTGGGTTAGTTATCAGTCAAGCATGCTGGTCAAGTGATCAATTTGGGCTTAGCCCAAAGGGATTGGCTAGGTTTAAGAGATTTGACCTAATTTGGGCAAGTTTGACTTTTGGTCAAATTGACCAATTGGGTGACCCTAGGATGGGGCTTTTGGGTCCATTGGATTCCAAATTAAATTTAGAAACTACTGGTGGGGTCAATTTGGTCACATGAGCCTTTGTTGACCCAATTTAAGCTGATTTGGCCAAAACAGGCTAAGTTGACTTTGGTCAAATTGAGCCCTAGGGTTGACCCAGTCATGGGGATTTTTGTTCCACTAGGTCCCCTATGATATGATAACACTATGGGTAGGGTCAATTTAATATGGTGGTGTTCAATTAGGGCACTTAGTGAAGAATTGCCATTTTGACCTAAAAGGGCATTTTGGTCAATTTGCACCACTGGGGGTCCCATGAAGGGGCTTTTAGGTCTACTAGGTTTCTTATGATATTTTAGACCTAGAGGAGTGGTCAATTTGGCATGGTGGAGGTCAATTGACTCTAATTAGGCTACTTTGACCAATTTAGGGTTAGGGTTGACTTTGGTCAATTTGGCCTCTTTGGTTGACCCCAATGGGCCATTGGTGCCCTAAGGGGACCCCTAATGGGTTAGGGATACTATGGTGGTGTCAAATGGTCAATTTGAGGCCCTAAAGTCCAACCCTAAGCTTGGTCATTGGAAATTGCTATTTGCAGTCCAAGGCACTTTCAACCCTAATCTTGCCTATGCTAAAGAGATTTCTACACTACCAAGGCCTTGTCATGACTTTGTCAAGACAGATTCACCTGGGGGGTCTAGCTGTCTGGGGGATGTTACAAATCCCAATAAACAAAAAATAATAATTTCGTCCTCGAAATTCAGGTTAGGCTTGCGGGGTTTTCACCGCGAGTGACTGAACGTAACATCCCTTAAGAATCGAAGGTATTCCTGGCTCGAAGAGCACCGACTATCTATGCCACACCAGCTCTAGTGGTTCCAAGTTGTGCTCCTCCTGACCCTAATTTTACCACATGTCTTAACCTCTGGAATCTTCTTGCGCCGCAAGACTCGCACCGTCGTATCATCTATCCTGACCGGGGTGACCTAGCTACCTTGGTCGATCTATCCTCAAACTTCCACTCTAACCTGGGCAGACTCTTATGCCTCCTAAAGTTTTCTTCTCACATTCAAACTCTTACTCTTTCAGGTACGTCCGAATAATCAATCATCTCTACTCTACAACTTTTCCAGTTCTTACTATTGATGGAACTAATCAAATCGTCTAGCATCCAAATCATCCTTAAATATTAATGGGGGTGCACTTGTGAACCTTTATGAGTATACGCTAGCCAATCATAATAGTAAGATGACTCCCGATCATTTTCTACGTGCAGTTTGATTCATAAGGGCAAAATTTTGATACCTTAGGGTTTTTCACAATTCGATTCATCAAGGAAATATCATCACGTTTATTTCACCAAATTTCTTTCACTTCAACTTGTGCTTACCCCAGAAATGACTATTTGCACCCCAAGGGCCCGGACCTGCCCAGCGAGCTCCTCCGACCGGCTGGCTCGCCTCTTCCCGGGCTCGCCCCCATCTGGGCTCGCCTTCGGTCGCCTGGCGAACTTCTTCAGCCGGCTGGCTCGCCTCTCTACGGCTCGCCCGCTGAACCACTCCTTAGCGGGTCGAGCTCGCCGAAATGGCTAACTGTACCCCAGAAATGACTATTTGCACCCCAAGGGCCCGGACCTGCCCAGCGAGCTCCTCCGACCGGCTGGCTCGCCTCTTCCCGGGCTCGCCCCCATCTGGGCTCGCCTTCGGTCGCCTGGCGAACTTCTTCAGCCGGCTGGCTCGCCCGGTCGTGCGAACTTGGAACCCCCTTCCTGGCGAACATCGGGGTTGTACACAATCCCCGCTCTTCGCGAGGTTGTTTGAGCTCGCGAAGAAACATCCAACCCTGGTGTTCGCCGATTCGGCTGACGTGGCGGGAATCTTGTGGTGGGTCCCACGCCCAAAGCTATAAATACCGTCCGCCGCGGCTAGTGATCAAGCTTTTTCTTCCCCATCATCCTCGCGGAAAACAACTTCTCAGAATGTCCTCCACGCTGAGCGCGCGAGATCGACTGAAGGCTTCGAGAGAGATGGCGAAGGCCCAGGTCGCCGAGCGCAACGCCTGGATGTTCAACTTGGCCACATCTCCTTCCCCACAGCCTAAGAAGGCCAAGACGGTTCGGATGTCGCAGGGGGAGGACGTGTCGTCGCCTCCTGCCTCGCCCCCGCCGCCGGATACCGGGCTCGCACAACAGGTATTCTTCGTCTAGACTTTTTTACATCGCCTACCCATTTATTCCTTTTCCTTTCGCAGAACCCTCCACCCGAGGAACGTATGGCGGGCCTCACGCTGACCTCCTCTCGCCCTCCGTCCCCCGCAAGGTTGGGATCGCTAGATGCTGGGATCGGTACTTCGACTCAGCAGGCGCCGACCTCGCGACCCCGTAAGTCATGCGTATCCTCCCTCATCTCCGCTTAAGTCCGTGTGATATCTACTCGTTGGTGGCCTATGCAGATACCCCACCGCCGAGTCCCAAGGAGAAAGTCTCCACCCTGGTGAACTCGCCGGTCCCTCTTAAGGTTAACGTGGTGACCCCTGGCTTCGGTATGATGGGCAGGCGAAGTCCAGGCGGCTCGCTTCTCGACGGCGCCCAAGTCGCGGAGAGAGTGGTGTACCCTCCTGGTCTGGGGAAACCCCACGTCCCGGGATTCCGCGAAAACTTCCAGGGTCGGCCGGAGTCTTCGCGCAAGCCCCGTCGCGAGTCTCCCTCCTCGCCAGGTTAGCATGTTTTCGCGAGCTCCCATCTCTTGCTCGTCCCCGGATCCTACTAACTCTTCCTTCGTTGAAATCCCAGGAGCCACCCCTGAATCAGAGCACGGGAGGATGGAGATGTCACCACCGCCTTCGCCTAGCCAGATCGAAGACTTCTTGGGTGACCCTGGCGACCCCGTGTGGATGAAGAGTCGGGTGTCCGAGGTGCTTCAGAAGCACGGCATGATGTTACGCGAGTTGGAGGAGCGGTATGACGCGGACCGGGCTGCCTTTGACGAGAGATTCGCCGTGTTGGAAGACGCGAATGTGCGCTTGATCGCCGAGGCGGAGCCGGTGCCTCGCGCAGATGTTACCTCGCCCGGCGTGCACATCTCGCGGGGCGAGGATCAAGCGCACCTTATCCTGCGCGAGTTTAAAGCGCTTCGCGAATACCATTATCCGAGAGTGCCGCCGCGTGCGGGCAAGCGGGGTCGGGGTCGCTGGAAATGGCTTCCTTATCCCTGAGGCTGCCGCGGGTTTAATTCTACTATCCTTTTGCTTTTATTCCTTTCATGACGTCTGTTGAACAATATCTGGTGTGGTAATATTCGCGAGTCCGTCGCGACTCGCCTTTTATCATTTTTCCTTTTTAATTTTTCCCTTTATTTCTGTGGTGTGCATGTGGTTTATTCGGTTCGTCCGCTGTGTTTGATATGATCGCCCTCGCGGAGCGCTTGCGAGCTTCTGTGCAACGCTATGCCCGGACCCCTTTTCCTCGCGGGCCGGCCTTGGGCGGGACTCAATTACCGCGCGACGGCGAGCCCTGGCTCGCAAGACTGCAGTCCCTTTGAGTAGAAATCTACTTTATTTTAGCTACCCGCACTCCCGACGCTTCGATTCCCGTGCCCATCCGAATTTCTTATAAATAGTTCGGATTCACTCTCCTACCCGTCGCATTTATTTCTCCAGTCTTCTCGCGTCTACGCTCATCTCCGTTCTCGCAAGATCGTGCTCGCGTTCGCTGCTTGTAAGTTGCCTCTTCCTGACTCGATGCGGACGAATCAGCAAATGGGAGCGGAGGGCTGAGAGCGAGGGGCGGTCAAAATGCGCCTCAGCGTTTCAAGCCAACGAGTTCTACTGCGCGAACATCACAGCCGAGGAGTATAAACTCGCTGTGGACCGCTATCTCCCGGAGGGTTATTCGGCTCGCTGTCCGAGTGAGAGATCTACATTGAACGAGACCGGGGCCGACGAGCTCGCGATCCCCATCGCGCACTTCGAGAATGGGTTGCGACTCCCCTTGTGGCCTGAAATTCGTCAGGTACTTCGCCCAGCCTTCTCGCTGCTTCGTGCCCGCTATAGCAACTTTCTCATCGTTCTTTGTAGGTGTTGCGGTATTATGGGGTGTTACCGAGACAGTTGACCCCAAATGCGATCGCGGATATTGTCGCGTTCGCCAGTTACCTGTGGGAGGAGAGGATCGAGTTCAGCCTCCTCGTCTTCCGCAAGGTATTTTCCTTCCGCGCCTTCCGAGACGGGACTACCTATTTCGCGAGTCAGCACGTCACCGTCTGCGAGACGGTGAACAAGAGTCACTATTGGACCCAGAAGTTCCTCCCGGTGAAGGGACCCTTCGGCAATCTTCACTTCACCCCCCTCCAGCGGGATGACACTACTTACCGCCCTCCGAGCTCGCTGAGTGGTGCCGACGCCAAACTTCTCCAATACCTCTCCGGCAAGAACTTTGAAGTCGCCTATCTGCGGCGCAATGTCGACTCGCTACTCGCCGTTCCTCAAGGGGAAGGTAGGGCTCGCTCTCGCCCCACTCTCCTCTCCTTTCTTCGTTGTATAACACTCTTACTTTACAGGTGAGCGCGAGATCCCTGTTAATCCCCCGCACGCACAAGGCATCACTCTCACGGCGGACACCCTCGCGACCGCGGCGGCAGAGGCTTGCCGCGATCTTCCCGCCGTCGGGTCCGGCAAGAAGCGGCCTCCTTCTGCGAGTCAGCCGGGTTCGCGGTCCTCCAAGAAGTTGAAGGGAAAGACCCTCGCTACCAAGGATAGGAGCACGGTCGTCTATCTAAGCGAGACCGACGGCTCGCCTCCTTCCCCTGCGAAAAAGCCTGACCCCCCGGCGGACCAGGGTGCTGGGAGTTCTTCCGTGACCCCCCAACCCAAAGTCCACAGGAACTTCGGTCTGGGCGAGAAAGTTTCTGACATCCTCGGCGAACCCCTGCTCGCTTGGGACCCCAATGCCAACCAGATTTCCTGCTCCACCCTTCACCCCTCCTGGGTGGAGCTCGGTAAGGCCGGGGAGGAGGCGTTCTCTCTCTCCTTCGGCTTATATGGCCGCGAGGACGCCTCTGCTTATAAAGATATGGGGCCACGGCAACTGGTCTATGAAGAAATGTGAGCCCAGTTCCGCTCGACGGAACTCGCGCATATGGCGGGGCGCCGCTATCTGCAGGCGGATAGGTATATCCGCGCGTACCGGGAGGAGCTCAAGAGAGCTCGCGAAGAGATCAAGGGTTTTAAGGAGAGGGAGGAGGTGACGGAAAGCCTTCTCGCCGGGATGCAGGGCAAGATGGTAAGTGATCCTTGGGTCTCTTTTCTTTGCCGTTTGCGACCTCTAGCCTTCTCTTAACTCATTTGATGCTCAGGATGCCGACGTTGCAACCCAGCTTCTCGCTCGCAACGGTGAGCTGGAGTTGGAGAATACTATGCTGAAGACCCGGGTGGACGAGCTGGTCCGCAGAGTGCTACCCCCTTCTCCTGGGCGAGCCGGCTCTAAACAGAGGGCTGCCGAAGGCGAGGAACAGAGGCGGCGAGATGCGCAGGAGGTCGCCAATATCGTCTTCACGACCCTTAAGAACGCGAGTCTGCTCGCGGAAGACGCGATGGAGTTCACAGCCGAAGATGTCTGTCCGGACCTCTTTGACTTGGCGCCGTGGTTGGGAGCCCGCAAGAACGGCGAGGGCCCCCCAGAATGAACTCCTTTAGCTTCTTCTCCTCTCGAATGTATATTATTCTTTTTGGGCTGGCGAGATCGCCGCCGAACATAGAAAAATCTTGAGTAATGCTAGTTATAATTTTTTCGTTGGTGTTTATGTGCATGCTCGCGTCTCTTTGCTCTTTCTCTCGCATTTGATCTTTTTTCTGCTCATGACAAGTTAAGCGGCAGTGCTTCCGGAAGGCCCGCGAATGCGGGTGTCTAGGCTCGCCTTCGCCGGGGCTCTCTTCTTATGGGCCTCGCGAGCCCGAGCTGTCATCGCCCGCGGGTATTGCCCGGCGAACTTGACCTTGGCGAGCTGAAGCATCGGCATTCTGCGAACCAAAAAACCCCCCGACTCTAGTGTCTCGACCCATTACCTCAGGCCTTACCTGCCTCAATCCTTTCAATTTTGCGAACCAAACCCTTCTGGCTCTACCACTTCAATCTATTATCTTAGCCCTTGACCCTTACTACCAGCCTTGGCATTCCAGCACCAATGTCCAACCTTGCCAGCCTCTCCAGAGATCAACCAGAACCCCCCGTCTAGGTGAGAGCCCGGGAGCGGAATCGATCTGGGGCATTCCAGCACCAATGTCCAACCTTGCCAGCCTCTCCAGAGATCAACCAGAACCCCCCGTCTAGGTGAGAGCCCGGGAGCGGAATCGATCTGGGGCATTCCAGCGTCAATGTCTAACCTTGCCAGCCTCTCCAGAGATCAACCAGAACCCCCCGTCTAGGTGAGAGCCCGGGAGCAGAATCGATCTGGGGCATTCCAGCGCCAATATCTAACCTTGCCAGCCTCTCCAGAGATCAACCAGAACCCCCCGTCTAGGTGAGAGCCCGGGAGCGGAATCGATCTGGGGCATTCCAGCACCAATATGTCCAACCTTGCCAGCCTCTCCAGAGATCAACCAGAACCCCCCGTCTAGGTGAGAGCCCGGGAGCGGAATCGATCTGGGGCATTCCAGCGCCAATGTCTAACCTTGCCAGCCTCTCCAGAGATCAACCAGAACCCCCCGTCTAGGTGAGAGCCCGGGAGCGGAATCGATCTGGGGCATTCCAGCGCCAATGTCTAACCTTGCCAGCCTCTCCAGAGATCAACCAGAACCCCCCGTCTAGGTGAGAGCCCGGGAGCGGAATCGATCTGGGGCATTCCAGCACCAATATGTCCAACCTTGCCAGCCTCTCCAGAGATCAACCAGAACCCCCCGTCTAGGTGAGAGCCCGGGAGCGGAATCGATCTGGGGCATTCCAGCGCCAATGTCTAACCTTGCCAGCCTCTCCAGAGATCAACCAGAACCCCCCGTCTAGGTGAGAGCCCGGGAGCGGAATCGATCTGGGGCATTCCAGCGCCAATGTCTAACCTTGCCAGCCTCTCCAGAGATCAACCAGAACCCCCCGTCTAGGTGAGAGCCCGGGAGCGGAATCGATCTGGGGCATTCCAGCACCAATATGTCCAACCTTGCCAGCCTCTCCAGAGATCAACCAGAACCCCCCGTCTAGGTGAGAGCCCGGGAGCGGAATCGATCTAGGGCATTCCAGCGCCAATATGTCCAACCTTGCCGCGGCCCCAGTACAGCAGTAGTTATAAGCATTATATACAAAAGAAAAGAAGAGTAAGCCATTTATTAATCATGACAAAGCGTTCAAGGGTAGAATCGTTTCAAGTCGTCCCCACTCCGGGCTCGGTCGAGAGGTACCCCCTCCACATCCTGGAGGTGATACCCTCCCGACTTGAGCACCTCGCTTACAATATATGGGCCCTCCCAGTTGGGGTTAAGCTTACCCACTGTGGCCCCTCTGCCGGCCGCATCGACCTTCTTCAGGACTAGGTCCCCTTTCTGAAAGTGCTTGATCCGGATATGTTTGTCGAAATATCGAGCCATCCGCCGTTTGACCTCTTCATGTCTGATGGTGGCCAAGTCCCGGAGTTCTTCCACCAGGTCCAAAGACAGCCTCTGCTCTGCGTTGTTGCCCTCTAGCCACCCTTCATCCCCCTCGCTTGCGGCGATCACCCGGGGGGTCTTCACCTCAAACTCTATGGGGAGGACGGCCTCGGACCCGTGAGAGAGCTTGAATGGAGTCTCCCCGGTGGCGGTATTCGGAGTGGTCCTCATTGCCCAGAGGACGGAGGGTAGCTGTTCCACCCAGTTTCCTCGGAGGTTCTCCACTTTCTTTTTTAGTAGGTTGACGATTATTTTGTTTGCCGCCTCCACCTGCCCATTGCTCCTCGGGTGGTGGACCGATGCGAACCTAAGATCAATGCCGAGCTGGGTGCAGAAACCGACAAACTCTTCACTAGCAAACTGCGGCCCGTTGTCCGTCACTATAGCTAGAGGGAGTCCATGCCTGCAAATTATCTCCCCCCATACAAAATTCCTTACAACCTGAGAGGTTACCTTAGCGAGTGCTTTCACTTCTACCCACTTGGAGAAGTAGTCGATCATGACCAGCAGGCATTTCCTCTGGCCGCTGGCTTGGGGGAAGGGACCGACCAGGTCCAGCCCCCATATGGCGAAGGGCGAGGGAGTCGTGATGGTCCGGAGTCTTTGGGCTGGGAGGAGCTGGAGCGGAGCGTAGAGCTGGCATTTTGGACATTTCCTTGCGAACTCAGCCGCGTCTTTGCTGAGAGTGGGCCAGAAGTAGCCTTGCCTCAACACTCTCCCTTCCAGGGTCCGACTCCCGGAGTGACTGCCGCACTCCCCGGAGTGGATTTCTTCCAGCACTCTCGGGACCTCCTCTTCGGAGACACAACGGGCCAGGAGCCCCGAGAGGGTCTTTCTATATAGCCCCCCTGCATGCAAAGAGTAATAGGCAGACTTATACCTGAAGCGTCTCTTGTCCACATCCTCTCCAGGGAACTGCCCGGAGGATAGGAAGGTGATGAACGGATCCATCCATGAGGCTTGTTGATCCACTTCCATCAATTCTCCTTCCTCGATGGAGGGCCGGAAGAGTTCCGAAGTCGTACCCCCCGCTCGGGGACCGAACTTGGCTAGGAGGTCCGCCTGGGTGCTTTCCTCCCTCGGCACGTGCTTGATCGAGAAGGTGCGGAACTGCCCGATGACCCCCTTAACTTTTTCCAGGTATAGTAGGAGGGTTGGATCCTTTGCTTCAAATTCTCCTTTGATCTGGCATGCTACCACCATGGAGTCCGTGGAGACCTCCACGTCCTGCACACCCAGTTCCCGGGCCAGCCGAAGGCCCGCTATCACTGCTTCGTACTCAGCTTGGTTGTTGGTGATTGGGAAACGGATGTTTAGGGCTTGTTCAATCCGAGTCCCCTGAGGACTCACCAGGACTATCCCCCCTCCATAGGAGTATTTTCCCTACGCTCCGTCCACCAACATCTTCCATGCTTCTGGGGGAGGTGGCTCGTGCTCCTCCACTTCGGCCGCATAGTCGGCCATGAAGTCTGCCACTGCTTGGGCCCTGATGGATGTCCTGGGTACGAACGTGATACTGAATTCGCTTAACTCCACGGACCACTTCGGCAACCTTCCTGAGTGCTCCACCCCTTCCATGATTTTGCGGAGCGGATGGTCCGTCACTACTTTAATTGAATGGGCTTGAAAGTAAGGTCGGAGCCTCCGAGCCGACACCACCAATGCGAAGGCTAACTTTTCTAGGATCGGGTATCGGAGTTCCGCCTTCTTCAGCACCCGGCTGACATAGTAGATTGGGAACTGTTTCTTCCCCTCCTCCCGGATCAGCACGGAACTTACTGCTTCGGATCCTACCCCTAGGTATAGAGATAGGTCCTCCCCTGACCTCGGTCCCTAGAGCAGAGGGGTTCGAGTGAGCTGTTCTTTCAGAGCCTAGAAGGCCTTCTCGCACTCAGGGGTCCATTCAAACTTCTTGTTTCCCCGCAATACTTTGAAGAAAGGTGCACACTTTTCCCCCGCCTTGGAGAGGAATCTGCTGAGCCCAGCCAATTTCCCTGTGAGGCTCTGAACCTCCTTCGGATTTCTCGGCGACTCCAACTCCATCACCACTTTAACTTTGTCCGGGTTGGGCTCCACTCCTGTGGGGGTGAGCAAGTGGCCCAGAAACTTCCCTCGGCTCGCCCCGAAGACACACTTCAAGTGATTGAGCTTCATCTTGTACCGCCGCAGGGTCCCAAATGTCTCTTCGAGGTCACGGAGGTGAGTCTCGAGGTCTCGGCTCTTAACCATGAGGTCGTCGACATAGACTTCTAAATTTCTTCCTTTCTGCTCGCGGAAGACCCTATCCATCATCCTTTGGTACGTAGCCCCTGCGTTCTTGAGCCCGAAGGGCATCATCTTGTAGCAATAACACCCATCCCCCGTGATGAAGGAAACATCCTTGATGTCCGGGGGATGCATGCGAATTTGATGGTAACCTGAAAAAGCATCTAAGAAAGACATTACAGAAAAACCAACGGCTGAGTCAACCAGCGCGTCGATCCTGGGCAGGGGGTAGCAATCTTTCGGGCATGATTTATTAAGAAGCGAAAAGTCGATACACATACGCCACTTACCTCCTCCCTTCTTTACCATAACGACGTTGGAGACCCAGCCTGGATACTGGATCTCCGATACAAACCCAGCCTGCAGGAGTTTGCCCACCTCTTCGCGGATGGGTCCTTCTAGCTTGTCTGCGACGGCCCTCCTCTTCTGACGGATGGGGCGGGCACCGGGGTCGAGGTTGAGGCGATGGCACGCCACATCCGCGTCGATCCCGGGCATTTCCGCGGCGCTCCAAGTGAAGACGTCCACGTTCTTTTGTACGCAAGCCAGGATCTCCGCTTGATCTCCTGGGCTGAGTTCTCCGCTGACCCGTACTTTTTCCACCACCCCTAGCCGGGTGGTGACCTCGAGCTCCACGACCTCGTCCACAGCCTCCAACCGGGACTGCTCTCCCCAAGCCCTTTCCTCTTCGGCATAAGCGGGAGCTTGGGTCTCTTCCTCGACTTCCTTCCCTACCACCATAAGCTCTTCCGCCCTTCCCTCCTGGGCCTTCTCCTCTTCTTCCTTTCTCCCCGCCCGGGGTACCTCAGCTACCCCTTCCTGGGCATGAACTTCATCTCCCTCCTTCTCTTCGGCTACCTCCAAACCTCCGGCTTCGGCCGCCTCCTCCATCACCTTATCCCACTCCTCAGCTTCTCTCATCCAGGCGATGGTGTTGACAGCCGTCACGTAGCACTGTCTTGCCACTTTGGGATCCCCCCTGATCCGCACCTGGACCCCTCCGTCGTTGAACTTGAGGCACTGATGAAAAGTGGAAGGGACGCAGCGGAACGCGCTGATGAGTGGCCGTCCGAAGATGGCACTGTAACTGCTCGGGGCGTCCACTATGACAAAGCGACAGTTCTGAGACTGCCCACCCAGGGTCACATGGAGCCCCACTCCTCCTTCTACCTCCTTCCTCTCCCCCGAAAATCCGAACAGAGGGCCATCTGAGGCCAACACCCTTCTGGGTTCCACCTCCATCTTGTCGAATGCCTTCTTGAAGATGACATTGACCGAACTCCCGTTGTCCACTAGGATTCGGGAGACGGTGAAGTTCTCGATCGCCGTCTGGATGACCAGCGCGTCGCAGAACGGGTCCTCGTAGCTCGGCATGTCCTTCTGGGTGAAAATAATTTTTTCGGCCGGGGGTGGAGCGGTGGATGTTGACGCTACGCTCCGGCGGTAGATGGTATGGAGACTAGCCTTGCGGGTTGCCTCCACCCCTACCCCCCCATGGATCACTCCGATCCCTCCCCTACTCCCTAGATCTGCTCTATCCTCACATCGTTCCTCCTCCTCTCGAGGTTCCACCTCCACGATCCTTAATGGCTGCTGCTGTGGTGGCGCGGGCGCTCTGCCCCTCTTCACCTCCAGGAATTCTGGACAGGTGTCCGTTGAGTGGCCTTCCACATCGTGGAAGATGCAATATGGCACCGCCACTTCCCTTGCCTCGGTCTCTGCTACCATGTTCCTTCTTCTCCTAGCGGCCGCCGTTTCCGCTTCTCCTCCCCTTCCCCTTCCTCTCCCCCGGCCAATTGCCATGGCCTGTTGAGGTGGGGGAGGTAACTGCATCGGGCCCTGCCTCCACCCCAACTGGGGGGGTCTCCATTGACCTTCGAAACGGTTACCCCTTCCTGGGCCATAACCCCTTCCCTGCCCCTGCATTCCTCCGCCTTGCGGCCTCCATCCCCCCTCCGGGGCCCGGGGCTCTTCCCTTCTTCTGACCTCTTGCTACCTCATTTCCGGCTCACTGAGCTTTGCAAGCCTCTTGGTGAGCTCGGGGTTGGCTTCTTCGCTTGCTACTTCCTCCGCCACCCTCTCCATCAGCTCCTCATAGGAGACGGGGGCCTTCCTCTTCAACGCCATCTTGAAGAAACTTTCCTTCAACCCGACCGTGAAGGCAAGTTGAAGTGCAAACCCAGGCACCTCCTGAGTGAGCTACACTTCCTCCTGGAACCGATCCGCATACTGAGCCAACGTCTCCCCGGACTCCTGCTTCACCGCGAAGAGGGAATCAACGTCCTTCTTCCTCCTTTTTGAAGTTGAAAATCTCAACAAAAAACTTCGGCGCAGGTCCTCGAACGCGTAGATAGAGCCGGCCGGAAGTGAATGAAACCAGTCCCTGGCCTTCTCTTTGAGAGTGACGGCGAAGAGCCGACACTTGAAGGCATCGGACATCGGCCTGATGGAGACCGAGTCCTCGAAAGACTGCAGATGCTGAACTGGGTCATCTCTGCCATTGTAGTACACTCTATCCCATTCTCCGAATCCCGCTGGAATGGGTGCAGACAACACCAACTCGCAGAAGGGACTTCCCCCTCCTGCCATCTTTTCTCGCTCGGCTCGCGGACCTAGCTCGCTCGCCAAGCTTGGGATTGCACTCGCGAGGGCGACGCTCGCCTGAACCACCCCGACTGTCGCTGCATCCTCCTGGCGCGCGCTCGCCTGCGCCGCGCTTGCTGGGGCAGAGCTTGTCGGCACCGAACTCGCTGGCGCGGAGCTCGCCAACACCGGGCTCGCCGGACTGGCGAACAGCACTCGCCCTTCCCTGTCATGTCCTGGTTCAACGGCAACTTCTTTTCCAGCCTTTCCTCCTGGTGCCCTCTCACCGACTGCTGTTGGGGGAGTGGTCGCCTGAGGTGCCGGGGTCGCAAACTCACTTCGCAGAGCCGTGACCGTGAACCCCAAGGTGTCGAGCACCTCCTTCCTGAAATCCGCGAACATCCTAGCCATTGCTTCCTGAGGGGTCTCGCCGAACTCCTCGCCCTGCTCTTCATCTCCAGCCATAACTCTTCTCTGGAACTTTGTTGAACCAGCCGCGCTCCACGCTCACCGCACCAAAATGTTGAAACCGATTTCTCGGTCTCTTGTGGAGCTCGGGGCCCTCACCGAAACGAGGGGCATCTAGCCCTTACCGGTCCCTCGGGAGAGGTAAGGCCGACGATTTGAACTAAGAACGAAGACCCTGGTCTCAGCGAGGAGGTCCCTCCACTAACCCGGAAGATCGTTGAGCGCTTCCCCTCCCAAGCCAAAGCTAAGACTCGGGCACCTTGGAGAGCTAGAGAGCCCAAACCAAAGCGACCTAGGGAGAGAAGAGCTCAAAGATAATGAACCGGTCCTCTTCCAAGGTGCCCTTCAAGGTCTATTTATAGATTTTGGTTTTGTGGTCTGTCAATAGCCAACTCCCGCTGTCCGTTCTTACTGTCCGCACCCCAAATTGGTCTGCTAACAGCCAAACTCCGCTGTCCGGAGGGGCTAACCGCAGGCCACCTGGGGTTTTCTGGTAAAAGACCATCCTAATTACCAGCGAACCCGAGACCCTCGACCTGTTCAGCGAACATGAGGTTCGCCAAGGCCACCTAGCGAGCTCCTTCGGCTGGCTGGCTCGCCTCTTCTCGGGCTCGCCCCCACCTGTGCTCGCCTTCGGTTGCCTGGCGAACTGGGCAGGTCGGCTGGCTCGCCTGTCTCTACGGCTTGCCCGCTGAACCACTCCTTAGCGGGTCGAGCTCGCCAAAATGGCTATCTGTACCCCAGAAATGGCTATTTGCACCCCAAGGGCCCGGACCTGCCCAGAGAGCTCCTCCGACCAGCTGGCTCGCCTCTTCCCAGGCTCGCCCCCATCTGGGCTCGCCTTCGGTCGCCTGGCGAACTTCTTCAGCCGGCTGGCTCGCCTGTCTCTACGGCTCGCCCGCTGAACCACTCCTTAGCGGGTCGAGCTCGCCGAAATGGCTAACTGTACCCCAGAAATGACTATTTGCACCCCAAGGGCCCGGACCTGCCCAGCGAGCTCCTCCGACCGGCTGGCTCGCCTCTTCCCGGGCTCGCCCCCATCTGGTCTCGCCTTCGGTCGCCTGGCGAACTTCTTCAGCCGGCTGGCTCGCCTCTCTACGGCTCGCCCGCTGAACCACTCCTTAGCGGGTCGAGCTCGCCGAAATGGCTAACTGTACCCCAGAAATGACTATTTGCACCCCAAGGGCCCGGACCTACCCAGCGAGCTCCTCCGACCGGCTGGCTCGCCTCTTCCCGGGCTCGCCCCCATCTGGGCTCGCCTTCGGTCGCCTGGCGAACTTCTTCAGCCTGCTGGCTCGCCCGGTCGTGCGAACTTGGAACCCCCTTCCTGGCGAATATCGGGGTTGTACACACAACACAAGAAAATATAGTGGTTCCCCAAACTTTAGGTAGTCCACTCTTCTACCCCCTTGGTAGGAATTCACTATCTTGTACTGAGTCTTTTGATAAGGAGACTCTTAGAACCACCCTGAGTCTTTTGACAAGGAGACTCTTAGAACCAACTGAGTCTTTTGACAAGGAGACTCTTAGAACCAGTACACTGAATTTTTTGGAGAGAGATTCTAAAAACTCTTTTACAATGTTTAAATAAGAAGAATGAAGAAGAAGAAGAAATGAATAAAAAAGAATCTTCTTCCTAGCAAGAAGATTGGAAGCACGAGAAGTGAATTAAATCTTTCTTCTATAGAGAGAAGAAGATTTGTAGCCTTTCTCTCTTTGTGAGAACTATCAGAACTTGCAGCAGAATGACTTCAGAAGCAGGAGAAGAAGAAGTGTTTGAATATTGCTGCAGAACAATTTCTCAATTTTCTCTCTATACTTGGGAGCTCTTCCTCTTTTTCAAATGTAAAAATGGTGAATCACTTCTTGTTTTTCTGCCGACCTCCTCTTTATTTATAGCTCTGTTAATTCAAAATAATACTATAGGAGGATAATCAATTATCAGACAGAGAAATAGAAAGATGAAAATGTTTCCATAATATTTATTTCTGTAGAAGGAAAGAACTAATTCTGATTTCAAATAATGTCCAAATAAGTTTAATCAAATTAGCCAGGAATCAGATATAAGGAAAGAATGATTCAGAACGGCTATAAAATATTGACATTTATTCCATACAAATCAGATCTACTGAAAGAAGGAAAGAGATCTGGCGCATATATAAATCTGTCACATAAATTGACGTGCGTCGATTACCATTCGACGTAAGCGTCGAATTCATCCTGGCTGGACGTCGAGAGGAAAATAAGGAAGGTGCGTCGACTTCATTAGATGCGTTGACTAGAAATCAGAGTAGCGTCGACAACACATACGTCGAAATCTTCCTAGAGTTACTTCGACTCAATCTGAAGGAAACGTCGACTATATTTCGACGTTGCGTCGAATACTATTCGACGCATATTTACTTAACCTTGTTGTTCTTTCTTAGAATTCATATTCACCTTATTTCTAGGGGTTAAGAGAAATCATTTCTCCAACAATCTCCCCCTATTTGTCTTAACCCTACTTAGAGAGAAATTGTATTAGCATAAAATCAATCCAGCACAGCATTTGTATAGAAAAGAAATATATCAAATAATCAAAAAGTGAAATTTAGAAGAAGAGATCAAATGTTCCAGAATCATATAAACAGATGTCATGTTCACTCCAATTAGTACTCAAAAATATATCGGCATTGTTTTCAAATATTACTCAGGAGGGGTAGGAGGGGTCTTTCTCTTTCTCTTGAATACTACTGTTTTAGGAGAGGAGAGTTTCTCTTTCTCATTTGTAGGAAGTTCTCCTAGCTCCCCCTGGGTCTCAGCCATTTGCTCCCCCTGAGTCTCAGCTTCATTTATAATAGTATCCTTAGCTCCTTCTTCAGCTAACACAGCTTCCCGCTCCCCCTGAAGTTCAGTTTCTTTATCTTTCTCACCATCTTCCTTTGCAGCCTCACTTTCTGCTCTGCTTCCCTCCCCTTGTAGTAGTGCCATTTGATTTGCAGCATCTCTTGCTATGTTGAGTACCTCTATTGTTTGTTCATCATTATGTAGCTCAGGTACTGTCTCATTCCCAAGGATTTTGTCAGATTTTGGAGGAGGGGACTTGTGAGAGAGAGATTTAGGATTGGAGAGCTGCTCTTCATCTAGATTCTCCCCCTTCTTGACCTTCTTGGCCAGGGAGGTTAAGAAAGACCTTGTCCCTCTAGAGGAAGAGAGAGAGGTCTTTAGGCCTTGCACAGAGGCACTGACCCCATCTATTTGGGTGTGCATGTGAAGGATGGAGGAATGAATTTGAGAGCAATGCTCATCCAGCATCACTTGGAATTTTTCAGCTGCTGATTTGATGCACTGAGTGAGGAGAGCCTCAGTGGATGCAGATGATTCATGGTGTGAAAGGTGAGGAGGTGATGATGGAGGAAGAGGTGATGAAGGAGGAGAGAAGTGAGTTGATACATGAGGTATGAGTGATAATGGAGGTAAAGAAGATGGGAAAATAGGAGGAGGGAGAGAAGGAGAAACTGCTGTCTGAGCAGGTGTTTGAGAAGAAGTAGGTAAAGTAGGAGTTGTGAGGGTGGTAGAGGCTATTTGAGTGGATGATGGTGGTAGAGAAGAATTGTCTCTTTGAGGAGAAGGAGGAGGAGAAGGGTGAGCAGGAGAGATAGGAGGAGTGGGAGTCCTTTCAGGAATGGAGCCAGGCTTGGGGATTTGCCTGGTCCATTTGGAGAAGAGGGCAATGGACATCCTCTTTCCAGGAGGGATAGGAATTCATTTTGACCTACAGAGGTCAGGGAAGGAGTGGAAGAGTACTTGACTCATAATCCTCATGTAGGCATTCTCTTTGTGAGAATATCTAGAGCCTATTATCTTGAGTAGCCATGAGGCCCAGTCTACTTTCTTCTTCAGCACAAGGACCCCCATGATGTTCAGTTGGTGTTTGGGTACAGCATCATGTGCTGAGATTTTGCATAGTAGAACTTTCCCTACTATATCTGCCAGCAATCTGTACTCATCAGAAAAATCTATCTTTTTCAGATGGATTAGCCTATCTTTTGAGAATTTCATGGTGGTGAGTAAATGCTTGATTTCATCAGGTGTGAGTTCAATGGATTCATCACCTAGTAGGGGAGTAATTAAGACATGTTTAGTCATTCTTTTTAGAAGCTCATTTTCTTTCCTTATTTCATTTAAACAAAGATGATATTAGGATATACCTGATGGAAGATCAAAGGTGGTCCTTATGTGTTCTGCAGATATTGATACAGGTGTCTCATAGATTGTGCCTGAAATTTCCCCTTGTTCAATTATCTGAACGTGAGCTATGAGCTCTGTTAGTTCTGTCTCCAGAAGCTTGCATCTTGTTGAAATGAGCTTATCCAGACCAGCTTCAGTGAACAGAGCTATTATGCTCTTAAAGTTGTCGGCGGCGGCTTGGAAGGATTCCAGGTCAATGTCGAAGCCAGAGTTAGTTTTGGGAGCCATTTTAGGTTAGAGAGAGAGAGGAAGAGGTGGCTGGACTGAGGAGCAAGAAGGATGAAAGATGCAGAGGTCGTGAAGGTTTCTAACTGAAGAATTTATTCAAGTCAGGTGAAGCGTCGAAACAGGACTCAATTCGAGGTTTATTCGGTACTTCAGTGGATGTGACCGAAAATAATTTAGTCTTGTCGCTCGTTTTTATGAAGTCGACGTTACGTCAAGTGGAATTCGACGTGAGCGTTGATTTAGTCTGTTCTGGGATGCAAGGGTTTCTTATCGACGTATGCGTCGATAGTAGTCGACGCATGCGTCGATTGTACTTATTGATCTGAGTTATCGACGGTGCGTCGATTGGAAGTCGACGTGACTTTTAATTTTCCTGAAAAGTTCTAGGTGTTTATTTCTTCTTATCTCTTCCTAATTCTAAAGGTTTCTAAGTTAGCCTAGGACTGGGTTTTAAGACCAATTTGATTGATTATACCAACATTTCTTGGCAAGGTGGCCATTTTTGTTGCATATGTAACACTTGAGTATCTTACTTTTGTGAGAGTTTGAGTTTAAAGGGGAATAGAAGTGTTGACTAGGATATCGGTGTTAATTAGGATAGAAATCATTATCAGGATGAATGGGTCCTGAATGGGGGTTAAGATGGAAGAATTTTGGAATATAGGTATTCATGTTGCTCTGAGTTTTTATGCGTCGATATCTATTCGACGTATGTTGATAGTTGCGTCGATTTATATTCGGCGCATTCCTCAGATTGCATTGATCTGGTATCGACGCATGGAGGAAGTTGCGTCGATTTAATGTCGACGTATCTTTATTCAAGCGTCGAGTGGAGGTCGAGGCATCTGAGAGGTTACGTCGAGTAGAAGTCGACGCACAATCATTCATGCGTCGATATGAAGTCGACGCAACTGTGTCTTCATAAATTTTCATTTTACCTTTTTCTGTTTTTACTCCTTTGTATGTTGTTTCTTTTGGTTTAGTTGTCTCTTTAGATGAAGTTTGTGAGTCATCAGCTGAATAATATGATGTTTCATCAAATTCCTTTATTTCCTTGAAGAGGTGTTCTTTCCTATGTTGTGATTCTTTTTCTTGGTTTGCTGATTTGATGGGTTTAGTGAATTTTACAGGGCTCATCCAAGCAGGCTTGTTGGATGGAATTAGGCTGATTGATGGATCAGCCCCTAGCCCAAGATTTTTGTGTCTTAATGTTTGTTTTTCAGTGATTTCCTTAAGAGTTTGGCTTCTCATGTTTATTGATTCTTCAAAGGCCTTTGCCTGGGAAACCTTATCCTTAAGGAACTGATTTTCTATTTTAGCCTTTTCTACCTCCTTTATGATGTTAGCCCTTAATTCATAATCTTTTGAGCATTTAACTTCTCTGTTTCTCTGGCTTTTAGCTACATTGATTTGTTCTTTTAGATCTTTAATTTCTTGTGTTGCTTTTAGTTGATCTAGATACATTCCCATAAACTCATTTCTAAAGTTATCACTTTGAAAATCTATTTTATCAAACATGCTTACCTCATCCTTATCCTCAGATTCCTCTATGAGAATAAGGCTATCTTCTTTTTCATCTTCAGAAGATATGCTTTCTTCTGATCCTGTTTCACTCCATGATTTATCATCATTCTTTGAGCCTTCAAAGACCATCAAGCATAGGTCTTCTTGCCTAGATTCTTCATTGTCACTCTTAGAGGATGAACTATCCTTAGAGTCTGTTTCACTCCAGGCTTCTGCAATAAAGCCTCTTTCTTTCTTCTTCCCCTTTTTCTTGAGATCTTTCTTTTTCAGATCTTTCTTTGTTTCAGCATTCTCTGGACATTCTGGGTCAATATGTCCAGGTTTCCTGCAAGAATAGCAAATAATTTCTTTAGTGGGGGTTTTGTCATACCTTGGTTTTGACTCCCTCCTTTTTGATCCATCTGTCTTGACCCATTTCTTAAATCTTCTGGCCAAGAAACTGAATAGTTCTTCTTCAGTGACAGGAGTTCCTTCTTATGTTGCCTTTTGAGCAATGTTCCTGCCTTTTGAGGAAATTGGAGTGTTTTCACTTCTTTCCTTCTCTTCTTTAGTTTTCAGCAATTGCTCATAGGATCTGAGTTTTCCTAAGAGAGCATCTGTTGAAATTTCCCTTTGACCTCTTGTGTCTCTTATTGCCCATATCCTTGAGTCCCATGAGCTTGGGAGACTCATCAGCAATTTGTCATTGATCTCTGTGAGAGAGATTTCTCTATCCAAGTCTCTTAGTTGACTGATGATCAGACTGAATCTGTCATACATTTCAGAGATGCTTTCTTCATCCTTCTTTTGGAAGTTCTCATATTGAGAGATCAATAGGGACTTCTTATCTTTCTTTTCATCAGCACTTCCTTCCACCATCTTTGTGAGAGCATCCCAAATTTCTTTGGATGATTCACAGTCAACAACCCTTTGAAAGATGTCATCTGAGAGAGTTGAGACAAGTATGTTCATGGCCTTTAGATCATGTGTTCTTGCCTTCTTCTCATCTTCTGTCCATTCAGATCTTGGAACAAGTGTTTGTGTGACATTGCCACTTGCATCCTTTCTATAAGGCTTTGGGGGACCTATCACAGTAATATTGAACAAGTCAGCATCAATAGAATTCATATAAATTCTGATTCTTGTTTTCCAAACTACAAACTTTTCAAGATTACACATTGGTGGTCTGGTGGAAGCATAATCCTTGATTTGTGCCATGTGAAAATTGATTGTTAGAAAAGTATATATATATAAACAAGAGGTAGGACCTTTTTGATCAAGGAGTTAACCCTTTTTAGATCAACCTATCTCTGATACCAATTGAAAGTGCACAGTTTACCTCACTAGAATTCTCTAGAGGGGGGGGGGGGGTGAATAGAGATTAAAAATTATTTTGTGCAAAGTTAATATATATATATGTGTGTGTATGATCACAGATTAGAGCTTCCCACACACCAACAAGAATTAAACAAATAAAGTAAATGCAAGAAAAGAAATCACAGCACAACACAAGAAAATATAGTGGTTCCCTAAACTTTGGGTAGTCCACTCTTCTAGCCCCTTGGTAGGAATTCACTATCTTGTACTGAGTCTTTTGATAAGGAGACTCTTAGAACCACCCTGAGTCTTTTGACAAGGAGACTCTTAGAACAAACTGAGTCTTTTGACAAGGAGACTCTTAGAACCAGTACACTGAATTTTTTGGAGAGAGATTCTAAAAACTCTTTTACAATGTTTAAATAAGAAGAATGAAGAAGAAGAAGAAATGAATAAAAAATAATCTTCTTCTTAGCAAGAAGATTGGAAGCACGAGAAGTGAATTAAATCTTTCTTCTATAGAGAGAAGAAGATTTGTAGCCTTTCTCTCTTTGTGAGAGCTATCAGAACTTGCAGCAGAATGACTTCAGAAGCAGGAGAAGAAGAAGTGCTTGAATATTGCTGCAGAACAATTTCTCAATTTTCTCTCTATACTTGGGAGCTCTTCCTCTTTTTCAAATGTAAAAATGGTGAATCACTTCTTGTTTTTCTGCCGACCTCCTCTTTATTTATAGCTCTGTTAATTCAAAATAATACTATAGGAGGATAATCAATTATCAGTCAGAGAAATAGAAAGATGAAAATGTTTCCATAATATTTATTTCTGTAGAAGGAAAAAACTAATTCTGATTTCAAACAATGTCCAAATAAGTTTAATCAAATTAGCCAGGAATCAGATATAAGGAAAGAATGATTCAGAACGGCTATAAAATATTGACATTTATTCCATACAAATCAGATCAACTGAAAGAAGGAAAGAGATCTAGCGCATATATAAATCTGTCACATAAATCGACGTGCGTCGATTACCATTCGACGTAAGCATCGAATTCATCCTGGCTGGACGTCGAGAGGAAAATAAGGAAGGTGCGTCGACTAAGGTGCGTCGACTTCATTAGATGCGTCGACTAGAAATCAGAGTAGCGTCGACAACACATACGTCGAAATCTTCCTAGAGTTACTTCGACTCAATCTGAAGGAAACGTCGACTATATTTAGACGTGCGTCGAATACTATTCGACGCATATTTACTTAACCTTGTTGTTCTTTCTTAGAATTCATATTCACCTTATTTCTAGGGGTTAAGAGAAATCATTTCTCCAACAGGGTTCTATCTTGAGGCTCATTGGTATACTCCACACCTTAGACTCTTCTAGGTATCCTCTACTACAACCTTATCAGGGTCAACATGTCACCCAATCCCAAACGGGTCCCTTCTGGACTTCAATTCTTATCCGACCCTCGTTGTTTGCCACGGTGGTTGTCTTAATGTAATCACATCACGGATACGAGGATTGAGTCTATCTCATACCATTCTACTTATGTGTCAATCTCTTTTTCTCTAGCCTCTTTGGGGTATCCTCGTACCTTCACCAAAAGCTATACCTACGATCTATTTCAGACTAGGTCATGGTATAGATTGTCAAGGTAAGTCACGTATCCTAGTGGGGTTGAGTCTAACTCGTTGACTAAAGTACTATCTAAAGAGTTCTTTGCAGCCGGAGGTATTCCCTGCAGGGGGCAGGGTTCGCTGCAGGCTACAAAAGAAAACTTGTCAAACAGATTCAGTTAAAAGTGGACTTTTTCATGTGTTTTCCCCATATGGGCACACCACTGCTTCCGCTGCTTAGTTTGTCCTCAAACTAAACTCGCGCGGGGTGGCCCAGAGTTTGTGGACTTTTTTTCTTCGGATCGAGGTTTCCTTTGATACCACTTGTAAGACCCCATTTTTTTTCTTCAAAACACCGGGTCTTAGGCCCAGAGCCGCCGTTTTGCGGTGACACCTTCGCTCGGGAAGGTCGCCACTACAAAACGCCGATTCTGCCGGTGAAATCGATCACGAAGAAGAGAGTATACATGAACAAATAAGAAGCTCAAGTCCACAATCACATGAATTATAAACCATAAAGGTAAATGTCCACAGATATAACTGAATAAAAGTTAACAAGGATTACAACGATAAAGGGGGCTCTTGCCCTGTACATCATCTCCTCACTACAAGATCACTCGCGGAAGCTAACTCCTAGGTAAAACTAAAGCTAATCGTCACTGACACTGAAACCGGAGTACCCAGACTAGTCTGGCCCATCCCTGCAGACTCTGTACTCCACTGGTGCGGCAACACTGGATGCTTCTTCTCTTTTGGCCTGCGATCGCTGCCTCGCAATCCACGTCTACGTCTTCGCCTTCGGCCTCCTGGTCGCTGTGCCGGAGGGGTTCCACCCATCATGGGGCAACTGACTCGAGTGTGTCCCGGCCGGTGACAATGGTAGCATGGTCGTGGGGCCCACCCTGTCGGATCCTGCTACACCTGTTTCTCTGATGTTGATGTGTCTCCTTGAACCCCTAAAATGATATGGTCCACCGACCGTCAGTCAAACTAGACTCAGCCAATTCCCCACCCCTCCCCCAATGGCTCCTAGGCATATGGGGAGGAGGAAGCGGAGGACATTCAAGGGGTAAAAACAAAAGCAGGTGGCGGCAGATCTACAACCACACAGGTGTATATATATATGAAGCAGTAAGTAAGCATAGTAGAGTGCATGTAAAGAACAGTAAGCAGTATATATAATGACAAGTAAAGTAATATAAAAGTAACCATTGATTTATAGGAATGCCCATACAAACCTATAGACCAAGGGGTCGTTTAGCGGGGCCTACCGTATAAGAAGTCTCATAACCGACTTATACGTTAGGGGTAGGTTGAATGCAATGTTTATGCTATGACATGCAAAGTATGTTGTTATGCTATGTTCATACAAGTGCAACTCACTCACTACGACTCTATGCGCATAGACCTTTAGTTCCCCCTTTTTGGAGCGAGCTAGACTCCCAAGATACTCCCGTAGTGGCAAACAGAAGCGGTGGGTTGGGCCTCGCCCACCTCTAGGTTGGTATTCACACTACCTAACCTAGACCTATCGTACGCCTCCGCAAAACCCGCGGAGCGTCTGCGTACTCTTGCAGACTGGACCGCCAGACTTTCAAGGCTAAGTGTAAATACCACACTTGCCGAGTCAACGTATTGACGTCGGTGTGAACGATCGTCCAATACCGAAGACCCACCACCTTCAATGCACATGCAACATGTTCTACTTCCTACCTTCGAGCCATAAGCTCCCCGGGCTAACCTGCCCGCCATCAAACACTACTGAGTCACAAGCTCACCGGACTTAGCAATCCGCTCTCACCACCACCGAGCCTACTGCTCGTAGCACTAAACCAACTGAACTCCCGAAACCACAGGGTGTGGGTGAGTGTGTTATTAGTTAATCTTGTACAATGTCTTACTCCTAGGAGTTAGGGTTAGCCTTGGACTTCCAGAGGGTTACCCTGTAAGGGGCTCGCTACGGTACTAAGAACCAAAATGGGATGACACCCCAAAGTTCCCTTTCTCAAGACACTTTGTGTTGTTGATATCTACCCATAAGAACACCCTCCTTGTTATTACAATTGAATTAACCCTAGGTGGCTTATGACTTTCCAAGACGATCTTTCGTCAAACCCGAGCACCACTTTACCCTCAACTCACCAAGCACACTTTACCATCTATAATCCTTCTTATTGACCATCATACCTTCTCAACCAAATTAGGTAAACCAAATACCTCCCATCCCTCCTAAGGATCCGCTTGATTCTCAAATTTCACAATTTTACTATACGCAGACCAAACTAATTACATGAAGCTCACAACTATAGGTACTCCCAAAGTTCATCCAACTGACCCAAGATATTTACTGGGGGTCTATCATGATGTTATAAGGTTAATTCCAGAGAATCGTATTTTTCCCAACATTATTAATATTTAAAGCAATTTTCCAAAAATACAACCTCCTAAGGTTTGAACTACAAGTGCACTTTTCTGACTTCCATTGCCTACCAAACCTTATACATAAATCAAGGGTACCTAATAATCAGTACATATGAATTTGTAGGGAATTACAGCAAGATCTACTATTATTAAAAATTCCAAAACCCATTTATTTCCAATAAATTCCAAAGGAGGTACTCTCATATGAACTCCAAACCTTATGCAAATTTATACAGAGGTGATTCATACTAAAATATTCAGCCCTGCAAAGTTTGACCATATTCCATAGAGGTTACATTTGTAATTTCCACCAAGGATATATTTGTAATTAATTCTAAAATGAACTAGAGGTACCAAAAATATCAATCCATAAATTATGAGAAAAATACTGTGGGTTTATATTGGTATGAAATGACATCCAGCAAAGTTTCATGCAATTACAGAAAATTAACAACCTAAAATTGTTCTTCCCAAAAATTGTCAACAATTTGAGTAAGTACAATTTGGACCTCCAAAAGTTTTCCAATGGTTCTAATAGAATCTCCAGGGATTAATAACATCAAAATATGTTGGTGACAGAAGATGGTTAATCACTAAGTACTAATTCTTCCTAAATCCCAAAAACCTAATTATTTACAAATCTACCCAAGGATTTATTCCCAAGGGTTGGCAACTCCAAACCCCACCAATTTCTCACAGTAGTACTCTATGGTCACCAAGACCGCCTCCCCAAAATTTCAAGTCAAACCATTAGGGTTGGACCCCTCTTCCTTCATTGGCCTCTAACTGCACCCCTTTAGGGTTTAACCTAGGGTTATGGTCCATACTTCCCCAAATCCACCCAAACTTCTTGTGAGGGTGTTATATCACTCATAAAGCTCAGAGGAGTCCAATACACCCCTCTCTAAGGACAAACTCTCTTATGTCCTTCACAACCCCAAATTCCACTCCATAGGGATCAATCCTATGGCCTTGAGCAAATCAACTTCAATGCTCACCAATCTTCCTCATGGGGTCTCAAATTGATCCCACTGACCTTTCCAAGAAGACTTAAGCCTCTATGGACCTATTTGGCCAATGGATCTCTACTTGGCTAAATGCACCCCAAGGTGCTCCAACTCCATGTCCTAGGGCAATCCAACTCCCCATGACCCCAAAACTCACCTGGAGGTGATTTGGGTGGTGTTAGGGCAGTGGCCAAAATTCCACTCCATTTGGAGGTGGTTTGACCATGAGAAACCCCAAATAACCCTTAATCACAATTTTCCCCTTAATGGACAAATTTTTGTCCCAATGATTACCTAATCAAATGAACCCCAAATGAGTTGAAATTTTAACCAGGGGTTTATCATGACCCCAATAACACCCCACCAAAGTTTGGTGGAGATTGGAGGTCATTTGACCCTCCAAATAATTTATACATTGAATATTAAATTATTACAAAAACTTTAGGAAACAGTTCTCCAAAAATTCTCATTTTTGGATATGTGGTGGTACTAGGCATGACTCACTCCTAGTCCAAATTTCAAGTCATTTGGACTAGTGGTTTGGTGTGGGTTCCCATTCAAAGTTCAGTCAAACTTTACACTAGAATGGGTGCTGAGGTCAAACCAGGACTCCTAATTGGGTGAGGTCAATTTTGTATGATCCTAGGGGTCAAGGCCTACAACTTTCATGTTGGGCAAATTTTCCCTAGAAGCCTCTAAGTATTTTCTATATTTAATACAAGAATCAGCCAGCAATTTGCACTATTAAAATGAAATATATAAATAAATAATCCATTTAATATTACTAAAACGCGCGCATCCGACGGCCCTCCATCATCTTCCCCGATAGCCGACGGCTGTGATTGCCGCGCCTGGGCGGTTTTGCGGGCCCGATTCCGGCGAGCTGGAGGCTTCTCCGGCGAAACCCTCAAGCCCTCACCTCCGCCCGACCTCCACCTTCCATTTGCCGGTGTTGGTATGGCCGGAGGTGGCCGGAGTTGGCCCCCCAAATGTTGCGATTTTTCTGGCTAGAACAAGAAGAAAACCGATTGGAAACACCCCCAATCTCTGTTGATTTTGAAATAGGAATAAAGAGGATCTATCCACTAGGGGAGAGATGAAGAAGTGGACCTGTATTGGGGGGTTTAGGTGCTCCGACCGTCGACCACCATTGCTCCTCCTTGGAGATTTCGGCACCACCCAAATCCTTGCACAGAAAGCTCATTCCTCTCGGGGAAGAGGGGGTTTCAACTCCTTTCTCCCTTCTAAAGCTAATGGAGGCCTCAATTTAATGGGAGGAGGGCTCCATTAAGAGGTCACCAAGTGACCCCTCCTCTCCCCCATGGCCGGCCACCCTTATGCCTCCCCCTGCCTTCAATTTCCTTCAGAAAACTCCTGTAATTCCCTCCACATTCATCAGGGGAGATGAAAGGAGTCATCAATGGGGATTCCAAGGTGTTTAACACCTTAATGGCCATGAATACCACCTTCTCTCTCCATTAAAATTGGGTTTTTCTCTCTCCTACTCATCATGGCCGATTTTTCTCTCTCTCCTGGGTTAGTTATCAGTCAAGCATGCTGGTCAAGTGATCAATTTGGGCTTAGCCCAAAGGGATTGGGCTAGGTTTAAGAGATTTGACCTAATTTGGGCAAGTTTGACTTTTGGTCAAATTGACCAATTGGGTGACCCTAGGATGGGGCTTTTGGGTCCGTTGGACTCCAAATTAAATTTAGAAACTACTGGTGGGGTCAATTTGGTCACATGAGCCTTAGTTGACCCAATTTAAGCTGATTTGACCAAAACAGGCTAAGTTGACTTTGGTCAAATTGAGCCCTAGGGTTGACCCAGTCATGGGGCTTTTTGTTCCACTGGGTCCCCTATGATATGATAACACTATGGGTAGGGTCAATTTAATATGGTGGTGGTCAATTATGGCACTTAGTGAAGAATTGCCATTTTGACCTAAAAGGGCATTTTGGTTAATTTGCACCACTGGGGGTCCCATGAAGGGGCTTTTAGGTCTACTAGGTTTCTTATGATATTTTAGACCTAGAGGAGTGGTCAATTTGGCATGGTGGAGGTCAATTGACTCTAATTAGGCTACTTTGACCAATTTAGGGTTATGGTTGACTTTGGTCAATTTGTCCTCTTTGGTTGACCCCAATGGGCCCTTGGTGCCCTAAGGGGACCCCTAATGGGTTAGGGATACTATGGTGGGGTCAAATGGTCAAGTTGAGTCCCTAAAGCCCAACCCTAAGCTTGGTCACTGGAAATTGCTATTTGCAGTCCAAGGCACTTTCAACCCTAATCTTGCCTAAGCTAAAGGGATTTCTATACTACCAAGGCCTTGTCATGACTATGTCAAGACAGATTCACCTGGGGGTCTAGCTGTCTGGGGGATGTTACACGGACCGCACCCTAAGGGTGGCGCGGTTGGGCCGCACCCCGGGGGGATGCGGCTAGGCCGCACCCCAAGGGGGTGCGGCTTGGCCGCACCCCTCAAGGGGGGTGCGGCTTGGGCCGCACTCTCCAAGGGGTGCGGCTGGGCCGCACCCCTCAAGCGCGGCCGGGCCGCACCCCCCAAGGGGTGCAGTCGGGGCACGGCCGGGCCGCTTCCCCGCGATGGGGGTTCTGCCCGCGTGCTACCGTGCACGCGGTAGTGCATGCACCTGCGGCTTGCTCCGTGCGTGCCTTGACTTTGGCGGATGGCGGCGGGAATGGCGGGCTCGGTCTTTTCAACTCAAGCGATTATGCGTTGTTCGTTGCCCCCACCTTCCTTAAGCGGGGTTTCCTTTAGACGCACCCCGAGCCCTTTATGGGTGTGTAACAACTACGTTTTTTTTGTTGAACTAGATGCTTGTACATTTTCAAAAGATGAATTCATCTCTAATGAAATTCTCTGTTGAAAATTACAGGAGTTTCTGTTGATGGAGGAGCACTGGCAGGATGGGATCCTGAACAGGATGATTTGCTGGACGTCTGAGGCTGACGACAGTTAGAGTGTTAATTATTTGCTTCCTTTGTTTTATCTCCGCTTAAAGCATTTGTTTAACTCTTCTTTTGACACAGTTGCTATTTGAACTTTTATGCTCTTTTGTTGATTCTAGCCACTATGTTTGTTGGACTTGTGTTATGATCGTACTTTAGACTGTTTTGTGATGCAGTTGAGATTTATTGTTTATCCTTATGCGTGCATACAATTTTCTTTGAGTCTAATCAGTTTTTGCATGTGTTGGACACGGTTGTGTACTTTTCACGATTTGGTTGAACTTACACAAACCACCATAACCGTTGTCGGGTTTACCGTGGACATAGGAGGAGATTGTTAAGGATTTTAAATAATATGTCTGCATGTCCGAACCGACACGGTAGGCCTAATCGGGTTGCGTGTCGACCTAGGGCTTGGTCCCTACGCTGGAGGTCCTATATATATAAGATCATTCCAAACTAGATGGACCTATGTAGAATATCATGCGCAAATCCTAGCCTCCAACACATAGTGGCTCAATAATTTTCCATCGATCCACTTGTTATATTGTAATCTGCATACATATATTAATTAACTTTGTTCGTTGAACTTTGCATATATATATATATATTTTTTTTTTAATTTCATTTGGTATACTAAGTCAAGTCTTAGTCAAAGATATTATATTATTAATTATATTATCTTATTAAGCATACTCCTACCTAAGACACGCACACGTTTTGAATAATTCACACATCAACAGTTAAATTAATCAACTCAGTCCACATTTTAATTAATACACTCTATAAAATGATCCCACAGCTAGCTCTGTTGATAGAAGAACCACGAGAGGCCGGCGAGAAATTTTGAATCGTCGATCGAGTTCATTGAATGTGATGTCGAAGAGCAGCAGAAGCGCCTTCATCGTCTTCGCTTTCGTTCTCTTCATGACTTTCACCGCAAATACTGCGACGGCGAGGGTACTACACAATCAGGCGCCGGGATCGGTGTCAGGTGTGAAGCTGCTCCTCACATTTCTTATCCTACGCTATCTTCCACACATAATACGTTTTTTTTTTAATTTTTTCTAAGCTAAAAGTTGAATTAAATGTATGTTATGCAACCATCTAATCATGCATATAGAGATTAAATTTAGGGTCTCTTCATTAACAAGGTGTTTATGAACAGTCATTCCTGAGGAGAAAATTCGGGCAGCGTACCAAAGTATTGTCCGGGTGAGATATCAGCTGTTCGATTAGCCATCGGACGACCAGCCAAAAACCTTCTTTTTTTTAAAACAACTTTTCCGATCGAACTGCTATCATCCGATCGGATGGCTGTCAGCCATTCCACCCGCACAATGCTCTTTTTACGTTACACCTAAATTTTGTTTCCATTCGCGAACGTCCAACTCCACGAGAGTAAAAACACCACTTCAAACGGTTCCTTAATTCATACTTCTGTGAGTTTTTTTTTTACTTGAAACAATTGTAATCCATTGTATAAATCTTTTTTTGACATTATATCGATAAATACGGCGCGAATACAATGATCTAATGATGAATTGATCGTTTGTGTGTATGGATAAAATTAACTGCAGGTGCTGCGGCGGAGATTGGGTTTATGGGAAGGTTTGTGCTGATTCAGACTCCAGATGCTAACAGGCATCCTGGGCCAGTTCCTGCTTCCGACGCTTCCACCGCTTCCGCCGACTGCTGTTAACTGTATTGCCGCAGGCAATCTTCGCCAAATCTATCTCTCAATTCTAAAGTTCTTCATGCAAGCTCCAACCTTTCTCGACGCTTGGTGTCAGAGGGAGGTTGGAGGATTTCGCCGCCAACTATCCGCCATCAGATTTCCGATCCTCTGAGCTCAACTTTAAGCATAGCAACTTGTTTTTGTGTTGTATCTTGTTCTTTTGTTCTTCTTTTGGATTTATCCTCGCATGATATTCTCTGGTGGCTCACCTCAGCAATTTGGATTTATGCATGAATATAAGCAGTTGTTGTCCAAATGTTTTGGACATGAGGGCTTAGAGAGTAGCTTCTTTTGTTCTACGCATCGAGATCATTAGAAATTGGTCTCGACATACATTATGTTTTTCTCAGAGGGATTACATTAGGCGTGTACGTACTTAGAGATTTAGCATACTTGGATTTAAGGCTGGTGATGCGCCAGTAATTAAGGGAGACAAGTAGGGCTGATTACGAGTTGAGTTCGAGCGATTTGGGCTCGGCTTGAAATCAAATGTTTGAGTCGAAGTCGGGCTCAACTCGAAATGGCTCGATTTCTTAAGGCATTCATTTAATTTATAAAGTCCCGATCATATGTCTTATTGACTCATTAATCAAATCTAAGATATTTATTGACTCTTTAGAGTATTAAGAATTTCTCAGAGCATGATTTCATGCATTCAGTAAAATAATTATTTGACCACCGAGTTAAACTACAATTCGTGATCAAACATATTTAATGTGTCTTTAACTATTTATGACTACATTGTGTCATTGTCGATTGAATATGTAAGCTTTTGTGATCATGGAAGGTCCCGTGTCACATAATGATGTGATTTCTGCCATGATTCGGAATTAAGGATTCAGTTGGACATGATTGACGCATAGAGCAAACTCATCGTGTGAGTTTCATTATGGTACATACCCTCAAGATAAGGGGAGTGATTTGATCAAAGATTGGCATAGACTACGATTGATATGATCAAAGTTGGAGAATGTAAGAGTTTTCCCTAACTGATCGGATCGAGTCAATTAGATCAAATTATTGCATTGATACGAGTCTATTTGGATCTCCCACGAATATGAGCCATTTTTGCTCTGCGATAAAAATCTAAACCCGTGAAAGTTGGATTAGACATATTCGGACCTTCATTGCGCGAGTTTGGACTGACATATTGGACTTACTGATGTCATAAATTAAAGTCCACCAACTTCTTAAAATATGATAACAATAAGAATTATTTAAAAAAAAATTTATCAAAAGTCAAGGCAGACTATTTAATAATAGAGTTGTCCAAGAAGTTATTAATAGACTATTTAAATTTTTATTAATAGAGTTGTCCAAGAAGTTATTTTAAAAAAGTTGCAGACTTTTTGAGAAATCTTCATTTAAGTGTTTTTCAAAAAAATGTTTTTAGTTTTTATGTTTAGAATAAGAACAACTATTTAATAATAGTTATTTAGCTTTTTAATAATACAAAAATATTTTATACGAATCATTTATCGAATCGATAAATAAATAACAAGAAGTTTATAAAAGGTTAGCGATGAGAAGCAAAGATAGTGAATGAGAGAAGAAAATATTTGCAGCATCGAGAAGGGAGAAAGACAGATCATGATTAATGGTCGGGGTGTGACTTTCGTAAACCCTCGAGAAAATATATTTTTTAGAAAGTCATGTTGGTCCGGCTGCTCAAAAAGTCCCCAAAACATCTTTCTTGAAAAAACTCTTTTGAAAAAGCTTATCCAAACAACCTAAAAAGGGCGATGGTGATGAGAATAAAGCATTTTGCACCGCCGCCGCCACCTCAAACAGAGCCTTAATTAGCCCTATCTATTTCTTTTTTCCTTCATTCTTTCTAATGCAACTGTTATGTTTTTATTAAAATATATAAGCTATATACTAATACAAGCCATCTTTGTGTAATAATAGAGTTAGCATTATCAATATATTGCATATTTTGGTGTGACATCAAGGCTACAATAATTTATATCCCTTTATATTTTGGTGCGACATCAAGTATATTGCATGATCGTCTAGAATTACTCGACATGAACCTGTGGGGACCTGCCTCAGCGAAATCACTCGGAGAAGAGTATTTCTTGAGATATATGTGGATATATTCTCTAAAACATAAATCCAACACTCCCACCGCTTCCCAATCCTTTAAAAAAGAAATTGAGAACCAAATTGAGAGCCACATTAAATCTATTAGAAGTGAGAGGGATGGTGAGTTCATGACAATCGATTTCTTCTCCTTCCGTCAAAATCATGCATGATATAAGGCATGAAAACTCACTACACCTGGCACCCCTCAGCAGAACGATGTTGTGGAGAGAAGAAATCGAACAATGGTGGAAATGACCGGCCGGGTCATGCTGATCCACAAACAATGCCCCAAAAATAATATGAGATGACTGATCTAGGTCCCCTGAAATTCTTCCCGGGACTACAAATCTTCACAGCCCCCCAGAAAAATCTTCGTCTCTCGAGAAAAATACACAGAAGAACTCTTGCAGAAATTCAAAATGAATGAATGAATGCAATACCTGTGTCACACCTATATATGTCCGCCTCCGACAAATTCGGCAAAAAGACGAAGACAAGAAGAGTGCAAATCCTGAAGTCTACAGAAGCCTAGTAGTTACCATACATGCAGCTAATTAATTAACGGGTTAAGAAGGGATAAAGAAATAAGATGTATATTCTTATGGAATCATTCAAAGCAGTTACGCTGGCGTTTCGAGACCGTTGATTCATGAACTCGAGCTTGAGGAATGTAGGGTGTAGGATCACTTTGGACCTGTAGACCAATAAAAACAAAAGTCAAACCGCCTGAGTCATGCATCCGTGACATAATATGCTAGCTAGCCTTTTAAATATGAATAAATATTATGAATAATTATCTGAAAGATATATATACTTGAACATTCCTAGAAACATGCAGTACTCCAGATCACTAGCTATATACTCTATAAATCGATCCAGCAGCTAGCTTAATTAATTTGTTGAATAAGCACCTTCAATTTCAGAAAATTAATTAAGAACAGGAGAAGAATATATATATAATTGAAGCAGAAATTTTATTAAATATGGTGTGGAAGAGCGGAACAATCGCCTCCATCCTCTTCATCACAATCGTCTTCGCCTCCGCTGTCTTCATGGCTTTCATCATGAATATCGCAACAATGAGGTTATTATATGATCTGCAGTCCGTACAGCCCAAACTTCTCTCCTCCCAAATATAAGGAGGTAGGTTGTTGAGGTCAAGGTTTGAACTACTATGGACCTCCTTTATAAGAGGGGACTCATTCCATCTCTCATACCCAACTGTACTGTACGAACTGAAGTACGGCTGTGGGTCGGCATGTTTGGCTCTTGCGTTACGATTGGTGCCTGTGTTGGGCTAACCGTGCTCGTGCAGAGCGGCCTTGGCCAGCCCGCGCTTTCAACATTTTGAAAGATTTGAAATATGTTTCAATTGAGAAAGATTTGAAATGGGGGTAATGATAATGAGAAAGATTTGTTTTCTTTTTGAAATATGTTGAGGATTATGCTGCGTAACACTTGGAAATGGAGATGGGGAAGAACACAGAATTGAAGAGAGTGAGAGAGAATTAATGGAAGAAGGAATAAACTATTCAATTGATATTATTTAAATCATTTTGATGTTTTAGTGTTTTACATTAAAAAAATTGATATTGAAACATGGTATGAATAATTATCGGAAACTATAGGCATGTATTTATAACATTGCTTTATTAATATGATATATTATAAGTGTTAATGTATATTGTGCATTTATGTCGGGTCTTTAACGGAATTCTAACGGTCCGTTAAAGCATCCATAACGGGTCGTCGGTGTTGACGCCAGGAAAATCCTGACCTCAAGATTCGGACCGATGCAGCCGGAGGCTACTCGCCCAGCAGTCCAACGAGATGACCTGGCTGACGACTACTAAGGAGCTAGAAGAGCAACGAACCGGACCCCAGGTGCTGCGGCAGGGAGGTCCCACCACGTACCCAGAAGCTCGAGAGAGTCTTCCCCTCCGAAACCAAAGTGGCCGAGCTTGGTACAGGGAAGGCCCGACTTGGCTGAAAGCAAGGGTGACGGGCTCGAGAGTTCGGGAATCGGGGTCCAAAAGCTCAAGTCCAGGTGCCAATCCAAGTACCCCTGGGGTCCTATTTATAGGAAAACCAAAGGGTAGGGGGTTTTTATAGCCCGGCCCCCAACCCGGCGACTATGGGATACTCGGCGAGTACTGCGTCATAGTCGCCCATCTGGCGAGTATTGGGTGCTGCTCGTACACGCCGGGCCAATACTCGCCTATGTCTTCTGCTTCCTATAGTCGCCACTTGCTCTCCATAGTCGTCACTTGCTCTCCATAGTCGCCACTTGCTCTCCATAGTCGCCACTTGCTCTCCATAGTCGCCACCCGCTCTCCATAGTCGCCTCCTGCTCGCCATACTCGCGCCTTGCTCGCCCAGCTCGCGCCTTGCTCCTGCTAGCTGAGTTGCCTTGTGTCTTGGACTGCTGGTCTCTGTGCTGACCCTTTGACCTTTGACTTCTGTCTACGTGGCCTTGGGGGGTCCACCCTCGGAGAATGAGGGTTGTACATAATCCCCGCTCTTTGCGAGTAACGTAGTTGCTCGGAAAGAATCATCCAACCCTTATTCGACGAGCTGTCTTTCTGGCGAGCTGTCTTTCTGGCGAGAAAAGGTCGACACCTCACAGGACTCGAGCTCAACAGGAGGCGGATACAAGGTCGACACCTTCTAGGAGCCGAGCTCAACTAGAGGCGGATATAAGGTCGACAACTTCTAGGAGCCCAGTTCAACTAGAGGCGGATATAAGGTCGACACCTTCTAGGAGCCGAGCTCAACTAGAGGTGAAGAGAAGGTCGACACCTTCTAGGAGCCCAGCTCAACTAGAGGTGGAGAGAAGCTCGACACCTTCTAGGAGCCGAGCTCAACTAGAGGCGGATATAAGGTCGACACCATCTAGGAGCCGAGCTCAACTAGAGGTGGATAGAAGGTCGACACCTTCTAGGAGTCGAGCTCAACTAGAGGCGGAGAGAAGGTCGACACCTCGCAGGAGCCGAGCTCAAATGGAGGCGGATATAAGGTCGACACCTTCTAGGAGCCGAGCTCAACTAGAGGCGGAGAGAAGGTCGACACTTCACAGGAGCCGAGCTCAACTGGAAGTGGATAGAAGGTCGACACCTCGCAGGAGCCGAGCTCAACTGGAAGTGGATACAAGGTCGACACCTTCTAGGAGCCGAGCTCAACTAGAGGCGGAGAGAAGGTCGACACCTCGCAGGAGCCGAGCTCAACTGGAAGTGGATAGAAGGTCGACACCTTCTAGGAGCCGAGCTCAACTGGAGGTGGAGAGAAGGTCGACACCTCGCAGGAGCCGAGCTCAACTGGAGGCGGAGAGAAGGTCGACACTTCACAGGAGCCGAGCTCAACTGGAAGTGGATAGAAGGTCGACACCTCGCAGGAGCCGAGCTCAACTGGAAGTGGATACAAGGTCGACACCTTCTAGGAGCCGAGCTCAACTAGAGGCGGAGAGAAGGTCGACACCTCGCAGGAGCCGAGCTCAACTGGAAGTGGATAGAAGGTCGACACCTCGCAGGAGCCGAGCTCAACTGGAAGTGGATACAAGGTTGACACCTTCTAGGAGCCGAGCTCAACTAGAGGCGGAGAGAAGGTCGACACCTTGCAGGAGTCGAGCTCAACTGAAGGCGGAGAGAAGGTCGACACCTCGCAGGAGCCGAGCTCAACTGAAGGCGGAGAGATGGTCGACACTTCACAGGAGCCGAGCTCAACTGGAAGTGGATAGAAGGTCGACACCTCGCAGGAGCCGAGCTCAACTGGAAGTGGATACAAGGTCAACACCTTCTAGGAGCCGGGCTCAACTAGAGGCGGAGAGAAGGTCGACACCTCGCAGGAGCCGAGCTCAACTGGAGGCGGAGAGAAGGTCAACACTTCACAGGAGCCGAGCTCAACTGGAAAGTGGATAGAAGGTCGACACCTCGCAGGAGTCGAGCTCAACTGGAAGTGGATACAAGGTCGACACCTTCTAGGAGCCGAGCTCAACTAGAGGCGGAGAGAAGGTCGACACCTCGCAGGAGCCGAGCTCAACTGGAGGCGGAGAGAAGGTCGACACCTCGCAGGAGCCGAGCTCAACTGGAAGTGGATAGAAGGTCGACACCTCGCAGGAGCCGAGCTCAACTGGACATGGAAACAAGGTCGACACCTTCTAGGAGCCGAGCTCAACTAGAGGCAGAGAGAAGGTCAACACCTTGAAGGAACCGAGCTCAACTGGAGGCGGAGAGAAGGTCGACACCTCGCAGGAGCCGAGCTCAACTGAAGGCGGAGAGATGGTCGACACTTCACAGGAGCCGAGCTCAACTGGAAGTGGATAGAAGGTCGACACCTCGCAGGAGCCGAGCTCAACTGGAAGTGGATAGAAGGTCGACACCTTCTAGGAGCCGAGCTCAACTGGAGGTGGAGAGAAGGTCGACACCTCGCAGGAGCCGAGCTCAACTGGAGGCGGATAGAAGGTCGACACCTTCTAGGAGCCGAGCTCAACTAGATGCGGATACAAGGTCGACACCTTCTAGGAGCCGAGCTCAACTAGAGGTGGAGAGAAGGTCGACACCTTCTAGGAGCCGAGCTCAACTAGAGGTGGAGAGAAGGTCGACACCTTGCAGGAGCCGAGCTCAACTGAAGGTGGAAGAGAAGGTTGATGACCGCTTCGGTTGAATTTCATCGCCTTGCCTGGATAGGGCATGATTCTCGGGGGGTCCTTCTGGACATACACACTCGAGGTCTCCACTCCGTCGGCATCCCGAGGCCTCCATCTTACTGTTCTTGTTGATGCTGTTGAAGAGGTCGACACAGTAGGGAATGACTGTCGGGGAGGTTCCAATGGAGCACCTTCCAAGGGATCACAACATCCCAAGGTCTCTATCCTACTTGGGTGCTGAATGTCGACCCAACCTGTTTCTCCCGTTCAGGGGCCAAACCCTTTCAAGTTGTCGTCATTCCAGGTGTTTTCCAACAGCTCCCCTTCACGATGAAGGGTTCTTCCCGTCTTGGATTAAGCTTCCCGACGGCGGCTGATCTTCCTGCCGCGTCCACCTTTTGCTTACCTAAGAAATCAAAAAAGAGAACTGTCCAGGATCATCATCCTGATTGTCTCAACCTCCAGTTTGTCAAACGTGTTTGTGAGAACGACGTAAAGATGACACAGACAGATCCCCCGTTGCACTCCATGATTCGGTTGACGGTGAAGTCTTTGACGATCGCATCAATCACACGGGCCTCATGGAAGGGATTCTCATCCTTTAACATGCCCTCCTCCGAGACGGTGATTTCCTCTAGCGGGGTGATGCTTGAGAGGTCGGAGCGATATTCTGGCGGTAGGCCTGGTGGAAATTCGCTTTGCGGAAAGATCCGAGCTCCGCTTCTCCAAAACTCACTCCTACCTCCCCGGCCTTGATACTTCCTTGACATCCTTGGCTGACCCGATCCCTATTCGTCCTCCGGTTACCCTTCCGGTTACGTCTGTTCCCCTGACGGACAGCAATCATTGACTCCATGCATCCTTCCTCCTTACGCACTTCTTGCCTAACACGAGTCCTCCCCGAGTAGTAATTCTTCGAGGAATCCCTGGACCCCTCCGGCACTGGCGCGGCGACGATCTCCTCGCAGAATGAGCTCAACTGGAAGTGGATAGAAGGTCGACACCTCGTAGGAGCCGAGCTCAACTGGAAGTGGATACAAGGTCGACACCTTCTAGGAGCCGAGCTCAACTAGAGGCGGAGAGAAGGTCGACACCTCGCAGGAGCCGAGCTCAACTGGAAGTGGATAGAAGGTCGACACCTTCTAGGAGCCGAGCTCAACTGGAGGTGGAGAGAAGGTCGACACCTCGCAGGAGCCGAGCTCAACTGGAGGCGGAGAGAAGGTCGACACTTCACAGGAGCCGAGCTCAACTGGAAGTGGATAGAAGGTCGACACCTCGCAGGAGCCGAGCTCAACTGGAAGTGGATACAAGGTCGACACCTTCTAGGAGCCGAGCTCAACTAGAGGCGGAGAGAAGGTCGACACCTCGCAGGAGCCGAGCTCAACTGGAAGTGGATAGAAGGTCGACACCTCGCAGGAGCCGAGCTCAACTGGAAGTGGATACAAGGTTGACACCTTCTAGGAGCCGAGCTCAACTAGAGGCAGAGAGAAGGTCGACACCTTGCAGGAGTCGAGCTCAACTGGAGGAGGAGAGAAGGTCGACACCTCGCAGGAGCCGAGCTCAACTGAAGGCGGAGAGATGGTCGACACTTCACAGGAGCCGAGCTCAACTGGAAGTGGATAGAAGGTCGACACCTCGCAGGAGCCGAGCTCAACTGGAAGTGGATACAAGGTCGAAACCTTCTAGGAGCCGGGCTCAACTAGAGGCGGAGAGAAGGTCGACACCTCGCAGGAGCCGAGCTCAACTGGAGGCGGAGAGAAGGTCGACACTTCACAGGAGCCGAGCTCAACTGGAAAGTGGATAGAAGGTCGACACCTCGCAGGAGTCGAGCTCAACTGGAAGTGGATACAAGGTCGACACCTTCTAGGAGCCGAGCTCAACTAGAGGCGGAGAGAAGGTCGACACCTCGCAGGAGCCGAGCTCAACTGGAGGCGGAGAGAAGGTCGACACCTCGCAGGAGCCGAGCTCAACTGGAAGTGGATAGAAGGTCAACACCTCGCAGGAGCCGAGCTCAACTGGACATGGAAACAAGGTCGACACCTTCTAGGAGCCGAGCTCAACTAGAGGCAGAGAGAAGGTCGACACCTTGCAGGAGCCGAGCTCAACTGGAGGCGGAGAGAAGGTCGACACCTCGCAGGAGTCGAGCTCAACTGAAGGCGGAGAGATGGTCGACACTTCACAGGAGCCGAGCTCAACTGGAAGTGGATAGAAGGTCGACACCTCGCAGGAGCCGAGCTCAACTGGAAGTGGATACAAGGTCGATACCTTCTAGGAGCCGGGCTCAACTAGAGGCGGAGAGAAGGTCGACACCTCGCAGGAGCCGAGCTCAACTGGAGGCGGAGAGAAGGTCGACACTTCACAGGAGCCGAGCTCAACTGGAAGTGGATAGAAGGTCGACACTTCACAGGAGCCGAGCTCAACTGGAAGTGGGTAGAAGGTCGACACCTCGCAGGAGCCGAGCTCAACTGGACGTGGATACAAAGTCGACACCTTCTAGGAGCCGAGCTCAACTAGAGGCAGAGAGAAGGTCGACAACTTGCAGGAGCCGAGCTCAACTGGAGGCGGAGAGAAGGTCGACACCTCGCAGGAGCCGAGCTCAACTGAAGGCGGAGAGATGGTCAACACTTCACAGGAGCCGAGCTCAACTGGAAGTGGATAGAAGGTCGACACCTCACAGGAGCCGAGCTCAACTGGAAGTGGATACAAGGTCGACACCTTCTAGGAGCCGGGCTCAACTAGAGGCTGAGAGAAGGTCGACACCTAGCAGGAGCCGAGCTCAACTGGAGGCGGAGAGATGGTCGACACTTCACAGGAGCCGAGCTCAACTGGAAGTGGATAGAAGGTCGACACCTCACAGGAGCCGAGCTCAACTGGAAGTGGATACAAGGTCGACACCTTCTAGGATCCGAGCTCAACTAGAGGCGGAGAGAAGGTCGACACCTCGCAGGAGCCGAGCTCAACTGGAGGCGGAGAAAAGGTCGACACTTCACAGGAGCCGAGCTCAACTGGAAGTGGATAGAAGGTCGACACTTCACAGGAGCCGAGCTCAACTGAAAGTGGATAGAAGGTCGACACCTTGCAGGAGCCCAGCTCAACTGGACGTGGATACAAGGTCGACACCTTCTAGGAGTCGAGCTCAACTAGAGGCGGAGAGAAGGTCGACACCTTGCAGGAGCCGAGCTCAACTGGAGGCGAAGAGAAGGTCGACACCTCGCAGGAGCCGAGCTCAACTGAAGGCGGAGAGATGGTCGACACTTCACAGGAGCCGAGCTCAACTGGAAGTGGATAGAAGGTCGACACCTCGCAGGAGCCGAGCTCAACTGGAAGTGGATACAAGGTCGACACCTTCTAGGAGCCGGGCTCAGCTAGAGGCGGAGAGAAGGTCGACACCTCGCAGGAGCCGAGCTTAACTGGAGGCGGAGAGAAGGTCGACACTTGAGCCGAGCTCAACTGGAAGTGGATAGAAGGTCGACACCTCGCAGGAGCCGAGCTCAACTAGAAGTGGATACAAGGTCGACACCTTCTAGGAGCCGATCTCAACTAGAGGCGGAGAGAAGGTCGACACCTCGCAGGAGCCGAGCTCAAATGGAGGCGGAGAGAAGGTCGACACCTCGCAGGAGCCGAGCTCAACTGGAAGTGGATAGAAGGTCGACACCTTCTAGGAGCCGAGCTCAACTGGAGGTGGAGAGAAGGTCGACACCTCGCAGGAGCCGAGCTCAACTGGAGGCGTATACAAGGTCGACACCTCGCAGGAGCCGAGCTCAACTGGAGGCGGAGAGATGGTCGACACTTCACAGGAGCCCAGCTCAACTTGAAGTGGATAGAAGGTCGACACCTCGCAGGAGCCGATCTCAACTGGAAGTGGATACAAGGTCGACACCTTCTAGGAGCCGAGCTCAACTAGAGGCGGAGAGAAGGTCGACACCTTCTAGGAGCCGAGCTCAACTAGAGGCGGATAGAAGGTTGACACATTCTAGGAGCCGAGCTCAACTAGAGGCGGATATAAGGTCGACACCTTCTAGGAGCCGAGCTCAACTAGAGGCGGATACAAGGTCGGCACCTTCTAGGAGCCGAGCTCAACTAGAGGCGGATATAAGGTCGACACTTTCTAGGAGCCGAGATCAACTAGAGGCGGATATAAGGTCGACACCTTCTAGGAGCCGAGCTCAACTAGAGGCGGATATAAGGTCGACACCTTCTAGTAGCCGAGCTCAACTAGAGGCGGATATAAGGTCGACACCTTCTAGGAGCCGAGCTCAACTAGAGGCGGATATAAGGTCGGCACCTTCGAGGAGCCGAGCTCAACTAGAGGTGAAGAGAAGGTCGACACCTTCTAAGAGCCCAGCTCAACTAGAGGTGGAGAGAAGGTCGACACCTTCTAGGAGCCGAGCTCAACTAGAGGCAGATATAAGGTCGACACCTTCTAGGAGCCGAGCTCAACTAGAGGCGGATATAAGGTCGACACCTTCTAGGAGCCGAGCTCAACTAGAGGTGGAAAGAAGGTCGACACCTCGCAGGAGCCGAGCTCAACTAGAGGCGGATATAAGGTCGACACCTTCTAGGAGCCGAGCTCAACTAGAGGCGGATATAAGGTCGACACCTTCTAGGAGCCGAGCTCAACTAGAGGTGAAGAGAAGGTCGACACCTCGCAGGAGCCGAGCTCAACTGGAGGCGGATATAAGGTCACACCTTCTAGGAGCCGAGCTCAACTAGAGGCGGAGAGAAGGTCGACACTTCACAGGAGCCGAGCTCAACTGGAAGTGGATAGAAGGTCGACACCTCGCAGGAGCCGGGCTCAACTGGAAGTGGATACAAGGTCGGCACCTTCTAGGAGCCGAGCTCAACTGGAGGTGGAGAGAAGGTCGACACCTTCTAGGAGCCGAGCTCAACTAGAGGCGGATAGAAGGTCGACACCTTCTAGGAGCCGAGCTCAACTAGAGGCGGATACAAGGTCGAGGCGGATACAAGGCCGACACCTTCTAGGAGCCGAGCTCAACTAAAGGCGGAGAGAAGGTTGACACCTTGCAGGAGCCGAGCTCAACTGGAAGTGGATAGAAGGTCGACGCCTTCTACGAGCCGAGCTCAACTGGAGGTGGAGAGAAGGTCGACACCTCGCAGGAGCCGAGCTCAACTGGAGGTGGATAGAAGGTCGACACCTTCTAGGAGCCGAGCTCAACTAGAGGCGGATACAAGGTCGACACCTTCTCATTCATTATTGCTTATTTTCTCCGCTTTTATTTATCTTTTCTATGGATATTTAGCAAAGTCTTTATAAAAAAGCATTTGACCCTTGTAGGAAATTGGAGTCCATCATTTGTACACCTTTTGTTACATGGTCAACCATTTTACATATCTCCTTCTTTGCATTATAAAAAAATACAACGCTATTATATATTTTTAATATTTCTTCCAATTCTAAGTACATTCATCTTTCAACTCATTTATACTTATCATATTAATTTATCTATCGCAAACAATACTATAAGCTTTCTTTGTAGAAACTTTTGGGTTTTTTTGAGCAATAGGAACAATAGCAAGATCTACTTGAAGTTATTTCGCTTTATATTCGTGTACATTTCATTTCAGTCCTCTCATTTCATTCATTTTTCAAAACCTACTTTGTTTTGAAAACAATTTCTCAATTACAAGATTTCTGTGAACGATCTTCTCACCATCATATCATTTGTGCTTATTCAGTACTCACTACGACCGAACTTCTTCGAAACCTGGATCTGATACCAAATTGTGAGGCCCTCATTTAGACCCCACTAAATTCTGTATCTAAGCTATGTTCATAACAATTTGTCCCAGGCTGAAGTGCGGCTAGTGAATACAAAATAAAACACATAATAAGAATTTACTTTCATACCTTGCATTATTCGCTGAATCTTTTCTGTCCTATTATAATCAGTTCTTTTGGTTGCGTGTATCCAAAATCACGTCTGTTACCTACAAAATTTGACGACGGGCTTAATTAGTCATAAAAATATGACTAAGTGAGGATATACCTCGTTCATTGTTGTATCCAATTAAAATAAACTTACGCATTTCAAAACATATTTACCATACTAACCGTTTTCTGTCTCAGCAGTGAACTTATGAAGCATATAACTATATGACCATGTTAGTACCAATAAGATAGTATGAGCAGTATAGGATCAAAACCATATCATGTAACAATGTAACATTAAAGCAGTATATTTGTGTAAGCAATAAATCCATGTATCAGTATATCAGCGTATGCAATAATTCCATGTATCAGTATGTCTATATCAGTGCATCAGTGTATCAGTGTCTCTGTATATCAGTATATCGATATTTCTATGTATTAGTATATGTGAAAGAACATAATAACTGTAGGAACATGTCGGTAATCATAAACAGTATAAGCAGTTATGAAACATTAGCATTCATATAAGTTATGGAACATGTAAGCAGTGTTAACTGTATTTATATCATGGAAGCAATGTGAATACATAACATCATGTCAGTTTTCATATTTATAAGCATTTATCAATGTCCCCATATAACCTTCAAAATCAGTATTTCTTTGCATGTTTCGTTCCTTAGGTAATATTATGGGCGATTTGAATCCTTTTTCCTCTTTCCTTTACATGACTCATCATATTTCATTCCTTAGGGCCCAAAGGCCCACCCCGAAGGGTTATCATATTTCATTCATTTCATTCGTGTGCACACACTTCAATTCGCCCATAATAAAACCTCGTGTCGACACATTTTCATAATAGTGAGTTATTCAGTTTATAATCCCCTCAGAAATCATTCGCATTATGTTTGCCTTTATCAAGGCCATACATTATAGCGACATCAATTATCAGTGATATCATCTATGCATTTAACATTCAGTAGCATAAGAGTGCATATGTAAAAAGAACATAAAGCAATAAAGCTTAAATGAAACAAGTAGCTCTCACAATCAGTAATTCATGTCATCATCATGTCTATATGGAGGTGCCATCCATCGTGATATCTGTATCAGCATCATATCCTTTAGGGGCATTTAATTTATATGGAGGTTGCACCTTGTTATAGTTATGTTATAATATACATCATTTGGAGGCTACTCACTAAATTATTCATATAGCTTAATCATATTTCCATAACATTTCTCATGCTTACCAGCCAACTAAACAACCCAAATGAATACTCAAAGTTAAAAATAATAACAATTGGCTAACAAAATAAAACAAAGCCATAACCGACCAGCATAAATAGAATTATATAGTATTTCCAATACGTAATCAATATCCAATATTAAGGCAGCAGTCGGCTAAACTTAGCCCCCTCAGAATATTGTGAGTTATAAAATGATTTGGCCCTATTATCCTATAAGCACCTTCCTTACCATAAAATGATTTGGCCCTATTCTCCTATATAAAAGATAATGGGATGGGTGAGTAAGAACTGAGTTAGCGATGTTGGCTGAAATATTAGTTCATGTTGTTAAATCATTTTGACCCTCCACTACAAATCTTTGTGCTTGAACTTTTTTCGTGTTGATGCATATTATTCCACGCTTGCTTTCCCAATATTCTTACTAGTTAAGTCTTAGTATATTAGCCATTTTATGGGTGTTTAATTTCAAAATAAATAAAAAATGGTTGAGATTCATAGTGATATGTGGCCTAAGTATATGTATACATACCTGGAATGATCCCTACTATGCTAGTGAATTAGAAAATTCATAAATAAAAAATGCATCATAGTGATATGTGTCCTAGGTATGTACACTTATACTTGGAATGATCCCTACTACGAATAGAAAAAAAAGAGTAAAAATGTCAATAAACCCCAGTAATTTGGTGAATTACTAAGCTTTCGAACTAGGGAATGTATCTCCGCTATCAACATTAACCTTGAACGCTTAACCAAGTCAATTCTACTCTCATTTGAACAACTGATCTTTGCGTAGGCTCAATCAATAACTTAGCTCATTCTTTTCTTTTCCTATGTTGCGGAGATCCATTGTTAAAAGATGTTTTGGAGTATCTAATTTTTAAGGAAAAGCACACACAACACTCATGACTTTATTTGAGCTTTACCTTTCATTCGAGCTAATGGATTTATGAATGATTGAATTCTTTTTTATTTATAGGCTTATCAATTGAGTAAAACGGATTTCTTGAATATACCTTAGTTAATTTGTTGTTTAAGGATGTGTGATTAGTTGAGTTTGCACAACTTTATTAGTTCCTTATTCAAGTTTTGAATTAATTATATTTGCTAGGGACTAGCAAATGCTTAAGTGTGGGGGTGTGACATCACTTCATTTTGAAGTGATATAACTCTTTATTTTGTTATAATATTGGATTTTGATGAAAAAAAAATATGTTATTTGAGTAAAATTATTCTTAATTTATATTTATGTTCAACATTGATTTATATTGACAATTTCTATTGTTTCTTGCCAGTTTTATCGAAGGAATTGAATCTGTGGAAATCTGGGTCGAGTTATGCAGTTTTGCTGAATTTCTGAAAAAGGTGTTACAACACCTAAAATCGGGGTGTTGTAACACATCAGCGATTTTTTTAACTCCAAAATTCAGATTTGTAACCGCCGAAATTTGAAATTAAGAGACGCATCTCTTCAGTTTTGGGGGCAGTAATAGGCACGAAAATAAAGGAGGAAAAGGAGTTTTTTTTAAAGAGGGAGGGAGAAATCTATTGGAGAGGAGTTTTGGAGAAGAAGAAGAAGGAGGGTTTCGCCCATCTTGGAGGCTTCTTGGAGACGGACTGGTCAGATTTCAAAGGAGAAGAACACATCTAAAGCTGGTCCCTACAGCGTTCATAATTATCTAAGGATGGCTAGTAAGATCTCTCCAATTGTGTGGTTAAACATTTCCTCTATGAACTAATTTTTCAATGTCTTGTATGATGTGAGTACCGTGTTTATTGTGATGGATTATAGTTAATTTCCTCTTCATGGTTGAATAATTCTTCTTTCTTTATTGGATTTATGTTCATTATTGTGGATATTTTGAGCAAACATTCTTCTTCTACTTAGCGTGGCGAGATTCGAGAGAGGAGTTGCGCTAATCTAGGGTTGAATCCTCTTTTCTACGTGGCGAGATTCGAGAGAGGAGTCACGTATTTCTTAAGTCAAATGTCCATCTTTTTACTACGCTGCAAGATTCGAGAGAGGAGTGGCGTAAGTATAGCATAAAGTCCAATTTAGTTTCAAGAGAGAAAGAGATTTCCTCTTTGGCTAACAACTGTGATTTTACACTTAATGTTGTTCTATTTCGTCCTAAGTTAGAGATGACTAGGGAGATTTGGAATTGCCAATATCGGAGATCGAGAGATGATGATATCCAATTTAAAATCATTGTAGGAAAGAGATTAATCAATTCATGAGGATTATGTTTGAAGTTTCATCATAATAGGCACGGGAAAACAAAATACAAGACTATTTTCCCAAAATCTGAACCAAAGATCTCGTAATAGTAATTAAATAGTTTTATTTTCTCGTTGTAGTCTGATAATTATTTTCGAAATTCACCTAAAAATTGTCACTTGAATTTAGAGAGAACAACGATCTAGTAATTGCAAGCACTAATTCATTCACTTCCTCGAGGGAACGATCACTTCTCACTCTTTATTACTTGGTCCGGCACGTGCACTTGCGTAATACTATTTTCCGCGTATCAATAATCTGCTTGTATGTTGATGGCATGCTAATTCTGGGTACTGATCAGTCTGAGGTGGAAGACGTTAAGGTTACCTTGAAGTCAAAATTTAGCATGACTGACTTAGGTGTGGTGAAAACCATCCTAGGAATGGAAGTGAACTTTACGGATAAGGGTATCACCCTCAGCTAGAGTCACTACATCAGAACTCTACTAGAGAAGTGGGGTTATGATAAGTGCAGGAAGATTGAGACTCCATACGACTATAATAATAGACTGAAACCTCACGACGGTTCACCTATTAGACAGTTGGATTACTGCAAACTTATTGGCAGTCTAATGTATGCTACTACCTGCATTAGACCCGACATAGCCTTTATGGTTGGCATGTTGAGTAGATTCACTAGTAACCCTAGAAAGGACCACAGGGACGCCTTGGAAAGGCTAATGCGATACTTAAAGTATACTGAGCAGTATGCTTTATGTTGCAGTGGACACCGTCCTGTGCTTGAAGGGTACTCTGACGCCTCCTGGTGCTCAGACATTGGTGATAGTAGGTCCACTAGTGGTTATGTGTTTACCCTAGGAGGAGCCGCAATAGCTTGGAAATCTAAGAGGCAAACGTGTATAGCACTATCCTCTATGGAATCCGAACTCTATGCTCTTGCTTCAGCTGCCGAAGAAGTAGAGTGGGTTAGAGATTTGGTTATGGATATTCCAATGACGAGTCTAACAATGAACTCTATCTCGATATTTTGTGGCAATCAAGCCACAAAAACCATTGCAACTAATTCACTGTTCAATGGTAAGCGAAGGCAACTACGGATGAAACAGGCCTGGTTGACCTATCTCACCAGTCAAGGGATCATTTCCCTCTTGGACGTGAGATCAAAAGATAATGTAGCAGATGTCCTTACCAAGGGCTTATGCAAGAATCTTACATCTAAAACATCGGGGGATATGAGATTAAAGTCTATCTAGTGGGACTTAATACCTGTATTATTTTTAAGATCTTAGAACCGAATCTGCATACATTCACGCATCTAGACTGAGTACACTGAAGTGTTCCAGATGTTACTTGATGAAAGCCTGAGATTGAATAGTTGTTAGTCATTCCAAACTTGATGAATTACGCAATTATTTTATTCAAAGGCTGAATTGGGTATCATTCCAAAAAGGAATGCTGAAGTTACTGTTTCTGCCCTGATATCAGGATTATTCATCATATCATTCCAAATCTGATAATATAACGGTCATAGGTTGTTGTATCATTCCAAACTTTATGGTATGACACACTTGTGAAATGTTTTGATAATAATTCTGATAATCGAAGGAACATAGTTTGGTTCTATGAAACCAAATCTTCTAATTTTGTGTAAATTAGATAGAGATGCGGACCTGTGAGTCTTTCTTCCTAGTTAGAGTATTATGTTCTAAATTGTTAGAACTAATCACTTTACTTTGATATGCATATGTATGGATTCATTGAGTTTTGTTCTCATGACATTCTAATGTTTAAATGCAGATCAATTGAAGTCTGGAAGAGAGAAAGTGGATTTCGACATAGATGGAGATGATCTGTTGTTTGAGTAGACCGACCCATCACCAGTTTTGAGTTTTGCTTCAGATTACTGTTCTTGCTTCTGCTTTTGCATGTTTGGAACCTGTTTGAGTTTAGACGTTTGCTCTAAAACTCGTGTTGTTTTAATCTGAAACTCATTTTGTCGTTATCTAATATATGTTTTGTTTACCCGTTATGTGAATCAAATTGCTACAATATAGGAGGAGAATGGTAAGGTATATTGTGCATTTATGTCGGGTCTTTAACGGAACCCTAATGGTCCGTTAAAGCACCCATAACGGGTCGTCGGGGATTTATGGTTACGCCTATAAATACCTCTGCAGGGGGCAGCGGGTAGAGACGTTCCAAACTTGACGTTCACTCGGATGCTTTGAGCGTTATCAATAAGCTATATTTGACCGAGAGTGCCGCCATTGTGCCGCCATTAATGATCAACTATATATGGCTTTGAATGGCTCAAAGGTCTATGCCTTAAGATAAATCAATTTTAATTTGGCTTATTAATGCTCTGTTTAATTGGCACGGCGGTATCAGTTGTGAATGCGGTGGTTATGAACTGTCGTTCATTCGTGAATGTCCGACCTCGCCTAAGAAATTTCATCCACTTTTATGTTCAAAGCTTTCGAAATAGGGAAAAAAACCGCTACTGTAAGTGAAAAAACCGCTACTGTAGGTCTACGGTAGCGGTTGCGCGCGCGCTACATCCGCCGCCGACGTCGTAGGGTATGGTAGTGGTTACCCAATGTATTGTGACGTTTTTATAACCGCTACTATAGGTATATCTATTGTAGCATTTATGATATCCAATGGTAGCGATTATTTCATTTTACAGCAACGTTTACGATGCTCTATTGTAGCGTTTATGCTTATATTTGGCAACATTTAAGATACTTTATGGTAGCATTTATGGTTATATTTGACAACATTTAAGATACTCTATGGTAGTGTTTATGCTTACATTTGGCAACATATATGATTTTCTATGGCAGCATTTATGCTTGTATTTGGCCACATTTATGATCTTCTATGCATGATATCGTTTATGCTTGTATTTGATCACAAAATAAATTTTAATAAACTTATTTATTTGCCATTAAATTGAATAAAGAATATAGACAATAATAGATATAAAATCTATTTTGTGAAAAAAATATTTTTATTAATAATAAAAAGGTGGGAGATAGCCCAAACCCCTCAATACAAATCAATGGTGCACTTATCTATATTAAACTCAATATATACATGAAAAAAATATCATAATAAACAATTTGTTCATGAAAATTAATCTCTTTCTTCTTCACGGGATCGTCCTTGTATTCTTCCTTCTTCGGCGTGACTCCTTTAATGCCTCCTTCTTTTGCAGCAACTTGCACCTCTCCAGCTTTTTTGAACTCAACCCTACATCCATAATGATTTTTATTAATCATGCAAGTATATAGTGAATGGGAAAAAAGGTAAAAAGAAAGATTGGGTAATGTGTGAAAATTGGTGGCTGCAGCCAGCAGTTTGCGCAAAAAAAACAGCAGCCGCAGTTTGCGCAAGCCAACTGCAGCCGCAGTTTGCGCAAGCAAACAGCAGCCGCAGTTTGCGCAAGCAAACTGCAGCCGCAGTTTGCGCAAGCAAACTGCAGCCGCAGTTTGCGCAAGCAAACTGCAGCCGCAGTTTGCGCAAGCAAACTGCAGCCGCAGTTTGCGCAAGCAAACTGCAGCCGCAGTTTGCGCAAGCAAACTGCAGCCGCAGTTTGCGCAAGCCAACTGCAGCCGCAGTTTGCGCAAGCCAACTGCAGCCGCAGTTTGCGCAAGCCAACTGCAGCCGCAGTTTGCGCAAAAAAAACTGCAGCCGCAGTTTGCGCAAAAAAACTGCAGCCGCAGTTTGCGCAAAAAAACTGCAGCCGCAGTTTGCGCAAGCAAACTGCAGCCGCAGTTTGCGCAAGCAAACTGCAGCAGCAGTTTGCGCTTGCGCAAGCAAATTGTAGCAGCAGTTTGCGCTTGCGCAAGCAAACTGCAGCTGCAGTTTGCGCGCTTGCGCAAGCAAACTGCAGCTGCAGTTTGCGCGCTTGCGCAAGCAAACTGCAGCAGCAGTTTGCGCAGGATTATGGGACTGCATAAAACGTTGCATGCATGTCAATGATTAAACGTTCATCAAAAGTTTCATATTACCCACTTAAAGCTGCACGCATTTGAAATGTTTGATTCTTTGAAGCATCATATACTTCCAATCTGAACTCCCACAACTCCTTTAATTCCTCAACCAATGGTTGCAGATAAACATCAATATTATTTCCAGGAGATTGGGGTCCTTGAATTAGAAGAGTCAATATCAGAAACTCTGGCTTTATGCTTAGCCATGGTGGTAAATTATAATTGATCAAAACCACGGGCCAAGTGCTGTAGACACTATTCATTGTACGAAATGGATTGAATCCATCACTAGATAGGCCGAACCTTACATTCCTAGGATCCATAGCAAAATCATGATCTAAGGCATCAAGAGTCCTCCAAGCTTCACCATCAGCTGGATGCCTTAAGTTTCCATCCTTTGGCAATTTATTAGCATGCCAAGTCATCAAATCAGCTGTTTTTGAGCACATGAACAGCCTTTGAAGCCTAGGCTTCAATGGGAAATGCCACAGAACTTTCGCTGGGATTTGACGAGCCTTCTTAGCTAATGAATCAGCTTCTTTTTCTTTATTATCTCCTTCAGAGTTCCACCTAGAAGATCCACAAATATGACAAGATGAAGCATCATTGTGCTCCTTCCAGTACAGCATACAATCATTTTGGCATGCATGTATCTTTTGATAATGAAGACCTAAATCCTTCACCGTCTTTTTTGCATCGTTGAAAGAATCAGGAAGTTTTGCATTTGGGAAGGCTTCTCTTAGCAGACTCAAAAGATCATCAAAAGCTTCATTGCTAATTCCATGTACACACTTGTTGATATACAGACGAATAGTAAATGATAACTTTGAAAAACTAGTACACCCTGGATAAAGCTGTTCTTGGCCTTCCTCCACTAACTTATAGAATTTTTTGGCGTCTTCATTTGACCCTTCTCTTGCTTTTCCCCTATCTTCTTGAGGCGTAGGAGAATCTTGTTCAACGTTTCTATACATGTCATGCAACATACCATCAATGTCATCATGGATGAACTCACCATCATCATTTCGATTGTCAATATTCATCTCATCACTTTCCCCATGAAAAACCCATTCATCGTAACCATCAATAAAGCCATCAACAATCAAGTGATCTCTCACGATATCCTTGGTATGATAATAACGAAATACACACTTGATGCATGGACAACAAATTTCTTCCCCTTGAGTTTCTTGGACAAATGCTGTTTGAAGGAAATGATCTACCCCTTCAATGTAATCATGATGAAATCTAGGAAGGGTCATCCAACTCTTATCTCTATCCATTAGCAAGAATATCACTGGAATGAACATGTAATAAACATCAAATCTGTTCATTTCAGTTTTCGATGTAGATTTCAAATTAATCTATTTTGTGGAACTTTCCAATTAAAAGCATGTAATGAACATCAAAGTTGTAATGAACATCAAATCTGTAATGAACATAATTAGCATGAAGGAAACAACAGAATGATAATTGAAAATACAGCTATGTTCAACTTCAACATGAAATAGGAAGACGAAATATACTGTTCTTGATATGCTCAATATACTGTCTGTTTTCTTTTTTCATTTGGGGCTGCAACTCCAACATGAAATAGGAAGACAAAACTAAAGATAAGTTTGGAGCCATTATGAAGACACACACATACAATCAAAACACACACTCAAAACACACACACTCACTCTCAACACACACAATCAACAAATCCACACACTCACTCACATATTCACCAAAAAATCAACACACATCACATAAATGCATACACACACACTCATCAGTCACATATTCACCATAAAATGAACACATACACACATCATACACACACACACACACACACGCGCGCGCGCGCGCATAAATTGTAATTGTTAATTGAACCCTAAACAATTACAATTTACAAACAACTAACACTTAGCATAACAGTTTCAAACTAAGAGGAACAATTAACAGGAACTATTAACAATTAGCATAACAATTAAGAAGTGAAGAACTGAATATTTACATAACAATTCCAACTTCCAAACTAACAACTAGCTGGATGAAGGAAGAACTAAGAAGTGAAGAACGACTTAACAAGGGGGAAAAATTAGGGCAACTGGGAAGGGGGCAAAATTAGGGGTGGGCGGCCACCAGCGGCATGGAATCAAGACTCAAGAGAGGAGAGGAAATGAGGACTCTAACAAACTTACCGGAACAGTCGATGGAACCTGGCCTGGACTATGGTCTCTGCCTCTCTGGATAGTGGAGGAAACACCGGAACAGTGGAACAGAACAGGGAAGGTGAAAGCCTGCGAGCTGCGTCTGCGCCTGCGAGCCTGGAGAAGGCAAGGAAGTTAGGGCAAGCCGGTGGATGGCGAGGCGCCGAGGCTGCGACTGCGAGAGATGAGCGAAATCGCAAACTTACCTGGATCGGGATTATTTCGACCAGGGCACGCCACTCGCTGGCGACGAAGGAAGAAACGACGGGATCGTCGGGCGGTGCCCTAGCGCTTCCTCTGCGCTTTTCGTCCCGCGCGGAAAACTTACCCGTGCAAATGAGCGGCGCGGATGAAAAATATAAGGAGAAAACACAATTGTTATGTTAATTAAGTTAATAAATATGTAAAACATATTAACTTAGTGTCAAAATGTAATTGCTATGTTAATTAAAGTATCAAAATAAAGTTATAAATATGTCAAAACATCCTATTGAAATATTGAAAGATGCTTAGTGTCAAAACCCCTTCTCCCTGCACCCCTGACCTCACATAAGTAACTTCATCCATCTTTATGTTCAGACTTTGTTTTTTTTCTTGACAACGGACCGGCGATCATAACCAATATGATCATGTCGAACATTTTCATGACTGGTGTTCTTTGTCCAAAGTCATCAGAGCAAAAACACAGTGCCAACTGCGGGAGTAGAAAATTCACAAAACATTTGAAGATTTTGGGTTCACTTAATTTGAAATTTCACAAAAACACAGTGTCAGATGTGTTTTTAAAAACGCCGCTAAAAAACACCGCTCTATCTTTATTTTGTTTGGGGATAATTAGGGTATGGTGGCGTTTATAATATATAGTAGCGGTTGTAAACGCGACCTTACAGTTCCTATGATAGCGTTCTCCTGACCGCGACAAAATAACTGACACTGTAGGTATGTTATTCTATAGTAGCGTTTATTTATCTATAGTTGCGATTCTAAACGCTGTCATAAATTTCTTTTGGTAGCGTTTACTAAACCGCTACAAAAAAGAGTTACCATAGGCATGATATGGTGTAGTGTACGCTGGAGATACTATATAAGATCATTACACACTTTGATGAGCCTTAGTGGACTATCTTGAGCGGAGCCTCAACAGTAAATAATTCAGAGTGTGCGCTAAATAGTATTGAAAAGCTTAAACAAACAGAGCCGGCATTTCAAATACAAAATTGACTGAATGCATTCGTTCTTGTGGATAGCGATTTATGAAATACATGTTTGCAGATAGCCAAAAGTATATGGGTAGCTAAAAAAGTGATGCTAATAATAGTTCCCTAAAAATATGACCAAAGTACCCTCATAGAGTTCTATGATATCAATCATTTCTTGTTTTTTTCTTTAATTTATTTATCAGCAAGTCTTGTGTGGTAATTGAAGAAGATATTTTTAATTAATTTGGCCAGCACTAAAAAAACATTTCTTACATTAATAATGATCAACAGCTTGACTAAGGCAGCGGTGGTTCCCCCTTCCCTTTCATCTGACTTCTTCTCCGAGCTATTTTAGATGCATCGATACATTTAAGGCTCCGTTTGAGGCAGTTTTTTCTATTCAAAGAGTTCTATTCGAACAGCTAAAACTATTTTTAGTTGTTTGAGGCTCTTTGAAAAAGTCAGTCCAACATAACTTTCTAAAAATCGTTTTTCTGTTTTTAGTTTTTCCTCTTTTATTAACTTCATCTCGCTGCATACCATTCCAGCATTTTAGCCTAAGCGCGCATTATCGATCGGACACTCGTTTTCGGCCGGACACTCATTTTTCGCCCGAGCGGTAATTTTTCGCTCAGGCGCTCGATATTTTCACCCGGGGCGCACATTTTTGACCCAGACATCCGTTTTTTGCCCTGGCGCGCATTTTTCGCCCGGACGGCCGTTTTTTTCGCCTAGGCGCGCGTTTTTCGCCGCGGCGGCCATATTTCGCCCGGGCGCTGTTCTTTCGCCCGAACAAGCTTTTTTCGCCTGAGCGAGCATTTTTCGCCCGGGAGGCCATTTTTCGCCCGGGCAGCCATTTTTCGCCCGGGCAGCCATTTTTTCGCTCGGTCCCGCATTTTTCGCTCAGTCGCACGTTTTTCGCCCAGGCACGCATTTTTCTCCAGGGCGGCCGTTTTTTCGCCCTGGCGGACGTTTTTTGCCCGAGCGCGCGTTTTTCTCCCGGGCGGCCGTTTTTTGCCCGGGCGGAAGTTTTACGCCCGGGCGGCCTTATTTTGCCAAGGTGCGCGTTTTTAGCCCGAGCTGTGGTTTTTCTACCGACGACGGTTTTTCGCCAGTACGACGGTTTTTCACCCGTGCGCGCGATTTTCTCCCGTGCTGCCGTTTTTCGCCCAGGCGCCCTTTTTTCACCCATGTGGCCGTTTTTTGCCCGAGCGACCGTTTTTCAACCGGGCTGCCATTTTTCGCCCGACCGTCCGTTTTTTGCCCGGGCGGCCGTTTTTTTCGCCCGAGCGACCATTTTTTGCCCGGACGCGCGTATTTGCCTGGGCGTGAGTTTTCACAATCAATGTATTTCAATATTTTTGTTTAAAAAAACAGTTTTCTAACAGCTGTTCTACCGAGCAGCTTAAATGAAAAAGCTCTACTCGATCAGCACTTTTGCACAAACTCTTCAAACAGTCTGCAGCTCTCTCATCAGAGTTTTTCTGAACGCTCTATTCAATAAGCAGTTTTTCCATCCGCTAGAGTTGTCCCAAACAGAGCCTTAGGGTCTGTTTGGCGCGGGGGTTGGGAGCGCCATCCGCGGGGGTTGGGAGCGCCATCCGCAACCGCGGTAGCTCCTCTGCGGTTGGGGGAGCGGGTTTTTTGGCATTTTCAGCGGCGGGCGCTGCGATCCGCGCCCGCCAACCACCGCCCCAAACGACGGTTTCCTGCGGCTGCGGATCAGAGCGTGGATTCCTGATCCGCAGCCGCCGTTCCAAACAGAGCCTTAATCATCAACTAGTTCTGCTCATCTTTGAGAGCTTTGAGAGCGAGCAAACTCTGTTGCTCGTCAAAATAGCGGCTCGTAGGCTACGTCCATTGGACTATAGAAAAGGAAGCAAAAAAAAAAGACATTTAATATTATTTTAGAGTTAAAAATGAAGTATAAAAAACCTTTAGAAAAACAAAAACATCCACTCAGACTATTAGTTTTGCACAACTCTTGATTGAGAAAAATAAAAAGAAACTTCACACACTTTTTATTTATTGCTTTTAAAACTCACTCTTTAAACATGCAGGATAATGGGGTATTTATAACCCTTGGTATTTATAACTCTTGATTGTCTTGTCTTTATTTGCTTTATCAAAGTTTTTTTCTTTGCCTTAGCAAATGATCGACTTCTGTCTCGATGTTATCTATGTGCGTCTGTTGCTATCGTCATGTTGGACGATGTTTGTCATGCTTCTTTGCTCGAAGCTTCTTGGCATCCTTCTTGTTGGAAGGCGCTTGTGTCATGCTTTGTTTTTTCTTCTAGCTGAAAATTAAAGATACTTGACTTTGATTTCCTCCAGCGCACACCCTGTCTTCCCGCTCTTCATTTAACCCTAACTATTTGAGTGGATTTAAGAGATTTAGAAAAATATTTTCTTTCTGTTCCACCTTCTCTCATGTAAAAAATAGATGACTCAAATGCTTTTAATTGTCTTATAATATTAGGACTATAAACTATTGTAACAAAGGCTTCCTTTAACTTAGTTTGGATAGTAATTAAAGCTCTATCAATTTTGCTTACTCTTTCCTTCATATTTGTTAGAAATTCAATTGAATTATGTAAAAAGTATGCCTAAAAGATCATCCTTTTGCATGAAAAAAACTCCATTAACTAATTATGATAGAATCCCACAGGCATAAGATACATCCATGGAAATTTTGTACAAAAAAAAAGACCTTTTTTTATTTTTGAACCATGCATATGCCTCCGTCTCAATCGGTTGGATAAAAACGACGTAGAAGAAAATGATGTATCTAGCTAGTAAATCTTTATTTTGAAGCTCCGGTGCGGTTGATCAATTATTCATCATATAATTAATCACTTAATCCAAAAAATATATATATCACGATGAAATTAAATAATCTTTTTTTAAGAGGTTTATTGTTTATTTAATTTCATTCTGCATACAAAGTCAAGTTTTTGAATAATTCACCCATCTCGTCATCACTTATTATAACTCTATAAAATGATCCCCCGGCTAAAGAAGGAGGCCGGCAGGAACGACACGGGGAATTCTGAAGCTTCAATTTCATTGAGCATGATGTCGAAGAGCAGAAGCACCCACGTCATCCTCTTCGCCATCGTCTTCGCTTTCGTTCTCCTCATGACTTTCACCGTGATTACTACGGCGGCGAGGTTATTATATGATCAGGCGGCGCAGGGATCGGGGTCAGGTGAGGAGCTGCTCATATTTCTGCATTAATAATATGAATTGAGTGATTGTGTGATTGGATATAACTGCATGCAGGTGCCGCGGTGGAGAACGAGTTTTTGGGAAGATTTGTGCTGATGGAGACTCCTCTGGATAACGGGCATCCCGGGCCAGTTCCCGCGACCACCGACTGCTGCTAGATGCATCAAATCGATCTAATTATATTGTGTGATGAATAGATCATAATATTTTGTTGTGAATTAAATTATTTATTGGGGATAATTAATCTAGTAATAGGGTGTTTCTAAATGTGGGATATTATATGTAAAAGACATTAATATGTTAATTTGTGGCTTGATAAATTGATATTACAATTCTCCTTCATCTTTTTGAGGTGAATCTATAAATATTTTTACCTCGTGTTCTTCTTCAAGTGTTTTGGATTCAAGGAATTTAGCTCTAGTTGCTAGTTTTCTTTGGTGGAAATGATCAACAGTTTGCCGGATATAGAAGGAGGGGACTTGTTAGCTAGAGGACTTGGATTGAACTACTCACACAAACTAACTACAAAAAAGAAAGAGTTATATGGAGTAGTTGTATTTTGTTGGAGAAGATTTATAGGATGTTGTTGCTGAAGATGGGAGAATAACACCGGAGGCGACTGGAGAGACCGGCCCTGAAGGTGCATGAAACCAAAAATCGGGCTACGTCTCATATCCCGCCTCCGCTTCACCTTCTTGTATTCACCAAAAATATTACAAAACACATAAGGTTACAAGGATCAAAACCGATCCTACCTCGCACCCCTCTCTTTGGACAAGAAACGGAGGAACCACTGCCGGAAATGCCTCTCCACGAAACTCCTCGTTGGCGTCTCCAAAACCCTCAGCCGAAAAAAACGCTGAAATGAACCTTAACACTAAAACCGGGTTACACGCCTATAAATAGACCACGGAACCGAAAACTGGATATCCGCAAACCCGGTTAACATAAATAGACCGGGACCGCCGTCGGGGGCTCGCCGCCCCCGGACCCCCGCGTTCGCTGGTACTTCAGTCATCGGAGAGAGTCACGCTCTGTCGTCTCTAAGCTCACGTGGGCTAATCCGGTGTGAGAAACAAGAGAGCCGGAAGTGTTCCCCAACTCCAACAATCTCCAGGTGACATTTGATCGGTGATAACTTCTCAAAAAGAAGTTATTTAGCCTTTGTTTTAGACCTTTAGCTTAACGTTTTTGAGGAAAATTAGTTTAATTGAAGTTATAATATGAAGTAAATTTATATTTATTTTATTTATGACTAAATCAGCCTTTTTTCCAAGGTATTGTTGCAAAAAAAGTCAAAAGGAATGATTTGGAAGAAGGATTTTGTTCAAAAATGCTGTCCTGGGAAAAGAGTTGCAGAATCCTGAAACAGGTTGCAACTTTTTCTGGACGAATTTCAGAATTTTAAAATCAAATAAACTGTCATTTGCAAATCTGGAAAGTGGCGTCCTTTGGGCAGAAGTTGGGCGTTTTTAGAGAGAGAAGATCCGAAAATAATGGCAGTTATGGAGAGTTAAGAGGATATTAATATAGAGATTTATATTCCTCTTCATCTTCTTCCCTAATCTCCATACACCATTGTCATTGGAGACTTTACTTGGAGAAAGCGACTAGAGGGCGGCAGCGATTTCACCGGGCTGATCGAAAGAGGAACTTCAGCGGAATCATCCTCCTTCTCTTAATTGATACTCACATCATGTTTTGTAAGATCTACTCAACTATTTTGTGTGTTCTCTCCGCCGTCATGAACTAATTCCGTTTAATCTTGGATTGTGAAATTACTTTGCTTTTTGTGTGATGATGAATGCTTGAATCTTACTTTATGAATGTTTGATGAATGACTTTATTGAATCTATAATCATTATTTGAAACTTTTGGCCATGATTTCATCTTTTTACTACGCTTCATAATTCGAGAGATGAGTTGCGTAAGTGTGTTATAGATCCGATATAGTATTTGAAGGGAGAAAGAAATTTCCCCTTAGTATTAGCAACTTTGGTTTTCGATCTTTATGCGGTACTTGTCTCTCCCAAGGGGGAAATAGAGGCTAGGGATTTTCGATATCGAGATATACGGATCTTCTACTTTAAAATCGTTGCAAGACGTTCCATCATTCATTTCATAAAATCACCTTTATAAATTCATCACACTAGGCTTAGGAAATCACAATACAAGAATATATTTTTCAACTTATAACCAAGTAATTTTCCTACGATCCATAGGTAACTTAATTAGTTGTTTTTATTATTCCTGAATTTAATGTTTCACAACCCATCGTTATATTAGACTTGGATTTAAAGAAAAAGCATAACAAGTATTTGCAAGCACTAAATTCACCACCTCTCTGTGGAAACGATCTTAACTCACTCATTATTACTTGATTCGGCACGTGCACTTGCGTGTAATACGTATACCTATTTTGGGCGTATCAATCGGCGTTTGAGATTTGGACATCCCTAGATGAGTTATTCAACAAGAAGAACATAGCAAGTTTGCAATTTCTGGTACGAACCTTGTGCGCCCGTTTTACGGATTTCAGTCAAGTTCATATTACTCTTGTAGATTTTCATAACCCGTTTTTCTGCAGTATATTTTCGGACTTGTATCTCTTAAGTTGAGTACTTATTTATTTTATTATGCTAATAAAATTGTGTGAATTATGTATTTTCTTGTGACTCTGTATTTAATTGTTCTTGTGGATTATGCTTCCGCAACCAAAAATCCCAACAAAAACGACCCGACTCAGCCGCCGGTGTGTGAGAGCGTTGTCTTGCTAAAATAATTCAAAGTATATTCAAGTTTATAATGCCATCACTACTCACGCGCGGCATTGATAAAATATTCCAATTAATTATCTTTATTTATAAATAGCTTCCTGAAGTAGAAAATACCATTTTGAATACAAAGAAAGAAAACGTTGGCGAAATTTCTCCATCCACTCATGCAGCTGGAAAAGTGTTTTTTTTTTAAATTTCACCTAATAATTAAATGCAGGTATAGTTACTTACTCTCGTGCCCATTATTCACCTAATTATTCATCGTATGAAATTAAATACCTTTTCTTAAGTAACATGATGAAATTAAATAACTTTTTTTTAAAAGGTTTTATTATTATTAATTATTTTTGTAATTTCATCCGGTCTACAGATTAGTCAAGTTTTTGAATAATTCACGCATCTTGGTCGTCACTTATTTCAAGCCATGACCAAGAATCAAGTCCGGGCACGTTTTAGGCTCTGTTTGGCACACCGTCCCGGCGGCACGCCGGCGAGGAGAGAGGTAAGCGCCGTTCAGAACGGCGGACGGAGCTCGGGAGTCCAGTTCAATTTTTGCCGGTTTCGCACCCTTTCGCGCCGGTCGTTCCCGCCGGAGCCCGCGAAAACTTCCCAAACATTTTTTCGCGGAAAAAAAACCAGTCCGTTCGAAATAAAACGGCACGGCGACGGTCTCCCAAACAGAGCCTTAATAGACTCTAAAATAATCCCACAGCAAGATCTGCCCAAAGAAGAACTTAAGGAGGCCGCCGGCAAGAACACGAGGAATTCTGATGCTCCATTCAACATGATGACCAAGAGCAGAAGATGCATGCGCCTCCGTAGGCCTCCTCTTGGCCGCCGTCTTCGCTTTTGTTCTCCTCATGTCTTGCGAGGTTACTATATGATTGGGCGCCGGAATCTGTGTCACGCGCGGAGCTGCTGCTCATATTTATGCATAAATGATTACATTTTATTCATACTTTTATAGCCGATCAAGTAAACCACGATAATAATAGACTGATGTTATGTGCAAACCGGTTTTGGCTACGTGCAAACCATCAAAACTCACGTTTTTTGAAAATACGCCTTATAGGTGCATTTTTAGGAAAAGTGTTCAGCATCAAAGTTGTAGATCTCGTCGAGATCTACAACTTTCGTGTTGAACAGTTTGCCTAAAAATGCACATATAAGACGTATTTTCAAAAGTCACGAAACATTTCACAATAATCTAGCGCATTTTGAAAATACGTCTTATAGGTGCATTTTTAGGAAAAGTGTTCAACATGAAAGTTGTAGATCTCCGTTGAGATCTACAACTTTCATGTTGAACACTTTTCCTAAAAATGCACCTATAAGACGTATTTTTAGAAAGCGCGAGTTTTGATGATTTGCGCATAGCCAAAACTAGTTTGCACATAACATCACTCTAATAATAATGTAAACATGAATTGATTGTTTGTGTTTGACAAAACTGCAGGTGGGCCAAACAAAGCCTTAGTATGATAATAATACATTTTTTTTAAGTTATCAAGAGTCAAGGCAGTTAAGCCACTTCCTTCTGCAATAATGGGGTTAACCGTTTGACTGACTATTCTTGTCCAAGCAATTTTGGGTGGTGACTTCGTCGGGCTTTCCTTTTCAAGTTTGTATGTATTGTTAGTTTTATTATTATTAATATGTCCGCGCGTGTCAGGACCGACTCGGAACGACCCGATGGGTTCCGTGTCACTAGAGTTAGGCTCTACGCTGGAGATATTATATAAGGTCATTCCACATCTGATGAGCCTTAGTGGACTATCTTGAGCGGAGCCCCAACATTCTCAAGATAGAAATTAGGGTTTCCGCTCAAGCTCACGTCCCCATGAAAACCTTTTTTCGGCGTCGTTCAATCGCTGAAGAATCGCAAGAAGGAATCTCGTCAGCATCGCAGATCGCAAGTCACACCGCCGATCTGCAGTTCACTCCCGTTTCCCGGTCTACAGTCGTTCCCGCTTCCCGTCGAGGAAGATCTCGGGGTTCCTGTTTCCTCACAGCGACAAGTATGTCGTTCGCGATATCCTGGTCGCTCTCTATTCTCGATCTAGATCTAAAGAAATCATAGATCAAAAGAGAGATCAGAGATCTGTCAAGCTTTGCCATTCGCAATCTCCTGTGAAGGTTTTTCCTGCGCTAGTTTCCGCCACCAGTTTGGAGAAGAAGGAGATCGCCATCCTCTGTAGATCTGCAGATCGTGAAGAAGCAGAGCAACCCTCCGCGGTTTCAGATCTCGCGTTTTCTTTCGGTCGCCGCTCGGTTTGCCGATTGAAATTCTTGGAGAAATATAGTCGTCGACCGCAGACTTTGGAGAAGGAAGTTTGGTCGAGAAGCTTCCTCATCGCTCGATCTGGACAGGAAATCTGCCGCCGATTGGAAGTGGTTTTTAGGGCATCCCGTCGCTTGCCTCTCGTGTGATTCCTGCCAGCCATCTTTCGTGCGATCTTCTGGTTGTGTACAAGACCGGTTCCAGGAGATAGTTTCTAGAGAGATCGAGAAGCTCAGTTCTACTGTTCTTCTTCCCTATTGTGAAGTTCTGTGATTCTTGTTCCTTGGAATCAGATCTAGCCGTGTTTTGTATCAGATCTGGCAATCATTTCTGTTTCTCCACATGCTGCTGCAAGGAGCTTCGTTGTCGCTCATGTATCTCTGCCTCACGACACTTGATCAGACAGAGAATCTGCTACCTCCTGCTCTTGCTGTTCTCTGATCAGATTGAGAAGAAGGCTGACGGGTTCCTCTACATTTTTGAAGGATCTTTGCTGCCACTTCAGTCCTGGATTTCCATTGCTGATTAGTTGAAGTTTCTGTTGATCTTGTCTTGTGTCGCTGCAAGAAAGACAGCAAAACAACTATTATATTGGATCCGAAGTTTCCCGGTCGTCTTCGCTCGAATCAGGTGACTTTGTTTCATTTTTTCTTGTTCTAGAATTTATTTCTATTTTAAATCTAGTGCAATGACGATGAAAAGCGCGCTCGACATCGTTATTTGGCAGTCTTTCGACGCCACTGATTTCCTCAGTTGGAAACTGTATGTCCAACTAGTAATGAAAGAACGTGGAATTTTCTACACTGTTCTTAGCGACTTCGCCACTACCCGTGAGAATGTGGATGAATATCAGTGGAGTAAAGACGAGAATTCTTGCAGGAATTACCTACAGAGCATGTAAGACCGCGAAAGAGATTTGGGACCGCGTGAACGCTCACTTTCGGTTCCTAAAACTTGAAATTATGCGTCACAAGCTAAAAGACAAACGGTCTGAAACGGACGATAATCAATTTGCGAGTCTAATTTTGAGCAAGCTGCCTCCCAAACAGAATACTGCAAACATGGTGGTCGATACTTCTGATCCCAAGTCCTTTGTGGCTATGATCGGGAGCAATCACCGCAGTGCGTCTTCTGAGTGGTGGCTGGACAGCGATGCTACCTGTCATGTCTCAAATGACAGAGGTCTTCTCTCAGAAGTCAGAGCAGTCCGAGACAGAGTTGAGAACTGCAATGGAGGAGAGACAGTCGTCACTCATGCTGGGGCGGCAAAGCTCGTCCTCTCTTCAGGTAAAATTTTATTTTTGCAAAATGTTAAATTAGTTCCTAATTTAACCAAAAATTTAATTTCTATAAGCTTGTTAGATAAGTCCGGAATGTCCTTCACAACCATTAGCGGTAGAATAACACTGTCTGTTAATTCACATTACTTTGGTTGCGCTTACTTAATCAATGGAATGTATAGACTTAGCCTAGAAAATGAGTGCATAAATCAAGTGAGTTCATCTCTGTTAGATCCAAAGCTACTTCACAATAGACTTGGACACGTTCACTACAAGAAGATGCGCGATCTAGCTAAGAGTCATAACATTCCGTTAGATTTCTCTATTCGATTTGATAGGTGCGAGGTTTGTGCCCAAACCAAAATAACTAGAAACCCTTACAAGACCGTTTCTAGGAGCACAAAACTTTTGGAATTGATTCATTCCGACCTCTGTGACTTTCGGAGTCATGCCACTAGAGGGGGAAAGAAGTATCTAATTACCTTCATTGACGATTTCTCCAGATTTTGTCATGTCTACCTATTAAAATCGAAAGACGAGACATTCGAGACCTTCAAAATCTTCAAATCTCGGGTAGAAAACCATTAAATCTGAAGATTAAGAGACTTAGAAGTGATCGAGGAGGAGAATACACTGCAACTGGGTTTAGGGAGTTTTGTGCCACCGAGGGCATAATCCTTGAAACTACAGCTCCTTACTCACCCCAATCAAATGGAGTTGCTGAGCGTAAGAATAGAACTTTGACAAAGATGTTAAACTCTATGCTCCTGACCGCTGGCATGCCCAATTCCTTCTGGGGGGAAGCAGTCCTTACTGCAAATCACATTCTGAATAGAGTGTCTCACTCAAAGCTCAGTTCTACTCCTTATGAGCTGTGGCACGGTCATCCTTGTAGATATGACACTCTTAAGACTTGGGGATGTATCGCCTATGTGCGTATACAAGACCTTAAAAGACCTAAGTGGGACCTAGAACGACAACCTGTGTCTATCTAGGCAGTGCAGAAGACAGTGCAGCTGACCGATTTCTGGATCTATCCACTAATTCAGTGAAAGAGTCTAGAGATGCTATCTTCTTTGAGCATAAATTTATCAAAGATCATGGCCTGACCGTTCCTGGATCTACTGACATGATCTCAGAGTCTACGGTAGAACCCGAAGCTGGCCCCTCTGGCACTACTCCCCAACCTCTAGAGGTCGAACCTGTTCCTCTTAGAGTATCTACAAGAGATAGAATCCCTAAGGATTTTGGTGAGAATTTCGTCACCTACCACTTAGAGGATGATCCATTTTCCTACCAGGAAGCGATGAGATCGAGAGATGCGTTAATGTGGGCAGAAGCCATCGACGATGAGATGAACTCGCTGCTACAAAACAATACCTGACATCTAGTGGACCTACCGAAAGGAGCTAAAGTCCTGGGATGCAAGTGGGTACTGAAGAAGAAGTTACATAGTGATGGGTCTATAGCCAGATACAAAGCACGTCTAGTCGCTAAGGGTTATAAACAACAGGGGGAATTGACTATTTTGATGTCTATTCACCTGTCTGTCACCTATCTACTATTAGAATTCTTCTAGCCTTAGCCTCTATCGAGAATTTCATCGTCCATCAGATGGACGTGAAAACAGCCTTTTTGAATGGAGAGCTAAATGAAGAGATCTACATGGCACAACCTGAAGGTTATGTCCATAAATATTTAAAGGATAAAGTGTGCAAGCTAGATAAATCCATCTATGGGCTTAAACAAGCACATAAGATGTGGCACATGAAGTTTGATCAAGTAGTAAAGAGCTTTGGATTTCAGTCTAGTCTCTCAGACAAGTGTCTCTATTACCGCTCGATGTCAAACCAAACAGTCATCATATGTCTATTGTGGATGACATGTTGATCCTGGGGTCAGACCTAGCTGTCATGAGGGATATTAAGTCCGCTCTTGCCAAAACGTTTGATATGAAGGACCTTGGTCCCGTCAATACCCTACTAGGTATGAAAGTAAGAGTAGACAAGGGATGTGTCACTCTGAGTCAAGCTCACTACATAGAGCAGATTCTTAATACCTTGGGTTATAAAGATTGTAGGCCTGTTGAAACACTAACTGATCCAAACGTCAAGCTGAGTTCGAATGAAGGAATAAGCGTTGATCAAGTCAAGTACTCAAAGATCATTGGAAGTCTCATGTACGCCACAAGCTGCACTAGACCTGACATTGCTTTCTCCGTAAGCATGCTAAGTCGTTTTACCAGTAGTCCAGGCAAAGAGCATTGGGATGCCCTAGATAGGCTGATGAAGTATCTCAAAGGTACTAAAGACCACGCTCTGTGCTACACTGGTCACCCTCCTACTTTGGAAGGTTACTCTGATGCCTCCTGGTGTTCAGAAGTTTCAAACAGCAAGTCCACAAGTGGATTTATATTCACATTGGGTGGCGCTGCAGTTACTTGGAAGTTCAAGAGACAGACTTGCATAGCTTTGTCGTCTATGGAAACCGAGTTATTTGCCTTAGCTTCAGCTGGTGAAGAGGCAGACTGGATCAGGAATTTGATCTTAGATATTCCCTTGTCTAGACTTCAAATCAACTCTTTAAGCCTGTACTGTGATAATCAGACAGCAGTCCCAAGTTGTTAAGAATGTCCTTTTTAACACTAAGAGACGACATGTACGACTGAGACACGCTCTTTTGAATTATCTTAAAGAACAAGACATTATTACTTTGGTCGATGTGCGATCGAAGGATAATCTAGCTGATCCATTGACGAAAGGAATGCCCCGTGACCGTTCAATCAAAACAGTGGGGGAAATGGGACTCAAAGCGGTTTGACACCAGTTTTAGTCTGAATGTTTTGATTCATTCCTTTGTCAAATCTAGCATATTGTGCTCCGTTGGTGTTTTAGTTGCTGAGTACGAATTTCTGGTTGGTTGTTTCATTCCACATTTGATGATAACAACCTCATCCAGATTCGTCTTCCTTAACTTGGAGGAGAGTGTTATTCCACATTTGATAACACGATCTAACTTGTTTTGGACCTTCTCCTGTTGATTGGTTCCATTCCACATTTGATGAGTTCCAATTAACCCTAGAAGAGCAGAAACCAGGATATCACACACAGGAACACAGATATAGCTGCGGGTCCAGAAGTCTGAAATCGTTTCGCTTGGAAACAGTTAATAGATTCTGTGGTTAAACTTAAAATACTCTACATATATCATCTAAGCATAATTTAAAGTACTACGTTCTTATATACAGAACTAGATACATGTACATTTTCCATAGTTGAATTCATTCTGAATGAAGTTCTCTGTTGGAAATTACAAGAAATGCTGCTGCAGGAGGAGCACATGCAGACTGGGATCCTGAAAAGGATGACCTGCTGGATGGTGGTTTCTAGAGTATCTGTTTGGTTTTCTTACTCTGACTTAGAGCACTGTTTAGCTCTCTTTACCTGCTTTGTTTGGATTATTTTCTATTCCTTGTTAGTCCCGAGACATTAGGTCTTCTGGTACCTATCTCTTTGACTGTACTTGGATTCTGATGTGATGCTGCTTAGTCTATGTTCTATGCTTATGCGTGCATACATACTTCTGTTTTCTTCAGTCCAATATGTCATAACAGGTGCTTTCGGACACGGTTGTGTAATGAGTCGAACTGGTTGAACACTACACACACCAACCCTTTTCCAACGTCGGCATACCGCGGACATAGGAGGAGATTGTTAGTTTTATTATTATTAATATGTCCGCGCGTGTCAGGACCGACTCGGAACGACCCGATGGGTTCCGTGTCACTAGAGTTAGGCTCTACGCTGGAGATACTATATAAGGCCATTCCACATCTGATGAGCCTTAGTGGACTATCTTGAGCGGAGCCCCAACATGTATATTTATATATATTAAAGTTTTAGTTTTGCTTAATTTTTTTACATTTCAAGTAAAAAATAAAACGGTAAATGTGATAATAATATTCACCATCATCACCGCCACTCCGCGCTGTAACAAAGGAAAATACTAATAATATGCAAAAGAAAATATTAGAGACAAAAATGGAGTACTGGTAATGAGATTTAAGTCATTTTTATACATAATCATTATCCACTGTCTTAACTTTCTTAGGACGGGTTTGTTTCTTCCGTCCAGCTCCAGCGCAGCGGGTAATGGGAGCGCATTTGGTAATCAAAATAGATTAATTAGGCCGATAAACATACCTAATCAAAATTCAATGTTGTTACTTAGAATGTTTCCTTTCCTGAACAAAAATGCTCGGATACGGGCATCCAAGTTCCAGTTCCAGATCACCTTAGCTTAATTACTGCCTAAAGGTTTTAGCAAGCTGCTGAAGAATAATACTGCTAAGAGATACAGCCCAGATTCAGCTGCATAACAATTTGCAATCTCCATCATAATTAAACTTTTTTTTAAATATTTTCCTAAAATTGTGTTTTACTATAATAAATTATAATATAAGTTAGAAAGTGCGAGAGCTAAATTTTATTTACTGGATCCTTTGGAGTAGGAATCGCGAAGAGTGACGGTCCTATTGAACACAAGTTTCTCAGGAGTGGAGTCTGGGTCCACAGCAAAGTAGCCTGAAACAAACATTAAATAATTATTTAAAAAAAAAAGTAAATCTTATTATGGGAAAAGACCAATCTTAATTAAACAATATTATAAGCATGAGTAATCCTCTCCATTTTGGGATCAAATAGATATTATTCATTTCATGGTCAAGATCTATCCTCAGAGGATCCAGCGGGTTAAGTAATCTCATCATTAAGTAATCTCATCATTTTATATTTTTCATATATACAAAAATATTTACACCCTTAGGTATCCATTTGTTTATATCCAATGGGTTAAGCTAATGAGCAAGAAGTTTAAAAGCACAAGTACAGATCAGAAAGCCAGTCCTCCAAATTGGAATCTGTCTCCGATTACAGCATTGGCAAGAGAAGATACAGCATATGCTTCTGATATTACCTCCTTTGAATTTGGGTTCAGATCAGAAAGCCAGTCCTCCAAATCTGCTGGGTTCTGATGAGCAAGAAGTTTAAAAGCACAAGTACATAAACCCATTCAAAAAAGTTTCCATTTTATAATCATTTTAATATTAACAGAAAATATGCCAATTTTATGCTTCAAAAGTATAATAGATATATTTTACATATTATACTCCCGAATTATGAAAAATACTCCATATATGCCTCATTTAAAATGTGAAGAACTAATTTTGACATAAATAAGTTTATTAATATAATTTTATAATTTATATAGTCATTCGAAACTCTAAATGAAATAAAATCTATAGAATGCACGTACCTCAGAAAGAAACAACTTATCAAATATGCTCACTTCCACTTTGAGTGGTTCAACTCCTGGAGAAGGTTGAGCAACCCAATGAAGAACACCCTTCATAAAAAAGAAAAAGAAAAACAAATTAGAAACTGATTATCTAATAAAAGAAGATATATCCATAAAGAAGATGCATAAATCAGTAGAATCCGAACCTTCGGTTTGGTTTGCTTCAATGTATCATATTCAGCACGGATCTCAAGGATAGTGTTGGTGTGCATTTAGTAAATTAGGTGTATTGGTGTGTAGATAGTAAAGTGGGAGTGCTATTGTTTAGAGGGGGTATAAATAGATGTATGTGATATTGAGAAGATATAGAAAACCCTATTTGTCAACTTGGTATCAGAGCAGGGGACGGCGTCGCGCGCCGAAGCTGCGTCCGATCGAAGGCGGAGAACAGCAGCATCGATCGGAGGAGGAGAAGGCTCCGCGTCCGGCATCGATCGGAGGAGGGGAAGGCTCCGCGTCCGGCATCGATCGGAGGAGGGGAAGGCTCTGCGTCGCTCCGCGTCCGGCATCGATCAGAGGCAGTCTCGCCGGCATCGATCGAAGGAGCGCTGCGTCGAAGGAGCCTTCGTCATCGATCAGAGGGGGTCTCACCTGCGGGAGGGACGGAACCTGCTGGAGGTGCATTCGTCGGTGATGTAAGGGACCCTGCTGGAGCGTTCGTCGAAGGAGCATCCGACGGAAGGAGCGTTCGACGAAAGTAGCGCTGCATCGAAGGAGCACCCGACGGAAGGAGCGTTCGTCGGAACCTGCTGGAGCATCCGACGGAACCTGCTGGAGCGTTCGTCGAAGGAGCGTTCGACGAAAGTAGCGGAAGGTGCGTTCGACGAAAGTAGCGCTGCATCGAAGGAGCGTTCGACGAAAGTAGCGGAAGGAGCGTTCGTCGAAGGAGCATCCGAGGGAAGGAGCATTCGTCGGAAGGGGCACTCGTCGAACTTGCTGGAAGATTTTTCGACGGAAGGAGCACTCTCGTTGATAGCCTTCGACGAATCTGCCGCTTCCTCGATCCAGCAAGGGTTGGAAGGAGCCTTGTGTTCTTCCTGATTGAAGTGGGCTCCTGGGAGTGTCGTCGTCTGGCACGAAGATTCCCACCTTGTCAGGGGCCATCTCGGCCATGATTCAGGAGGAGACATGATCCAAACTCCAGGTGGGACCAGGGGATTCCGCTGTGACGAAGTCGGCATTGGCGGCAACGGGCCTGCCCTTCCACAAAACTCAAGAAGACACTCGCCAGTGCTACAACTGCGGGGAATTTGGACATATAGCGGCTGTGTGTTCTAGGACACCCAAGGAGAGGGGTCCCCGTGGTCGTGGGCGTGGCCAGGGTCGCAGTGACAGAAGCAGTCACCGTGCCAATCTGGGCATTGGTGGAGGTGATGACAATCGTAGCGGTATCTACACTAAGGAGGAGCAGACTCTACTCAGTATGATGAGTATGATGGAAGGTCTCAAAGGGAGACAGATTGGAGAGGGCAGCAAGAGTGGAACAGGAGGGGCATCCGCCTTAGCCTCGTATGCTCACCCTTCCAAGACGTCGGATTGGATTGCTGACTCGGGCGCCTCTCAGCATGTGACAGGAGATGCTGGTGAGTTCTCTTCCTATACTCGCCTAGGTAAGACTGATAGCATACAGACAGCAGATGAGACTTTCCAATCCGTGATCGGTAAGGGCACTGTCGATTGCACAGGTTCGGTAAAACTCTCTAACGTCTTGCATGCTCCATCCTTTCCTGTTAGCCTTCTCTCTATAAGTTCCATAATTCTTCAACTCAAATGTATTGTTCGCTTTGACATTCCCAATGTGACCTTCCGGGAGAAAGAGACAGGCCGGATTCTTGGGACTGGGACCTGTCATGATGGGCTATGGTACTTGGACTGAGGGGAACTTGACGTTGCTCTCACCTCCAAGTCACGGGAGTCAGAAGAAGGAGGAGCGAAGATGAGTGCAGAGGATATTCTTCTCTTACATCGCCAGCGGCTGGGACATTTATCTTTTGATACTCTTGCTAGAGTTTACCCTGTTTTGTATAAACATTTGAATCGAAGTAAACTTATGTGTGAGGCATGTGATTTGGGAAAACTCACTAGGAGTTCTTATGTTAGTACTGGACATCTAAGCTCTGCCAGTTTTGATATGGTGCATTCTGATGTGTGGGGACCATGCGCGGTGAATTTTTTGAATGGCTATAAATACTTTGTAACGTTTATTGATTGTGCATCGCGCGTTACCTGGTTGTATTTAATGAGAAATAAGAGTGAAGTATTCTCTTGCTTTCGGGACTTCCACAAATATGTTCAAACGCAGTACGGCAAGATGATAAAAGTGTTAAGGTCGGACAATGGGACGGAATACACTAACCGAGCGTTGGGAGAATACCTATCTGCTCATGGGATCCTGCATCAGACAACGTGTGCGTACACCCCTGCACAGAATGGCGTTGCGGAAAAAAAAAACAGACATCTAATGGAGGTCGCTAGGAGCATGATGCTGCACATGAACGTCCCACAAAGTCTGTGGGGATACGTCGTACTAACTGCAACCCAGCTGATAAACAGAATGTCATCACGTATTCTCGGATGGAAATCTCCATGTCAGAAGCTGCAAGGAAATAATGGCGGGATGCTTCCATTAAAGGTTTTTGGCTGTGCGTGTGATAACTTCGCAAAAAGAAGTTATCTTTATCCCTATTTTTATCATTTTAGCCTTGTTATGTGATATTTATATATGAAAAGTAGATAAAAATCCAATTGCCGCATGATTTGAAGTCAAAATGATTATTACTCTCATTTCTATATCTTTTTATGATAGGATTCAGAGAAAATTTAAGTAAAGGATTGAAGACTAAGTATTGTGAAAAATCTGAGAAAAATATTGCAACATGTTCTCAACAAATCTGGCAGGTCAAATTGTGCAGAATTGTAGAGCCAGAAAAATGTTGCAACATATTCATAACATATCTGACGGTTACAGAAAATTCAATTCCGAATTTACCAAATTTTCAACAGTTGCAGCCTATTTTTTAGCATCCGTTCAGCAATTAATTATGCCAACAAGTGGGGCCCACGCACAGGAGAGAGAGGGGAGTTTTAAAAGAGGAATTTTCGGACACTTTAAGGGGGTCTTCTATCATTTTCGGCCATTAGAGAGAAGGAGAAAATCTGAGAAGAAATTCTGCCAAGGGAGAAACCAGTCCAGATCTGGCATTCGGGCTGAAGGAAACACTTCTACGTCACTGGAGAAGGGAAGATTCGCATTTCTTTCGAAATGTTTAGTAAGATCTCTTCAGTTGTGTTATTTTCCCTCAATCATGAACTAAAACTCTCTAGTCTTGCATGATGAGAGTAGTATGTGTATGTTGATGATGAACATCTTTGATTTTGAATTTGTTTTGTGATTATCTTTATAGATCTTGTGATTTTTATGGTGAAATTGTTGGATCGTGTCTTTTTATTATATTGCGCCGCGAGAATCGAGAGATGAGCGTCGTAATGTTAGTTTAAAGGCTAGTTCATCGCAGTGCGAGAATCGAGAGATGAGCAGTGTGAATCATTAACCAAAATTTCTATATTTTTACTGCGTTACGAGAATCGAGAGAGGAGAAACGTACGTGTATCACAAGATCTCTTTAGTTTTAAAAAGTGAAAGAGATTTCCTTTTCATGCTAGCGAACTAGATTTTTGCACTTCATAATATTTTCGTTTCGCCTAAGTTAGAGATAACTAGGGTTGCGTAGATATTAAGACTCCTTGTATCGAGAGGTAAAGGTCTCTTCTTTTAAAATCATCGCAAGATAATTCAAAACTCAACCAAATGAAATATTTATTTTATTATCATCATAGTATACATATGAAATCAGAAATGCAAGGCTATTTTCTCTAATTGCTAAAAAGTACTTTAAGATCTAGTTAAATTAGTTCTAATATTTATTAAAAAGTTTTAATCTATTTTCAAAAAATCAATTAACCGTTTTACTTGGATTCATAGAAACGGTGTAGCTAGTAATTGTAAGCACTAAATTAGTCACTTCTCCGTGGGAACGATCTCACTTACTCTGTATTACTTGTACGACACGTATACTTGCGTTTTCAAGCTCTATTTTGCGCGTATCAGCGTGCTATGTAAAGGACAACAAACCGGGTGTTGGAAAACTCGATGCAAAGGCGCTTAGGTGTATCTTCGTAGGCTACTCTGGGACCCAGAAAGGGTATGTATGCTGGAGTCCAGTCGAAAAGAGAAGTTTTGTAAGCATGGATGTCCACTTTCGTGAATTGGAACAGTACTACCGTCATGAAGAAACTTCACGCACACCAGAACCGATGAACTCCGAATGGATTAGGAGAGAGAGAGAGAAAGTCTGGTGACCGAATTAGAGGTATGTGATGAGGAATCGGTGGACGAGTCTGGGAGCGGTGGGATGCAGGAGGAGGAAGTGAGAAACGTGCGTCCTACGGCTCAAGGGGAACTGGATGGGATGCAGGAGGAGGAAGTGAGAAACGTGCGTCCTACGGCTCAAGGGGGATTGCATGCTTACCTACCATAGGAGGGAGAAACAAACTGCTGAACCAGTACCGATGCCCAGAATGTCAGTGCCCAATCCCTTGTCTACGCCAATCTCTCCTTCTGGAGCACCTCCAGCTCCACAACCGTGTTCCGGTGAGATCGTTTCCCTTCCACCCTCTTCCCCTACCGTCACTGTCCGGCGGAGTATACGCAGCAATGCGGGCAATCCTCCGGACAGATACGGCTGGGACCTTGCGTCATTTGTCTCTTATAATAATATTTCCCCTTCTTATGGAGCATTCATCGCCTCGTTGGATAGTGTTATTGTACCTAACAATTGGCAGGTTGTCAAGACTAATCCGAAATGGAAAGCTGCGATGAAGGAGGAGATGAGAGCCCTTGAGAAGAACAAAACTTGGGAGCTCGCATATCTACCTGACAACAAGAGGGCCGTCGGATGCAGGTGGGTCTTCTCCTTAAAACAAAACCCGGATGGACTTATCGAGCGCTACAAGGCTCGACTAGTTGCAAAGGGATACTGTCAGACCTATGGCATAGATTACGACGAGACATTTGCACCCTTGGCCAAGATGAGCACGGTCAGAACTTTGATAAGCTTGGCAGCAAATGGTGGGTGGAGAATGCATCAACTGGATGTGAAGAATGCCTTCCTTCATGGAGAGCTAACCGAGGAAGTGTACATGGAAATACCACCGGGGTTCGAGACCGCTGAGACCAAAGGTAAAGTATGTAGACTGAAGAAGTCACTCTATAGCTTGAAGCAGTCACCCCGCTCGTGGTTTGATCGATTCAGGAAGACCATGATTGGGATGGGATACCGGCAGACCAACGCTGATCACACGTTGTTCTTCAGGGAAAGTGAAGGTCATCACATTACCATCCTTGCGATGTATGTGGATGACATGATCATCACAGGGGATGATGAACAGGAAATCGTCCGGCTCAAGACAGCGTTGGGCAAGGAGTTTGAAGTAAAAGATTTGGGGATGCTACGGTACTTCCTTGGAATTGAGATCGCCTACGGAAGAAGGGGTATTGTCCTATCACAGAGGAGGTATGCCTTGGATCTCCTCACAGAGACAGGGATGTTGGGTTGCAGACCGGCCGCAACACCGATCGATCAGAAGTGTAAGCTGGCCGGGTGCTGAGGCAGGTGACACAGTTGATCGAGAGAGGTACCAGAAATTAGTTGGGAAGTTGATTTACCTGAGTCACACACGCCCAGACATTTCCTATGCAGTTAGTGTTGTGAGTCGCTATATGCACGATCCTAGAAAGGGGCATATGGATGTTGTGTATCGGATCCTACGGTATTTGAAGGCTTCCCCTGGGAAGGGATTGCTCTTCCGAAGAAATGGGCACATGAAGATCGAAGGCTACTGTGATTCTGATTGGGCAAGCTGTATAGATGACAGGAGATCCACGTCAGGCTATTGCATATTTGTTGGAGGAAACTTGGTCTCCTGGAGGTGATGGCTGCATCCAGTTCGCATGGTGTTCGTGCCCGGAAGACTTCTTCTCGTACACCGCATGAATCTTATCAGTCTTTTGCGGGGATAGAGAGGGCATCGATTGGCGTAGGGATGGTGTTGCGGATAGACCTACCCCTGCATGCACATATACAAAATCTCCTTGCTGCATCAGGGGTATTGTCAATGATTCCAGATGATTGCTTTTCGACTGACTTCGTTCGTGAGTTCTATAATAATTTGTTTGATCCGTCAGAGACAAAACTCAATGGAGGGGTGATGTCGATGATGCAATATGAAGTAGTCCAGATAACTCATGAAGATTTGAGGAGTAAGTTTGGGTTAGTGGAAAGTGAGAATAGACTTGATGTGGTGGAAAAATATCGGGCAGAGCGAGACTGGTCACAAGTTAATTAGGTTTTGCATGCATGGAAAAGACAGTAGGGAGCAGATTACAAATGTTTCTTCACTCAGGGAAGATGCATACATAATTCAGGATATTTTGTGTCACGCCAATATGATGAAGTCCGGAGATACTAAGAAGATTACGGCTCAGCTTAGTATCGTTACCTATCATATTTTACAGGAAGAGGGGTTTGACGTGATAGATCTTCTACTTTCACAGATTCGGTATACGTTCAAGTTGAAGGATCCGAGAAGATCTCGTCTTAACACTCTTCCTTAGGGTGGACTTATTCAACCGTAGCAGCTATATTTCGATTCATCCTTTTCTTATGGAGAAGTATAATTACATATCCCGAGAGAATTATATTAATGACAATGTCCTGATACTTTATTCTACTTCTTCCATTCGAGTTCCTCGACCACGAGATGTACCATCTTCTTCTCGACCACCCCTTTGACGAGGAGTCTCGCTTCGTGAGACGAGGAGTCTCGCTTCATGAGACGAGGAGTCTCGCTTCGTGAGATGAGGAGTCTCACTTCGTGAGACGAGGAGTTTCGCTTCGTGAGACGAGTCAGGAGCATCAGGTGTAGTTCGAAGACTTCAGGGAGAACGTGACTCGCCGAATGTCACCGTTGGAGAGAATGATGTGATATATGATCATCTATGTCAGTTTCTTGGTGATAGGCTTGTATCTTGGTTTTGTAAGAAACAAACATCTGTGTCTACATCAACAGCTGAAGCTGAATGCATAGCTGCAGGCAGTTGCTGCTCACAGATATTGTGGATACAAAATCAGCTCCTAGACTATGGTATCAATCTAAATAATTCAATTGTATTTTGTGACAATACTAATGCAATATCTATAGCACAAAATCCAGTACTCCATAGTAGGACTAAACACACAGAAATTAGGCACCACTTTATCAGAGATAATGTGGATAAAAATAAAATTTGCCTACAATTCATTTCTACTGATTTGCAATGGGCTGATATTTTCACCAAACCCTTGGATGAAAAGAAACATATCTTCTTTATAAATCAGCTAGGCATGATAGATGGAGATTCAATTAATTAAAAAAAATTAATTTGTCTACTTATCCCATTTTTTTCATCGAACTGAGATCGACGAAATCTAGTCGTTCGTCGAACGGAGCTCGACGAAGTCATCTAGATCGTCGAACTGAGATCGACGAAAAATTATTTTTCGTCGAACCCAGTTTTGATGAAGCTTATTTTTCTGAATCTTTCTTTATAATCAATTTTTTTTCATTTTAACTGAATGCCTACAGAAATTGTCTATATTTCCAGTTCCTTTGCGCTTGATCTCTATTTTATTTTGCAGGAACAATAGCAATATTTCTTCAAAAAGATTGCAACCTTCCCTACCTCTTCAAATGTCCCTTCTTCTAGGGACCTAGCTTCAGGCCTTCCTGAAACTAGGCAGGGGGAGAAGTTCTATGAAGAAGCTTCATATGATGCAGTTTTTGCTCAGGGGGAGATGTTCTATGAACTAGGCAGGGGGAGAAGTTTCTTGAAGAAGCTCATTTTTATCAGGGGGAGATACTTTCCTTTTGACAAGGGGAGATGTTTTAAAGAAACTTCTTTATGATAGGGGGAGTTGTTTTATGAAAATGCTCAAGTATCAAGAGAAAATGTTGTATGAAGAAGCATGTTTTCAGTTCTTGAAGAAGCTCACAGCAATTTGCAGTTTTAGTTTTTGTTTCAGATTCAGTTATGACAGATTCAAATGCAGATTGGTAGCAAAGCAGATTCAGATTATAAAGCTACAGTTCAGATCAACAAATTCAGAAAGCTGAAAAATGCAGATTCAGAACTATTGTCTGATATAGCAGATACAGCTCAGATAATCAAATTCAGAAAGCTGAAGGCAATGCCAGAATTCAGAGAAAAGCAAAATGTTCTAATTTATTTGTTTTTATTAGTTTTGTTTTCAATGTAAAACTCAAAACTCAGAGTATCATATTTTATATCTGCTGAAATATTTAAAATCTATCAGATATATATGCTCTGTTGTTTTGTTATTTATTATTTTATTCAAATTTTTGTCAAATAGTGTCCTAACCCCAATAGGGGGAGATTGCTGGAACAACCCTATTACTGATTTGGGCTAGGATCACTATCTATTTATTAGGACTTAGTTGACCTCAATGTATAGTCCAAAGGGTCAAGGTTTTAGGTTGTTAGAACTAAGGAAAATATAAGTTTTCTGCGCTCGACGAACTCCTCACTGCGTTCGACGAACTCTATCCTGCGTTCGACGAACGACATGCTCCTGCGTTCGACGAACTTGCCAAGGTTCTGCGTTCGACGAACTCATTCTGCGTTCGACGAACTCCTCTCTACGTTTGACGAAATGCTCTCAGCGGTCGACGAACCTTTCAGTCTCGGCGGTCGACGATTTTATTCAATCTCAGCGGTCGGCGATTTTATTAAGTTCAGCGGTCGACGAATTTGCTCAGTTCCGCGGTCGACGAATTTGCCAAATCTCTGCGTTCGACGAAATATCATTCAGATCGACTAATTCAATTCTTCCAGCCAGATTCAGTTCAGGCCGACGAACTCAACATTCTGTTCGACGAATTTGTTCAGATCGATGAAAATTCTCTTCAGCAGATTTATTTCAGAAGATCAGTATATTATTCCCCGAACTCAGATTTATCAGCAACGGCTCTATTTCTTCCAGATTAGTCAAGGATATTATATTTCCTTATATTTATTCTCTTATTTCGAGAATATAGCCGTTGACATATAACTGAAAAAGACAATTTCATGGAAAAGGAAAAAGGTATAAAGCATATCAGATTTGTTGTACCAAAAATATATATCTTCTGAATATTTTATTCCTTAAATTAAGGGATTTGAATTTCAAATCTGTCAGAGATTTCAAAAGAAATAAGGAAGAAGATATACAGTATCATACACACGACACAACAGAATAGCAAGACAAGAAATAAAGAGAAGAAGAAAGCTGTCGAGAGAAATACAGAAGGAAGAAACAAAAAGCTTTACAGATCTTCATCTTCCTCAAGCAGCAATCTTATTCTCTGAGAACAACATCAACATTCTTATCTCAGATTTCTGCTGCAAGTTCAGATCTTCAAAATAGCAACAAACAATCTGAGAAAATATTTGTCTCTCAGATTCATCAGCTATCAAGAAAGAGATCTACTTTCAAGAGAAAACTCCATCCTCAACTGTCAACAAATTTCAATCAGACAGGGGGAGCTTTACAACAACATTCCATTAGAGTCTTCTCTCAGATTATTGATAGAGAAGAACATCTAAACCCTCTTTATCCCCTCTTGTACAGGGTTATAACTCCCTTCAAAATTTAACCCCTTGGTGGCATGGCACCTGAACAAAAACCTGTAGTTTGGTTAGAACACCTGATCAAAAGCTCAAGTGGTGTTTTTGGCTCCTGATCAAAACCTCATTGGTGATAGGGCACCTGATCAAAAACCTAGTGGAACCCTACCAAGGTTGGTAGAAGAGTAGACGTACCCAGGTTTATTGGGGAACTACTTTAAAATCCTTGTGTCCTCTGTTCTTGTTTATTTTTATGTATTGTGTTGTGTGCTCTATTTATTTTGTTTTATAACTCACTCTGCAATACACATATAAGTATCACTATTTTAATTCCGCTATAAAATTAAGTGAAAAACTTTTTAATACTCTATTCACCCCCCCCCCCCCCCCCCTAGAGTAAATCTAAGATCTAACCTCACTTTCATAATAGTTAATTTTGGAAAATTGAAGTCTAATGTTGGCGTTAAAGCTTGCGTCAGGTGTTAGCAGTTATCTTGATTTTTGATTATCTAGTTTTTCTCTGAGTTTACTTACTTTGTGAAATGTTTCTTTGTTGTGCTTTTGTTATGTCCAGGTTTTTTCAATTATGACTTTAGTGCTTTAATACAACCTTTGGTGGATTTATATATGTTATATTGATAATTGTTTTTATAATTTTAGTATGATATGTGATATATATATATATAACTTCAAATGGCTTATTTGTGAATCCAAAAAAAATTTTGTTGCGGGTCGCTTGGGTGCTCTTGGTAGACCGGTCGACTTGAACCGTCTTAGCTCTGAAGCAAACCAAACGCGCTAACAGTCAATTTGAGATTCGTTGAGTACACTGAGATTTTTTAACGTGGAAAACCCGAAAAAGGTAAAAAACCACGCGGCCGGAGCTGTGCCGACCAAACTTCACTACAGAGGGGTTACAATCAAGTATTTATAATTCGAGCGCGACAGGCCGCTGCTCGTTACAATAATAGAGAGAGAGAGAGAGTTTCGAAGGTGACAGGTCACCTCTCGGAAAGCTAAGTCTTTTTCCTTCTGAGAACGGTGGAGAACAAAAGTGAGAATGCTGAGTTGCCTTTCGGGAGAACGAAAGTGAGAATGATGAGCCGCCTTTCGGGAGAAAAGAAATCTTCAAGACCGCGAAGGAGAACTTCAAGCGCCGAAGGAGAATTTCGAGGAAATCTTCAAAGGAGCTCTCCCGGGTCCAGAAGGCAAGGTCCCCTTAAATGAAGGTTCTGGGCTCCTTTTGTAGCTTTGGCCGGGGGTAGCCCGGTAATTTTGTCGTCGTAACCACCATAACCACCTGACGGGCGAATCACGCTGGCCGATTTGGAGCACACGGATCGCCATTTTTCATAAATGACGGTCTCGCCCCTCGGGAAGTTCGGGCGGTTCGGGCAGTTCGGGCAGCTTTGTTGAAGGTGAAAAGGGCGACAAGCGAGTCCTGTAATCTGAGAAATTAGAAAGACAAAAAGCGAGCGTACCCAGAACGCAGAAGTGTTCTGAGCGCGCTCAGAGGCATTCTGAGCGCGCAACGATCACGGAAGTGTTCTGAGTGCGCTGCGAGCGCGGAGCATTCCGAGCGAACGGTGGAATGAGGAGTCGCGCCCCCAAAGAGGAATCAGGCTCTGGTCGCACCCGACGAGGGACGCGACTTCGGGGGAGCCCTCTACGAGCCCCCCTGCGAAGAAAAAAAGGGGGGAGGGGGCTTGGTCGCACTCCATTGCGGAGAGGGGTGAGGCTTGGCCGCACCCCAAGGGGGGTGCGGCTTGGCCGCACCCCACAATGGGTGCGGTTAGGCCGCACCCTATTTGGGGTGCGATTAGGCCGCACACCCGTGACGGGGGGTGCTGCCTGCATGCTACCGCGCGCGGTAGCGTGCGTGGTTGCGGGCGTCATGGCTGCGCGCGGTCCGCTTCGCGCATACACTCGCTCTGGCGGTTGGCGACAAAAATGGCGGGTTCGGTTTGCTCTACCACTCACCCCCTACCTTAGTGGGGGGGGGGGGGGGGTGGGTTGTGTGAGTAACCATCACCCGGTCATCCTTTTATAGATGATAGCATATGTATGAATCCTATCATAAGCCCCCAAACCTTCAGAGTCTAAATTACTGCGCGGAGGAGTTCGGCGGTTTTGATTTTTCTGTTACGACTTTGATCATTGCTATCTTCGTGGTGCCTCGGGTAGGAATTGCTGTCGAAGGATGAGTGTGCGGCTGCTTTTGTTTCCTCGTTCCGTTTAGGCGTTTCTCGCTCTGCACAGCGTTGCGATAGTACTCTCGTGGCTCCGCTGTCCTGAATAGCTTGATGGTCTTTCACAAAATACCGGATGATTCTGCGCGGGTCTGAGCCCGCGACTTTTACATAATAATAAGAAATTAGTTTGCGCAAGTCTGAGCTCGCGTCTTTTACATAATAAAATAGAAGTTTGGCCGGTGAATAGCGGGGGTATTTAAACCGAGGGCGAACGTAAGAAGGGCAGGCCCTTAATACGTCGGGACCCGACGGCGGAGGAGAAGGGCGAACCTTCAATCGACGGCGGTGCGAAGTCCCCGATGTAGGGCCCCAAAGCGGCCGGTGAATAGCGGGTGTATTCAAACCGAGGGCGAACGTAAGAGGGGCAGGCCCTTACGACGCCGGGACCCGACGGTGGAGGAGAAGGTCGAACCTTCAATCGACGGTGGTGCGAAGTCTCCGGAGCAGGGACCCAAAGTGGCCGGTGAATAGCTGGTGTATTCAAACCGAGGGCGAACGTAAGAGGGGCAGGCCCTTACGACGTCGGGACCCGACGACGGAGGAGAAGGGCGAACCTTCAATCGACGGCAGTGCGAAGTCCCCGGGGTAGGGCCCCAAAGTGGCCGGTGAATAGCAGGTGTATTCAAACCGAGGGTGAACGTAAGAGGGGCAGGCCCTTACGACGTCGGGACCCGACAGCGGAGGAGAAGGGCGAACCTTCAATCGATGGCGGTGCGAAGTCCCCGGGGCAGGGCCCCAAAGTGGATGATGAAAAGCCTTTTTTGAAGAAGATAATAATGATTTTTCTTAATCGAACGCAGGTGTCAAAACACATTTTACATAGTTGGGGTTCGTTTTACGTGTGGCTTTCGTAATACAAGATAAGTTCGCACGAGTCTGAGCTCGCGACTTTGTACAGAATATATAATATAAGATAAGTTTGCACGATTCTGAGCTCGCGGCTTTGCATACAATATATAATATAAGATAGGTTTGCATGAGTCTGGGCTCGCGGTTTTTTGCGTGATAGAAGACTTAATATTACTGATAAAAGCGGCGCAGGTTCTGGGCGTTCCAGGTGTGTGGTAGAGCCTTCCCTTCCGTTGTTCTGAGCCTGTATGTTCCAGGTTTTACGACCGCAGTTACAACGTATGGACCTTCCCAAATTGGTGAGAGTTTATCTCCTTGGGGGCTTTTGTCGGCCTCCTCGATGCTGCGTAGGACGAGATTTCCTACGTTGATGGGTCTGGGCTTCACCCTTCTATCATAGAACCGGGCTACACGCCTTTGGTAGGTTGCGGCACGCTGGGCGGCATCGTCTCGGATTTCGGGGATCAAGTCGATATTCTCCCGAAGCAGTTCGTCGTTATTGTTGGGATCGAAAGTTAGCACCCGGGTGCTTGGAATGTCGATGTCGACCGGGATGACAGCTTCAGTACCGTAACACAGGTTATGAGGTGTCTCTCATGTAGGAGTCATCTCTGTCGTGCGGTATGCCCATAGTACACTTGGGAGTGCGTCCACCCATTGCCCCCCCCCCCCCCCCCCCCCCCCCCGACTTCTTCTAAGTGCGTCTTCAACCCTTTAAGGATGGTGCAGTTCGTGAACTCCACTTGCCCGTTGGTTTGCGGATGTGCTACGGCCGTGTGACGGAGATTAATTTTCAGATCCTCGCACATCTTGGTGAAGGATTTCCCGGTGAACTGATTGTCGTTGTCGGCGATGATTATTGTCGGGATACAGAAGCGACAGATAATGCTCTTCCAAACAAATTGTTTGGCGTTCTCTTCTGTGATTTTGGCCAGGGGCTCCGCTTCTACCCACTTGGTGAAGTAGTCGATGGCTAGGATGATGAACTTCCTCTGTCCAGATGCTAGAGGTAGGGGGCCGAGGAGATCGATTCCCCATTGCGCGAATGGCTACGCACTTTGGAGTGTGGAGAGCGCGACCGGGGGCTGATGAGGTACGTTTGCGTGCAGCTGACAACTCCTGCACTTTTGGACTAGCTCGGTCGTGCCCTTCTTCATTGTTGACCAATAAAAACCTTGGCGTAGTATCTTCTGGGCCAAAGCTTTCCCGCCTAGGTGTTCTCCGCAGATTTCTCTGTGTACTTCTCTTAGGGCGTAGTCTGCCTCGCCTGCCGGTAGGCACTTTAGATAGGCTCTGAGAATGCCCGCTTGTAAAGCTCCCCGTCTACGATGGCGAACGATGTCGCTCGCATCCGTAATCTTCGTGCTTCCAGATGGTCCTCGGGGAGGTGCCCGTGCTCGAGGTAGGCTCGCAGTGGGGTCATCCAAGACGACTCTTCCTGGTGGATGGTCGCGATTTCCCATGGACCTTGAATGCTTGGAACCGATCTCTTCCACTCGTCGCCTTCGGGATTGGTAGCTGGTGGGTGAAGTTGTAAGCTTAGATAGAGCGTCTGCCCTGCAATTCTGGTCTGGAGGGATGTGCAGGATTTGGTACGACGGGATCTTCTGAAGGAGCAATCTCGCAAGCGCGAGATATTTCATCATCTGGACATTCTTGGCCTAGTAGTTTCCCTCAACTTGTGAGACTACGAGTTGGGAATCTGCGTAAATTGTCAGGTTCTCTGCTTTGCAATCGATGGCGAGCCAGAGGCCGGCGATTAGTGCCTCATATTTCGCGACATTGTTGGTTGCGGGGAATTTTAACCTGAGGCTGTAATCTAAGGTAATCTCATCGGGATCTATGAGGAGCAATCCCACTCCGGCCCCTTCAGCTCCTGAAGCACCGTCGACGTAGAGAGTCCAGCGAGGGCTAGTGGTATCTTTGACAGGAGTTGCTTCTAGTGGGATGGTGTACTCTACAATAAAGTCGGCGAGTACTTGTGACTTGATGTCCGGCCGGGGCAGGAATTGGATGTCAAACTTGCCGAGCTCTACGACCCATTTTACTAGCCTCCCTGAGACTTCTGGTTTCTGGAGGATTGCTCGTAGCGGGAGCTGAGTCAACACTTTTACTGTATGAGCCTGGAAGTAGGGCCGGAGCTTTCTCGCCGAGAAGACCAGAGCTAAGGTTGTCTTGTCCGCTGCCGGATACCTGGTTTCGGTGTCGATGAGGACTTTGCTGAGGTAGTAGACTGGTCGTTGCACCCCTCCTTCGTCTTTCACGAGCACCGAGCTGAGAGCCGTAAGTGAAACTGCCAGGTACAGGAACAGGGTCTCTCTGGGGACGGGCTTTGACAGAAGCGGTGATGAGGCCAGGTATTGTTTGAGAAGTTCGAAGGCCGCTTGGCACTCGTCAGTCCACTGGAACCCGGAGTGGCGTGCTCCCCGGAGAATTTTGAAGAAAGGGAGGTACTTGTCTCCCGTCCGTGACAAGAAACGAGATAACGCAGTGATCCTCCCGTTCAGGCGTTGCACTTCCTTAATTGAACGAGGTGGTGACATATCCTCCAACGCCTTGATCTTCTCGGGATTGGCCTCAATTCCCCGATGGGTTACCATGAAACCCAGGAACTTTCCCGCCGTCACACCAAACGCGCATTTGCTGGGGTTGAGCCGTATCTGGAAGCGACGAAGAAGCTGAAAACACTTTCCCAAGTCTTTCAAGTGGTCGCTACGGTGGACGCTCTTCACCAGCATGTCGTCCACGTATACCTCCATCGTCTCTCCGATGAGGTTCTTGAAGACCTTGTTCATCAGCCTTTGGTAGGTAGCTCCGGCGTTTTTAAGGCCGAATGGCATCACCTTATAGCAGTAGACTCCCTTGTCGGTGCGGAAGGCGGTGTGCTCCTCGTCTGCGGGGTTCTTCCTTATCTGGTTGTAGCCTGAATAAGCATCCATGAAGCTGAGTAGCTCATGTCTGACCGTTGCGTCGACGAGCTGGTCGATCCTCTGGAGGGGGAAACTGTCTTTTGGGCACGCCTGGTTTAGGTTGCTGTAGTCGACGCACATTCACCACTTCCCCGAGGCCTTTTTCACCATGACCACATTAGCCAGCCACGTGGGATATTCCGCATCGCGGATGAACCGCGCCTCTAGGAGCTTAGCTACTTCTTCTTCGATCGCTTTCAACCGCTCGGGGGCAAAGTTCCTCTTCTTTTGAATCACAGGCCTGCTGGCGGGGTTAATGTTTAAATAGTGAAAAATGACTTCAGGGTCCACCACGGGCATGTCTTCCGAGCTCCAAGCGAAGATGTCTTCGTTCTCCTGTAGGAAGATTGTGAACTCTTCTCGTTCTTCCTGCGACAAGAGGGACCCGAACTGAACAGTTCGAGTCGGGTCCTTTTGGGAGAGCAGCACTTCCACTAATCCTTCAACGAACGCTCCCCACTACAAAGTAGCTTCGTCTCGAAGGTCGAAGTTGTTGATGTTGAGAGCGGTTGCCTTTGCCGGTTGAGCTTGCTTTAGATAGCAGGTTCTGGCTGCCTCTTAATTGTAAGATCCCCCCTCCCAAATCGACGATCCGACCGGGGGATCTTATCGCACACCACCCTTTAGCACGACGCCGAAGCGACCCCGAAGGGTGAAGGCACTAGCTTCTCCAACCCTTTTCCTTGAATACTCCGATGTCACGCCTAGGGGTGGTGTTAAGCGAAAGTCACTACACACCAACAGAGTAAGGAAGCAGTATTTTAGCGGAAGACATCATTAAAGAGTGCGCTTTACAGCACTTAGCGGAAGACATCATCAAAGAGTGCACTTTATAGCACTTAGCGGAAGACGTAGTTTTATCACAGAAACCACAGTTTCAAGACCTGTAAATAATCTACATACCTCTGCCGCATAAAATCCTAACCATCAAGGATATATTGCCATTATATATATCTATATACCCTAGGATAGGGCACAACAAAAGGAGATGCGGCTTAACAAACTTATACCTGACGCAGCCTGCTCTGTGGCTTCATCCACACATAGGCGCTGTCACTCATCCGCACCTGTCACCCGTGCCAAAGACAAGTTATTAGAACCACGAACAGAATCCAACCCCTACTAACAAACATACATAATATATTTATAACGGAGGGGATATCTGGACTCTTATTGGGCCGAGGCAGTCTTCCCACGACCACCGCCTACGTACTCCGTATCATCCTGCATACGGTCTCAGACCCACATAGTTCTATAAGTTTCGCACGGGTTGCCCTCCCAGACCGTCCATCGTGCGGGTTGCCTTAGAGTAAAACTCATAGGCCATCCGACGTTCTCCCAAGGCACGATATATTCCCGTAGGAATATTTCCCGAAGGCACAACTTATTCCCCGTAGGAATAATTCCCGAAGGCACCATGTATTCCTGTAGGAATATTTCTCGAAGGCACAATATATTCCCGTAGGAATTACTTTCTCGAAGGCAACATTTCATTCCCGTAGGAATTACTTTCTCGAAGGCAACATTTCATTCCCGTAGGAATTACTTTCTCGAAGGCAACATTTCATTCTCGTAGGAATTACTTTCTCGAAGGCAACATTTTATTCCCGTAGGAATTACTTTCTCGAAGGCAACATTTCATTCCCGTAGGAATTACTTTCTCGAAGGCAACATTTCATCATAAGAGGAGAAAAGAAAACTCTTTTAAAGCTTAACAAAATATCCACCCGCAGTTTTGTAGAAGGAGAGAAGACGAACTCTTTATAAGCTTAGCATATCTCTATCCGAGTAGGTACCACTAATTTAACTCGGCTGGCAATCAAACCCAACCTGCCCACATAGGGCACAATTGCATTCATGTAGACTTTCGTCGATCATTTCGGTGCTTGGCGATCAATCCCAAGTCATCCACATAAGACACGCTTGTATTTATGTAAACTTCTGTCAATCACTTGAATGCTTGGTAATCAAGCCCAAGACACCCATAAGCTTTATGTTCATTCATAGGCAAAAGAAGTAGCACAGTAGTGTGAAAGAGAGAAATAAGATGAAGAGAGATGAGGTGTATATCATCGTAAACCAACACCAATTTCAGCTATGGAGGAGTAGACGGAAAAAGGGGAAGATCTCAAAATCAAGGCTGCACGGGTCGCAGGAGGGTATCCTCCATCTAATTACCCGCAAACGCGCCCCAACCAACATGAACTAACCATTATGAACCGGGCAGTGGAAAGGTAGAGAATGGAGCTCATGATTAGAAGCCTTAACAATTTCCTTTCCAAAAAGAACCAAGAGAGGGAGAGAGAGAGAGAGAGAGAGAGAGAGGAGTGTGCGTATAGCATTTGTGAAATGAATACGGTCCACCAAACCTATTTACAGTTCTTATATACTCAGCTTATTCATAAAAATCAGAGGAGGGAAAGGTCCTCGTGAGTTACTTGTGGTTTGATGGGCAAGGATGAGTTGAAGATGGGATAGAAACCCAAAGCTCAAAAGACTTCCTTAGTAGTGACACAATTATGACAGAACTGAAGAGAAGCTCTCATCTATCAACCTTCTTCCCAACAATAAAGTTAATTTCATGGGTTGTCTGGGAGCTTTTCCTCACCCCATTCCCAATGCCCTAAGCCTAGTAGAAAATACTACATCTTCATTTCTTTTCAAGTTATTATTCTTCATCACCTCCTAAGGAAGGAAGTTATTAACAAGATTCTTATAGATAACTCGAAATACAACCCATGCATGAAATTAAGAAAGCTAAAACTACAAAGAGTTATATTTACATACTTGAACCGGCCCCTATAATCACACGGGTGGTCTGAGCCGATTGATAGGGGCTGACAAAACTTAGTATAACTTAAACATAATTATACATCTAACGATCAACCGACTCCACCCCTTGGGAGAGGTAAGTGGGCGTAGGATCACCATTACCATTATATATATGCTCAACATCCAACCTGAGAATAGATTAAATATAACATTTTATGTTTGGCCAAAGAGGTAGTCCAAACTATACTCATAACTTTTTAGTGGGTAACCCAGGGGTTATGTGACTAGTTATATGAGCAGTAACAACGACAAAAATGGAGTAGCATCTCCTCAATAATTCTTTGACGGTATGCAATTATAAGCTATTCTAATCAGAGAAATAAACATAGCTCAAGGCTCACTAGCAGTGAAGGCTTAGTAGCGTAAAAGAACTCGAATTTTAGCAATTATTTAGTGAGGTGGATTTCCGAATGGGGAAGTAAACCAAAATAGGTGGAAATCATGCTCTTGGCATCACTACTTTAGCCATGAATCCTATTTGAGTATATAAAACCAAAATTTAAAATGAGAGCCTCAAGGTAGTATCTCTTACGTGCATGCATATGTAAGAACATATGAAATTATATACTAAATCTTGCGCGGATTGAGAAAGAGAGCGAGGGAGAGGGATGGGGTTAGAGAAAACTATTGATCCCATTTTGATTAAATACAAATCTCTTAAAGAGATCTGCAATAAGGTTTCATAATTATCAACCTTCCCATGTAACATGCTACCTAGCAGCCTCCAATCATGGATCCCAAAGGAAATCCCAAGTTATAGCTTCTGGAGACAAAAAGAAAGAGCAGCCACACCAATCAAAAATCCGAAAATCCCCAAACCTAAGGGGGCAGCCGAGCAACCAAAGGTCCCCAATTTAGCAAATTTCTGGGAACACAACCAAAAAGAAGAAGCAGCCGCAACCATAAATCCCCCAAGGAAGACAAGCAAGCCACACTCATAAGTGAAATTTCTGTAAATATAAAGGTGTAGCCGCAAACCCCCAGGTCCCACGCCAACAACAAAAGAGGCAGCACCCCCATTTCAACAAGAAAAGGAGCAACCCCAAAACAACAAACCTGCAGTCCAACTCAACAAGGAGCAGCCCCCAAACCAACAAGGAAAGGAGCAGCCCCAAAACAACAAACCTGCAGTCCAACTCAACAAGGAGCAGCCCCCAAACCAACAAGGAAAGGAGCAGCCCCAAAACAACAAACCTGCAGTCCAACTCAACAAGGAGCAGCCCCCAAACCAACAAGGAAAGGAGCAGCCCCAAAACAACAAACCTGCAGTCCAACTCAACAAGGAGCAGCCCCCAAACCAACAAGGAAAGGAGCAGCCCCAAAACAACAAACCTGCAGTCCAACTCAACAAGGAGCAGCCCCCAAACCAACAAGGAAAGGAGCAGCTCCAAAACAACAAACCTGCAGTCCAACTCAACAAGGAGCAGCCCCCAAACCAACAAGGAAAGGAGCAGCCCCAAAACAACAAACCTGCAGTCCAACTCAACAAGGAGCAGCCCCCAAACCAACAAGGAAAGGAGCAGCCCCAAAACAACTCACAAGGCATCCCCCATGATCAGCTCATAAGGCAGCCCCCTATTAATATAACAGGAAAGTAAAGCAGCCCCCATTAACAGCTCACAAGGACATCTCCCAAAACGAAAACAAAATGGAAAGCTGAAGGTGCAGGGGAGGGAGGGATCATAACAAGAATCCACCGCAGCAATAGCACATAACCAAGAAATTTCCACAATCCAACCCAACTGCAGCTAATATAGAACAAGGGGAGGCGGTGAAGGAGAGGGAGAAAGAGTTTCAAGCTGCCATACCTTGTCGTGAAACCCTCGCCATGACAGAGCTTCGAGGAGGAGGAGGAAGAGAGAGAGAGATGAAGGCGAGGGGCGACCTTGCCGCCGAGCCCTCCTGAAGAGGAGATGAGCCGCCCTCTTTGTAGCCATGGCCGGCCAATCCGATGCCCCCAGCGAGCTCGCCCATGGTTTTCGCCCACGGTTTCTCCGCCCCTGGTTTCATCGCTGATTTCGGTTTAGGAACAGGGCATCTAACTATTTTATTTTATATATATAAGCTTATATATGTATATGTATATATATATACACATTACACACACATATTTATACGCGTTTATATATCAAAGCATGCAAAGTGCTCGGAAAAAAAACAATGCACAAAGGGTGTCGCTGTGTTCGTAACAATCACATGAAGTTAACGAAATTATTTGAAGTTGATTCCGAGTCCGTTATTCATAATTACTCACTCAAACCAGTACGCAACTCAAAATAGATTATTTCGGCCACCTTTCGCAAATCTCATCGAATTTGAACGAAATGAATTGCGTTGCGCTCATATTGATTATACCAGTCTGATGCGAGTAACTGGGATCAATTCTGAGCTCGTGTGCTCAATACTCTAAAACTGCGTCGTCGTGACGCGCTACTGTACTCAAAACGGTCACTTTCTCCAAATGACCTCGGATTGGAACGAAACGAATTCTGTTGTACTCGTATCGACCATACGAGTGTAACGCAACTGACAGAAGTCGATTCGGAGCACATATGCTCAATATTCTAACACCGCGTCGTCGTGACGCGCTACGGTACTCAAAACGGTCACTTCTACCAAATGACCTCGGATTGGAACGAAACGAATTCCGTTGCACTCGCAACTGACAGAAGTCTATTCGAAGCACGTATGCTCAATGAACAACTTTGACGTTGTGGCGAAGCACAATCTACCCAAAATAGTTATTTCTTTAAATAACCACCACTATGTGGTGAAGGTCGGGTCGTGATTGCCTGATGACCCGGCCTAGGTTCCTGCAAGGGTTCAACTGAACCGGCTAGACCCCTTTTCAAAGTTAGGATGTTACATTAATTTCCTCTTACGACCCATATCCCTGCGGCGGTCGGGAACTTCATAGCCAGATGCGGAATAGATGGGACTGCTCCAAAGATGGATTGGAGCGGCCTCCCGAAGATGGCGTTGTAGGCGGAGGTGGACTCCACCACCACGAACTGAATGTTGTATGTTGACTGTCTTGGAAACTCGCCCAATGTGACCGGGAGAGTGATCATGCCTTGGACTGGAACAGGTTGGTTGTTGAAGCCGTAGACGGGCCCGGCTGCAGGGCTGAGCTGATCCTTCGTGAGCTTCATACTTTGCAAAGTGGAAAGGAACAGAACATCAACTGAGCTCCCGTTATCGACCAATATCCTTCTTACGTTAAAGCAAGAGTCCCCAATCCCTGTGCTGATCATGAGGGGATCCTGATGCGGTAGTCGTAACCCTTGCAGGTCTTCTTTCCCAAAGGCAATCGTAATGTCCTGCTTGAGCTTCTTATCTTCGTATTCTCTTGGGGGTTTGGCAATCGAGAGGATTTGCGTCGCCAGGACGGGAGGTCCTGCGATCGTTTCGATTTCTCCCACCATCGACCTTCCTCCTCCTGTACCCCGAGGAGCGGGAGGCTGCTCCCTCGCCTCCCTAGGCTATTGAGGTTGATTGGGAACCTGACCTTGCAGGAATCTCCCTAGGAGTCCCTGGCGGACGAGACGCTCAATTTTGTCTTTAAGTCTGGTACACTCTTCAGTGATATGCCCAGTCCCTCGATGGAACTCGCAATACCTAGAATGGTCACTCCTCGGGTTCGGGGCTGAATTCTGAGGCGCGTGGAGCTCTGGGTTATTCTGAATGGCGTAGAGTACATTCATTCTGGCGGTGTTTAATGAGGTGTAGACCCTGGGCGGCTGTGGACCAAGGTCTCTCCGGGGATCGCGACGATGTTCGTCACTGCGGCGTCCCTCGCCGCGCCATTCTTCTCGTCCACGAGGGGCTTGATCTGACCCCCTCTTCCTCCCTTGACTACCTTCGAACTGTCGACGGTGCGCTTCGATGGCCTCGTCGGCAGCTATCTGAACTTCAACTCGGTGAACGAGGTCAGGATAACTTGGCACGGTTTCTCTCATTAGAGCTGAGTAAAAACCACTTGGGCGGAGGCCTCCAAGGAAAACTCCTCGCAAGAGATCGGGGCGACCCCCGAGATTTGTCGAGCCTCTGAGGTGAAGCGTCGGAAAAAGTCCTTCAGGGTTTCTCCGTCGTTCTGGCGGATTCTTGAGAGATGGGAGGGATCTCGGATAATCCTTCGATTGACAATGAACTGGTCCACAAACTGCTATGCCATTTTTGCGAAGTTGCTAATGGCCCCATCCCGCAGGGAGTGGAACCAAGTGCGCGCTTGTCCTTTCAAAGTTGCCGAGAAGACTTGACAGAGGAGCTGATCGGGGGCGCTGTAAATCCTCATGATGGTGGTGAAGTGATTCACATGTTCCAATGGGTCGTCCGTCCCGTCGAAGGTTTCGATGTTGGGAAGCTTGAAACCGTTTGGAACCGGATGGGCCAAGACATGAGGCGATAACGGGGAACCGTGGTGCGCGGGACGGTGGGTGAGTGTTGCGCGTCGCCCTACATGGCCGTATTCTTCTACTATCATATCGCGTATCTCCTCTCGTGTGGTTCTTTCCACTGCTCGGTCGGGAGCAGCTCTTCCTGGGCGATGGTGATGGTGGCCAGCTCCTGGGCCTCTGGCCGGCGGAGCAGGATGAGTGGAGCTTGCTGCGTCGGAGAATTCTTCCGAGGCTTCTTCTTCTCGAACAGCCTCCTCGTTCGGAGCATGACTCGGAGCTGGGGGCGGCAGAACATTCAACGCTGGAGGTTGAACGGGTGCTCGAGGAGCCCCGAGATTTCTTACGAGAGCCAGTATTTCGGCTTGCTGCTCTTCCATCTGCCGTATGCGCCCTTCCAGTATTATCGCGGGCGCAGGCACTGCCGCTTCTGCGAGAGTCGCATTGATAAGCGAGTAGGAGGGAGCTGGGTCGACGCGCCCCTCCGGGATTGATCCTTCAGTAGTGCGAGCGCTTCTTCTTGCCACTGCAGTTGGTGGCAAGCGCTGTCTCTAGTGAATCTTTGCAGAACTTTGGGAATTCGGTTCCCACAGACGGCGCCAAACTGTTATAGTCGCTTGGGTGCTCTTGGTAGACCGGTCGATTTGAACCGTCTTAGCTCTTAAGCGAACAAAGCGCGCTAACAATCAATTTGAGGTTCGTTGAGTACACTGAGGCTTTTAACGTGGAAAACCCGGAAAGGGTAAAAACCACACGGTCGGAGCTGTGTCGATCAAACTTCACTATCTTCTGAGGGGTTACAGTCAGGTATTTAGAATTCGAGCGCGACAGGCCGCCGCTCGTTACAATAATAGAGAGAGAGAGAGTTCCAAAGGTGACAGGCCACCTCTCGAAAAACTAAGTCTTTTTCCTTTTGAGAACGGTGGAGAACAAAAGTGAGAATGCTGAGTCGCCTTTCGGGAGAACGAAAGTGAGAATGTTGAGTCGCCTTTCGGGAGAACGAAAGTGAGAATGCTGAGTCGCCTTTCGGGAGAAAGGAAATCTTCAAGTCCACGAAGGAGATCTTCAAGCACCGAAGGAGAATTCCGAGAAAATCTTCAAAGGAGCTCTCCCAGGTCCAGAAGGCAAGGTCCCCTCAAATGAAGGTTCTGGGCTCCTTTTATAGCTTTGGCCGGGGGTAGCCCGGTAATTTTGTCGTCGTAACCACCGTAACCACCTGACGGGCGAATCACGCTGGCCGATTTTAAGCACACGAATCACCATTTTTCGTAAATAACTGTCTCGCCCCTCGGGCAGTTCGGGCAGTTCGGGCAGTTCGGCCGGTTCGGGCAGTTCGGGCAGCTTTGTTGAAGGTGAAAAAGGCGACAGACGAGTCCTGTAATCTAGGAAACTAGAAAGACAAAAAGCGAGCGTGCCCGGAACGCGGAAGTGTTCTGAGCGCGCTCAGAGGCGTTCTGAGCGCGCAACGATCACAGAAGTGTTCCGGGTGCGCTGCGAGCGCGGAGCATTCCGAGCGAACGGTGGAATGAAGAGTCGCGCCCCCAAAGAGGAATCGGGCTCCGTTCGCACCCGACGAGGGGCGCTACTTCGGCCAAGCAGTCTATGAGCCCCCATGCGAAGAAAAAAGGGGTGAGGGGGCTTGGCCGCTGTGACGCTCGACATTTCCCGTAAGGTAATTTCATTATGTTCCTTATTTTGTTATTACGAATATCACCAAACAAAATTTTGTATGTGATAATCAAGATCCCCTATGATGTACTTAACAAATACCAACTTGAATTAATTCTCCCCTATGATGAGACTAAAAACCAGTGTTTACAATAATAAATATATTATGATAAAGTGCAACGTCATAATTGTTTGCCGGCCGCAGCATGTGGTATACCAAGGATATGTTCACTGATTTATCAAGTTACCATGTGAGTTGCAATTATAAAAATTGCTGATAGCAATTTCTGCGTATTGTGGGCTGTCCTATGGCCTAAACTGTGAACTGGATATACTGCTATTTATATCTGATTTGGTATGTGCACAAATCCTCATTCGGTATTATTAACTATGTTGGTGTGCAGTTAGCCTTATGTGGGGAATTTATATTACTGGTGGCTTTTAAAGAGGCGGTGGAGGATTCCTGTTGTTAAGATCTTATCGGCTCCCTCTTCTTATCTCTCGTTCTTGTCCCAGCTAGGGTTTACGGAGCATTTTTCCTCTCCCGCATCTCCTTCTCGTTTCGTATATTCTGGCAAAGCATCGTGCAGTTTATGCTGGGATTGAAGGGCGTGCGGCTTTGTTTGAGCAGGAACTAGGGTGGTTTGTGGTTGTTGTTGAAGAAAAGCTTAGATCCTCTCTTACTCACTGTGAGCTGCTTTCTCCCTCCCACTCTCTTAATTTCTGTTTTACTGTTGGAGTTCTAGGGAGAAAGGAATTGGTATGTTTAGCTTTGGGGGTTTTTGGTTGATTCAGGAATTGGCCGATTGTGTTTGTGCTTGTGCTGCTCCTTTCCTCAGTTGTTGGTCGGCTATTTAGGGTTGACCTTCGAAACTTTGTTCTTGGTCAGTGGTGGGTGTTGACCTGTAGTACCTTTAAGTTGTTCTATTTGGACTTTATGTGTATCTTTGTGCCTCGATTTGGGTTAAACCTCTTGCTGTTGGTCTTTGGTTGTTATGAAAGGGTTGAGTATCTATGTGTACAGCTGCTGCAGTCCCTATTCTTTTTATTTTTAGCATGGCCGGCTGCTGCCCTAGTGCAAAACTGCTGCTGTTATGTATGCCACTTTGTTCTCTCCGGCTGTTTTGCTGCTGCAGTCTTGTACTTGTTTACTTCGAGATATCCTGATATGCCACTGTCGGTTCTGTACATCTTTTCATTACATGGTTTTGATGATTTTTGAGTATTTCTTTGGCCCCATTCAGTTTGGATCTTTACATTATGAAGGGGTTTTTATTCAGTAACTGCTATATGGTTAAGTAGAGGGGATTTAGTGGATGACGAGTTGTTTTGGCTGTTTTATTGTTATTTTGGTACTCTTCCTGTTGGCTGATTCAGTCCCTTAGCCGGTTGTTGTTGAGTGTTGCTTTAAGACAAAATCTGCTTTATCTAGTGACACTCTATCTCCTTTCTCTAATGCCTTTCCTTGATCAAATCTTGTGTTGAGGTCATCCCTAGAGGTCTAAGTCAACGCTCTAACTGTGATGTAACCCCGATACGAATGTGTTTAATGATATGAACTCTTAACAGATCGTGAAGGATGACATCAAACGGTAGAGGTGACGGTGACTTGGGGCGTGACAAAAGGATGGAAAAAGAGGCGGTGAGACCTATTTGTTTAATCTATGCATAGTTTTAACTATTTTCTGCTATACGCACTTTTATGAAAAAGGGAAAAATGTTTATGGTATGTGATGATATGAAGCATGCTTATAAATCACTGAAAATAATTCTCGCTAGAATGTATGGCCTTGTATAAGGCAAACAGGCGAATGAAAATTCTGAGGGGATTATAAAACGAAATAAATCATAGTTATGTAAACGTGTCGACACGAGGTCTTATTACGGGCGAATGAACGGCTAGCACATGAATGAATATATGAATATGTTAAAGTCCAAACTCGTTTTGGAACATGAAGCCCCTTCGGGGTGGGCCCAAAGCATGAAACATGAATGAACCATGTATATGAAAAATGAAATGGATTCACTCGCCCCTAATAATTCCTAATGAAAAGAATTTATGAATGATAATTGTATGGAATACTCCTTTACTTTTGTACCTGCACATGTTTACGATCATTGTACCTGTTAGATAATTGCTCGAATAGTACACATTGCTTAGTACTGTTTTTACCTGTTTATGGAAATGTTATAAATAATATTAATATTATGCATGCTTGACTGTAAAGCAGGTTAAAGAAATAGCGCCTCGCTTAGTCTTTATGAAAGACTAACGGTTTCAAATGCTAAATTTTTAGGTACAGGGAAGTCGCAAGCCAGTCACCGTTAGAGATGCGAAGGATAACTCCTTTCCTTAGGAGTTTTGTACTTAGTTTTTTATATCGCTATGGAAACTCATGTTTAGCTATGTATAATTAATTTGGTCTTTTGGACTTGTATAAAATGTAATAGTGTATTTTGTGGCTTATATGTGCATACTCATTGTGAATAAATGTTGGACATGTTTTTCTATCCCTTTTTGATGCGCATATGGATTAATGAGAACAGGTTATGATAGTACTTTTAGTTGTGGCGGTCTACGGGCCGTTACAATTTAGTGGTATCAGAGGTAGGTTTTCAATAAGCCTGGCCGCAATGAGTATGTGTATATGCTAAAAAGTTTATAATCGTCATTATGCCATTTAATTGGTTCGTGTTTTGGTGTTAAGGATCCGCGAAGGAATGTCCAGGACGCGATGCCTGGAAGTAATGAGTCTGCACCTCAAGAACAGCCGCAGCAGGAACATTTATCAGTGGAGCAACCACAGCAGGCGCAGCCTCAGTTGACTGATATTGCTCGTCTGTTGGCGGAAGCAATTAAGATGGCACGAGAAGTCCCTCCAGCTGGACCTTCCGCAGAGACTGTTGTGCCAATACAGCAAAGACATCTAGATATAGATCTGAAGCAATTCCTGGAGCTGAAGCCGCCAACTTTCCGAGGTGGTTTGTCTCCGTTAGAGACAGAAGACTGGATCTCTCGTGTTGAGACGATCTTTGAAGTGATGCTTTGTCCTGACGAGCGAAAGGTGGGTTTGGCTACGTTCCTTCTAGAAGGGGAGGCAAAGCGATGGTGGTTAAATGTCCGAGGACGGTTGGCAGGCCGAGGACAAGTAAGTGTTTCCTGGACTACGTTTGTACGAGAATTTACAGGGTGGTTCGTACCGGAGTCTGAGAAGAAGTTACTCCAAGATAAGTTCTTACGACTGGTACAGGGTTCGCGATCAGTGTTGGAGTATGAGACGGAGTTCGCCAACTTGGCATTTTATGCAGAAGCATTCGTGCCAAATGAGAAAGAAAGGTGTAGAAGATTTCAGGATGGCTTACGGGATAATATTCGCTCTATTTTGATTCCTTTGGAGATCCAGGAATATGGAGCCCTAGTACAGAAAGCACGTTTGATGGAGATCGATGCGGAAAAGGTTCAGCGAAGAAGGGAATTCGGAAAAAAGAGATCTCAGTGGACATCCAGTAAGGAGACCTCAGCTAAGCCAAGTACCTCATGGAAATCTGGTGATTATGGGAAGCGGTCTCGCCCAGCAGAGAGTAGTAGTGTAATGCAACCACAGAGGCCATCTCAGGGGCAGGAGCAGAAGTGTGGAAAATGCGGAAAAGCCCACAAAGGACAGTGTTTGGTGGGCAGTGATGTGTGCTATGTTTGTCGTCAGCCTGGGCATCGTCAGTGGGAGTGTCCAAAGCGAAAAGAAGGGGAAAGCAGTGCGAAAAGATTCCCAGGTCCTCCAAGTCAGAAAGTTTATCAGATGGGTGTGGCAAAGGAGACTGAATCTCTCGCTTCTTCTTCCGTCCCAGGGGGCCTTGTAGAGGAAGAACGTCGCGTTCAACCTCGTGTTTTCAATCTCAGTCAGCAGGAGGCTACAGCAGATGACACTGTAGTGACTGGTATGATTTATTCAAATGGTCATTTACTTCGAGTTTTATTTGATACTGGTGCCAGCCATTCATTTATATCAACTGCCATATTAACTGCAATATCGGTTAAGCCTTATGTTATACAAGACATTCTGCATGTTACCCTGCCAAATAATCAAGTAGTTCCCTCACAACAGCGAGCGGTAGTTTCTTTTGAATTGAACAATCAACACTTTATGGTAGATGCAGTGGTTTTACCATTAACCGAGTTTGATCTGATATTGGGTATGGACTGGTTAGTCCAGCACGAAGCAATTATTCACTGCAAACGAAAGGAAATCATAGTGACGTGTCCTAATCAGCAGACTATTGTATTCCGAGGGTTAAACGAGGTATCGAAACTGCTAATCTCAGCAATGAAAGCTTCCAAGAAAATCAGAAAAGGATGCACTGCTATGTTGGTACTGCTTAAGAGCACTACTGTAGAAAAGAAGGACATTATGACGGTGCCAGTCGTATGTGAATTCCAGGAGCTGTTTCCAGAAGAACTGCCGGGACTCCCTCCAGAGCGCGAAGTCGAATTTGAAATTCAGTTAGAGGAAGGAGCAAGACCGGTCGCAAAGACACCGTATCGTATGGCTCCGAAAGAACTGGTGGAATTAAAGTATCAATTACAGGAGTTGATGGATAAAAATTTTATTCGACCAAGTACATCACCGTGGGGAGCGCCGGTGTTATTTGTTAAGAAGAAAGATGGGACGATGCGACTGTGCGTGGATTATCGTGAATTGAACAAATTAACGGTAAAGAATAAGTATCCACTACCACGCATAGATGATTTATTTGACCAGCTTGTTCATGCGAAAGTATTCTCGAAGATGGACTTACGATCGGGGTATCATCAACTCCGAATTAAGGCAGAAGATATTTTTAAAACTGCGTTCAGTACAAGGTATGGACATTATGAGTTCATTGTAATGCCATTTGGGTTGACAAATGCCCCAGCGGCGTTTATGGATTTGATGAATCGTGTGTTTACGGACTATTTGGACAAATTTATTATTGTGTTCATCGATGATATACTCATCTATTCGACATCTGAAAATGAGCACGCACAACATCTACGTTTAGCTCTGCAGCGATTAAAGGAACATCAATTATACGCCAAATTTACGAAATGTGAGTTTTGGCTCAAGGAAGTATCGTTTTTAGGGCATGTGGTAACTGCACAGGGTTTAGCAGTTGATCCTGCAAAGATTGATGCGGTTCTTAACTGGCCACAACCGACAAATGTGACAGAGATGCGGAGTTTCCTCGGGTTGGCAGGTTATTATCGAAGATTTGTGAAAGATTTTTCAAAAGTTTCACTACCGTTAACGCAGCTAACGCGGAAGAATGTGCCCTTTCAGTGGAATGAAAACTGTCAGTTGGCCTTTGAGACACTGAAAGAAAAATTAACTACAGCTCCGGTGTTAACCTTACCGTCCGGAACAGACGGCTTTCAAATTTACAGTGACGCATCATACAAAGGTTTAGGCTGTGTGTTGATGCAGCACGGAAAGGTGATTGCGTATGCTTCTCGTCAATTGAAAGATGCAGAGAGGAATTATCCAACGCATGATCTAGAACTAGCCGCAGTAATTTTTGCATTAAAAATCTGGCGTCACTATCTGTACGGTGTGCGATGTGAAATATTTACTGACCACAAAAGTTTGAAGTACATATTCACGCAAAAAGAACTAAACCTTCGTCAACGACGATGGTTAGAGTTTATTAAAGATTACGAAGTGGATATTCAATATCATCCGGGAAAGGCAAATGTAGTTGCTGATGCATTAAGCCGTAAGACTACTGCTGCGTTCTCAACCGTGAAAGTGTACAATAGAAATCTCCTACTTGAATTGGAGAAGATGGAGATAGTTCCTATTTTTACAGTGGAGGATAAACAGGTACAACTATTTCAGATGCAGATTAGGTATTCACTCAAGGATAGAATTGCAGAAGCCATACCAAAGGATGTGTATTTCCAGGAGATAGTGGGAAAAGTAAAGAAAGGAGAAACCCACAGTTTCACAGAACAGGATGGATTATTGATGCTAAATGGGAGATTGTGCGTACCGGATGTAGATAATCTGCGAAAAGATATTCTATATGAGGCTCATAACACGCCTTACTCAATTCATCCTGGCCGAACGAAAATGTATCACGATTTAAAAGAGGACTTCTGGTGGCCTGGAATGAAGAAAGATGTGGTTAAGTATATTGTGTCGTGCCATACGTGCCAAATTGTGAAAGCTGAACATCAAAAGCCTGGAGGTTACCTTCATCCGCTACCAATACCAGAATGGAAATGGGAGGACATTGCAATGGACTTCGTTTTTGCCTTACCTCGTAGTAAACAAGGTCACGACGGCATATGGGTTATTATTGATCGGCTTACGAAAAGCGCCCATTTTATAGCTGTTCGTCAAGATGGACCACCTGAAAAATTAAACGAGTTATATATGGATGTAATTATTAAACTGCATGGCATTCCTCGAACGATTATATCTGATCGAGATGGTCGGTTCACTTCAGATAATTGGAAACAAATCCATAAGCGTTTGGGAACAAAGTTATTATTTAGCACAGCATTTCATCCCCAAACAGATGGACAGTCAGAACGGACTATCCAGTTCTTGGAGGATTTATTACGAATGGTGGTGCTTGACCTCAAGGGCTCATGGGAAAAATATTTAGCACTGGTAGAATTTTCGTATAATAATAGCTACCAGTCTTCTATTCAGATGGCTCCGTTCGAGGCGCTGTATGGTCGTCGATGTCGAACACCCTTAAGCTGGGCTGAAGATGGCGAAAGACAATTATATAATAAAGAGAAGATGGATAAGTGGCATGAGAAAATTGCACTCATCCAGCAAAGAATGAAAGTGGCACAAGATCGTCAGCAAAAGTATTATAATGCTAGACACCGCCTCGTGAAATTTCAGGTGGGTGATCAGGTATGCATCAAAATAAAACCCTTTAAAGGAGCTACGCGAATACGACGACTTGGAAAATTGAGTCCACGATACATCGGACCATTTCCTATCAGTGAACAAGTTGGTGAAGTAGCTTATCGTCTGGAGCTACCGGAAGAATTGCAACGACTACATAATGTATTTCATGTTTCGGCACTGCGGAAATACATACAGGATCCGGAGAAGATTATACCGATTGAAACTGTGCAAATCAATTCTGATTTATCCAGCCCAACAGAACCGTATCAAATCATTGACCGTCAAAGTAAAAGGCTACGAAATCGAGATGTAAATTTTGTACACGTATGGTGGTTGGGTCAGCCGCGAGATGAAGCGACATGGGAGCGAGAAGACTTTATGCATAATCTCTTTCCTTCACTATTTCAAGAACAGGAAGAATAATATTTTCGGGGACGAAAATCGATAAGGAGGGAAGAATTGTGACGCTCGACATTTCCCGTAAGGTAATTTCATTATGTTCCTTATTTTGTTATTACGAATATCACCAAACAAAATTTTGTATGTGATAATCAAGATCCCCTATGATGTACTTAACAAATACCAACTTGAATTAATTCTCCCCTATGATGAGACTAAAAACCAGTGTTTACAATAATAAATATATTATGATAAAGTGCAACGTCATAATTGTTTGCCGGCCGCAGCATGTGGTATACCAAGGATATGTTCACTGATTTATCAAGTTACCATGTGAGTTGCAATTATAAAAATTGCTGATAGCAATTTCTGCGTATTGTGGGCTGTCCTATGGCCTAAACTGTGAACTGGATATACTGCTATTTATATCTGATTTGGTATGTGCACAAATCCTCATTCGGTATTATTAACTATGTTGGTGTGCAGTTAGCCTTATGTGGGGAATTTATATTACTGGTGGCTTTTAAAGAGGCGGTGGAGGATTCCTGTTGTTAAGATCTTATCGGCTCCCTCTTCTTATCTCTCGTTCTTGTCCCAGCTAGGGTTTACGGAGCATTTTTCCTCTCCCGCATCTCCTTCTCGTTTCGTATATTCTGGCAAAGCATCGTGCAGTTTATGCTGGGATTGAAGGGCGTGCGGCTTTGTTTGAGCAGGAACTAGGGTGGTTTGTGGTTGTTGTTGAAGAAAAGCTTAGATCCTCTCTTACTCACTGTGAGCTGCTTTCTCCCTCCCACTCTCTTAATTTCTGTTTTACTGTTGGAGTTCTAGGGAGAAAGGAATTGGTATGTTTAGCTTTGGGGGTTTTTGGTTGATTCAGGAATTGGCCGATTGTGTTTGTGCTTGTGCTGCTCCTTTCCTCAGTTGTTGGTCGGCTATTTAGGGTTGACCTTCGAAACTTTGTTCTTGGTCAGTGGTGGGTGTTGACCTGTAGTACCTTTAAGTTGTTCTATTTGGACTTTATGTGTATCTTTGTGCCTCGATTTGGGTTAAACCTCTTGCTGTTGGTCTTTGGTTGTTATGAAAGGGTTGAGTATCTATGTGTACAGCTGCTGCAGTCCCTATTCTTTTTATTTTTAGCATGGCCGGCTGCTGCCCTAGTGCAAAACTGCTGCTGCTATGTATGCCACTTTGTTCTCTCCGGCTGTTTTGCTGCTGCAGTCTTGTACTTGTTTACTTCGAGATATCCTGATATGCCACTGTCGGTTCTGTACATCTTTTCATTACATGGTTTTGATGATTTTTGAGTATTTCTTTGGCCCCATTCAGTTTGGATCTTTACATTATGAAGGGGTTTTTATTCAGTAACTGCTATATGGTTAAGTAGAGGGGATTTAGTGGATGACGAGTTGTTTTGGCTGTTTTATTGTTATTTTGGTACTCTTCCTGTTGGCTGATTCAGTCCCTTAGCCGGTTGTTGTTGAGTGTTGCTTTAAGACAAAATCTGCTTTATCTAGTGACACTCTATCTCCTTTCTCTAATGCCTTTCCTTGATCAAATCTTGTGTTGAGGTCATCCCTAGAGGTCTAAGTCAACGCTCTAACTGTGATGTAACCCCGATACGAATGTGTTTAATGATATGAACTCTTAACAGATCGTGAAGGATGACATCAAACGGTAGAGGTGACGGTGACTTGGGGCGTGACAAAAGGATGGAAAAAGAGGCGGTGAGACCTATTTGTTTAATCTATGCATAGTTTTAACTATTTTCTGCTATACGCACTTTTATGAAAAAGGGAAAAATGTTTATGGTATGTGATGATATGAAGCATGCTTATAAATCACTGAAAATAATTCTCGCTAGAATGTATGGCCTTGTATAAGGCAAACAGGCGAATGAAAATTCTGAGGGGATTATAAAACGAAATAAATCATAGTTATGTAAACGTGTCGACACGAGGTCTTATTACGGGCGAATGAACGGCTAGCACATGAATGAATATATGAATATGTTAAAGTCCAAACTCGTTTTGGAACATGAAGCCCCTTCGGGGTGGGCCCAAAGCATGAAACATGAATGAACCATGTATATGAAAAATGAAATGGATTCACTCGCCCCTAATAATTCCTAATGAAAAGAATTTATGAATGATAATTGTATGGAATACTCCTTTACTTTTGTACCTGCACATGTTTACGATCATTGTACCTGTTAGATAATTGCTCGAATAGTACACATTGCTTAGTACTGTTTTTACCTGTTTATGGAAATGTTATAAATAATATTAATATTATGCATGCTTGACTGTAAAGCAGGTTAAAGAAATAGCGCCTCGCTTAGTCTTTATGAAAGACTAACGGTTTCAAATGCTAAATTTTTAGGTACAGGGAAGTCGCAAGCCAGTCACCGTTAGAGATGCGAAGGATAACTCCTTTCCTTAGGAGTTTTGTACTTAGTTTTTTATATCGCTATGGAAACTCATGTTTAGCTATGTATAATTAATTTGGTCTTTTGGACTTGTATAAAATGTAATAGTGTATTTTGTGGCTTATATGTGCATACTCATTGTGAATAAATGTTGGACATGTTTTTCTATCCCTTTTTGATGCGCATATGGATTAATGAGAACAGGTTATGATAGTACTTTTAGTTGTGGCGGTCTACGGGCCGTTACAGCCGCACCCCATTGCGGAGAGGGGTGCGGCTTGGCCGCATCCCACAAGGGGTGTTGCTCGGCCGCACCCCACAAGGGGTGCGGTTAGGCTGCACCCTATGTGGGGTGCGGTTAGGTCGCAACCCATGACGGGGGGTGCTGCATGCGCGCTACCGTGCGCGCTACCGCGTGGTAGCGCCGCGCGATAGTGCTACCGCGCGCGGTAGCATGCATGGTTGCAGGCGTCATGACTGTGCGCGGTCCGCTTCGCGCATACTCTCACACTGGCGGTTGGCGGTTGTCTGCGGAAATGGCGGGTTCGGTTTTGCTCTACCACTCACCCCTACCTTAGTGGGGGGAGTGGGTTGTGTGAGTAACCGTCACCCGGTCATCCTTTTATATATGAGAGCCTATGTATGAATTCCTATCAAATTTGTATTTGTTTTCATAACAATTTTAGTATTCTAGTTTATAAATGACGGATTTTAGAAATAAAATCAAGAAAAGTATTGATAGGTTTCTTGAGAGAGGATATGACTTCTTATTCAATTTCATTTTGATTTATTGATCATTAGGTTTATGTGATAAAGTCATATTTTAAGATATATATATGTGTGTGTGACCATAGCGTTTTGGTTTAAATAAATAGAAAGGAAAGAGTTTGAATATATCATGAAGTAGAGTATTAGATGTTCATTTTGATTTGGGTCTACTTCATGCAATTATTTGATAACTAATGACTAAGAGATTTAGGTATCCAAAGAGAACCAAGAGGGATGGTTCATTTGGGTACTCAAATACATCGAGTTTGCTTTTAGGGAGACAAGGATGAGTGGACCCTTTCAGTTGACATCAGTGCATCATTCTTAAGTATGAGTCTCCATTCATACCTTGGAAAAAACATTATTTTTATTTTTCAAAATTCCATAGTCATTTACTTTAATATTTGGATAAAAATGATTGAATTTGTTATTTAAAGAAAATTTGTTTACATTCAATTTTATGTTGGGAGAACAATTATGTTGATAATGATGATAGTGTTTAGGAAATTTTTTACAAGATTTTGTTGTCTTTTATTTCCTATGTTTTGCTTAGATAAATTATGAAAATTCATATTTAACTTGCTTTTGAATTTTGCTTCATATTGTGGATTTATGTGTTGAGAATTTTTCTTTATAATTTCTTTAAGAAAGTTGTCTTTAGTTTCTAATTCAAAATTCTTAACTTTGAGATTATGTCTAGCTTTATTATAAGCAAATGTGCTATTTTTAAAAGTGGAAACAATAGAATCAATATGATTTTTATAATTATCTCTTAATTCTTCAAACATTTCATCCATCTCTTTTATTTCATTTTTATAGTTTTTACACATCGCACATTTGTTTTCCAAAGATGAACTTTGTAAACTTATTTTTTCATTATTTTCTTTTGTAGTAGAAAGCTCATTTTCAAATACCTTGATTTTGTCTTTAAGTATATTGCAATCAACACAGGGTATAGTATTTTCAGCCAAAGGGCAAGGTGTAAGACTAGATATATTAAAGTTTGATTCTACATTTACTTTTTCTTTTAGACTTTTATTTTCTAAACGTAACTTGTAATTATCATTTTTCAATTTTTTAATTTTACGCTTAGTAGTTTTTAACATTTGTAATGTAGAAATAGAATTACAAAAAATGGAATTTGATTTTCTTACATCGCTTTCGGATGAGGCGAGATTTGAACACAGAGTTCCTTTGTCATCTTTATCTTCCTCTTCCATAGGTGTGTTGTCATCATCCCTTCCGTTTGATGTGCATTTCATGGATCTATTAAGATAGACGCATTCTTGAATATTTATGCAATCTTGCATATTCTTCGGTTCTGCGATTGTTCCATACCTATATGAGGAAGACTATAAATCTCTTCAAGAAAGTTCCAAATTTTGTATGCATTAGAAAAAACAATATACTAATTTGAAAACATCTTGTGACATAGCGCAAAATAAGCTATTCATAGTCGTTGCATTTAAAACGATTTCATTTTTATTTAGTTCATCCGGTGGTTTGATTATTGTGATGTTCCAGACTTCGATATCTAAGGACTTAAGAAATTTTTCCATTAAAATTTTTCACCCATTATAATTTTTTCATTCAAATAATGGTGGTGCCAGTGATTCTTCATACATAAAAAAATTTTCCTCACTCGTAGAAGCGAGATAATGATCTAGGAGCACCAATATTCCCGGTGGTGAAATCGTTTTGGAATAACCTAGCTCTGATACCACTTGTTGGATCTTTAGGCGCCCTTAAAGGGGGGTGAATAAGGGTTTTTGAAACTTTTAGGATTTTAAAATAATCTTTTGATATTTTATATGAAGCAAGTAAAATCAAAAGTAAAGAGTAAGAAATCAATTTTATTCAATACGAAGAGACATGATTATCATTTATAAAATTGAGTACAAAACTGGATTTCTATGACACTAGAAATCAAAGGCGAATATAAAAGACTCTTTGATTTTCTATACCGACTCTTCTCACTAAGAACCGGTTGGCATTAGCCGATCTATCCCCAGATCCAGCCTCAAGTCGCTCTAACCCTTCTATCCCCATAAAGGCCTCAAGCACCACATCGATCTAACACCTAGACCTAGTCGCCAACAACCGAGACGAACTCCCCCTAAGCCGCGCACAAACCTAATCGCCAACAACTAAGGCGAATTCACTAAACAATCACAAATGATAAAAGTACAACAAAATATAAAAGACTAATTAAAAACTCCCTACGAAAAATTCTGGAGATGACGAAGACTCACTGAATATCGTCAAAGTCGAAGCGTGCGTTCTTCGCGTTGGGTTAGCGTTGATCCGATCCTCCTTCGAATTCTTCTCTTAAATTTGTGTGGGAGATGGTGGTCTGGAAATACGGCCTCACAGATTTTCTGAAGTGATGTAATATGACTTCTTAGAATCTCTTCTTGAAGAGAACGAATGCCACATATTTATTGGACAACAAGTTAATGTCGGCGTTAAGGCTAACGTCAGGCGTTTACTTTGTATAGAAATAACTTGATGCCTCAGATCTTCAAAATAGGAAGGAGATTCTGCATCTTTCGAAACATTCATTTTAGACAACCTTAACATTGGCGTTGAGGCTAATGCCTAGCGTTAAGCCAAATCATTCTCAATATGCTCCCGCAATCACGACAGCTTCCCTCCATGCCATTTTCATCTTGGTGGGAACGAAAGTCAATGTCGGCGTTAGACTACATTCTTCTTTTTAGCTTGTGATCAGCAAGTCCAGACCAACAATACAGCATCCTAGAATCATCTTTGTTCAAACCTGCATGTTAAAATACAATGGCAAACTAGATCAACTATAAGTAGTATTTGTTATTCTCAAACTAAAGGGATACGGAAAACAGTGTTCCAACATTTCCATCTTCATAGTTTTTGTGTTTCTCCTGGGTTAATTCGTATGATTTGACTATTCGACATCAGACTTCATTCCTTGTCACGTAATTAATTCAAACGATTATATTTAGTAAATTTAATCGTGCAAAAAACTTTGATTTTCAACGTAAAACATTAAATACGCAAAAATGCGTAAGGAAATCACGCGTACAGAAAACACACGCGCGCCTTAGGTAGAAGAATTTGATGTTTGGCTCTGAGAAGAATTCAACGTAAGTCTATTTCTTTTCGACGCACGTAAGAGTCAAAAACGCAGCAATGCGATTTTGAGGAGAATTTTATCTGGTGCGGTGCACGCGCGCATGTGATTTATTGATTCTTCTTATGTTTCTTTCAACATAACAAAGGAAAGTGAAATGATTTATATACTCACTAAGAAGAGTGGAGTTTGGCAATGTGAGATTAAAAGTTCACCCACTTTCATGAAAATATTTCTCTCTAAAAATAGAGCAATGTTATGGACACGCCATAAATGGCTATGGACAGCCAACTGCTATGCACTACCCAATATCGCTATGTACAATCGATTCTCACTATGTACACACCAATTGTTAATTTCTAACCAACTCTTCAAAAAGAGGCTATTTCAACATCCAATCAATTTAAAAAATATTAGTTCTAAAAATTAACATATGAAGTCCATTACAATAATTATTTCAGTCCAAAAATGACATATGAAGTTCGTCACAAAAAATATTTGAGTCCAAAAATAACATATGAAGTCAAAATTTCTTCTCTTAATCAAAAATAACTATTTCTTGCGTAAATTCTCCAGCATTCTCCATCATGCATAAAAATATTTATGTAAATATTATATTATATACAGTATGAGTAAAAGAAGTAGATGTTGAAACCAGAGAACTGGTCTCGACGTTCGCAAGGGGGATGCAGCTAACCCTTACTTGACCTGAGCGAGACCCTTGACCAGTTACTGAGAGCGGAAGAACCCCACCCTTGAAGAACACCTAAGTCCACGAACGGACCCCTTAAGCTGCAGCGTGGAGGTCCCACCACATACCCGGAAGTTCAACGAGAGATTCCCCTCCCAAGCCAATGTTGAGCCTGGGCACCTTGGAGGGCACTAAGGATCACCTCACCGTCCACCTTCGATGACAAGGGGAGGGGAGGGGTAGTGCTTGCTCACACACGAGGGAGGGGGGTAGTAATATCCCTTCCCAAGGTGCCCATGGGGGTCTATTTATAGACTTCCCAAAAATTGGGTTGCGGATAGCCAAAATTCTGCTATCCGCAGCCCAATTACGAACCCGAACGACTGAACCGAGAGGGGGGCGAGTGGAGGATGAGACGTCCACTCCCCCCCCCCCCCCTTTGCCGGGGGTCGGGTGGATGGACCAAGGTCCACCCCCCGAGCTGGGCGAGCGGACCTTACGGTCCACTCATCCTTCCGGGCGAGTGGACCATGGGTCCACTCGCCCAGCCACCCGGGCGGGTGGACACAAGGTCTCCCCGCCCCCGGGCGAGTGGACCCTGGGTCCACTCGCCCCCCACCCTGGGCGAGTGGACCCAAAGGTCCACTCGCCCCACACTCGGGCGAGTGGACCAGTGGACCAGTGGTCCACTCGCCCGGGTCCTTGGGCGAGTGGACCAAGGGTCCACTCGCCCGGGGGCCTTGGGCGAGTGGACCCAAGGTCCACTCGTCCAAGGAGGCTTGCCCCCCCCCCCCCCCCCCCCCCCGGGCCTTCTCTTTTCGATGCTCACGACCTCTGACGGGTCGTTCCACTGAGCCCCCTCACTTGCGTCGGGTCACACCGACTCGGAAAATATGAGGGTTGTACAGTAGAAATATAAGTTTTTACCTATATGCAGTGAAGTCATGTTATATAGTTTATCGTCAAAAGAACTTTAGGGTTCAATAATGTGTACAAAATACATTAAAAAAAATAGTGATCACGTTATTCGTGGGTATTGCTTATGTCTAATAATTAAAAAAACAAGTATACCTCATTTTCAAGGATCTGTCAAATTAAAACATTCCAATGCCCACTTGTAGTTACTTTCAGCTTCATTCGACATGAATGAGAATGCAGAGAAAAAAGTCAAATTTGTTAACGTAAGTCCAACTATAGAAAGCAAAGGCAATCGGTACTGATTAGTCTTATACGTGCAATCCACAATGAAAACATCCGGAAACATGTTACTTAGTTGAATGGACGTTAGATGCGCAAAAAACAAACTGTCCAAAGCATCACTAGTCGGATTGACATGATTATAACTTGTGTATGTCACATCTCTAATGCATCTATACAAAAATTGAATTGCGGTGCTTCCATCCAATTGCTTCCTGTACAATCTCATTTTTTAATTATAAATTGTTCTCAATATGGAAATGTTGGAGGGATTCCTTTTCTTCAAAGCAGAAAGAATTTTTCTTGGCTTCACACATGATGAGTACATTTCTTCAACGATTTTTTATTCATTTACATTTAGTCTACTAGCATAACTATGTGCCTCAAGATGAACAAAAAGATGGTTATGCATTTCGCATTTAACTTCTAATTTTCATTCATTAACGATTGTATCTTTTTTACCTAATAAAGAGAAAGAACATCCACAATGTTTATAGCTATTTTTCCTTAAATTCTGCTCTACTCTTTTTATTATACCTTCAAAGGATTGCAATCAACTTCTTTCTCTTTGAGGCTATTTCTTCTCCAATAGAACTAAGCATAATAAGAAAAAAATATTATCAAAATCATTGACATTAGAGTTTGGAGAAACTCATTGACATTGTTCTGTAAAACTAAACCCAACTCATTGACATTGTTCTAACAAAACAATGTTCATGGTTTTTGGAGCTACAAGTGGGCATCATCCATTCATCATGGTTTCTAAAAAAACAATGTTCATGGTTTCTAAAAAAAACAATAAACCCTATGGTTTCTGGAATAGACAATATAAGACAGGAGTCACCTACTGTAGAGATGAGCTTCATGGCAAGATTCATCATGCGCATCATCCATTCATTGCAGACTTGAATGGAAAACATTGATCGTAAACTGCAATCAGTATAGTCCCACATCAAAAACAAAATAGTATTACTAAGTGCATCAAATCAGGTTAATGTGGAAGCTGTTTCGACTTGAATCCATTCATTGCATACTTGAAGAACAAAAAATGTTGGCGACAGCAGGGGCTGCAACATCACATACGGGTACATGGAGAAAAAATCGGGTTAAGGTGGAAGCAACTTCGACATTACCCATCTTTGATAATGTGGTAGCTGTGAGTGCATTATAGAAGGGAAGAGACTGTGACAAACCTTAAGCACTGCTGGAGAGGCTGTTCTAGAGTAAAGCAGGGAAGAGTCGACGTGCTAGGGTTCGGGCGGCCTAGCAGTGCGGAAAGGGGATATTAGGACGTGGTCGAAGATTCGAGCAGCCTTGAGGTGCAGAAAATGGAGATCAGGGGGGATTCCAGCGGTGTAGGAGGGTACCGAGGACGGTGCGGGGATGAGATCGGTGGCTTGCTTGGGGCGGTGCGGGAACGAAACCATGGAAGACGTGACCTAGGAAAACACTGGTTGGTTGTACCTATCGGAAAAAAACTTTTTAAGCGATTTGAATTTTTAGACGTATTTTCTTGAAATAAGGGGGTGTACATAGCTTTTTATGGTGTGTCCATAACACCGCTCTAAAAATATTTGGATTCCTTTGTTTTTGAATTTTTCCCATTAAATGATAAGAAACCCAAACATCATACAAGGTTCCATTAAACATTATGAAATAATTGTTTTAAATTAAAATTTATAGCATAATAGTCTAAGGCTTCATTTGGCGCGGCGTTTACCGCCTGCGTTTGGAGCAAACGCCGTCGGACAGCGGGTAAACAAATGGGCGTCAGCGGCGTTTGCTCCTGCCGGACAACGGAAAAGCCCCGCAAAAGAGGCTTTTCCGGCCCCGCCTCCTCCCTCCAGTTCCAATCCTCCCTTTCCACCCGCCGACTGCTCCCGCCACCGCCGCGCCAAATGAAGCCGAAGCCTAAGTCTTTATTCAGCGTGACGTTTTTTGCCGGCGTTTGGAGCTAACGCCGCCGGACAACGGGTAAGCAAATGGGCGCCGGCGGCGTTTGCTCCGTTTGCTCCCTCCGGACAGCGGAAAAGCCCCGCAAAAACGGCGTTTCCAACCTCGCCTCTCCCCTCTTGTTCCAACGGAGCCTTTCCAATCACCGGCTTCACCCGCCACCGCGGCGCCAAATGAAGCCTAAAACTGCAATCATAGCAAATAGAAGACACTAATCAGAACATTCCATGGGAGGAAAGGGAGGAAAGGGAGGAAAGGGAGGAAAAAATCAATGAAAATTTACAAACTTTTCGAGTTAATTCACGGTTTTCATGTCGTCGAAGTAACATGAAGAGAGTGTGGTAAACTCATAAATCATTAAAAAATGCTAACAGTCGATCAAAGTTGTTGCATTTGTTGTGCTTCTAATAGCAATTCCTTTATTAACATACGTTCGATCTATCATAAGTTAAGAGTGAAAAACTAAGATATCTAAAAGCATCATTCCGCATCAGATATGATCAGTACGAATTTCTAGTGATGCCGTTCAGAGTCACTAATGCATCATATGTATTTTATGGAAAGATGAACCGGATTGTTCAGAGTCACTAATGCCTCGTATGCATTTCTAGCTCTGACGACACCACCTTCTTTCTCTTCTAAGCTCTCTTTCTTCTCATTTTTCCGACCCATTGATTAGAATCTCCTATGTCAAGTGAAGGGTTCTAAACCTTATTTCCTGGTCAAATATCATCATGACACACTCCTAAGCTATTGAATACAAGTTCTCATCGCTCTACGACTCAAAACTTATCAAATTCACATTTAAGACTTTGTACAAGCCCAAGGACACAACCGTGTATAGATCGTGTCCCGCCTTCCAGCTTCAGACTTGCTTCATGGCCAGTTCCAGAAAAACTTGTCTATAAGTAACCTGATCGATCAAGTGTACTATTGCGGTCACACGGGCCAACATGCACTATCACTCATTTATCTACACCATGTTATAATGGGAGGACCATATCAAGCCAATTAATCTCAACCATTATATTTATTTTCAAATTAATATTTTAAAAATAGAATATTTATTTAAACAATATTTTAATAAAAATATCAAATGAATATAAAATACCAATTTTTTTATGAAAAAGTGTATTAAATTTTCAAATGAGTATACAAGCGATAGTGCACTAGATGTACTAATCATTAGTAGTACTATCGTCGTCTCACGCATGAGCAGATCTAGAGTAGGGACAAACGAACACATGCCCCCATTATTTTTGTATTTTTTTTATAAGCACACCACAATTTGGATATTCGTACAACTAAAATTGGCTATTCGCACACCAAATGCGTTATTTGCAACCCACAAGAAAATAGGAGATCAACCTATTTTTCTACTGCATGTATCCACTAGGGCTTCTCCGTGTGAGCCATATCGGAGATCTGCGTCATTTTTCTCCTTTGCGGGTGTGGTTGTGACCTAGATCGTTGGTGTGAGGTCCTGGCCCAGCCTGGCGCACCAGTTGGCTTACGTCCCAGACCGCATTCAGGTTTGCAACCCATGCCACCTCAACCCCTCTCCGCGTCGGTCCGTCGTGACGGGTTGTTGAAGGCCACAACCCTCCTTTGATGAGGGGATCGAAACTCCATGTTAAGTGGGTAGCGCGAGGACTTCCCAGGAACCAGGAGGTCACCTATCCCGAAACTACCTCGCCCAAGCATGCTCAATTGGTGATGAGAAGTGAAGAAAATTCATTGTTAAGCATGCTTGGGCGAGGGTAGTTTCGGGATAGGTGATCTCCTGAGAAGTCCCTGCGATGCTCACTTAACATGGAGTTTCCCCTCATCAAAGGAGGGTTGTGGACTTTAACAACCCATCGCGGTCGACCGACACGGAGAGGGTTTGGGGTAGCATGGGCTGCATCCCTATATGAGGTATGGGACGTAAGCCAGCTAGTGCGCCAAGGCCTGGTCAGGACCTCACAGTTGGTGCGACGGGCTGACGGTCGACAGTGCCTCCTTTCTCATTTCCCTTTCTCCTTTCGCATTGTGACGACCAACGATACAATCCATTCAATCTCTGCAGAGATCTCATTTCCCTTTCTCCTTTCGCATTGTGACGACCAACGATACAATCCATTCAATCTCTGCAGAGATGAGAGTGCATATCTCATGTAGTCTGTCTTACTCATTTGGTAGGGAGTTGGGACAATCCTGTTTCCAGTGTGTTCGATGGCAAGATTCTCTTCCTTGCTTGGGGGTAAGGTAAATAGGTAATTCACTCTCTTCCAGTGATCCGGTCTTCATTCTTGTATCCACTCTCTCTACGTTATTTAGCAGAGGTGTTTTTTTTTTCTTTTTCACTGGTCACTAGCAGTAGAAATGAATTCAACTTCTTCGCTCTCCTTCATTTTTCATAACCCACATTTTCGATAGAACATTTCTTTGTTAAATCACGCTTTGCAACAAATAAAGATCGAGATATTATTGATATTGTCTTTTGTTAGTTTGACAAAAAAATAATTGTAAATCTTAAAGATGTTGAATGAGACTTAGTTCAATAAAGTCCTTTTGTGGCAAACTTGATATTCAAATTCCCAATATGGAGAGTCGATATATTCCTCCAGGAAGATCAAGACGATTTATTGAAAGACCGCACAAATTTGCATCATAATATTCTAAAAATGGTTGATCTACAACTTAAAGATGTTAAATTGCGTTGATTTTCATGTTACTACTGCAAGTGTGGAAAGAGTATTTTTGGTCATGCATTATATCAAAAATAGATTGTAAATAGTATAAGTGATCAGATATCGAATGATTTTTTGATTTCTTTTATTGGGAGGGAAGCTTTTTTGGAATTTTGATTATTTTCAATTGTCCGTGAACAATTGTATTTTTTTCTTCATATTTTTAATATTTTTCAATTAGACAATGAATGTAATTTTGTAAATTTTGTAATGTTAATAATGCCTCATTTTACGTACTATTTTATTTATAAAAAATTTCCCCGCACCCAAATTTTTAATTTCCTCGATCCTCACATTATCTATAAGCCTCTGGGAATACTATTGCGGTCACTTCCTCCTGCACCGTCTCTCTTTAATCAATTTTTCTTTGCAATCCTATTTTGGCTTGTTGCACCCCAATGTTAATCGTAACCCGAAAATTTTAAATTTTTTAATCGCAACCCGATAATTGGCTTGCCGCACCCCGTTGTTACCCGAGAAAGAAGACGTCGGCCAGCTTCAGCGAGAGGAAGGAGGAACCGAAGGGGATACACGAGGGGTCAGGCATGACTGAAGACGAGATACATGATGGGTTAGAGTTTTAAGTTTTGGGTTGCTCTTAAACACACAAAAACGAGATGTTTTCTAAAATTTTGGGTTGCGAATAGTCAAAACGGTTTGGGTTGACAATCGTCTTTTTTTTTTAAATTAAAAAAAAAGTACTTGTACTATTTTAAAAAGAATTACGTAATTAGATAATTGTTTGTGTAAATAAAATTTGTGCGCTCAAAAACCTCGTAAAACACGGAACCTACGCTAATGGTCGACCGATCCAATCCGAAGAAGATAAACGTCCCGTAGTCACTGTGAGTAACAAACATCTTCAAACTGAAAAGAAGAAGATGCCGCTTTCGCCGTGTCACTCCGTCCTCCACAGCCCCCATCCGCCTCCCCGCTTCCTCCCTCCAAATCCCCTTCGAAGCCACATTTTCATCTCCCAAACCCTAACCGTAGCCCCACAGAAGTCGAAGAAGCTCCACGTTTACTGCCGCCGCCCCAGCTACTTCGAGCAGCAGCGGGACGCTCCTCGAACTCCGGAAGAACGCTCCTTCGTGCCTCAGTCTCCTGGAAGTAAGCTCTTCACCCATTATTCTCATGTAAACTTATTAAATAGTTTTCTCACGTAAATTACCACCGCTCTCTTATTCTCAGCTCAGCCGGCTAGGGTTTTTGCGGGTTACACCATCTACAAGGGGAAGGCTGCTCTTGCAATTGAGCCCAAGGCGCCGGAGTTCACCCCTTTGGATGTGAGTTGCGCTGGTCGGGCTTGGGAATATTCCATAATTTGTTTGGGAAGTCTACTCTTGAAATGTATCTTTTTTCCTTGGGTTTTATTTTATTGAGGAGTATCGGGTTTGCTTGTTTCCAGTCTGGAGCTTTCAAGGTTTCAAAGGAAGGTTTTGTTTTTCTACAGTTTGCTCCCGCGGTTGGGTCGAGGCAGTATGATTGGAGTCGGAAGCAGGTTTGGTTCAATAGCTGAGTAATCTGGTTTTTGATCAAAGAGTTTTTAATAATTTGCATCAAGCCATTTTAATACACTAATTTACTAATTGCACTTATGTTAGAATTACTTTTGCAAAAATAATAGTCTATTTAACTCACTAATTAGATAATGGATCTATGAGAAAGATTTATGAAATGTATACTAGAAAAATTACGTTAAGTTCAGAGAATCAATTTGGTTTCATGCTAGGATGATCTACCATTGGAGCGAGTTTTGTGTTAAGACAATTGATGTGAAAGTATAGAGAACAAAGAAAATATTTTAATGTGATTTTTGTTGGTCTTGAATGTGCATGTAATTGGGCACAAAGAGATTTTATTTTGTGCATTTGAAGGAAGAAATTCATGTGTTGAAGGTACATTGTAGTTATTATACTTATGTATGGTGAAGTAGTTATGTACTGACCAATGAATTTTTAATTTCAATAGTGTTACATCGAGGATCTATATTAAATTCTTATATTTTTGTGATGGTAATGATGTTTACAAAAATATCTAATGCTTAGGTTCTTTATGATGCTTTTATCTAATGATATAGGTAGGCGAAGAATTGTAACAATGGAGATATTTTCTTATAAGATGGATGGCTTCAATGTTATGAGATGTCATCATTATATGTTAGGGGGTGTCATGATGTTATGGGATGTCATCATTATATGTTAGGGGGTGTCATCATTACTCCTTTATCTAGTTAATAGGAGTTATAGCCTTATAGGCCTCGAGCCCCGGGCCTAGTTCATCGTTGCTAACTAGTATTAGGTATCATTATTGTTGTTTGTCTTTTATGTGTTGTAAAGCCTATATAAAGGATTATGTATGGGTGTATGAGGTAAGTAAGAAGAAATCTAATTTCTTTTTATTGTGTGAGATATTTGGTGGCTCTCTCATCTAATGAGCAAATCCGCATAGGCAGCCGCGGTCAAGGGCTTTGTAGTATCCTCCACCATCGTCATCTCCGACTCCAACCACTACTCCGACCACCGCTCCGAGTAAGACCGTAACAACTTTGGTATCAGATCTCTCGGTCCTCTTCCGAGGACGCACGCCATTCCACTCATCGTCCACCCCCACGAAACTCCTTTGGTGGCCGTAGCAGATCCGATGCCAACACCCACTTCCGGCTTCATATCCATCTCCCCCCTCTTTCTGTCGCTCCAGCAACAACCTCCTTCAATCTCCTCCGTCTCCCACCTTCCGCAACGCCCTACATCATCTCCAGTCGGCTCCCTCTCTGTGTCTCCAACGACGCGTGCACCGTTCTGCAGCCAACACCACAACTGCTCCTCCCTCTGTTTTTTCCTCTGGTTTTCTCGATCAGCTTCCCCGACGAGTCCGTCAGCTTCGTCGACGCCCTATTCCGCGTCGTCTTCGCCTCTCGACGCCGAACGGCGTTCCTTCTGGGACCAGGCGCGCAATCGACACACATCTTCCGCCGCCGTGTCAACGCTTATCTCCCGCCACTGTTTCACCGCCCTGTTTCATCGCCGTTGTTTCCACTCTGCCGTCTCTTTTTTTTCTCAAGCCCACCGCCAGCCACGCCTTTTGTCCGTCTCTAGCCCATCCCTTGCACATCATCGTGCAGACTTACCCCCTCCGGTAATCAATAAATCTTAATTGGGTCACTATTGGGCGCCGACGTGGCTCTCATGGTCATTCCCAATCAGCCTCCTCGGTGCAATTAAACCATCCCGTCACTCGCTCGTTATCCTCCGCCCAACACAACATGGACAAGATGACAACTCAACCAACTTATGACCATGGTAGAAACTTTCATAGCACAACAAAATACCATCGCGGAGCGTCATCAAGAGGCCATTACTGCGCTCTCCAAACGCATTGATAATCTCTCTACCGCCCCCGCACATGATCAAGCAAGCAGTAGTCATGCACCGCCACTTATCCGCCATGAGTCGCCGCCACTAATCCTCCACGAACCGCCACCTCCGGTCCTCGCCCGCCCCGACGCTACTCCAGGTTGGAATTTCCAACATACGATGACAAAAGTGATCCCTTGGGCTGACTCACTAGATGCGAGCAATTTTTCCGCCACCAACAAACTCCGGCAGCAGAACGCCTTCACCTAACATCTTTCCAATTTTTCTCGCCTCCTCACAGACTAGCTGAACCTGATGTGGGAGGACTTCAAACGGTACTGCAACTTGCGTTTCAGTCCTCCTATCCACAGCAATCCCCTCGGCGAACTCACGCCTTTACGACAAACGGGTTCCGTGGACGAGTACATGGAACAATTTCAGCTTCTTTTGGCGCATGTTACCCTTATCTCGGAAATGCAAATCGCCATTTTCACCGCTGGACTCCGCGACCGCCTACGACTGGATGTCGAATTTGAGGTCCCTCCAGATTTAGTGACTGCTATGAGTCTGGCCAGGCTCTGCGGCCGTCGTCTCCAGCTGACACAAGAGGCATACCTGCTCCCCAACAACAACATTCAGCAGGGCTGTCTCGAGGGTCCTCCAGCCCCACCGGTCCCCCGATTATCTCGGGCCGAGACGTTAGAACGCCGCGCTCATGGATTATGTTATAACTGCGACGAGCAGTACAATCGCGGACACAGGTGAAAACAGATTTTCTACCTGCATGTCGAGGATTCTGATGAGGAAGGCATCGGATGAACTGTACACCATCATGGGTCTCCCTCGAGCTTGAGGTTAAGCTCGTTTTCAAGACCGGGTGTGATGTTATGGGATGTCATCATTATATGTTAGGGGGTGTCATGATGTTATGAGATGTCATCATTATATGTTAGGGGGTGTCATCATTACTCCTTTATCTAGTTAATAGGAGTTATAGGCCTCGAGCCCCGGGCCTAGTTCATCATTGCTAACTAGTATTATGTATCATTATTGTTGTTTGTCTTTTATGTGTTGTAAAACCTATATAAAGGCATATGTATGAGTATGAGGTAAGTAAGAAGAAATCTAATTCCTTTCTATTGTGTGAGATATTTGGTGGCTCTCTCATCTAATGAGCAACTCCGCATAGGCAGCCGCGGTCAAGGGCTCCGTAGTATCCTCCACCACCGTCATCTCCGACTCCGACCACTACTCCTGCCACCGCTCCAAGTAGGTCCGTAACATTCAACTAGGCGGAATAAAGATTGAGTTGATGATATACAATTTACTAAGAGTGATATTAGCAATTGTCAGTCTATCATAGTCTATCTTGTAAGAGGACAGAGATAGCTGAGTGTGATAGACTTAAAGTTGTTATATTGATTATGCAGAAAAATGGGGATTGATGGTGATTTAATCTCCAGAGTTGAGACAAAGTGGTTATAATAGATAAGTTCCTTGGGAGTATTACGCAATAAGATGATATCTTGGAGACTTCAACTGCTATTACGGCGATAATTATGTATGGGTTAAAGTGTTATCTTGTAAAAATCATTGATATCTAGTGGAGTTTGGAAGGAATGAACATGTTAAAATGAATGTGTGTCAGACTTAGAAAATATAGGTTAAAAATGATTATATTAGAAAAATAATGAGTAACATCTTTCAAAGAGAAGATAATAGAAAATGAACTTAAGTAGTTTGAGCATGTACAACAATCGTAATAGTAGATATGGTAGACAAAGTTTGGGTTTAGGGATTACATAAGAGAAGGGGTAGACCAAAAGTAATGCATATAAAAGTTGTTCAGACTTGTTTACATAGCTTAGATTTCCGACTTTTGATTACACTGGGCATGATCGAATGAAAAAACGAGGATTCATAAAGCTGCCTCTAAAAAGTTTGGCTAAGGCTTTTGATCATGATGGCGATTATGAATGTGATTCTTTCTTTTAAATGAAGGTTGAATTCTTTCTTGGTGGAAACCACACTCTTCTGTAATAGTAGATACATGGATAGCCGATCATCAAGTATCTTAGGGTGTTTTAGGATGAGATGTTTTACCATTTTAAAGTTAATGTCATGTTGCATATATGCCAGAATTTTTCTAATTTGAAGTAGTACAAATTATTATCAATTCTGCAATATGTGAATTTAGAAGCCTGATCTGGTTTTGCACCCGATATTCATAAATTAAGTACAGGTATTGTTCATTTTCATGCTTATTAAACTCATCTTGCAAAAATGTGACATTATTAAGATTTATTTTGGTATTTACTAATTTAATACACATACATTTTTAAACTATCTTTCCCCCACCTTATCATAAATGACTTGGTTTGTGGAACTTCTATAATCTTCTATAACATATTTGTTTTTTGATATTTTCTAATATATATGTTGGTTTGCATGAATTTACTTGCTTGAAAATAGAATAAATTTAACTTTTCGTGTTTTAATACAGGTTCTCTCCTTATCGGTTGAGGAGATTGGCACACTGATGGGTCTTGGTGCAAAGGATGCTTGTGAATTCTTTCACGATCCTAATAAAGGAAGAAGGTAAACACTGAAGATTTACACCATACTTGTTATACGTGTAAGTCATGTGCATATACGCTGCGCTAAGTGTCTGTTTATTGCATTAGAAATACTTCTAAAGTGCTTTTGGGGTAGTGAATTAATGTGTGTTTGGTTTTAAGATCCCAATTGTTATTATTTGAGTTGTGTTTGTTTGAGTTGCCAGCCGTTTCAGACTTCATTTGTCTCAAGCACTCTCAGTATGGAAAATTCTAAAGTAGCAACAACGTCAAGAGATGGTGATGTCGCGCTGACGGGCACATGACACACATTTAATGCGGGTAGGCCTTACAACCGCCTGAACCCGATACCTAGACTGCCCGAGAGCCCAAATAGGTTCCCCGTCGAGCAGGCTCAAGACTTATAAATAGTCATTAGTTGTAAGGGGAATGTGTTGGAACCAGTATTTGGCCCAACGAGAAGTTCGGACCCCTGAAAGGGGGGCAGCTAGCGCTTACTGATCCCACAGAGGAACCTGACCGAAGACTTAGAACAAAAGACACGACCCTTGACAACAGCGTGGAGGTCCCACCACACACCCGGAAGATCTTTTGAGCGCTTCCCCTCTCAAGCCAAGACTGTAGCCGGACACCTTGGAGAGCTGAATGAGCTAACCAAAGAGTTCCTGAGGAGAAGCAAAGATCTAGAATGCTCTCCAAAGGTGCCCCAAAGGGACTATTTATAGCCTTTTTGAACTGGTCTGCTAATACCGGGCTTCCGCCTTTTGGTTTTGCCATGCGCACCCCAAATTGGCCTGCTAACAGCCAAACTCCGCTGTTTTGGAGGGCTATTGGCAGCCCACCAAGGGTATCAGGGTAAATTCACCTGTAGACCCCTGCTGGGCGAGTGGCCCATGAAGACGCCACTCGCTAGCCTCCTTGCGAACTGGGCTCGCGAGACCTCCTCTCGCGAGTAGGGGCGAGCCCCCACTCGCCTCGCCAGGCTGACACTGCGAAACCTCCCTTGACTCGCTTTCGCTAAATGCACCCCAGAGCGGTCATTTACAACTCACTGAGCCGTCGCCGCTCGCCAGTCACGAGCGGGATCCCTGATCCTCCTCGCCTTGCCCCTGGCAGGGTGCTCGCCGCGAATCGGCGAGAACTCCCCAAATCGCCTGTGATTGATTTCTCTGCGGGTCGGCGAACACTAGGTTGTACGGAATGGATCCCAGTCTTGAGCTGTTTCTACAGACCCTAGTCCCTCTCGCAATAAGTTCCATGACATCAACGATCATAGACATCATATTTTACAAGATGAATAAATGATATCGGTACTTGAGAAAACATCATATGTTGCAAAATTAGGAACATCATAACGACCACAATAACAGTAAGTTCACAACAGAATAATAACAGTAAGTTCACAACAGAATAATCACAATAAGTTCCATGGCAAAATAAAGATAAGGCATAATGCACATAACATCCACATGCGACAACCCATAGAATGGCATAACTAACTAAAAGCGGAGTTAGGGCAAATTAAAGAGAATGTAACAGAAGAATCAAGAATGTAATTAAGGAGAATGCAACAGAAGAATGTAGCAATGCGTAGAAGAATGCAACCCATTTCCATTTCCAGAACAAAAGTATGTAACATAACAGCAAGTTCATGATAATATTGAATGTAACAACAACAACAACAACACTCAAGCCTTTTATCCCACCATAGTGGGGTCGGCTATATGGATCCTTTGTCGCCATTGCGCCCTATCTTTAATCATAGTCTCACTAATGCCTAAGTACATCATGTCTTTCCTTATAGTTTCATTCCAAGTCTTTTTTGGTCTACCCCTCCCCCGTTTAACATGTTTAGTGACTAAACTCTCACAACGCCTAACAAGTGCCTCTAATGGTCTCCTATGTTCATGTCCGAACCATCTTAAACGAGCTTCTCGCATCTTCTCTACAATTGGCACCACTCCTGTCTTATCCCTGATACATTCATTCCTAATTTTATCCAGTCTCGTGTGACCACACATCCACCTAAGCATTCTCATCTCCGCAACTCCCATTTTTTCCTCATGTACACTCACTGCCCAACACCCAGAATCGTAGAACATTGCTGCCCTAATTGCAGTACGTTAAAACTTGCCTTTAAGTTATAATGGTACTCGATCACATAAGATCTCAGACGTGCCTCTCCACTTCAACCAACCTGCCTGGATTCTTTGTATCGCATCTTTATCTACACCATATTTTTGAATTATCGATCCCAGATATTTAAAGCACTCACTGCGGGAAATATCTTGGTCACCCAATTTAATGACGGAGTCATCAGGCCTTCTTGCACTACTAAATTTAAGCTCTATATACTCTGTCTTTGTCCTGCTCAACCTAAAACCCTTCTTTTCTAAAGTGTCTCGCCAAGATTCAAGTTTCGTATTTACACCCTTGCACGTTTCATCGACCAAAACAATATCATCTGCAAATATTAAACACCAAGGTATTGCTTCTTGGATATGTCCGGTGAGCTCATCTAAGAGAAGGGTAAAGAGATAAGGGCTTAAAGCTGACCCTTGATGTAAGCCAACTGTGATAGGGAATTCTTGCATTAATCCTCCAGATGTCCTCACCCTGGTCACTGAATTTGTATACATATCTTTGATTATGTCAATGTATTTACATTTACACCTTTCTTTTCTAAGACTCTCCACAAAACCTCTATTGGAACCCTGTCATAAGCCTTCTCCAGATCGATAAATAGCATATGCAAATCTTTTTGTCTTTCCCGATAGTTGTCAATGAGTCTCCTCAAGAGATGTATAGTAAATATTGAATATAACAGAACATAAATTCATGTCCAGCATATAAACACACATACACACATAAACTAGGCTAACAATGATATCCAGAAAGCAGTGCATTTGTAACAATCTGTCAGTAAATAGTAGGTACACTTAAGCATGACTCAACTCATGAACATGTAAAAGTGAAATTGTAACAGTAATAGTAGAATTTAAATTGTAATAGTAGTAGAACTGGAGAACAATGAGAGGAGAATCGACTAACAGAGTGACAATAGTAGTAGCCTAGTGGAACTAAAGTAGGAGATCGCTGATGACAGAGGAGAACTGACTAATAGAAAAAATGTAGCAAAAGAATTGAGACATAATTCATTAATTCCATACATAGAAAATGAGAGGACTAAAGGTGATTGTCGGCGACTACTAGGGCAAAAGCCAACAATAGTAAAACTGAAATAAAAAAACTCACGGTTTGTAGAACGACAAAGAGGAAGAGAACTAGATTAGTAGGCATTAGGGTTATGAACAACCATATATTAGCCACAAAAGCAATAGTATATCGTTGACGACAGAGTGGAAGAGAAGCTTAAATACAAAAGTTGCAAGTGAGAGCAGAATTGGGAGTTCGTTGAGGAAGAAAACTAGAAGTGCTAAGTCACTTGAGTAAGAATCAATACACATTAACTTTAGTTTTATGAGTTAGCACATTTTTTAATAAAAAACCATTGATCCGATATGTCACAAAATGATATTTTGAGGAAAAATTGTGGTATCTTGTCGTTCTCCATCTACACCATGTTGATAGAGATGTTGACAATAAGTAATGTAAATACACAAATAATTATACAAAAACTGAAATAAATAATTATATATTTGCACGACAAAGAGGAAGAGAAGTAGATTAGTAGGCATTTAGGGTTATGAGCAACCATATTTTAGCCACAAAAGCAATAGTATATCGTTGACGACAGAGTGGAAGAGAAGCTTAAATACAAAAGTTGTAAGTGAGAGCAGAATTGGGAGTTTGTTGAGGAAGAAAACTAGAAGTGCTAAGTCACTTGGGTAGTCAGAATCGAAACACATTAACTTTAGTTTTATGAATTTGCACGTTTTTTGATAAAAAACCATTGATCCGATATGTCACAAAATGATATTTTGAGGAAAAATTGCGGTCTCTCTCTCTCCATCCAAATGTAGTTATATTTTTGCTGAGAGTTCAGTCCCACGTTGAAAAACTTATGTAGCTTTGTGTTACGCCCCCGGACGGATCCGAAGGCGACAACCGGGCTGAACCAACTGGTTCAGCCCCCACTTTCTATTGACGGCCCTCGGGGGGCTGAACCCACCCGGTTCAGCCCCAATTGGGGCCGGCCGGCCCCCTTGGCCGGCCAGCCTTGGTCCGGGTATAAATATACCCGGAACCCCTCTCTGATGATATGAAGGTTATTATCCAGGTATTTTCCCTTTCTTCCTCTAGTTTCCTCAAACCCTAGCCCTAGTTTCCTCTAGTTTTCCCCTTCCCCTAGTTAGATCGTAACAATTGGTATCAGAGGATTCGTCCTCCCCAATTTTTTTCGGATCCTTCGCGTCCAGCGCTACATCGACGATCCATTCAAGCATCGACATCGACAATCGCTTCAGCCCTCGCGTCCCGTCCAGCGCTCCCGTCCAGCGCTCCATCGACATCGACGATCCGGTCAGCCGCTCCCGTCAGCATCGCCGATCCCGATCCCGCAAGCCTATCCAGCGCCGCTCGACGTCGTCAACTTCAGCGTTTGCAAGCCTTCCAGCGTCTGCAGCGTCTGCAACTTCTGCGTCTGGTTCCAGCGTCCGTCTCCCGCGGTCGACTGCTCCAGCGTCCGCTCCCGCCTGCTCCAGCGCCGCCGCTGCCGCCTGCTGCTTCCAGAGGCTGCCGCCGCCTCCTGCTACTCCCGAGACCGCCGCCTCCAATTTTTTTGTTGATTGCTCGCACGCCTCCGGGTTTACGGCTTCCAGATTTCCTCCATGGCGACTCTCACCCAAGGAGACTCCAATCGGCTCGCAACTCTCGAAGAAATTCACACCGGACTGGCTGACAAAGTGGCATCCCTCGCCGATAAGATCGCGGCATCAAAAGAACGTCTGGAAGAGAAGTTAGATGCGCGCATGGACGAGCTTAAACGTATGTTAACTCAACACCTTCAGGGACAAGCTGTTGTGGCGGAGACCAACGCAGTCCAGTTCACCGTTCGTACATCCGCCGCCGCCTACTGCATTCCGAGGCCGCACGCCTCAGTTAAGGAAGTAGAAGTGAGGCCAAGATGCCATAATTCTGCAGGAGTTTTAGACGACAAAGCTACAGGCAATTCCAGCTTTGCGAAGGCATCGCCTATCCTTTTACATGGGATATCTCTAGTTGAAGATGACGTTAGGGATACAAATTCTCCTTCGAGTGACAAAGGTGAAGAGATGGATGATAACGTTCGCTTATCATTGAACATTGAAACACATGATGACAAACTCTAAGCGCAAGCAGTAGATTATGAGCACCATTTAGGTGTGTTAGGTGATCAATTCCATGGAAAAGCAACAGAGTATGTGCAAGATTTCGACACGTTGGGTGATAAATTTCAGGATCATGTGGCAGATTTTAAGCACGGCTACCATGAAGATCGCCAAGAGGACACATATCAGAGGACCCAGTGGTTCCTTCAGGGACGGAATCACGCGCCATGGCACAAGTCTGTCGACGGATTCAAGGAAGACATCAGGGATGTCGCTTCCCAGTTTGTGGTTGCAAGTGGACATGCGTTAGGGTCTTTCCACGTTGAAGAGGACACACACCAGTGGACCGAGTGGTTCCTTCGGGGACGGGATCAGCAAGGTGGGCTGACACTGGATTGGGATGGGTTGACTATGGAGTTTGCAAGGTGGGCTGACCTGAATGGAATCAGAATCTTACCAGTACAGGGTCCTTTCTTCGATGCTTGGAGATTGCAAGGAGACGAGCATGATGTAGCTGGGAGGGCGCCGAAGGAAGGGACCGAGCCACCAGATTCCCACCTTGAGGACAAGCTGGGTCTTAAAGGGTCAGGGAATGTTACGCCCCCGGACGGATCCGAAGGCGACAACGGGGCTGAACCAACTGGTTCAGCCCCCACTTTCTATTGACGGCCCTCGGGGGGCTGAACCCACCCGGTTCAGCCCCAATTGGGGCTTTAGGGTTTAGGGTTTAGCCCCCTTGGCCGGCCAGCCTTGGTCCGGGTATAAATATACCCGGAACCCCTCTTTGATGATATGAAGGTTATTATCCAGGTATTTTCCCTTTCTTCCTCTAGTTTCCTCAAACCCTAGCCCTAGTTTCCTCTAGTTTTCCCCTTCCCCTAGTTAGATCGTAACACTTTGTGTATTTAATATCGGGCCTAAGCTCCTCCACCTAGAATCAATTGGTTTTATGTTGGATGCTTAGTTTCTAACATGGTATTTAAGCAGACTATACTCAAATGTTCACTACCACGATATTCAATTAAAAGACTTCCATCATGTTGAAAGACAAATACTCTACACATGTAGTGAGTAGACGGGTTTGAGAGTTTAGTCCCACATATAGCCTTATGCAAATATAGATCCTAGTCCTCTACATGACCAATTTTTTAGGTTGGATGCTTATGCTCTAACACCAAAATTGTGACCTGTATTATGTTTAATAGCCCTGCCATGCTATTTTATGAACTATTGATTATCATGCCTGTGGTTTTATTACAATTAGTTCTTACAGCATTCATGAACTTTCAGTGTCAGTAAATCTTCATTTGTCATCTGATTGATGACCAACTTTATTTAATATATGTAGTTTTATTTTTCTTTGTCTATCTTCAAACCTCATGAGCTTGATGTGATTTAGTCTCTTTTGCAGTGAAGAAGGCAAGGTCAGGAAGTTCTTAAAAGTGGAACCTCTCCCGGATGGCACTGGACATTTCTTTAATCTCAGTACTTTTCGACATCCTTGGAACCATTTTATTTGTTGCAGTTCTCTTTCAACAACAACAACACTCAAGCCTTTATCCCACTATTGTGGGGTCGGCTATATGGATCCTTTGTCGCCATTGCGCCCTATCTTGAGTGTCTTTCACTCATTAAAAAAACATTAAGCAGTTTTTCTCGTCTTGCATTGAATTTCTGTTATATATAACGAATGCCTTGTGCAAGATAGGTTTGGGATCATCTACAGTTGACATGTTAATTCTACCGTGTTATTAGCAGATCCCAACCCTTCAATTTACTCTTTATGTTTGAGATTGAATAAAAAATTTATGTTAAAAAACATTATGATTTTGCTAGATTTGATTTGAGCCATCCACAGTGGATTGAATGATTGGGCCCAGGATCTTAAATAATGGACCCTAATTACTTTCAGTGATGGAGTAGTCTTGAAAATTGAAATGTTTGTTAATCTCCAGTTCATTTTAATGATCTTATGCAACCATTTCTAGTACGCCTGATCTAGTGTTTTGGTTAATACGTTTTGTAATTTAGATATTTGTTTTGAGACTATTTTTTTAATCTTGTAGATGTTCAGAACCGCCTCCTGAATGTAGATGAGAGCATCTACATACCTATTGCAAGATCCGAACTGATCATTATGAACTCAGCTTTCAGTGTATGACTTCTCATCTGATATCTGTTTTTTTTTCCGGTGATGCTACATTGTCCAGTGGAGAGGTGAAGTTGTTTGAAACATGTCGAATTCATGGAAATTTACAATTTTGCCCACAGTTTCGAATTTACTTATGCCATTATTCGGTAAATCCAAAGGAAAAATGGTGTTTTTTGCCCGATTATTGGACTGTTACGGACAATGTAGCAGTGATTGATCTCTTAACATTTTGATAACAATATGAAAAGTTATTTCATTCCCTTGATCTTTTATCATATGTGAAAGCCAGCTGACCAGTCACCTTAGTTGAGTATAGTGAAATACGAGATGAGTGTTAAACAAATATTTACTGCACGGATATTATGCTGATTTTGTTTTAGAATTTGGAATGAAGAGGTATAGATTATTTAAGTGTACATTATACTTGGTCTCATTGTCAAAGTCACGAAGCTTCCTGTGTTTCTCCTACTTCCTGGCCCGACTGTCACATGAGTACCTGATCTCATAGAGAACATATGGCCGCAAAAATGAGTAAAACAACATTGGTAGCTTGGCCTCTCCTTCATATTTGACGCTCAAAGATAAGCTTTGTAAATGCAATGTTCAAAAGCATGTATACGTGCAAACAAATGTAGAACTAAGGTTGCGTGGATGACTTGAAGAAGTGATGCAGACAAACTCGCCACGCCAAATTTTAATTTGCGCATGTATTTTCTTTTATTTTATTTATGCCAGACATCTTTTATTTCACGCACTCGCTGCGCACATTTGTTTTTTGCATTTTATTTTATGGTTGACGGTGTGATGGTATATTCCCCATAGTGTGATTACTTAGGTCATATGCTTCTACTCTAGTTTTGGCAGATGCATAATCCTTTGATTTGGATATGTCGAGCCTTGGTTCCCTTCCCACTCTTTGTTGAACTTTGGCCTTAATTTTGAGCCTATGCCTTAATTTTGATCCACCTTTATATACATTATATTAATAATATGAAAATTATTATTTCTATGATGAAATGAGACAAATTTTATTGTAAATATGAGATTACAATATAAAAAACATGTTTGGGGCACCGTTCGCGTTCCGCTGCAGAGCCTGACATTTGGAGATGCGGGCGCCCCAAACAGGCACCAATCTCCAGTACCAATTCCTCCATCTCCTCCCACTCCGCTGACCCTTAGAGTCAGTATATTTTGGATGTTATTAAAATTAATATTAACCATTTGCCACTTCCATTGTGCAGTTTATTGTCCCATACCTTTTGGGATGGCACGCCTTTGCCGATTCCATTAAACCGGAGGATTCTGTTCGGCCTAACGTCTCAAGCTCAAAATCCAGGCCTGAGTTGGAGTGGGGAAGATGAACTAAGAGAATGATATGAATTTGCTTGTTTAGAATATACATTTTCCTCAGAGGGGAGGCTGGTCCTGAAGCAAAATTCTCTCCTGATGCAAATGATTATGATGGTGGAAAAGCAAGCTTTCCTCTTGAAGACCCATTTGATCGGATTATGATTTAGAAATTTGTTCTTCAGCTTCAAGGTGATGATCCTCACTTCTGTAAGTTTTTGTTTTGTTTCATCCAAATCTTATTTACAATGAGCACAAAAATGAGTACTGAAAATGCTTTGTTCTATAAATTGTTTTATCCGGTGCTAAAATTTCAGTCTGCTGCCAATATTATATCAATTAAATTCTTGTGAACTTTCTGAATGATGAGGATACACACAAATTTCTTATTCTGTGGAATTTTTTCCATCCAGGTCATGTGATACATTTTTGAATTTATATTTGTTATTTATTTAGAACAAATTTCTTATTTTGCGGAGTTCTCTCCATCCAATTCATCAAGATATTTCTCGCAGTGAGCGCTTTAAATATCTGAAATCGATACTTCAAAAAGATGGAGATGTAGATAAATATGTGATACATAGAATCCAAGCAGGTTGGTTGAAATGGAGAGGCGCGTCTGAGATATGTGATCGTAAAGTACCATTAAAACTTAAAAGGCATGATTTACAGTACTGCAATTAGATCAGCGATGCTCTACGGTTCTGAGTGTTAGGCAGTGAATTGTGTACATTATCAAAAAATGGGAGTTGAGGAGATGAGAATGCTCAGGTGGATGTGTGAACACACGAGACTGGATAAAATTAGGAATGAATGTATCATGGATAAGACGGGAATGACACTAATTGTAGAAAAGCTCCATTAAGATGATTCGGACATGTACAAAGGAGACCATTAGAGGCACATGTTAGGCGTTGTGAGAGTTTAGCCACTAGACATGTTAAACGGGGAAGGAGTAGACCAAAAAGGATTTGGAATGAAACTGTAAGGAAAGACATGATGTACTTGTGCATTAGTGAGATTATGACTAAAGATAGGGCGCAATGGGGGATGAACGATCCATATAGCCCACCCCACTATGGTGGGATAAAGGCTTGAGTGCTGCTCTTGTATATGAGAACATTATAAAAAATTCATTGGATTGAATTATTTTCTTGTTTTATTTTTGTCTTGAGAGAGCTCTCGCCGGTCATTATTGTTCTTCATAGATTTTTGCAATGCTTGCATACATGACAATGGTCTTGGGTGTTCACGAACCGAATCAAATCAAATAGTTCTTCAATTGAATTCAAATTTGACATAGAATGCAGATATTCAGATTTGTTCGAATATTCGGAGTCGGATTCGGATTCGTCATGAAATGTTGGATTCGAATTTAGGTTCGAATTCAGATTCGAATTCGGATTAGAACATGGATTCGAATTCGTATTTTATAATTTTTAATTATGTATAATGTTCAAATATAATTATATTTAATATTTAATTACATGTATACAATTTATTTAACTATATATTTTACTATTCCCAAATCTTTCGAACAAGAATAAAATTATTTGGATTCGGATTCAAAAAATACGAATTTTAATTGAATCTTCACGAATCGAATCCCGAATTATTTACTGACTATATTATTTGTGAACAACCCTAGTCTTATATAAATGATTTTGGTGTATTATTATGTTATGATCGTGCTAGGGTAGAAGAGAGAAGAGAGATCTAGGAGAGAATAAGAGGAAGAAAGACGCGTAGGGTTTGAGAGAAGAGAGGGAGGGAGAGGAATACCTGAGTTATAATATTGCATGCCCTCATAAGAGGGTCCCCGGGCCTATTAATACCCGGGGACAAGGGGGCTGGCCGCCCCCCCCCCCCCCCCCCCCCCAGTAGGGGCTGAACCGGTGTGGTTCAGCCCCTATTCTTTATTTAATGCTGCGAGGGGGCTGAACCGGATGGTTCAGCCCCGTTGTCCCGTATCTCCTTGCGCCGTCTTGAATATTGCTGGCCTGCGAACTGTAACGGATGCGGAGGCATAACATTCCCTCCCCCATCAAGAGTCACCTTGTCCTCAAGGTGGAAATCCGGAAAGTGCTCTCGGAACTCCAAAAGATCGACCCAAGAGTTGTGCGTATCAGAGAGGTGCTTCCACTTCACGAGGACCTCGAGGCGGTACTCCGTGCCCCGCTTCTTCCACTTGGTAAGTAAGATGGTTTCTGGTGACGGTCGCAGTTCCCCGCTGCTAGTGGCTTTCGGGAGGACGGGGTCGGCCTGGACCGAGTCCCCAAGTTTCCTTTTCAGCACGGAGATGTGGAAAGTTGGGTGAATGCGTGACCCCTCCGGGAGCTCCAAGGTGTAGGCAACTGGACCCACTCGCTTGATGATTCTGAAGGGTCCGTAGTAGCGTGGAGCCAGTTTCTGATTAGCCCGCCGAGCGACCGAGAGTTGCCTGTAGGGTTGGAGACGGAGGAAAACTTCATCCCCCACGGCAAATTCCCGCTCTTTACGATGCTTATCCGCTTGGACCTTCATGCGATCCTGTGCTGTCCGAAGATTGTCCCGCAAAAGGGTGAGCGTCTGGTCCCGCTCCTGAAGTGTCCGGCCCACTGCCGGTAGTGACGTACTATCTGGCTCATAGGAACTCAGCGTGGGAGGCGGGCGGCCGTAGACCACCTCAAAAGGGGTGAGCTTGCTCGCGGTATGAAATGAGGTGTTGTAGCAATATTCCGCCCAGTGCAACCATTGAGTCCAAGTCCGCGGTTCATCCATCACAAAACATCTCAAGTAGGTTTCAACTCCGCGATTGAGCACCTCTGTCTGTCCGTCGGTCTGGGGATGGTTGGCCGTGCTCATGCGCAGAGTGGTGCCTTGCAGGCGAAATAACTCATTCCAGAACTTGCTGATGAACACCGGATCTCTGTCTGATATGATGGCGCGAGGAACCCCGTGGAGACGCACTATCTCCCTGGCAAAAAGGTCCGCTACGGACTCGCCTGTGTAAGGGTGGCTCAAAGCCAAGAAGTGGCCGTACTTGGAGAGCTTGTCAACCACCACGAGGATGACCGACTTGCCCTGAGACTTGGGTAGACCGTCGATGAAGTCCAAAGAGATGGTATCCCAAATCTGATGAGGAATCGCCAGGGGAGTGAGCAATCCGGCCGGGGACGTCGTCTCGTACTTCTGCCGTTGGCAGATGTCATATTCCTTGACAAACTTCTGGACATCTCGCCGCATTCCCTTCCAGAACACATTCGCCCTTACCCGCTGTAGGGTCCGCAGAATATCGGCGTGGCCCCCGGTAGGAGAGGAGTGGAACTCCTGTATCATGATGGTGCGCCATGGTGACGTGGCGGGAATGACGAGCCGGCCCTGATAGTACAACCGCGCTCCCTGTAGGTGATAGCCGGCCTCGGTGGGACGACCATGCTGTAGTGCCTCGACAATGTCACGGAGGGCTGGATCTTGGTGGACTGCCACCTGAACCTCATCTAAGGAATCAATCAACGGTCCGGAGACATGGGCTAGGGAGCCCTCTGGTAACCTAGATAAGGCGTCTGCCACCACATTTTCCTTCCCCTGCTTGTAGACAATCTCGTAGTCGTAGCCTAGCAGCTTCGTCAACCACTTCTGCTGAAGGGGAGAAGCCAGGTGCTGTTCCAAAAAATGCTTCAAGCTCTGGTGGTCCGTACGGACCTGAAAATGTCTCCCCAATAAATAAGGCTGCCACATAGCCACCGCATGAAGGATGGCTAGCATCTCCTTCTCATAAGTAGATAGCCCCAAAGTCCGGGGCGCTAAAGCCTTGCTGAAATAAGCTATTGGCCGGCCCTCTTGCATCAGCACCGCGCCGATTCCGACTCCTGAAGCGTCGGTCTCCACCACAAAATCTTTGGAAAAGTCCGGCAGCGCCAGCACCGGAGTGGTCGTCATGGCCCGTTTCAGGGCCTGGAATGCCGCCTCCGCTTCTGCCGTCCAGTCGAAGGCGTCCTTCTGCAACAACTGGGTCAAGGGTCGGGCAATCTTTCCGTAGTCCTGCACGAACCGGCGGTAGTAGCCAGTTAACCCGAGAAAGCCCCGTAGGGCCCGTATCGTCGTGGGTTGTGGCCAGGTTACCATGCTCTCGATCTTCTTTGGGTCCGCCTGAACCCCACGGGAGGACACTAGGTGGCCCAAGTACTCGACTTCCTCCTGCCCAAAAGAGCATTTGGAGCGCTTGGCGTACAGCTTGTGCTCCCTCAAAATGCTCAGAACATGGTGGACGTGCTCCAGATGATCTTCCCAATTCCTGCTATAGATCAGTATGTCATCAAAGAAAACTAGAACGTGCCGACGGAGTAGTGGCCGAAAGATCTCGTTCATCACTGCTTGGAAGGTAGATGGGGCATTGGCCAGCCCAAACGACATCACCAGGAACTCGTAGTGACCGTCGTGGGTGCGGAAGGCCGTCTTGTGGACGTCTTCATCTTTCATCCGAATCTGATGGTACCCAGACCGGAGGTCCAGCTTGGTGAATAAGCTAGCTCCGTGCAGCTCGTCCAGTAGCTCCTCAATCATCGGAATAGGAAATTTATCCTTGATAGTCGAGCTATTCAGGCCCCGGTAATCCACACAAAAACGCCACGAGCCATCCTTCTTTTTCACAAGGATGATCGGCGAGGAGAAAGCACTCGTGCTGGGGCGGATGATGCCAGTGGATAACATCTCGCGTACACTGCGTTCGATCTCGGCCTTCTGAATATGCGGGTAGCGATAAGGCCGGATATTAGTCGGATCTGATCCGGCCTTCAACTGGATCTGGTGGTCACGGAATCGAGAGGGTGGCAAAGAAGACGGCTCCTGAAAAACATCCTCAAACTGTGGCAGCAACCCCTGTATCTGCTCTGGTTCGGCTGCTGTGTCCGGCCCCAGGGCCTCGACCCCCAAGATCATGGCTATAGTACTGCCCTCCTCCATCCTCTGTAAGCTTCGAACGGAAATTTCGTTGAGCGGTGGTGATTTAATGCCCTGAAGGCAATGCTCCGTTCCCAGATGCGTAAACTCCAAGGTCATCTTTTCCCAATCCGTCGTGACCCTCTTGAGCCGGCGGAGCCACTGCACACCCAGAACCATATCCGACCCCCGAATCGGCAAAAGGTAAACATCCGTCTGGCACACATAACCCTGTATCCGCAGCTCCACCCCTTTTAGGACCCCCTCACACCGCAGTTTGCTGCCGTCCGCGATCATGACCTGGAAGGAAGCCCCTCTGTCAACTGCACACCCCGCCTTCAGTGCTGTTGCGGGGGTGATAAAATTGTGGGTGCTCCCACTATCGATCAAGATGGTCACCCGCTCGTGTCCCAGCCTCCCGGAAACGCGTAACGTGAGCGGGGCAGGACATCCCTCCATGGATTGCAGGCAGATCCCAAACTCTGCCAGGTCCAGTTCCTCCACCTCCTCACAACTGATGGGCTCTTCCTCGTCATCCTCCTCCCGTAACATAAAGACCTGTACCTTCTGACATCGATGCCCGGGAGTGAACTTTTCGTCGCAATTGAAGCATAATCCCTTTTCCTTCCGGGCCTGTAGCTCTGGCCAAGTCAACCGAGTCACAGTCGGCCGTCCTGCAGGTGGCGGATCTCGCCGTCCGGCTCCTGGTGCTGCATGTACTGCTGGAGTTGGCCGCGTTGTCCCCCGATTTCGCTGGCGGTTGAACCGCTCCTCCTGTATCCGGGTCAGGCTAATGGCATGGCTCAAACTGGACGGCATGTATGCGTGGACTTCGTCCCTCAGGTAGTCCTTCAGTCCCGAGATGAAACAACTGAGAAGGGTCTTTTCGCCCCAGTTGACCCGATTTGCTAACCGCTCGAACTCAGTGCGGTACTCCATGACAGTCCCCTTCTGCCTGAGCTTCTGCAAGGTCACCTTCATATCCTCATACTCCAGGGGACCGAAGCGGGCCGTGAACCCCTCCACAAAATATTCCCATGGGGCGTAGCCCTGGTTGCGGACAAACCACTGCGCCCACTGATATGCGTCGTCCTCCAAGTGAAACGAAGCCAGCTGCACCCATTGGTCCCTGGGGATCTCCTGGTAGGTAAAGAACAGCTCGGCTTTTTGCACCCACTCCAGGGTGTTGCCGCCCCGGAATTTTGGAAAATTCATCTGAGTCCTCTTTGGCTGCATGTACGCCCGCTGATTGGCCCCGCCATTCCTCCCAAAATCCGGTTCGTGTCCTCCATGCCGGAATGGTTCCGCCCTAAGATTTGGGCGCCCGTAGTAGTCGTGTTGATGCTCCATTGGAGGGCCCTCCTCTTCATATGCGTGTCTCGGGGGGTTTTCCCGCCATGGTTCTCCTTGTCCCATCCGCATCGGTGTCCCAAGGGGTGGTGGCATCGGTAAAATGCCGTTTCCAACTCCAATCGGGCCTCCCATAGGTGGCGGCGGCCGAAAATTTTGTTCCGGGCCTCCGAAATGACGGCCGGCAGCCGCTCCGGCGACCCCACCACCGGCGGCCACCCCTCCAGGGCCGGACCACCTCCCGGCGACCTGCTGGTGGAGGTTGGAGGTCGATCCGGCCGGCGGCCTGGCTGCAGCAGCGCCCGCCCAGGCGCTGGGCGGAAACTGGCCCGTCGGCCCTAGCGCGCCTGGGACGGGTGCGTGAGTCCCCTGGCTGCTCGATCGGCCCTGTTCCGGGCCAGGGTAGGCGAAGGGCATCACGCCAGCCCCTCCCGTGCTTCCTCCGTTGGTCGGCGGCGCAGGACTTGAGGTTTCTCCCGCATAATCGTTGTTTTCGTGCGATTTTCCTCGGAGGGATTGCGTTAACAACGCCTTGAGTTCATCCAAACGTCCTTCCATCCGTTCTTCCAGATTTTTGGTGGTAGTCTTGACTTGTTCCTCGATGTCGGCCACCGAATCCGCCAAGGCGACGTAGTTCTCCTCGATGGTGGCGAGGCGAGCGATTTCGGCTTCGATGCGGGTGGTAACCATGGTCGCAGGAGCGATGCTCTGATACCAAATGTTATGATCGTGCTAGGGTAGAAGAGAGAAGAGAGATCTAGGAGAGAATAAGAGGAAGAAAGACGGCTAGGGTTTGAGAGAAGAGAGGGAGGGAGAGGAATACCTGAGTTATAATATTGCATGCCCTCATAAGAGGGTCCCCGGGCCTATTAATACCCGGGGACAAGGGGGCTGGCCGCCCCCCCCCCCCCCCCCCCCCCAGTAGGGGCTGAACCGGTGTGGTTCAGCCCCTATTCTTTATTTAATGCTGTGAGGGGGCTGAACCGGATGGTTCAGCCCCGTTGTCCCGTATCTCCTTGCGCCGTCTTGAATATTGCTGGCCTGCGAACTGTAACGGATGCGGAGGCATAACATATTATTATTGACGTTGATTAATTAAAGTGATAATTTACTTTGACATGTTATATTCCTTTATTAAGTTATTTTCTAGGATTTTTTTCTAGAATTTGGATTGAATTATTTCTAGAATTTTTGAACTTTGGTCCATGTGTAAATATGGTTTTTCTAGTGGGCAAAATTGTGAGGGTCTTGGCCAAAATTGACAATACATCATGTGTAAGATTGGTGGACAGTTTTTTACCACATCTCTACTGAATTCCTCAGCTCAAGCGTAATCTTTTGTGAATACGTGTTCGGAGAGACGTCACATGTAGATTTAGGCTTTGTTTGGCACGGTGGTGGTGGTCGTGAACGCCGTGGTCATGAACCGTCGTTCGTGAACGCCCAACCTCACATAAAAAATTCATGCATTTTATGCTCAAAACTAGTTTATTTTCTTTATAGCGGTCATAACCTTTGTCTTGCCAAACATACTTTCTATGATAATGACGTTTTTGATCAAATTCATCGGAGCAAATAAGCCGCCCCCAAACAAAGCCTTAGTGCTACCTCACCATTCTTCTATTATTATTGTAATTTACTTCATGCACTTGTTTTTTTTGTACCTAATATTATGATTAAGCGATATCCGGTGACTTTGAGGATTTACCAAAGATTATCGAACATGCTTTACGAGGGCGTGGTCTATGAGCTTTTCACTTTCTATTATTTTTCTTTGAGATGTTCTACTGCTGGTTATGTGTCTAGCTCAATGCGCCGGTTAAGTTGAATCATTCTCTCAATTTTAGCTCAAGTTTGAAATAAGTTTCTAACCTTTTAGTTTCCAAGTAATTATCGTTTGATTTTTTAACAATTTTAGATGATGTGGTGATTCTAAGGCGATAATGTCGTGCTAACTTGAATATTGATGATGATTATTGTAGGCGATTGTTATCCAAACTATAGTTTTGGCTATCCACTCTTTTTGTACGAGTTATTACGCGTCTTTTGGAAATACGTCTTGTGCGTGCATTTTTAGAAAAAATGTTCAACATGAAAGTTGTAGATCTCATCGAGATCTACAACTTTCGTGTTGAACACTTTTCCTAAAAATGCACGAACAGACGTATTGCCACCCTGATTGAAACATGTGCGTAACTATAGCGAATTTTTGGAAATACGCCATGTATAACCCGTAATTCGTCGAGATCAGAAATACAGAAGACCTCCCCCACCTGGGCGAGTACAGGAGACCTCCCCCACCTGGGCGAGTACAGGAGACCTCCCCCACCTGGGCGAGTACAGGAGACCTCCCCCACCTGGGCGAGTACAGGAGACCTCCCCCACCTGGGCGAGTACAGGAGACCTCCCCCACCTGGGCGAGTACAGGAGACCTCCCCCACCTGGGCGAGTACAGGAGACCTCCCCCACCTGGGCGAGTACAGGAGACCTCCCCCACCTGGGCGAGTACAGGAGACCTCCCCCACCTGGGCGAGTACAGGAGACCTCCCCCACCTGGGCGAGTACAGGAGACCTCCCCCACCTGGGCGAGTACAGGAGACCTCCCCCACCTGGGCGAGTATAGATTTTCACCCCGTCAAAAGGCGGCAACGGCTATCCGCAACCCATTTCAGAAGGCGGGAGCAGCTAATCGCAGTCCATTTGGATTTGCCTATAAATAGGACCCCAAGACACATGTAGAAGGCACCCCCCCCCCCCCCCCCCCCCCTATGGTGGACGAGTACCTTGCCTGCCTCTCTTGTGCCAAGCTCAGCATTGGCTTTAGGAGGGGAAGTTCCTATAGACTTCCGGGTATGTGGCGGGACCTCCTCGCTGCAGCACGCGGGTCTTGTTTATAGGCAGGTTGGAGTGGTTTTGTATGCTGTCTAGCTTCTTATCACCTTGTCTCGCGTGGGTCGATCACTAAACGAATAGCCTTTGGTCACCCCCAAGTCTCGAACAGTTGGACCGGTATCCGGGTTCCAACATTTTTGGTGCGGTGAGCGTGGACTGTGACCGGAGTAAGAAACTTTAGTGTGAGACCTCACGGTGAGCCTTGATGAGAAGGGAGCGAGGCGAGTACCTGGTCAGGCGAGTTCCAACTGAGGCGAGTACAAGTTCAGGCGATATCCGGCTAGGCGAATTCTGCTCGCAAACTTTCTACTCGCGAGATGCGAGGTGGCCAGGAAAGAGGTATTCTACCCGCAGATATTCTGCGCGCATGAGTCCTACTCGCAGATACTCTGCCAGCAAATGTCCTACTCGCGAGATGCGAGGTGGCCAGGAAAGAGGTATTCTACCCGCAGATATTCTGCGCGCATGAGTCATACTCGCAGATATTCTGCCAGCAAACGTCCTACTCGCGAGATGCGAGGTGGCCAGGAAAGAGGTATTCTACCCGCAGATATTCTGCGCGCATGAGTCCTACTCGCAGATACTCTGCCAGCAAACGTCCTACTCGCGAGATGCGAGGTGGCCAGGAAAGAGGTATTCTACCCGCAGATATTCTGCGCGCATGAGTCCTACTCACAGATATTCTGCCAGCAAGCGTCCTACTCGCGAGATGCGAGGTGGCCAGGAAAGAGGTGTTCTACTCGCAGATTTCTGCTCGCATGTGTTCAAATCGCAGATATTCTGCCCGCAAGTGTCCTACTCGCAAGATGCGAGGCGGCCAGGAGAGAGGTGTGAGGCGACCCAATGCAGGTGATCTCCTCAAGGGAAACTTAAGGCCAGGCGAGAAGAAATCAAGCTCGGTGAGGAGTGATTTCAGGCGAGTTGGAGCATAGAAAATAAAAAAGTTCCTGGGGCGCTGCCGCCGGACCCCGCAAGGGGCGCAGAACCCCCGACAACTTTGCGTAGATGGTCATAAGATCAAAGGGTCATGGTGTTCTATTAATTCCGCGAGTCCGTACTCGCGAGGTCATCACTTCAGCAACTATGGTGTTCTATTAATTCCGCGAGTCCGTACTCGCGAGGTCATCACTTCAGCAACTATGGTGTTCTCTTTGGTTCTAGCTCGAGAGCGGATACTCAGCGAGTTCATATTTTCATGGTATTCTCTTTCGTTCCGCAAGTTCCTACTCGCGAGGATGTATCCAACTACTCATCCCTACCAGATCCAGAAGAAACCTATATTCGGCGAATGCTTACTCACGTTGGGTGTTCTTATTTGGGATGATCTTATTCAACAACTCATACTTCCTGATGAAAACTCAAAGGACAATTATTCATAACTCACTTTGGCGAGGAAAAGACATCATGAATCAGGTCACGTAAAACTTATTCCTCTTCTTCTTATTCACTACATATAGCAATATTGATCTTTCTATTGCAAAACTCTTAAAAGTTAGATCGAGAATCCACTCGAAGTAGTATGATATATTCAAAAGCATTTTAGGATGTGTGATCTCACCTCTCCCCTTGAAACTTTTGGTCGAGCAATGAGATGACGTCTCGGGTTCAGTGCGCCATCCTAAGTCCAAGCCTCTGCATTGCCGGCCGAGATCAACTCCCCCTTTGCATGTTGGCCGATCTGCCCCTCGAGTACCGACTCTCTTTGCCCGTGCACTAGTTACTAAGGGAGAGAATGAAATTATATTCTCAGGTACTCTAAGTAAGTTGAAATCCTCGAGATGTGTTGTTGCCGTAGACCGGGTCACTCAACGAGCTCCTCTCTTGCATACCGGCTACTTGCCCCCTCGAGTGAGTTGAAGTCCTCGAGATGAGTTGTTGCCGTAGACAGGTCACTGCATGAGCTCCTCTCCTGCATACCGGCTACTTGCCCCCTCGGGTGAGTTGAAATCCTCGAGATGTGTTGTTGCCGTAGACCAGGTCACTGCACGAGCTCCTCTCCTGCATACCGGCTACTTGCCCCATCGAGTGAGTTGAAATCCTCGAGATGTGTTGTTGCCGTAGACCAAGTCACTGCACGAGCTCCTCTCCTGCATACCGGCTACTTGCCCCCTCGAGTGAGTTGAAGTCCTCGAGATGAGTTGTTGCCGTAGACCGGGTCACTGTACGAGCTCCTCTCCTGCATACCGGCTACTTGCCCCCTCGGGTGAGTTGAAATCCTCGAGATGTGTTGTTGCCGTAGACCAGGTCACTACACGAGCTCCTCTCCTGCATACCGGCTACTTGCCCCCTCGAGTGAGTTGAAATCCTCGAGATGTGTTGTTGCCGTAGACCAGGTCACTGCACGAGCTCCTCTCCTGCATACCGGCTACTTGCCCCCTCGAGTGAGTTGAAGTCCTCGAGATGAGTTATTGTCGTAGACCAGGTCACTGCATGAGCTCCTCTCCTGCATACCGGCTACTTGCCCCCTCGGGTGAGTTGAAGTCCTCGAGATGTGTTGTTGCCGTAGACCAGGTCACTGCACGAGCTCCTCTCCTGCATACCGGCTACTTGCCCCCTCGAGTGAGTTGAAATCCTCGAGATGTGTTGTTGCCGTAGACCAGGTCACTGCACGAGCTCCTCTCCTGCATACTGGCTACTTGCCCCCTCGAGTGAGTTGAAGTCCTCGAGATGTGTTGTTGTCGTAGACCAGGACGTAGCATTGGGATCCTCCCCTGCAGGCTGGCTACTTGCCCCCTCGAGTGAGTTCTATGTCCTGGAGAAGAGAGTTGCCACCTAGTCAACGCTAAAAGCCTAAAATGTTTGGCACCTCCACCCCCAGTTGAGCTCGCTTGTTTAGCGAATGGCCTGGAGGGTGTCGAATCTTCTCCACCTCCAGTTGAGCCTCGCTCCTGGATGGTGTTGACTCATCTCCACCCCCAGTTGAGCTCGCTCGTCTAGCGAATGGCCTGGAGGGTGTCGACTCTTCTCCACCCCCAGTTGAGCTCGCTCGCCTAGCGAATGGCCTGGAGGGTGTCGAATCTTCTCCACCTCCAGTTGAGCCTCGCTCCTGGAGGGTGTAGACTCTTCTCCACCTCCAGTTGAGCCTCGCTCCTGGAGGGTGTAGACTCTTCTCCACCTCCAGTTGAGGCTCGCTACTGGAAGGTGTCGTCTCTTCTCCACCTCCAGTTGAGCTCGCTTGTTTAGCGAATGGCCTGGAGGGTGTCGACTCTTCTCCACCTCCAGTTGAGCTCGCTTATTTAGCGAATGGCCTAGAGGGTGTCGACTCTTCTCCACCTCCAGTTGAGCTCGCTTGTTTAGCGAATGGCCTGGAGGGTGTCGATTCTTCTCCACCTCCAGTTGAGCCTCGCTCCTGGAGGGTGTCGTCTCTTCTCCACCTCCAGTTGAGCCTCGCTCCTGGAGGGTGTAGACTCTTCTCCACCTCCAGTTGAGCCTCGCTCCTGGAGGGTGTAGACTCTTCTCCACATCCAGTTGAGCCTCGCTACTGGAAGGTGTCGTCTCTTCTCCACCTCCAGTTGAGCTCGCTTGTTTAGCGAATGGCCTGGAGGGTGTCGACTCTTCTCCACCTCCAGTTGTGCTCGCTTGTTTAGCGAATGGCCTGGAGGGTGTCGACTCTTCTCCACCTCCAGTTGAGCTCGCTTGTTTAGCGAATGACCTGGAGGGTGTCGAATCTTCTCCACCTCCAGTTGAGCCTCGCTCCTGGAGGGTGTCGTCTCTTCTCCACCTCCAGTTGAGCCTCGCTCCTGGAGGGTGTAGACTCTACTCCACCTCCAGTTGAGCCTCGCTCCTGGAGGGTGTAGACTCTTCTCCACCTCAAGTTGAGCTCGCTTGTTTAGCGAATGGCCTGGAGGGTGTCGAATCTTCTCCACCTCCAGTTGAGCCTCGCTCCTGGAGGGTGTCGTCTCTTCTCCACCCCCAGTTTAGCTCGCTCGCCTAGCGAATGGTCTGGAGGGTGTCGAATCTTCTCCACCTCCAGTTGAGCTCGCTTGTTTAGCGAATGGCCTGGAGGGTGTCGAATCTTCTCCACCTCCAGTTGAGCCTCGCTCCTGGATGGTGTTGACTCATCTCCACCCCCAGTTGAGCTCGTTCGTCTAGCGAATGGCCTGGAGGGTGTCGACTCTTCTCCACCCCCAGTTGAGCTCGCTCGCCTAGCGAATGGCCTGGAGGGTGTCGAATCTTCTCCACCCCCAGTTGAGCTCGCTCGCCTAGCGAATGGCCTGGAGGGTGCCGTCTCTTCTCCACCTCCAGTTGAGCCTCGCTCCTGGAGGGTGTAGACTCTTCTCCACCTCCAGTTGAGCCTCGCTCCTGGAGGGTGTAGACTCTTCTCCACCTCCAGTTGAGCCTCGCTACTGGAAGGTGTCGTCTCTTCTCCACCTCCAGTTGAGCTCGCTTGTTTAGCGAATGGCCTGGAGGGTGTCGACTCTTCTCCACCTCCAGTTGAGCTCGCTTGTTTAGCGAATGGCCTGGAGGGTGTCGACTCTTCTCCACCTCCAGTTGAGCTCGCTTGTTTAGCGAATGGCCTGGAGGGTGTCGAATCTTCTCCACCTCCAGTTGAGCCTCGCTCCTAGAGGGTGTCGTCTCTTCTCCACCTCCAGTTGAACCTCGCTCCTGGAGGGTGTAGACTCTTCTCCACCTCCAGTTGAGCCTCGCTCCTGGAGGGTGTAGACTCTTCTCCACCTCCAGTTGAGCCTCGCTACTGGAAGGTGTCGTCTCTTCTCCACCTCCAGTTGAGCTCGCTTGTTTAGCGAATGGCCTGGAGGGTGTCGACTCTTCTCCACCTCCAATTGAGCTCGCTTGTTTAGCGAATGGCCTGGAGGGTGTCGACTCTTCTCCACCTCCAGTTGAGCTCGCTTGTTTAGCGAATGGCCTGGAGGGTGTCGAATCTTCTCCACCTCCAGTTGAGCCTCGCTCCTGGAGGGTGTCGTCTCTTCTCCACCTCCAGTTGAGCCTCGCTCCTGGAGGGTGTAGACTCTTCTCCACCTCCAGTTGAGCCTCGCTCCTGGAGGGTGTAGACTCTTCTCCACCTCCAGTTGAGCTCGCTTGTTTAGCGAAGGGCCTGGAGGGTGTCGAATCTTCTCCACCTCCAGTTGAGCCTCGCTCCTGGAGGGCGTCGTCTCTTCTCCACCCCCAGTTGAGCTCGCTCGCCTAGCGAATGGCCTGGAGGGTGTCGAATCTTCTCCACCTCCAGTTGAGCCTCGCTCCTGGAGGGTGTCGTCTCATCTCCACCCCCAGTTGAGCTCGCTCGTCTAGCGAATGGCCTGGAGGGTGTCGACTTTTCTCCACCACCAGTTGAGCTCGCTCGCCTAGCGAATGGCCTGGAGGGTGTCGAATCTTCTCCACCTCCAGTTGAGCCTCGCTCCTGGAGGGTGTCGTCTCTTCTCCACCTCCAGTTGAGCCTCGCTCCTGGAGGGTGTCGATTGTTCTCCACCTCCAGTTGAGCTCGCTTGTTTAGCGAATGGCCTGGAGGGTGTTTAATCTTCTCCACCTCCAGTTGAGTTCGCTCGTCTAGCGAATGGCCTGGAGGGTGTCGACTCTTCTCCACCTCCAGTTGAGCTCGCTTGTTTAGCGAATGGCCTGGAGGGTGTCGACTCTTCTCCACCTCTAGTTGAGCTCGCTTGTTTAGCGAATGGCCTGGAGGGTGTCGAATCTTCTCCACCTCCAGTTGAGCTCGCTCGTCTAGCGAATGGCCTGGAGGGTGTCGACTCTTCTCCACCTCCATTTGAGCTCGCTTGTTTAGCGAATGGCCTGGAGGGTGTCGAATCTTCTCCACCTCCAGTTGAGCCTCGCTCCTGGATGGTATTGACTCATCTCCACCCCCAGTTGAGCTCGCTCGTCTAGCGAATGGCCTGGAGGGTGTCGACTCTTCTCCACCCCCAGTTGAGCTCGTTCGCCTAGCGAATGGCCTGGAGGGTGTCGAATCTTCTCCACCTCCAGTTGAGCCTCGCTCCTGGAGGGTGTCGTCTCTTCTCCACCTCCAGTTGAGCCTCGCTCCTGGAGGGTGTCGACTCTTCTCCACCTCCAGTTGAGCTCGCTTGTTTAGCGAATGGCCTGGAGGGTGTCGACTCTTCTCCACCTCCAGTTGAGCTCGCTTGTTTAGCGAATGGCCTGGAGGGTGTCGACTCTTCTCCACCTCCAGTTGAGCTCGCTTGTTTAGCGAATGGCCTGGAGGGTGTCGAATCTTCTCCACCTCCAGTTGAGCTCGCTCGTCTAGCGAATGGCCTGGAGGGTGTCGACTCTTCTCCACCTCCATTTAAGCTCGCTTGTTTAGCGAATGACCTGGAGGGTGTCGAATCTTCTCCACCTCCAGTTGAGCCTCGCTCCTGGATGGTGTTGACTCATCTCCACTCCCAGTTGAGCTCGCTCGTCTAGCGAGTGGCCTGGAGGGTGTCGACTCTTCTCCACCCCCAGTTGAGCTCGCTCGCCTAGCGAATGGCCTGGAGGGTGTCGTCTCTTCTCCACCTCCAGTTGAGCCTCGCTCCTAGAGGGTGTCGACTCTTCTCCACCTCCAGTTGAGATCGCTTGTTTAGCGAATGGCCTGGAGGGTGTTTAATCTTCTCCACCTCCAGTTGAGCTCACTCGTCTAGCGAATGGCCTGGAGGGTGTCGACTCTTCTCCACCTCCAGTTGAGCTCGCTTGTTTAGCGAATGGCCTGGAGGGTGTCGAATCTTCTCCACCTCCAGTTGAGCCTCGCTCCTGGAGGGTGTCGTCTCTTCTCCACCTCCAGTTGAGCCTCGCTCCTGGAGGGTGTAGACTCTTCTCCACCTCCAGTTGAACCTCGCTCCTGGAGGGTGTAGACTCTTCTCCACCTCCAGTTGAGCTCGCTTGTTTAGCGAATGGCCTGGAGGGTGTCGAATCTTCTCCACCTCCAGTTGAGCTCGCTTGTTTAGCGAATGGCCTGGAGGGTGTGTAATCTTCTCCACCTCCAGTTGAGCTCGCTGGTCTAGCGAATGGCCTGGAGGGTGTCTAATCTTCTCCACCTCCAGTTGAGCTCGCTCGTCTAGCGAATGGCCTGGAGGGTGTCGACTATTCTCCACCTCCAGTTGAGCTCGCTTGTTTAGCGAATGGCCTGGAGGGTGTCGAATCTTCTCCACCTCCAGTTGAGCTCGCTTGTTTAGTGAATGGTCTGGAGGGTGTTTAATCTTCTCCACCTCCAGTTGAGCTCGCTCGTCTAGCGAATGGCCTGGAGGGTGTCGACTCTTCTCCACCTCCAGTTGAGCTCGCTTGTTTAGAGAATGGCCTGGAGGGTGTCGAATCTTCTCCACCTCCAGTTGAGCTCGCTTGTTTAGCGAATGGCCTGGAGGGTGTTGAATCTTCTCCACCTCCAGTCGAGCCTCGCTTCTGCACGGTATCGACTCTTCTCCATCTATTTTAGTTGAACTTGCTCAGCTAGCGGAGGGCTTGAGAGGGATACTGAGTGACATGTCATCCACTGCCCATCTCTCCGAACCACGGGTCCTACATTGTTTTTCCGAGCTCGTATCGAGCTCGAAAAAAGCGGGGATTGTGTATAATCCGTAATTCGTCGAGATCAGAAATACAGAAGACCTCCCCCACCTGGGCGAGTACAGGAGACCTCCCCCACCTGGGCGAGTACAGAATACCTCCCCCACCTGGGCGAGTACAGGAGACCTCCCCCACCTGGGCGAGTACAGGAGACCTCCCCCACCTGGGCGAGTACAGGAGACCTCCCCCACCTGGGCGAGTACAGGAGACCTCCCCCACCTGGGCGAGTATAGATTTTCACCCCGTCAAAAGGCGGCAACGACTATCCGCAACCCATTTCAGAAGGCGGGAGCAGCTAATCGCAGTCCATTTGGATTTGCCTATAAATAGGACCCCAAGGCACAAGTAGAAGGCACCCCCCCCTATGGTGGACGAGTATCTTGCCTGCCTCTCTTGTGCCAAGCTCAGCATTGGCTTTAGGAGGGGAAGTTCCTATAGACTTCCGGGTATGTGGCGGGACCTACTCGCTGCAGCACGCGGGTCTTGTTTATAGGCAGGTTGGAGTGGTTTTGTATGCTGTCTAGCTTCTTATCAACTTGTCTCGCGTAGGTCGATCACTAAACGAATAGCCTTTGGTCACCCCCAAGTCTCGAACAGTTGGACCGGTATCCGGGTTCCAACACGCCATGTACATGCATTTTTAGGAAAAGTGTTCAACACGAAAGTTGTAGATCTCGTGTTGAACACTTTTCCTAAAAATGCTTGGACAAGACGTATTTCCAAAAGGCGCTTAATAACTCATAAAAAAAGAGTGCGGATAGCCAAAATTATAATGCGGATAACAATCACTAGATTTTATTATAAAAAGGTTAATTATTATTATTATTATTATTATTTTGTCAGATTGGAATCATTAATCTGACATTGGGTCTGATAAATAATAATACCCCCCAAAACTATACATATTAGCTTAGCATAGGAAAATATTATAGGAATATTTTTGTGCATGCATGTTATGTTATGAAATATTAACATACAAAGAAAATTTTTGTAAATTCAAATGATAGCCGGTGCAATTTATCTGAGAAAAAAAATAAGTAATTATAGAACAGCAGGGTCAACCAGTTGACTTTCTTTTGGAATGGCTTTAGATAATTAATAAAATATAGTGCCCACCCTTTGAAAATTGGTGGAGGCTTGGAGCTCATTTTTTCTTGAATTTTACTGCCATTTAATATAATTAAAAATGGAATTGAGCTGACAATAAATAAAGATAAATTAAACACAATATCTTTTTAATATTATTTGAATCATTGCAAAAAACGAAATTTACAATGGTGGTATAGATAACAAAGAAAATATTTTACTATAAGGTTTGGAAATTACCCCCATTTTATATCATTTCTTTTATAAAATTTTAAAATAAACTTAATTTGTGTATTTTTGTTATTTTTAAAAATACCTGTCAGCCTCTTAATTTATTTTAAAATGTATATTTGAGGAAAATTAAATGTACTGTCGCACCGGGACATGCGATTCTGAATCCCATAAAAGGGTCAGTTCATTTGAATAGAATTGGGGGGTAGGAATTGAAATTGACTCAATTTTAATTTCCACAAGAATTGAAATTTAGCCAATTCTATTTCTATGGTTCGGCTACAAATTTTGACTTTGTTGGCTCGGAATTGAAATTGCCAATTCTTCACACAAACCAATTGAAATTGGAATTAAGTTTCAGTTTGGCTGATCTCTGAAAAAATTTCATAACCAGATTGAGGAACTATACCTCTGTCTATCTCCAGAAACTATACCTCTGTCTATTCAAAATCAGATTGAGGCACTATAGTATTGCAAGCAGACAGAGCAAGAAAGAAGTTACTAGCACGTCCTATTTCCCAGCAATCTCCAACAGCTCTTAATCAGTTTTCAACAGCTTCATAAAAATATAGAGAGAAACGAGGATCATGATCTGAAACACGATCACTGATATGAGGAACCTAATGAACAACGCACAGGAACTGAGTGATCTACGAAATTGAGGGGTAGCGGAAAAGAGCAAGTTGCGCGATCTACTCCGGGCGACGATTGCCGACGAAACGATCTACTCGAGATGAACGTAAGGCGGCGTCGGGATCTCCTCGGGACGACAAAGGGATGTTCTCGAGAGAGCGACGAGAGTGAACGGAATCTCGAAGTCCGACCTAAAGAGAACGACGGGAGCTCGAAGACAATTAAAAAATATATGTATAATGCTTATTAATATTCCTAGAATTTTTAATGGTTATCTTATTCATAACAACTTTTCGGTAAACAACAAAAAATCAGCCACGTCAGCAGGGCTACATTTTGCTGAGGTTTGAAACATTCTATGCTGGGTCTTTCCATTGTCAAAGCATCACACCAGTCATCTGGGCTCCTCCCACCTCCCTGTAATTTTAACTAGGGTTTGGGTTTTTGAAGTCGCGAAAGTTCCACTTCTTCACATGAAGAAGTAGCAATACTCCATAAAGAGGAGATCCCTTCTCTCCCGCCGGCGTCGGCGGCGTCGGCTGCTGCTGCTGAAGGACCGGCATGGATGTCAGCGGGAACTCGCTGGCGTCGGGTCCGGACGGAACGAAGCGCAAGGTATGCTACTTCTACGACCCCGAGGTCGGGAACTACTACTATGGCCAAGGACACCCGATGAAGCCGCATCGGATTCGCATGACCCACGCGCTGCTCGCACACTACGGGTTATTGCAGCACATGCAGGTCTACAAGCCGAATCCGGCCCGTGAGCGTGATCTGTGCCGCTTCCACGCCGACGATTACGTCTCCTTTCTTCGCACCATCACACCGGAGACGCAGCAGGACCAAACACGCGCGCTCAAGCGCTTCAATGTTGGCGAAGACTGTCCTGTCTTCGATGGCCTCTACAATTTCTGCCAGACTTATGCGGGTGGCTCTGTGGGAGGTGCCGTGAAGCTCAACCATGGGCACGACATTGCTGTCAACTGGGCGGGTGGTCTGCACCATGCCAAGAAGTGTGAGGCGTCCGGGTTTTGCTATGTGAACGATATTGTACTGGCCATTCTGGAGCTCCTGAAGAAACACGAGGTGAAGCGCAATTTTGTTTTACTTGTGCGGTGCTTTTAGCTTTTACAATTATAGGCAGATATATTGTTATGAAAATAGGAATGTTTTAGGTGAATGCGTGGTAAAATTATGTAGGATAGATAGACGTGTGATTATAACAACTGAAAAAGGGTAGCGCTATTGAAGATAATATAGTGGAAAGTAGAAATTTGGTGGTTCATGCAACATAAGATAGTAGAATATGCATCACTAAGAAGGTGAAAAAAATGTTAGTGTGCAGATATTGGAGGCAGCAAAGTTAACATGAGTAGATGTGCAAAGTTATTTAAGAAAACAAATTTAGAATAATATGGAGAATTTGGATTCTTAAATATCAACTTGGTTGTTGGAATACAGATAAGGATGTTACTGGCGATGAAAGTAGAGTGAATTTAGATGGATTTAGGAAGGGGGTTGTTATAGCTTTTGTTAAAGGGGAGGAACAAGACCGAGGTGAACGAACAAACACATATAATGACCCTTGAGAATTGATACAAGATACTGGGAAAATGCACTTCTATTGATCAATATTGCAAAAGAATGTGTTACCCCTTCATACATAAGATATCAAATAATAGAATCAATTAAAAGAACACAACAACAACAACAGAACCCATATAGTCCCCAATCATTGGGGGTATGGGAGGGGGAAGATTGGAAACAGACCTAACCTTTGGCACTATGCACAAAGTGGCTTCTCTCAGAGGAGAAAGACCTAACCTTTGACAATAAATGCACAAAGTGTCTGCTCACAAAGTACCACTGAAATAGTGGCCCCATATACCGTCGCGTTTGCTGCGGAATCATCCCCTCAAATCAAAGCCAAAGACATCAGAGAGGGCAGACCCAAGAATTCATTTTGATTTATGTGCACATAACCATGCTTCCTTCATTCAACATCCAGAGCATTGGTGAAGCACATTAATTGTTATCTTGATAGAACATAACAAATTTTTTGTATGGTGTTTGGATCTAAATAGAAGTTGTTGTCCAACTAGAGGGTTGTTATGTGAATTGTTATCTTGATATTTTGTGAGGAGTTACACCCTTCATTGAACCATTCTGATATTAACAAAAAGACACATGCTTTTGAGCTTTTTGAGTAGTCATATGTATGAATATGCCTCAATGGAGTAGCAACACGACTTCCAAGTTACTGCATTTTATTAATGAGCGTTAGAGTCATGTGTTGTTGAATGTGACTCATTTTACTCCGAGCTGCCCTTAAAATTGATGGTGTTGACCATGCATGTGGTTGATTCACTATATTCAAGGAAGTTGTAGTTGACACTTTACTCCGATTATGAATTACAATGAGTATCCGGTTGATGTGTGAGGCTTTTATAATTCTCAATTTTTGTCGTCGAGGGCTGGACGACATCATGCGCAACCCCATCCATCTAATCGACCTCCCTCCGTCGATCATGTGCAACCCTGTCCATCTCTTTGACCTCTTGCAAGCCTCGTCAACGCACTGTGCAATCATGTCGGCGACCCACCCTACCTGCTTCTTCTTCCTTCACTCCAGTCGCAGTAACTGACATGCTTCATCGTCGTTCTCTCCCATCGAGCCGCCAAGCTTCTATATCGAGCCACCTTCTATCTCCTTCGAGCCCCACACCAACAGTCTACCTCCCTCGAGCAGCATGCCTATGTTATAGGGTTTCATTCCAAAGGTAGCGGCTCCCCATCACTTATTAATTACTTAATTAATTATTAATTCAAGTAATTATTTTGACATGAAATGCCGCAGAACAAATTGCTCTTCACTCGATGTTATTGGAGATGTCGACGCCATATCAATTCTCTCTTTCGCGCCTCTCCTCCAGCATTGATAGATTCGTAATGTCTCGACACTTCGTGGAGCCGATCCCACTAGAGCAATCGTCTCTCCAACCACCACTCAAAGAAGCTCCGCCAATTTCCACAGTTCTCGTCGGCGTCGGCGCCCCACCATCGCCTCCGATTATTCCCATACCGCAGTTCACGCAATAGTCACCATCACCAATAGTCCCTGTCGATGCCATCCAGTGCCCTCCACTCTAGCCACCAAGCTTGTAGATGTCGGCCGACATGTCCGACATGTCGGCCGACATGTCATTTTTGAGAGGAAATCGCAACGTTAGCGACACAAATGGAAAAAATGGCGTTTTCTATTATGGCGGCCGACATGTCGGACATGTCGGCGGGTTATGGCGGGTTATGGCGGGTTATGGCGGCCATTAGAAATTAATAAGTTATTTTATTAAATTTTATAATTAAATCCGTTTTTATTATATACTTATATAGTTATACTACATTTGCCCCTCACGACGACTCCTCATCTCCCTCGCGTCCTCACGACGCTCTGGGCTCTTGTCTTCTTCACTTGCCCTAATCTCTGCCTCTGACTCTCGTCTTATTCGCAGCTCTCTTTTGGTTACACTTCGACATTTTGAAAGTATGCAACATTTTTTATTTATTACAAACTGATTAAACATTTGTTAGTAGTTTCATTTTCTAATATGAATTTTAGTGTATACTTCATTAAATAAAATAATTACCATCTAATTAAAAAATATTATGATATATAATATATATATAATATTACAATCCGACATTTTGAAATGTCCCCGATATATCCCCGCAATCCGACATCCGACATAAAAAACCCAAACCGACATGAGCCCGACATCCGACATCTGCAAGCTTGCTAGCCACCTATGTCGCCGGCCCCTCTTGAGCCATTCCTTCCGCCGATCACCCCCCTAGTCGCCGCCGCTTTCGATCACTGCAACTCACATTCAACAAGGGCCTCTATCGCCCTCAACTATCCGCAACCATCAGACACACTCGCCCTAACTCCAAATATTATGTACGACCGTCTCTCCTCAGCAAGCGCCCCTACCACGTCAAATCCTTGTAGTCTTTTGTGATATCTGTGAGCGTTATGACCTTTTGCGACTTGATGCAGCCTCCGCTATAGCGACACCATGAGTTGTTCTGATGGGAAATTAAAGAGTCAGATGATCAAATTGTCCGAGCCTTGTTCGTGCTTGAGAACAAGCTCTATTTGAAGGATGAGTGGAATGTCCACTGTCCGTTGTTGGTTATATTACGCATATTTTATTACAAGTCTTTATGCAGTTCTAGTTATATAAATCGTGTCATATCAAATCAAGTCGAGTCATAGAGTCTTAATGTTTTAGTGTTGTGCACATCTCTTTCATATTGGGTTTATTTACGCCCGTACCGTTGTAATCTATAAATAGATTCCTTGGGTCATGAGAAGGGGAGGAATGAAATTATGTGTTATGGTCACGATCGCACCCGTTATCCGTCACTAGTTTATATTTTTATTCATGTCACATCAGTTACAGACTTATAGTTCATCCTTTTATGTAAGTCCAAGTGTGTCACTTATTGATAGAAGTAACCTGCGGCCAACGGGGAAAAAGTTAATATTTTGAGTCTTAGATATAAGAATCACTCTAACCTATTGATTTTGTTACTCCATATGCAAACTCATTTATGTACAGAGAACATTTGATCTAATTTCCTGATTTCTTCTGTTATATGATTTTATTATATTTGTGAAGGGGTGTTGGATTTTTTGTTGAATGCAACTGAATTTTATCGTGAGAGGGAATGAGTGCCTTTTAGCTGAAGAATAAAGAAATCAAGCCAGAGAAGCGATCTTTTGCGGCCATTTACTCGAGAAGAAGAGTGAGGACGAAGTAGTGCGTGAGTTGTGGTGGACCTTTGGAGGAGGAAGAATCGTGCGAACACCAGGGAACAATGGGTAGACATGGAACTAAGGGCTTCGGGTTGGGATCTGCGAGCGGGGAACGACGGACAAGAGGAAGAGATAGTGCGAGAGTTGGGAGCATCGGGCATACGACGGATACAGGGCTCTCAATTTAAGGATTGATAGATGGGGGAAAGACGGGAAAGAGGAAGAAGTATTTAGGGGAGTTAGGGTTCTAAGGAGGAGGAATCACGTAGTTTGCTAATATAAGAAATATCGGAGTCAAAATATAGGCCTATTTCTTTAAAACCGGGTTTATTATGGGTTGCTAATAACGAGTTATGGTTTGCCTATAATAACATCCTTCTCTTTTTTATTTTTCAAATACCATTCTCTGCTTTGTGCTGTCACAACAATTTCATTTGACATGTGGGATAAAGATTTGCCGCATCTTTAATTTGGAATATGAGTCATTGACATGCTAAAGTAGCAAATTTTTTTAACTTTTTGCACCATGTTGTTGTGCTGTTGCTGCTGTACTCTTGCTGTTGTACTATTGGAAAATTAAAAATATTCGGGCCAATTTTGAAAAGGTGTCATATATTATATATTTAGTCATTATGTGTGCCCACCCAATGACATTTGAACATGGCTCTGACCCTGATATGCAGTCATATAGTTTTATAATATAATAACTATTAATTATATAGTAGATAATAGAATTAATATCACGTAATACCATATTTTAATACCATATTGTAATTATCAATGTATAATAATTATATATATTTTTATGTTTCATACTTCATCAAATCAAACTGATTAAAAACATATTAATATATTTTTATTATACATCATCAAATCAAATTTCTTAAAAAAACATTATTAAACAATAAATAAATTTATTAATTTATATAATACTAGCAATCTTGCAAAAATGAAAGGTAAGGTTTGCCTACATTTCACCCTTGTGGTGGGACCCTTACCCGGACCCTCGCTCCGCGGGGATGCCTTGTGCACCGGGTTGCCCTTTTTTTATATAATACTAGCAATTTGGCACAGGGTTCCCCAGTGCCCCGTGCGATAGTACATCTGCCGCTCGCAGACCCCCATGCACATTGTGTCGACGTCCGTACCTCCAGCTGTCGGTCGACGCCATATAAATCGTACACGTGGGATTGCGAGCACCGGATGTACTGTCGCGTGGGTCACGTGGGAACCCATGCCGGACTGCTTGTATAGTAATATGAGGCAAACCATTCTTATTTTGTTACGTATGTTTTATTCAACAATTAATCATTCAGATAAAACGGTCAGATTTTACTGGAACATACAATATATGTTTTATGATTCTTACACAGTGATGAGTTTGTTTTAACTGTTGGTCTTCGTTTGCTTGGAAGGTTTTTAGAGAGGGCGGAATTGGTTTTGTTCCAAAACCAAAACTCATGTGAATCGGAATTGAGAGCCAATTCTAATTCTTCTATCGGTTGCTGTCGGTTTTGAACATGAAATGGTCAAAGAAGATGAAGAAGAGGAAACCGTCGAAGAAGAAGAAGAAGCCGTCGAAGAAGAAGAAGAAGAAACCATCGAAGAAGAAGAAGAAGAGGAAGACGCCGCCGAAGAAGAAGAAAAATAAGAAGAAAAAGTCTAAGAGGAAAAAGAGAAGAGCCGTTGAAGAGGAAGAAGAAGAAGCCGTCTAAGAGGAAGAAGAGGAAGAGCCGTCGAAGAGGAAGATGAAGAAGAAGCCGTCGAAGAACAAGCCAAATAAGAAGACGACGTTGAAGTAGAAGAACCAGGAAGAATGAAAACCGACCCAAAACCGACGGTTATGCTAGAATGCCAATTCCGATCTATTAGGAGCGCATACGAACTCATGAATTGGAATTGATCTCCCAATTCCAATTCAATCATCCCCAAACCTACCAAACTAATGGAGTCTTGCAGAATTTGTTAGTACTGTTGGTGAATCTGACCGCTTGTGATATCTAGTAGTAGATATCTATAGTTTAGTCAGTATACAGCCAATGGTTTTTTCTGTTCAAACCCTCATTGTGTGAGATGTTGCCTGCATCTTTAACCACTTCATACATCTTAAGATTTGATCTTTCTACACATTTGTTTTGAAACTTTGTTCTTCAGCTCATGTATTTGATTCAATCAATGTCTTATTACAATCATCTTCTGTTAATGCGATTGTTTACATATTCAGGAATCGGATGCTTTTACTTTAGCATGTTAGTTCATCAAGTTTTTTCTTCACTATACTGCAGCGTGTTCTGTATGTCGACATTGATATTCATCATGGAGATGGTGTAGAGGAGGCCTTCTATACAACTGACAGAGTAATGACAGTTTCATTTCATAAATTTGGGGACTATTTCCCTGGAACTGGCGATGTACGGGACATTGGATATGGGAAAGGGAAGTATTATTCTCTTAATGTTCCTCTTGATGATGGAATCGATGATGAGAGCTATCATTCTCTATTCAAACCTATAATGGGAAAAGTGATGGAAGTGTTCAGACCTGGTGCTGTAGTACTTCAATGTGGTGCAGACTCCTTGTCTGGAGATAGACTTGGCTGCTTTAATCTTTCCATTAAAGGTCATGCTGAATGTGTGAAATACATGAGATCTTTTAATGTGCCTCTTTTGTTACTCGGTGGTGGTGGATACACAATTAGGAATGTTGCTCGCTGCTGGTGCTACGAGGTATTACTAAATAATTTATTCCCTTGAAGTCGCCTTGCAATTTTGTGGCAGCAATATTTTTTTCTCATGCAATTCACTCATTTTTTTGGAGAAAAAATCATGGTACTAATCAGAGGTTTCAGGCGTTTTATGATATTTTTTGCATCCTGTCTTCTGAGAAGATGTTTAGTCATATAGTTTTTCTACCGTGCCATTCGTATTAGTTTATTGGTTTCCATGAAAATCGTAATATTAGTTTTCTTATGTTGGTGGTTTTGAGTTTATAGATTTTCTGACATTTAAAAGTAGGTTGTGGTTCAGTATCATTTTAAAGTCAATGTTACCAAGATAAGTAGATTACAGTGTTACCTGCACGTTGATTTATATAAATGTTGGTTTAGTGAATTTTTTTTCAAGTTTTTGTTAACCATCAGGGTAGTTGCATCCACTTAGGGGGAGTTGGCCTATGTGAAGGTACTAAGTTCCTTGATTCAAGCTAAAGCTCCAATACATAATGAGCATTTTGGCGAACAAACAACTGATACTATGAATGATGCAATGCGTACAAAGACAAATCCGACAAAAGATTACAAATAATAAAGAGATTAGTAAACCAGCACATGAAAATCATAATCGATAGCTAAACTTTAAAGACTACCTGCAATGAAAATTTGTACGTAGCGAAAGCGCTTAAATTTAAAGCATCGCTATCTAGGTCTGCAAATCACAAAAAATCAAGAGAGATTAACTGCGAAAAAGTACCACTAATAGAGATGATTAATCCGTAGGCATGACAAGAAATAAGATGCACCAATTATAAAGACTCACATGCGCATAAGGGAACTCAGAGAAAATAGCGACGGAGTGTCGAAGATCCGGTGGTGGTCGGCGATGAAGGAATACAACGATGGCGTGCATGGACAACTGATGACAACCCGAAAAGTGGTGGAGGGGCTATTTATTGGTGGCGAGAAGTCCAGATGACGACTAATTGGATTAACATGGGTTTTGGATGTAGGTGGCTAGGTTGCGGTCTATGGGGAGGTTTGGGAGGAGTGTGCAGGATGAATGTTTACTTTTTGCCCATTCGAGGGTCAAATATGGTTATGGGGGTCCAGTGGTTACGAGAGCTGGGGAAGGTAACACTGGATTGGGACCGCATGACCATGGAATTTGCTCAGGGAGGAAGAGAATACTACCTGAACGGGATCATAACCTCTCCGATGAAGGAGATCTCTCTTCAGTGCTTAGAGAGACTGTGGGAACAAGAGGACAACATGGCTGTGATTATGGAGCTCGTGCCTCAGGCTACACCCCCGCAAGAATTCCCAGAGCAGATGAGACCTCTACTCCTTTAGTATCCAGAGGTATTCCAGGAACCCCGATCGTTACCCCCTCGACGTTTCCGAGATCACCAGATCAGCCTGAAGGAAGGGACTAAGCCGACCAACATCCGACCCTACCGTTATCTGTATATACAGAAAGCCGAGATAAAACGAAGCGTGAAGGAGATGTTAGCTGCAGGGATCATTCGACCCAGCACCGGCTCGTTTTCTTCACTCATCATCCTGGTGAAGAAAAAGGACGGCTCGTGGAGGTTTTGTGTTGACTACCGCGCTCTGAACAACTCTACCATCAAAGACAAGTTCCCTATTCCCATGATCGAGGAACTCCTGGACAAACTACATGGAGCACGCCTGTTCACTAAGCTGGATTTTCATTCAGGGTACCACCAAATCAGGATGAAGGACGAGGATATCTTCAAAACCGCCTTCCGGACACTTGATGGTCACTACGAGTTCGTCGTGATGCCGTTCAGACTCTCCAACGCGCCCTCTACATTTCAGGCAATGATGAACGAGATTTTCCGGCCCCTCCTCCGCAGGTCTGTATTAATATTTTTTGATGACATTCTTATCTACAGTGCCAACTGGGAAGCACATCCAACATGTGGAACAAGTGCTCGTGATAGTCCAACAACACCACCTCTATGCCAAGTGCTCCAAATGCTCTTTTGGTCAGGAAGAGGTGGAATATCTGGGTCACATTGTATCTGCACAAGGAGTCAAGGCCAACCCCAAGAAGGTTGAGAGCATGCAAACGTGGCCTAGGCCGCGCACTGACCATGCTCTCCGAGGTTTCCTCAGGTTGACAGGCTACTACAGGCGGTTCGTGAATGATTATTGGAAGATAGCTCGACCGTTGATCCAACTGTTACATAAAGATGCCTTCTGCTGGCAGGAGGAAGTGGAAGCTGCATTCCAAGCTCTCAAGACGACCATGATGACAACACCAGTGCTGGCCCTCCCTGATTACACCGGGGAATTCATTCTGGAGCCGATGCTTCTGGCGTAGGGATCAGGGCCATTCTCATGCAAGAAGGTCGACCGATAGCTTTTTTCAGCAAGGCGTTGGCACCACGGACACTGAGCTTGTCTACCTACGAGAAGGAAATGCTAGCCATCATACATGCCGTGACTTTGTGGCGACCTTACCTTTTGGGAAGACACTTTAAGGTCCGGACTGATCACCAGAGTTTGAAATATTTTTTGGAGCAACGGGTGGCATCTCATATACAATAGAAATGGGTGATGAGGTTGTTGGGCTACGACCAAGAGATAGTCTATAAGCAAGGGAAGGAGAACATTGTGGCAGACGCACTATCCCGCCTACCAGAGGGGACACTCCAACACATCTCAGGTCCGCTGATCGACGCACTGGATGACATACAGACGGAGGTTCTACAGGACCCTGAGCTTGGTCCTATCGTAGAGTCACTTTGACAAGGACAGGACGCCCCCCCCGGATTTCGGCTGCAAAATGGGTACTTATACTTTCACAATCGGGTGGTCATACCCTCATCGTCGCCATGGAAGGACACTATGTTACAAGAGTTCCACTCTTTACCAGTGAGGGGACATGCAGGAGTTCTACGTACCCTACAACGAGTTAGAGCTAATGTTTTCTGGAAGGGCCAACGAAGGGATGTCCAGCGGTTTGTGCAACAATGTGAGATTTGTCAACGGCAGAAATACGAAACCACATCCCCGGCGGGCCTACTCACTCCCCTGGAGATACCGTGACAGATTTGGGCCACTGTCTCTTTGGACTTCATCGACGGGCCGCCGAAGTCCCAATGGAAGACAGTCATCTTGGTAGTGGTGGATAAATTATCCAATTATGGTCACTTCCTGGCCCTGAACCATCCCTACACAGGTGAATCAATAACGAACTTGTTCGTGCGGAAGATAGTCAAACTTCACGAATCCCACAAGCCATCATCTCAGATCGGGATTCATTCTTTGTGAGTAACTTTTGGAAGTAACTCTTCAAGCAGTAGGGCACTCGCCTATATATGAGTACCGCCAACCATCCACAAACAGACGGACAAACAAAGGCACTCAATCAGGGAGTTGAGACATACTTACGGTGCTTCGTGATGGACGAGCCCTGCACATGGACAAGGTGGCTGCATTGGGCAGAGTACTGCTATAACACCTTCTACCACACGACCAGTAAGTTTACTCCTTTTGAAATTGTCTATGGGCGCTCTGCCCCGAGCTTGGGTACATATGAGCCAGGGGGAACAACGCTACCTGCTGTTGATCGTGAGTTGCGCGACCGAGACCGTGCCCTTGCCATGTTACAAGAAAACCTCCTAGCCGCCCAAAACAAGACGAAGGTACATGCAGATAAAGATCGGTTCGAACGTCAATTTGCAGTCGGTGATGAAGTCTTCTTAAAGCTCCAGCCCTACAGAGAAACCTCAGTGTCCCGGAGGACTAATCAAAAGTTGGCCCCCCGCTATTATAGTCCCTTCAGAATCATTCAGAGGGTAGGACCGGTTGCTTACACCTTGGACCTTCCCGCGGGCTCGCGTATTTATCCCACATTCCATGTCTCCTTGTTAAAGAAGAAAATCGGGGAAACAACACAAGTGTGCCCTTCCCTCCCGGAAGCAACCAACAACGGGGAATTGCGACCACTTCCCGAGGTGCTGCTCACCAAGTGGAAGAAACGCGGAACGGAATACCGTCAGAAGATCCTTGTCAAATGGAAGAACTTATCTACAACACACAACACCTGGGTCGATCTACTCGAGTTTCGGGAACTTTATCCAGATTTCCACCTTGACGACAAGTTGGTTGTTGAAGGGGGAGGGAATGCTATGAATCCTCATAACGACCGGTTCGCGGGACAACAATACCGAAGGCGGAGGAAGGATGCGACATCATGTGGGGCTGAACCAATCGGTTCAGCCCTCCTTAATTAAAGCAAATGGCGGTTGGGGGGATGAACCGACGGGTTCAGCCCCTAGGGGGGAGCGGCCGGCCCTCCTGGGCCCGAGGGGTATTATTACCTCTAGGGTGGCATTGTGGTGGATTATCAAGACTTTCAAGGTATTTCTCCCCTCTCCCTCTCAACCCTAGGTTTCTCCCCTTCTCTCCCAAATCTCCCCTCCCGTTCATAACATAATACGATGTTATTTTTGTATATTCGTATCTAGGTCTCATTCCCTACATGATCGTCAAACAACATCATCGGTCCAGTCTTGCGACTTACCTGACTTCACAAAAGATGTCTAAGCTTGAAATCGTTCATCAAGCGCATGCTACTAAGAATGATGGAGTTACAATCCCATGTACTGTTGGTTCACACGAACCATAGTTTCCATGGCTCGCTAATTTAGCAAACTTAGGAACCCACTTCCAATGCATTCAATGGAGATGAAAATGAAACTCTAAAATCGGGAAGTGAGGAGTCGTTACCTTTGATTTTCTTCTATCAATGGAAATTCTAAGCAAATGGATGAAAAAGGTGATAATGAATGCTCTCACGGTCTTAGATCTTCAATCGGAATGATCAAGCTTCATGGGTTGGTCTTCTTCCTCCAAGCTCCTCCTCTCTCCCTCTCGAATCTTTAAACAAAAGGGAAATGAAAGGTTGTGAATTCCTTATCCACGACCTAAAGTCCCCCAGGAGAAGCCCTCTACCGCTTAGTTACTAAAGGCTCAAGGCACACCAATGCACAAAGGGGTCTTAGAGCCTAGGCGCAAGCTTTCGCCTGACGAGGGGAAGGCGCAACCACATCCATTTTAATTAATCAATATCAAATATTAGTTAATCTTTTTGATCAAATTTTTTATCTATTCTATTCATTAATCATTCATTATTATCATTTATACTTCTTAAAAAATAGAATCAATGGGATCACTTACATCATATTTATAAGTATCAACACTCGATTATGTTTCACAAATACTAAATCATGCAAAAATTATTGAGTTCTTACATTATTTCTTTCTTTATTTTGAAAAAAAAATTCACAACAAAAATTTCACCAAGGAGCGTCTTTTATGCTCCAAAGGTGCAAAAAATGCACATGAAGGCGCAAACCTCTAAGCCGGGCGAGCCTTGAGACTTAGGCGTGCCTTTCACAATACAACTCTGTCATCAGATCAAAATATGCCACGATCAATGGCCCAAAAATGAGCCCGAAGAAATACATTACGCCGACTACACACCCTAGTACATGATGTGTACTCAAGCGTGTAATTCTTTGAAATCTCCTGGTGAAACTCCAGGAAAGCATGTGATTTCTTCACAATTGGTTACACCAAATACAAGCCTTAGTACACAACTTGTATTCTGACGTTTAACCTTTTGAAATTTACAGGAATGCAACAGGAGGTTGGGTATCAGGTCACTCGATCGTGTGCCGCTGAGCGGGACCTGCACACACCCAAGTATACGTCGTGTACTTGAGTGCGTAATCTTTAGAAGAAGCATATGGGACATCAGCTAGGAGCAAGTCACCGTACACCCTCAAGTATACATCATGTACCAGGGCGTGTAAACCTTGCAGAACCCCAATACGAGTCTCAAAGTATGCCTCAACCCAACACATGCATCAATAACACCCCCAAACCCAAGGGAGGAAAAAACAGGGTGCTACAATACTCCCATTAAAAAAAAATTCCTCTTTGAAATTAAAATACGACACAACTGAGGGAAACAACTTCGGATATTCCTCTCTCATGGCAAGCTCCTTCTCCCAGAAGAACTCGTCACGAGTCACGACCACAATTGTTCCAACGAACCTTCAATAGATTTATCTCCATGTTCCTCGGTTTCGTGGTCTCCTAATCATCAATGCTAATCAGACAAACCAAATTCTCTCCAACTGCAACTGAGTCCAATACAACCTTCTGACTAGGCTCTAACAATGCCTTCCACAAAGCTGATGCAAACTACTGAGATTTGCCGACAATGCTAAGTTATAGGATGCCTCTCTTATGTGTTTCGTGATCTCAAGCGGTTCATCGTACCTTGGACTTAACATCTTCAGACGACGAATCCACGATCCGCCCTTAAAAGGTTTGATCTTCAGATACACCACATTGCCCCTCAAATTCCATATTTCAGTGGAGCATTAAAATACTTCGTTTGACGATCCTGTGAAATTTTTATTCGCTCACAAATGATCTCAATACTCTCAAAAGCTTCAACTACATCCTTTTTTCCAACAATCAAGTGCGCGCCTCCGCCCATGTCATCGGTACATGACAACTTCTTCCGTATATTGATTCAAACGGGGCCATCTGAATGTTGTGTTGGAAGCCATTCTTCTAGGTAAACTTGTTCGTGAACAAATGGTTTTCCCATTTCTTGCCAAATTCAAGAACACACATCTTTAGCATATCCTCCATCGTTCGATTCGTTCACTTTGGAGGTAAACTTTCCATCGTGATCACTGAAAATACTCTTCGGCATCTCAGGCAACTGAATGATATCTTGCACATATAACTCCTTCAACTTGTCTACTGCATCTTTTTGATTGTGGGTGAAATGAACATCCTTCGTTAGTCGGTTGATTATCACCCAAACTTCATCATTTCCCCGTTGGGACTTAGGGAAACCACACAAAAAGTCCATCGAAATATTAATGAAGTCCCACTTGGTAAGAATGAGGATCCTTCATTTCGGGCCACCATAAATATTTCTTCAGATTCATGTACATCTTCATACATAAGCTCCCCGCGAAGCTTCCCAAAGTTTAGAATGCACAACCTACCCTTATTTCACATAACCCATTAGAAAAATCAAATCCTCATTCTTCCTTTCTTGTGCCTCCAACACTAACAGTTGCATGTCTTCATTAGTCATAGTAGCCTTCCAAATAGGGTCACTAATGTCACACTGCACTTCGTTTCAATTTAAGTGTGCAATAGGAGTACCACCTCTCACAACGCAACGATATCCATTGGCTCTAAGTCTTTCGACATTTCATCGTGAGCCTGAAGCCAATCATCCTATCCAAAGTACTTTGCTCAAGGAATCAAACACCCCGTCCCATGAGTGTAGTCGATCTCAAACTTATAATCCCCAAGAAATTCAATCCTCCTACGCTGTTGCATTTTCAGTTCTTTCTGAGTCGGATATTCCAGGCTCTTTCACCTTAGCACTATACACATATTGCCTCCATATTTTCAATGCAAATATTATGCTCCTCAACTATAAATCATGAACTGAATAATTTATCTCATACTGTTTCAATTGCCTCGAACCATACACAATTACCTCGTCATTTTGACATAACAATTAACCCAAATCATGTTCAAAAACATCACTAAAGATTAGGATTCCATCAGTTCTACTTGGGAGACTAAGGATAAGTGTGGTTATCAATCCTGCCTTCAACTCATCAAACATGTGAATGCAATCTGGCGTTCAAACAAACTTGTGATCCTTCCTGGTCAAAGTAGTTAGGGGTAGCACTATCCTCAAATAGTTGTCTACAAATATCTTGTAGTAACTAACGAGTCCAAGGAAACTCTTTACATCGACCACGTTCTTAAGTACATGTCAATCACAAATAGCCTCAGCTTTTGACGGATCCACCACTACACCCTCACCACTAATAATGTGACTTAGAAAAATGACATCTTTTAGCCATAACTCGCACTCAGAAAATTTGGTATGAAGTTCTCTCTTAAAGTCTGTCACACAATATTCAAGTGCTCAACATGTTTGACCTCAGATTTGGAGTAAACCAAAATATCATCAATACAAACTATGAAGAACTCATCCAAGACTAAAGCTGTCACTTAAAACGAAAACCGTAATCCGAACCGGAACCGCAAAGAACCGGACCGAACCGTTCGCGAATTATTTGGGTTCTGGTTTGAATTTTGGAACCGCGAACAACAATGGTTCGGGCGTGGTTCTTTCATTTTGTTATCCATACCGGAACCGGAACCGGAACCGCAATATATAAGTCTCAAGCGGTTTCAAAAATTTTAGAACCGATCCGAACCGGACCGAAGCAGAACCGAACCGCAACCCGTTTATTATTATTAATAATATTATAATATTGTCATTTTTTATAATATATCTATAATATCTATACTTACTATTATGAGTGAAACTGGTGCGGTTTGAACTCAAATCGTATTCGCAACAAAGGGGGTCAATTTTGGACTGAACAAAATCGCACCACACCAAATCCGTGTCGTGTGGTTTGACATTGGTGTGAATTGAAATTTGTTTTTGCGGTGTACTTTCAGTTTTCATACAGTCATATAATGCATTTTTAATTTTACTCACATATTTTTTTGAAATATTGTTTTAAAAATATAAAGAATATACAACTACTATTTAATAGTAATCATGAAAAACAAATCTAATTGTAGTTGATAAATTAATTAAATTGAATTAACTAATATATTCTTCAAATAAAATTTTAATTGTAAAATAAGATTTGAAGTGCAACAATTCAAAGTTCTTTACCCTATGTTGAGTCGTGATTTTCAGCAACATGAACATTGCATCGGATTAAACGATCGTGATCTTTGAATTTTTAAAATCTGCACAGTCTTGTGTAATTTTGTGGTTTTGCGGTTTCAATTTTTAACTTTCAGCCTAACTTACTATATATTATATAAAAGTACTCCCCCTTGGGTAACACGAAATTCCTGCGTCCAGACCTCAGACTTCGAAGTCCCTCTTGCAAAAAAACCAGACAGGTATACTTTTTCCCTCCGGTTTTTTATTTTTGAACTCCCTCATTCATTCCGCCAAGTTTGGTTTTGGTTCTATTTGGTACCGATTGGAATCGGACCGAACCGTATAGAACCGAACCGAACCGTTATTGGTCGGTTTGATTTTGGTTGTTGTTGAACCGGAACCGGAACCGTTAACACGATGGTTTCAAAAATTATACTGGAACCGGAGCCAGAATCGGAACCGGTCAAACCAAATACGGTTTTGGTTCTAATTTGAAGAACCGTTATCTTAGCGGTTCGGTTCACGGTTTTAGTAAAATCGGAACCGAACCAGAACCGTGACAACTCTATCCAAGACCTCTCAAAACACGCAATTTATCAAATCCATGAACACCGAGAGCGCGCTTGTCAGATACCAAATGACATCATAGAAAATTTAAAGTGTCAATATCGTGTGCTAAATCCCATCGCCGGGATGTCTTCGTCTATAATCTTCAATTGATAGTAGCCTCATTTCAAATCAAGCTTTGAGTAGACAACTAAATCAGCCAACTGATCAAACGAGTCATTAATATGCGCGATCATATACTTGTTCTTTGTTGTGAGTCTTTCCAATTCCCTGTAATCAATGTGCAAATGCATATTGCTATCTTTATTCTTCAAAAATAACACTTCAACACCCCTAGGCGATGATGTCAGACGAATATAACCCTATTCCAACAATTCCTGCAACTGTATCTTCAATTCCGCAAGCTCCTTCAATGTCTCCTGATAGGTAGATTTTTACATCCGTATCGCACCAGACCTAGGTCGATACATAAATTAATCTCTCTTTGGGGCGGGCCCTAGGGAGTTTGTCAAAAAACACGTCTTCGTACTCCAACAACACTGAAGTATCTTGAATCTTCAATTTTCCAGCGGAAAGTCTCTAACAACGCCATAAATACCTTACATCCCTGGTTCACAATTCGCGCTGCGTGCGCCGCGAAGATCGTAGAAGTAGAATCTCCAGCCAACCTTCTGAACGTGATCTCTCTAATCTTATGTCCGCTTCCTTTAGCTTGAAGTCAACATGAGCACACTGCTTCGATAGCCAGTCCATACCCAAATTACATCGAACCCGTAAAGGGACAAGAGCGCCATATCCATGTCGAAGTCACACTCTTCAATACTTAGGATGACTCAACTCCATTTATTTCTTTTAGCAAAGCATCATTTGACATTCAAATCTCCGGAGCTTCTTCACCCATCTCATACAATGTCACTCCAATCCTCGAGACAAAGGCTTCTGACAAAAAAGTGTGTCAACGATGCCTAAACACACAATAAAAGACGGGTTGTACTACGTTCACACAAGCATAGCATTTAGGAGAGTAACGAAATCCTATGAATTTTTAACAAACAACATCATACATATTAAGATATACAACTAGCGGATCACCTCTTGCTGTTGGATCTTACGGCGCCCTTAGAGGGGGGTGAATAAGGGAATAAAAATCTTTTTATAATTTTATGGAAATTACTAAATTGTTTAAAGTAATATTAGAACACAAAATAACAATTTAGCTAAAGGAAGAAAATATCATAATTTACAAGTTTAGGATTTAGAAATAAATGCTAAATTGTTATATGATGAAATAGATTAAGATAAACAATTTAGACAAAGTGATTTGAATTGAAAGCTTTGTAACCAATATTTTAGAGATAACGCCAAAAGTGAGAAATCAAGTAAACACAAATAGAGACATGATTGTATTTATATATAAAAATGGTGTTTACATAAATTTGATTTCTATATCGCTAGAAATCAGAGGCGCGAAAATGAAAATATATTTTCCTTTTCTATACCGACTCGTATCCCCACGAACCGGTTGGCTTTAGCCAATCCTTCCCCGGATATGGCCTCAAGCCGCTCTAGCCAATCCTTCCCCGGATATGGCCTCGAGCACCCCCTAGATCTAATCACCTAGACCTAGTCGCCAACACAAGGCAAATTTTCCCCTAAGTCCTACCCAGACCTAGTCGCCAACACAAGGCGAATTCTCTAAACGGTTACAAAAAGTATGGAATGGAAATAATAAAAAACAATAATAAAACTCCCTATATGAGATCTCTGGAGTTGAGGATGAAGGATCGCTGTAGTATAAGCGAGGTTGAAGCGATCGTCCTTCGGATGTAGCGTGACGTTGTCCTCCTCCAGAATTCTCCTTTAAGCTTTTTGTGGGAGATCCATCTTCGGCAGCATAACAACACTGGAATTTGTGGCACAAGCAACCTCTCTGGGATGGATAGCCAAAATGAGAAGCAAAGCTCCAATTTATAGAACTTGGAGCTAGCGCCTGCGGTAGTGGCTAGCGCCTGCGGTAGTGGCTAGCGCCTGCGGTAGTGGCTAGCGCCTGCGGTAGCGTTCGTGTGGAGCGGTTGCGAAACCGTCGGCGGCGTGGCGCTGTGCACGAACTGGAGATAGCGCCTGGAGGTAGCGATAGCGCTGGCGGTAGCGAAAACTGTCGGTGGCGTGGCAGAACGAACTTTCGTCGGTCAGAGCTTCAAGTTCGTCGAACGAACATTTCGTCGAACGGAGCCAAATTCGTCGAACGGAATTTCGTCGAACGCAGCTTCAATTTCGTCGGACGGCTAACGCCTGGCGGTAGCGTTAGCGCCGGCGGTAGCGCTGCTCCTTTCAAAAGTTTGATTCCATGCTGCTTTCTACCTGTGGAGTATTGCACCTATAGTTCCTGCACACTATAAACACACTACAAGCAATATCAAATACAATATGAGATTTGTTATTCTCAAACAAAGGGATGTGACACACATGTCCAACAATCTCCCCCTTTTGATAACAACAAATCCACTTAGCAAGAAATCAACAATAGTGTTTATAGATAAGATAAGCAAGATAAAAGTGCAACTATAGTAAATGATATGCATGATAATGTGCATACTCCCCTAACTTAATGCTCCCCCTACATAAATGCAATTTATGTGTTACTCCCCCTAAATGATAGATTTCATGAATTAGTCTCCCCTTATTTATCTATATTTCTCATATATAGATTTCTTCAATTAATCTCCCCCTTTTGGTATTATCAAAAGAAGGTGGGGTGAGGATAGTAAGGAGGCATTTATATATCATGATTAAGCTTTTCGAAATATAAAGAATGATAAAGAGTTTAAGCATAGCATATATAAGAGATTTCAAATAAAAAGATAAGAGTTGTAAGCAAGTGGAAGATTATAGAAAACATCTTTTTGTAAGCATGAAGAGCATAAGTAAGAATGTGAGTTTTAGTTCAAAATTGAAAGATGTTTTAACCTTTTTGAAATCTCAAAGTTTTTCATAAAAATACCAAGCATGAAATGAACATATCAAAGAGATATTATACTACAATGTTACTTAATTTAGAGTTCAAGAGATACCAAAACATTGTAGAGATCATGCTAGGTTATCTAGTGCATTTCTTACATAAAGAGTAGTATAGATAAAGCATTAGAATCCAATACTCATGAGAAGAAGTGTTGGAATTTTCTGCCTTTTAAAATTTCTAAAAGTAATATGAGAAGTTTACAAATTAATTTTCTTTAGACCTATAATGAAATGATTAAACTTTTGATTTGATCTTAATGATATAAGATGAATCTAAGGTCTAAATTACATGCAAACAATGATGTCACACATCACACATAATATCTAAATTAATATATGAAACAATTATACATAGGATATCATGTGATGAAAAATCCATAAACACAGAAATTTCCGAATCAAGCGAACTAAGATAGCATTTAAAAACGGAGATGCAATTGGGCAAATTGACAGCACCAAACAAACTTAAATGGGCAAGTTTAGTTTCCCGATAGATGGAGATTTCTGTGCTCTTTCCGAAAAGATATTAAACGCGAAAAACGGACGAGCGGATCAAAAGATATGGCTATTTGAAGTTTTGATCAAAAAAACTCGCTTTTTGAAAGATTAAGCACGCGTTTAGATGAATTTTTGTTTTTAATTTTTCTAGATAATGTTCTTCATTATAAGGGCTATCATATGCAGCAAACAAATATAGAATCAAAAAAATGTTGCGCATATTAATTTTTAGTTTTAAGCCCTTTAATAAGCCATTTAAATCCAATTTTTAAAATAGTTTCAATAGTCTTGATAATAATTTCAAAATTCAATTTCTAATGATAATTCAAGACAATTAAGGGTAAATGATTTAAAAGGATAAATAACAATAAAAGATGATAGATAGATCACTTTCAAAAAATATGACTTAATGTTCAATTTTAATTCAAATTTGATTTGATAAACATTAGACTTAATATAGAAAGTCATATTTCATGATATATATAAAGTGATCATAAATATTTTGGATCAAAAAAAAAATACAAAACAAACAAAAGAAAAAAGAAATAAGCATATCATGAAGTAGAGTATTGATATTTCATTTTTTAACTGTTTCTACTTCATGTAATTGATTGGATACTAATGAATGAGAGATTTATGTATCCAAAGTTGACCATGTGTAATGACTCCTTTGGGCACCCAAATATGACATGATGATTTTTTAGGAGACAAGGGTAAATGAGCCTTTTCAATTAAAGTTGATGCATCATTTTTCTTTAAGGGTCTCCATTCATACCTTGGTTGTTTAACTTTTAAATTCATATTATGATTATGTAACATCTTTATATGATTATATTTGTTTGAAAAATAATTCAAATTATTTTCCAAATATATTGATGTTGATAATCATAATGATTTTCATTATATGGATTCTTTGAAATTATATAAGAGTGATTGTCTTTCATTAGAAGTGATTGTTGAAAGAGTGGGTTACAATATGTTTTAAAATATTGATTATAATTTTGATGATTCTCATTTCCACTCTTTCTTATAGACATACTCTTAGGATAATATTTTGAATTTGATTTTCATGAAAATGAGTTTTTAAATATGAGTCGTGATTGAAAATATATTGAGACCTATAATAGTGACTCTTAAGAATTTTGTGAGGATCATAATTCTTTTTGAAACTAAACTCCTTTTGATTTAATGTGTGAAAATGGTCTTTTTAGAAATGATTTTGTAAGTTAATTTATCCTTGTTATTCAAAATCTTATGATGAAATTCATTACATGACATTTGAAATTTTTCAACAAAAGATTTTAATTGTATTAAATTATAAGTTAAAGTATCATTTTCAACTATCAATTTTTCATTATGCCTTTTAGAAATTAAGAGCCCTTTTTCAATTTCCTTGAATTTTTCTTTAAATAAATTGCAATCAAAACAAGGAGTAGGAATTGTAACTAAAGAGCATGAAATAGAATTTAACACATCAATATTTGTTTCTACTTTATCGTTTGCTTTTAAAGATTTATTTTCTAAACGTAATTTGGAATTAACAATTTTTAACTTTAAAATTTTACGTTTAGCAAATTTAAGCATACGAGATTTAGAAATGGAATTTGTTACAAAAAGAGAAGTTTTTGATTTTCTTACATTGCTATGGTTTCCGTCTTCTCTTTTGCTTGATGTGTTGCCAACAAATGAGTCCAACATTGTGACGTTGTATTTTTCTTCCTCCAAGCATGAGTCCTCATCGATTTCTTCTCTTGAATCCATAAGGAATTCCTCGTCGATTTCACTCTTAGATTTATCATCCTCCAAGAGCGAGTCCTTGTCGATTTCTTCTCTTTGATCCATAAGGAATTCTTCTTGTTCATCATCTGTGGAAGGAAGATTATAAGTATTCTCAAGAAATTTCCAAACTTCATAAGCAGTAGGAAGTGTATAAATAAGTTTGAAAATATTTTGATCTAATGTACAATATAGACTATTCATAGATTTGGCATTTAAAAATATTTCATTTTTATTTAAAATACTTGGGGGTATTTTAATAGTAATATTCCATACTTCAATATCCAAAGATTTAAGAAATTTTTCCATAAGAGTTTTCCACCCATTATAATTTTTACCTTCAAATAAAGGTGGTGCTAAAGATTTTTCATTTATAAGAAAATTTTCCTTACAAGTAGAAGCGAGATAATGAGACGCCATTTTTCCCGGTTGTTAGACCGATTTGGAATAACCTACCTCTGATACCACTTGTTGGATCTTACGGCGCCCTTAGAGGTGGGGGGGGGGGGGTGAATAAGGGAATAAAAATCTTTTTATAATTTTATGAAAATTACTAAATTGTTTAAAGTAATATTAGAACACAAAATAACAATTTAGCTAAAGGAAGAAAATATCATAATTTACAAGTTTAGGATTTAGAAACAAGTGCTAAATTGTTATATGATGAAATAGATTAAGATAAACAATTTAGACAAAGTGATTTGAATTGAAAGCTTTGTAACCAATATTTTAGAGATAACGCCAAAAGTGATAAATCAAGTAAACACAAATAGAGACATGATTGTATTTATATATAAAAATGGTGTTTATATAAATTTGATTTCTATATCGCTAGAAATCGGAGGCGCGAAAATGAAAATATCTTTTCCTTTTCTATACCGACTCGTATCCCCACGAACCGGTTGACTTTAGTCAATCCTTCCCTGGATATGGCCTCAAGCCGCTCTAGCCAATCCTTCCCCGGATATGGCCTCGAGCACCCCCTAGATCTAATCACCTAGACCTAGTCGCCAACACAAGACGAATTTCCCCCTAAGTCCTACCCAGACCTAGTCGCCAACACAAGGCGAATTCTCTAAACGGTTACAAAAAGTATGAAATGGAAATAATGAAAAACAATAATAAAACTCCCTATATGAGATCTCTGGAGTTGAGGATGAAGGATCGCTGTAGTATAAGCGAGGTTGAAGCGATCGTCCTTCGGATGTAGCGTGACGTTGTCCTCCTCCAGAATTCTCCTTTAAGCTTTTTGTGGGAGATCCATCTTCGGCAGTATAACAACACTGGAATTTGTGGCACAAGCAACCTCTCTGGGATGGATAGCCAAAACGAGAAGCAAAGCTCCAATTTATAGAACTTGGAGCTAGCGCCTGCGGTAGTGGCTAGCGCCTGCGGTAGCGTTCGTGTGGAGCGGTTGCGAAACCGTCGGCGGCGTGGCGCTGTGCACGAACTGGAGATAGCGCCTGGCGGTAGCGAAAACTGTCGGTGGCGTGGCAGAACGAACTTTCTTCGGTCAGAGCTTCAAGTTCGTCGAACGGACATTTCGTCGAACGGAGCCAAATTCGTCGAATGGAATTTCGTCGAACGCAGCTTCAATTTCGTCGGACGGCTAACGTCTGGCGGTAGCGTTAGCGCCGGCGGTAGCGCTGCTCCTTTCAAAAGTTTGATTCCATGCTGCCTTCTACCTGTGGAGTATTGCACTTATAGTTCCTGCACACTATAAACACACTACAAGCAATATCAAATACAATATGGGATTTGTTATTCTCAAACAAAGGGATGTGACACACATGTCCAACACTTGCTACCCCAAAGAAAAGACTCCAGGCAGTCATGGTGAAGCGATAAATGAATGACTCAGTCGCCTTACCCTTTTCAGCATAACTAAGCGGCCTTAGATAGTTAGATGGGTAGAGATTTCAGGGATCAAAACCTTTAGGCTCAACTTCTCAAACATTGAAGCATTGTAATAATCTTAAAAGCACAACCATAAATGCAAGGACAATAATACACATGCAATTTTGTTACCGCGGATCCAAGAGGCCAAAGGCATCAAACACAAAAGTAAGAAAGCAGAGGCTGAGTGCCAGAGAGCAAAGTGAGAATTGGGGTAGAGATGCTCAGTTGTAGTCATAGCTCTGGAGAAGAGAGACTATCAGAAGACCCACAAATTGGATTTTTAGGTTTTAAGGATAACTTAGGCAAGCCTTAGGAATCGACATGCACCCACCGTCTTTGATCCAAGCGTATAAGCGTATTGTGTAGGTAACATACAATTTTTAACCGAGCTCTAAATTTAATTGAACGTTGAATCTTTAATTTCGATCCGGTTCGAATTAGGTTTCGAGTGAGCCATGCTTGGCTCGAATTTTGTTGAATCATTTCAAATCAATTCCAAATCAGGTCATCTATCGAACAATTTACAAGAGACTTTCTGGCGCATGGTAGGTTGTGAAGATGAACTCTAAATATGACCTTAGGTGAAGTGTCAGAGATGCAAACTCGAACTAACCATAAGATGGTGTATACAATAACTAGACGATCCAATATTCAATTTAAAATAATACTTAAAAAATAAACCACACAGACTTTTACAAAGACAAAGAACAAGTTAATTTAAGAGCAATCGAGTATGACTTTCTTCTCCGCGAGTGCCTTGATTTCAAATGCAAAAGCTGCGAATTAGCCCTGCAAGGTGTAAACAATCATGAAACAAGTGTACTAACAAACTATCATTCCAAAATATATGAGAAATCTCAATCCATACAATAAAGAGACACAAAACACTTCCACTGCTTGGGAGCTCGCGGTTTCATGTTCTCTTTTCACCTTTCCCTCACAGTACTACTACGCTATCGGTCACCCGTCTTTAGCCTTGCAAGGTGTTCACACGGGTGCCCCATGCTACTCGGGTCAGAGAGTAAGCTAGTGATGCTTTCGGCTACTGGACTCTCGCCATCTAGGGTGCAACACTCCACCGCTTCGCCTAGCAGCACGACGCTTGTATTGCTCTCCCACAATCCCGGCTTCACGGTTTAGGCTACTCCCATTTCGTTTCGCTTGCCGCTACTACGAGAATCACTTTTTCTTTCTTTTCCTCTGGCTCTTTCAGTTCGCCAAAAAACTAATACTCTGATGTTGTACAAGTGGATATCTAGGGATTGTAGAGGTGATGGCGGCTTCCTGGAGGGGAGAAGGATGCTTGACGGTGGTTGATAAAAATTGTTCGACGGTTTGATTTAGTGGAGAGGGATGTTGGAAGGGGAGGTTGTCGCGTGGATTACGGTTGGGTGGTGGCGGCATCAGCTGGACAGTTGTTGGAGGACTGGCGACGACTATTCAAAGGTCTGGAAGGGTTGGACAATGAGGAGGGGAGGAGAGGGGGCGCCAAGGTGGTTGTAGGCGGTTTGGAGTGTTGGGTTGTTATAGGATGTGTCTGGGAGGTGGCAGCCTGGAGTGGGGCTGGCAGGGAGGTGTTTGTCAGGAGATCTGGAGGTAGGGGAGGGACGACTGCTGCTAGGAGGGGGTTTCGGGGGTTGGCGACTGGAGGAAGTGGTCGGCTGGTGGAAATTAGGGCAAGGGTAGGGCGGCAATTTGAGGAAACACAAGGAATTAAACATGATAATACCTAAGAGTCGGCACCTAGGGGTCTGTGGAGTTGGCCTCACAAAAGATTGCCAAATTTCGAGGGAAGAAGCCTCCAAAATCTGCAATAGCTGAAACCAACTCCCTTCCCCTCTTATTTATAAGTGTCGGATCTCGCTAAGTAATATATAAAAATATATATAAAAAAACACTTGGAGATGTCTATATAACACTCCGGGCGCAACCATGGACTCAGATCATCCAAACGATGATCCGATCAATGCCTTTCGTAAGAATAGACACATGCGGGCCTCATTGGCCAATGGCCCACATGTGATGAGTGATCCCCATCACTTTAGAGTTTTGTTTTTTTACTCTGAGCTCTATTTTAGAGTGCTATGTTTTCTATTGCGGGATAGCTTAAACATTTAGATTGCATATATTTTTGTAATGACTGATTGAATATTGTTTGTTGTTGAATGGATTTTTTTATTGGTGTGTGATGTTGTTTTTGAATTGACTGTCTAATTGGTTTTTGTTTGTTTGTTTGAGCAGACGGGAGTTGCTCTTGGTGTTGAGGTTGAAGACAAGATGCCTATACATGAATATTATGAATATTTTGGTCCAGATTACACTCTTCATGTTGCACCAAGTAACATGGAGAACAAAAATACAAAGCAAATGCTGGATGATATACGATCAAAACTCCAAGATAATCTTTGTAAACTTCGGCATGCTCCCAGTGTCCAGTTTCAAGAGCGTCCTCCTGATACAGAGTTCCCCGAGGTATATACTAGCACTATTTGCGCCTCTCCATTTCTACTGATACCCTTAGTTTTTTATGCTGCAATTTAACTTTTGACGATGTTCTCATTTAATTATTTATAGACGTCCGGATTATGCAAACAATTTATAGTATGTTTCCCGTAATTAGGCACAAAATACTCTAATTCCTCTTGGATGTGATGCAGATTGTTTGCTCGACGTTGAAGACGATGATTAGATCGACATTTTTGGATCGTCAGATGAACGATTGTAGACCGTGATCGTGAGCGGATCGATTTTCCATATTTTTATGTATTTTTCTTTTATTGTCTGAGTTGTATTTTGAGAGTTAGGTTAAATCACCTGTCAGATGATCATGGCAATTGGATGTATTTAACCTAATTCCCCCTCTATATTATGTTAACAACCAATGATTATGTTTATCGAGAAATTAGATTTTTCCAGAGGCGTTGCTCGATCTTCGCTCTCGGTGCGATGCAGAGAGCTTTTTGCGGTGCGATGCTGCATGTTCCCGCCTCCGGGGGTGTCGTTGCCCCCGTCTGCCTCCTCCCTTGACTTCGACGTCCTGTTCCGATATCGCCGCCACTTTTCCCCCGTCCTCACCGACATGGTCAGCCGCTCCATATCTTCACCAAATCACTTGTTGCCAACATCCCAGCCTCCATCATCCACAACCCCGACGACAATCACCTCCCATTCCTCGACCTCCCACCACCTCCACCCGCCCCCACCAACGTTGCATGAGCCTCCAACCACCTCAAATCTCTTCCTTGGCCCGCCAAGATACCCCCTCCACCTACCTAGGTTCTTGAAGCCTTACCAACCCCTCTGACCCCTTCACCCCTGCCTCCACTTCCACAATTCTCTTCCATCCCTAAACCGATCCATTTCCAAGCCCCAACCAGCCACCTCAGCCCCAAAACAACTACCTCCCTCCTCCTGCAGCCCCCGTCCAGCAACCGTTGTTCCTCTGGAGTACCTTCGCCACTTCTTTAACTGCTGGATTTCTTCACTTACGCCGCCGCCGACCCTCTTCTTCGTGAGTTTTGCATTTATTTTCAAATTCATCCCTTGTGTGTAGATGCCATCTTTATTGCCAGTAATATGTGGCTCTCTTTAGTTTGACTCTGCTCTTTATTTAGACACTTGATATTTATCCGCCCTGCATTTTAATTTTAGTGCACTCTCAATTTATTCTGCAATCATCGCATAAGTACTAATCTCAAATGTTTGTGCTTAATTGAGGTTAAATGTTATAGTATTCTAAAATTGACATTGTTTAATTAACTGCACGTTACAATTAATTGCTTGAATGAGTCATTGCATTTACATCACATTAGAGTTAATCTGTTACGATTATCCATAGAGGAATCCGTCAAGAGAGAGCCGGTGAAGGCGAGGGAGAGTGAGGAGGCAAAGGTTGAGAAGAAACACTTAGGGAGCAACCCTAATTTCCATACATTCAAGCATAATCTCAAAACTCCTACCCCTCCCCCTTATATAGATGGGGGAGGGCACACAAAATTAGGCATTGCATTTAAGAATAATAATAATAACTAATTAATATTAATTAAATAGTATTTAATTAATATTAATTAAATAATTAACACACTTAATTACAAAAGGATTAATCATTGCGGCTTCCATGCGCGTGCTCCAAATATTCGCGGCAGCTTCCATGAGCGTGCTCTAATTATTCGTGGCGGCTTCCATACGCGTGCGTCGGTGATCCTAATGCAGGGGGTCCACTTGGGTGAATGTGTATACGTAATACTATATCGCCCTTGAAAATCGACCTTGCCCCCAAGGTCGAAGCCCCCACCTTTGTCGGGGTCTTCAAGAATTTTGATGGCGTGCGGTACCCGAGAAAACGGAGTGGAAGCCATCGTGCTCTCAAGGTCGAGCCACCAATGGTGTTTGGGAATGAGAATAATGGCGGCGAGGAAGAGTGTAATGAGAGGCACGAGGATGAGAGAAGTGGCTATCTGGTAATGGAGGAAAAAATTGGGGAAAAGATGGGTCCGGTATGATGGATGGTGATGTGTTGGGTGGTGAAAAGATGGTTGTAGCAGGTGTAAGTTTAGGTATTCTTAAATTTGTGGTGTGCCTCAGGGTGAAGGGGGTGAAGTGGGGTGTGGGCAGAATAAGGTGAGGGTATATGGTGGGAAAATAGTGGCAGCTAGTGTGTGGCTCAAGGAAGAGACAAAATAGCTGATGGAGGTGATGGGGATGCAGGAAAAAATAAGAGGAAAAGGAAAAATCCAGCTGCAGGGAGAGATGAGAGAGGTGTTGTGGGACCCAGGGGGAGAAAAAAGCGTGTGGTTCGGAGTGAGTGAACGGCGGCATTGGCGGAATACGAAAACACAGCCGGGGATAGGGATGGTTGCTGGCCTGACAACGAGCGAATTTTGACTAGCCTGGCGTGGGTGAGCGTCGGCGCGTCATCCTCTCCGTCCCCGTAAGGGCCTGGTCGACGAGAGAACGACAGAGGATCGGCGGGTCCGGTGCAAGTTCGACGGGAGGATCGACTGCGGGGCGAAGGGGCGGGTTGGTGTCGTAGAGGAATGTTGGGGGCGGCATGGCAGGGAAACTCTCGCATGGTGCAGGAGGCAGCCGTAGTGGAGACGGCTTAGGGCAGGGACCTCGTGGGGGGTTGCGGAAGCCCGTCTGTCGAACGCGAGGAGACGATCGACTTTGGCATGGAGAAAGGCGCATGTGGCCAGGATTTGTGCAGCTAGGGCAGAGAAATCTAGCCGGGGGCTGGTGTCTGGCGATGGCAAGAACAGCCGCCCGGAAGCGGCCAATTGGGCGGCGGCCATTGTGCTAAGGATGTAGACTAGAAATGATGTCGGCGACGTCAGCGGCCGGCACGGCAGATCGGACTAATTGTTACGATTATCCATAGAGGAATCCGGCTAGAGAGGGCCGGTGGAGGCGAGGGAGAGATGAGGAGGCAAAGGTTGAGAAGAAACACTTAGGGAGCAACCCTAATTTTCATACATCCAAGCATAATCCCCAAACTCATACCCCTCCCCCTTATATAGATGGGGGAGGGCACACAAAATAAGGCATTACATTTAATAATAATAATAGCTAATTAATATTAATTAAATGCTATTTAATTAATATTATTTAAATAATTAACACACTTAATTACAAAAGGAATAATCATGGCGGCTTCCATGCACGTGCTCCAAATATTCGCGGAAGCTTCCATGAGCGTGTTCTAATTATTCGTGGCGGCTTCCAATCGGATTATGTGCATGCATTCATTGACATCTTCATTTTAGGATTTGTTGTCGGTCTATTGCAGTCATCACGTGCTCACTTGCATTACATTTAGGGTTAGGGTATTTCTGCGTCCATCACCTGTAGATTCGTCTTGCATCAGGAAATTTCATAAATTTATAATTGAAAGGGAACTCCATGTATATATGTTTTATTTTATTATTTCTGCATGTTAAATTAGAGTTGCCAATATATATATATATATATATATATATATAAGATTTATTGATTTTCTTCCCATCGTGAAATTATTGATGGGTCATCATGTTTTCATTATTAATCAAGCATGTGAATCTCAGCAGGAGAGTTTAGAAACAAATCTTACACTGCTAAGGTAAGGTGACTGTTTGAGGAGTTTTAAAATGTGATTAAAGAAAAATGTAGTGATTTTTAATAATGGCTTCAACTTTTGGTAAAAAATTTAATATGTTTAGTAATAATTCAAACGAAAAAAAAATTCATAAAATGACTAAGACTATTGGTAATACATCTAAAGACTTGGATGTATTAGAAGCAAAGGTTATAGGAGTGTGGATATAAATTGTATATAACATTATAACTTTAATGTTCAGGATGGGTGATTAAAATGGATTCAAGAGTATTATGCTATAAGGTGATGTCATGTAGGGTAGTATTCATAATAGTAAATTTTTTTGAGGTTTGCCTACATTTCACCCTTGTGGTGGGACTGGATCCTCGCTGCGCGGGGATGCTTTGTGCACCGGTCTGCCCTTTTTTGATTCATGATCTGTAATTGTTTTTGATAGCTAATTGAGTGCCTGAAATTGAATATATTGTAAAAATGTATTGGAGCACCAATCACGAGGTGATAAAATCAGAGTAAGAGGACTAAGAGTAATAGAGATTAAAATTGATCAAAATGATCCTTAAATAATAGGTTTAATACCCCGGTGATCATTCAACATGAATGAATGAAAATAAAGATTAATAAATTTGACTATGCATAGTTTGGATAAAGCTAACGATAATGATGCATGGGTCTCAATGTTGGACAAGGAAAAAGTTATTGATGGCTAACCTAAGCACTATGAATGTTATGTATGGATATATTGTAAAACTCTGGAGATGGTTATATTTGACCTTTGGTGTAGCATCTTTTAAAGTTAATGTATTTGAAAATAGATTAGTGCAATATAAGCAACATAGATGTGGATTTTACATAATTGATAGAAATAAATATACAACTCCTCAAGTTGCCTATACTGAAATCTGAATCCTTTAAAATTGTTGAATCATCAGTGCAGAAAATTAAGAAGCCAAAATTTGGAGGACATGACATTTTCATTGAGCTCATTATGACATGGTTTTTCAATGCATATGCCCAGTATATGCCAGTTATTTAATGAAAGTCAAAAATTACCCTGAAACTCTGAAAGGCCTTTGACAAGATAGTCTTCATGACATAAGAAACAGTGAAAAAAATATAAACTATGAATAGAAGAAATCTTTTAGATCTAGTCAGAGAATAGATGGTATGATGTGTCATAGACTAGGCGATCTTAATTTGTAAAAATGTTCACAAATGATATAAAATGCATCCACTAAACATGTAGATAAAATTAGTCCCATTTTAGGTTTGGCTTATCCAAAGAAAGATTTTTCCCCTCATTATTCATCTATTTTGTAAATTTAGTAATTTTTTACCTTAATTTTTTTTCACATAGTAATACCAACCTTGCTGCAGAATTTTTGGCCAACCCATCGGGATACATTACAGCTACTGACATCTCATTATACAACACCACTGCAATAAGTATCCTTGTTATGAAGTAGCCCACAGTCGACGACGACACAACAAGCACCTTCATTTCCGATGACAATCACCACCCCGATTTCTAGTTAAATAACACGATGCTCTATGTACGAACTTAACAGAACTCCGCTTATGCTCCTTCGTAGAATAATTACTACTTTTTTAATTACACGTCAGCCTTAAGCAGAGTAGGTCTCCCTTCCGACTAGCAAACATGGCTTTTTATAATTAAATACTTGATACACTACTCATTCTTAAAGCACGGTTTTCAACTATGTAATTCATAATTACATGCATTATTCGATCGGTTGGTGTATCAATGTAATAAGAAAAAAATTAAAAATGTCTCTGAACTCCAACTATTACCGTAATAGTGAGCACCTTGGTTCAAATTATCTAATGATCTTGTCGAGCACACGAACCACCACCACCAGCAGTCATCAGCTTGTGCACCATGTCATCATGCATTTAAAATATAGTGTTCTTTCACCAGTGGCCTTATGGATCGAGTCATCACTCGAAATAGCATTACCGATTTTTTTCACTAAAGAATTAGACTAATATGTGCATCTGATTGAATGTTTTGCAAGATTCTAATATCCAACAATGAGTAGTATTCATACTCAAAAGGTCGTTAACAAATCATTCTCATTATTTGTTAAAAGTAATGTGGTTCAAGCAAAGTGTAAAGAAGTAGACTAATAGCATCCGAGCAAACATTTTACAAGTGCCATAATCTATTATCCAACAATGAGTAACATTCATACTCAGGAGGTCGTGAGCAAATCATTCCTACTATCAGTTCAAAGTAATATGGTTTTGGCTAAGTGGGAACCCAATATTATACAACCCTCATTAGGGTTCTCTCTTAGACTTTATGAGGTGCTAAAGTTTTTTTGTCAGCATTTTAATAAATATATAAGAAATATTACTCATGAGCTCTAGAGCTCGTGAGAAGCTCGAGCTTGCGAGCTCATTAGCTCAAACTCAATATATAGGTGACATGCTCGAGCTCGAGCCATAATATACGATCTCGTCGAATTCGAGCTCTAAATAATTTGCTCGAGCTCTAACTTGTGAATTTGTTGTGACCGAAGGAGTGTATAATTCGAACTCCAACTCAATATATAGGTAACCCAGGGAGTGTGGTTATGGGGAAGGAAAGAGACGTTAAGTTCACTCATCACCTGGATGACTCTTCATCAATCTCACCCTTTTATAATTTAAGGTACAAATTGTCTTCATGGTATCAAAGTAGGTCACAAGGACCGTCGTGATTGTTAGCCTGTGCTCCGGTTCGTCGTGCATCTTCCATTGTGCTCCCATTGCGTGAACTTGGTTGCGCTTCTTCGGCAATGATTCCATGGAGTGTTCTCATTCTGCTGTAGTTCTTTCGCCGTGCTTTATATTGATGTCAGCAGCTTCGCAAGGAGATCAAGTGCATCTTTTTGAGTTGTTTGTTTTCGGATTGCCCTGTTTCTGCAGCATTCATTCTCCGCTTGTGCTTCTCCGATGTTGTTCCAGGACTTCTGTTGAGCTAGAACAGCAAGGAACCACCTTCCATTTGATGGACTATTGTCTGATGTTTGCTTCCATCGACCTCTTCCACTGTTGCTGTCAGATTCTGGGAGGTTCTTCATCCATCCTGCTCGGTGCAGGATTGAGTGTTTTCTCTGTGGTTAGCACCATTGTGTCTCTAGGAACCAAATCTCAGGCTTTTCGTTGAAATACAGAAGTCGGTAAACTCTTCCAACCTTGGTTGATATATCTTCTTTCTGTTTAGCACATGGAGCCAAATTTACCTATAGAGAAGGCTAAATCAATCCCGTTGCCTCTAACACAATGTTGATATCCTGTAATTGGAGGTACCAATGTAAAATTAAATGGAAAGGATAAATGAATATGATGTGCTATTTTCTGCATTTACATTTGGTATATTGGAGTTTGATCTTTCATTTCCACTTAACAAACAATATACTCAGAAATGCTCCACTTCACCAAGAAGTGTAGTGTATGAACTTGCTCCTTAACTGCAAGTTCAAAATGCATTGTTCAAAAATATATACATCACATAATGGATTTTTTATTTGAGAACTATGGATTAACAAGTTTGGTATCATTGGGTCATCACTTAGTTTTCCACTTGAAGCTCTTTTGATTGTAATTCCTTTGCTGTATTGTGCCTCTTACTATAGTGTAGTTATTTTCAGCGTTCAGTTTTCAACTATTTTGAGTCTTTGATTTCTTGTGCTAATCAAGCTCTTGCACATTCTAGGCTTGCAACCAGTAGCTTCTTTCTTGAAAGTTAGAATAATCATGAATCTGAGGTTGGGCACTGTTTTTTGTCCCGTGGTGCATTTGTTCTTTCATTTTCAGGCTTTATTATATTTGTTTAATGCATTTTATCCTCTATCTTATGGATCCTTTTTATTGGCCTTTTTCCTCTCTTTTTTTATTACTATAATTTATGATTTGTGTATATTTCTCCTTGTTTTAATAATTTCTAATCTGGTTTACAGCCAGATGAAGATCTGGATGATCCAGATGAAAGGAATGATACAGACTCGTATATGGAAGTGGATGATATGAAGCATTTAGATGAAACACCTCGGTGCTGTCTTCATTCTTGGCAACCTATCTCTTTCTCTCTCCACTCTCTTCTCTTCTCTCCAGATGGCTTTCCATTATACATTGAGTTTACCTTGTTCTCATAGATTACACTTTGTTGCAGAAAATTTATGTCAAATAGTATCCAGAATGTCAAAGTGAAAAGGGAGAATTTTGAAAATGACTCAAATGATCAGGTAACTCATTTAACTTTAACTGGATTCTTCTGTATATTACTGATTATCACTAGTGTATAGATTATAGAAAAGTATTTTAGGCTGTATCAAAGCAGCTTTGACTAACTTCCTATAGTTTTCTCAGTGTAATGACAATCTTCTAATGTAGGTAAGAAATATTGTCACATGATGAATATTTATTTTTTTATCGGTCAAGGAAATGACTATAAAGATAACAGGAAGCAAATAACAGCAAGAAAAACATCAAAAATGGATGGAGGCAGTATTTATGTGGTTTGGGCAAGGAGAACGTACATGGACACAGAGTGATATTTCCACTAGTAATATAGCCAGGTTACAAGATACAGTTTGCACTCAAATTTTTCTCCCGACTCACTAGAATATATCTTTTTTTTCCCTCGATCTCATATCTCTTCTTTTACTTGAAACATCCATGTGTAACTCCACGATCAACTTGATTACACCATCAACCCAAAACCAAACAACTCACCACCATGTCCTATGTCCAACCACAACCTGACCACACTTTACTCTGGTTGACTTGAACATCACCACATGCTCATGCACAATGTTGTGGCTATGTGTGCAGTTATCATGCTGCTCAGAGTCCTGTACATGGCCTGGTTTTGCACTCCGCATACTCACATAAATCTTATGTGAGACACATTGTTCTTTCTGCATGTGCATGTCACTTGCTTATCTTTCCACCCACGCAGTTTTCTTGCAGGCCTGATGCCCCATGTTTTTTGTTGTGTTGTCACACCACCCTTTGTTTCCACGTACGCACACCAATGCTACCACTTGTGCACATCAACAATCCATCATGACTGGTTGTTACCCTTTTTTTCTTAAACCAAAATATTTCTTATGGAATTGATCTACAATATCTTTATTCATAGAAGTAAGGCTTAAGAAATCCTCAAAATTTGAACTTTTTCCCTATTAATTGATGCAAAGAGTGGCCTTAACTAATTTAATAATGTGCCAAAATTTATATTATTTTAAATCTAGCTCATTTCAGCCTATTTTTAAGTCGGATTTAAAAATGAGGGAAATTTTTTATTTCTCATCAATCTCCCTCTGGAAAACAGATTAGTGATGCACCTAATTGAGTTAGGCATATCTGTGCTCTATTGTGGTCGAATGATCATTATTTTAGTCCATCAATGATATCAAAACCAGTCACCATAAATCTTGTTTTTTCACCTTGATCCTGCTTGATACTGAAATCATGTCGACTTCTTGTCACACAACATCCCGTTCCTTTGTAGCTTCCATTCTTCAAAACACTTCTGCATTGCAATATCACATTCACATACATGTGAACAATTGATTATGCAAGATGAAAGAATATGTGCTTCAATCTTTTCGTATGTTGAGATCTTCTAAACTTAACCACAAATATGTCATATCTTACTTGTATTTTCTTAGACACCAGACCATCATGTAGCACAGCTCAATCGGATATCTTCTCAAGCTCAAATTGTTCCTCTTTTTTGTTTGTTTTTCGTTGTCCACCTTTGTACACATACCTTCTTGATCGAATCATCAACGAAGTTGATGCAATTTAGTGAACCTTCAATGGATGCCATTGGAGATGGGCCTCGATATTGGTATGAAAATACTCTAATTTTCTAGTCATTAGCTATAATTCATAGGACTTGAACTCATAGCGCTTACGTGTTGATTGTGGTTCTTCATTCCATTCTCATTTATCTGTTTAAGCCTTTGATTCCATGTGTTCATGTTAGATATTGGTCGCGTTATAAGTATCAGTACAACAGATAGAGATGTAGTCATTTGCATCAAGTTGTCCAACCGAGTTTAAAGTATGCTTCAAGCCTGGAATATGCCTCACCAGATGAAGCATCCACAGTCATATTAAAATTTTAGCATGCCCATCATCAACCATTACAACCCTCAATGGCTCACAATTTACAAGATATACGACAACATAATCCCCTTAAAAACATTTAATCTTCATCCCTCATTTTGAAGAAGATTGAAAAGATGTATCTGAGTCCATATATATATATATATATTTATATATATAGAGAGAGCGAGAAACTAGTTCTCTTGTTATTTATTCTCACATAAAGTTATTGTTTTCTAAAGAAAAAGATTACAATATTATGAGAACATTAATCGGGACGCAAGAATCATATATAAGATTTAAATTGAGAAAACGTCACATTTATTATGCTAAGAATGTCTTACAGATATTCATGTGTGTGAATCGTGGACGAAACTATCCAATTAAGTATAGATTGGAAAGAAGTGGCTTTAGCTCAAAATAAATTCCAATTTCTCCCTTCGAGCACGGAACCGAACAATGGAATTGGATTAATTTTCAATTCCAGGGCCCCAATTAAGTCCAAATGAATGGACCATACATGTTAATTTGTACAACTATTTCTGGTTTTCACATTTAATTGTACATAGCAGAATACAATTGCTTAATGCTGCCTACTCCCCCTAACTGCCATTTCATGGATGTTTCAGGATGCTCATGGGCTTGCGTCAGAACATGCCAAAGGTGCTGCTGAACCCATGTCCGAGGATCTACCGTTAATGAAGGTGATTGCGCAAAACCCATTAGATTGAGGTTATCGTTTGGCTGGGATTTTTTGGCATGGGGGAATGCTCTCCAAGCACCACCGCCCAGAGTGCAAAACACTGGCGGTATACCATTTCGCTCCATTGCAATCATTTAGCATAACATACGAATTCATTCACTTGGAGGTTGTATTTTCACATGAGTTCAATTTGGTCACTTGAAATTATCACAAAAAAATTAGAAGGGCGGATATGTTAATCCACCATTTGGTTGGGATGTTATTCATAAACTTAGGGCTTGTTTGGGTGAGTGGTGGCAGTTGTAGATGTAGCTATTGGAGACGAAGACAATAGTGTTTCGGAACAGAGCTCCCTCTCTGTGGTTGACAACTGTTGAACCCCGAAATGTTTGTGGTCAGGGGTGACCCTACTTAGGATGGGTTAGAACAATGGAGACGACACCTTTTAGGGTGTTGAATCCTGAATGTTCGTGGCTCGGGGTGACCCTACTTAGGATGGCTTAGAACAACGAAGGTGGTCAATGATCATCGGAGGTCCCATCACACTCCCGAGAGATTTTTAAGAGCACTCCCCCTCCTTAGAATACCAAGATCTCCTGATTTCCCAGTGAGTTTGGAATTCTCAAATTGGTCTATATATACATGCAATTAGAAGTCAATTTGTGTCAAATAAGATTTTTAGGAATAAGCGCTCTCATTCTATGTTGGAGTCCGAGTTGTCAAAACCATCTTTTCCACCAGGCTTATCAGACGGTGGCCGAGAAAACTTGTCAGTATGATGTCAGACCTGAGTCTATCCATTTACACCACATATACGTCTACATTCATGTCTTAGAAAAGAGATCGGGTAAGGATATGATTCTGCAAGTTGGCGAGGAGATGAGGAACCCTGGGAAAAAGTGAGATTTGCCTGTGTTAACATGGATTTTTATCCATAAAGTGTCATATGTAATGATGTTTTTCCACGAGGTTAAGTGGGAGGAGCAGAATAAGTAAAGGCAAGACAAGCTCCACCTACTCGATGTCTTGCCCGATAAACTAAAGGAGTAATCCGTAAGGGACAAATCAGAGTCATCGATGAACAGTGTGTGGCATTAGTGGGATGATCGACATAATCTCTTGTAAATAGAATAGTGATATGGTAAGATGACCACGTGTTAACTGACGAAAAAGGTATCGAGGTGAATGTCTTTCTAAGGATAACTTATGAAATATTATTCTGGTGAGCCTGCTATCTTGAGGGGTGACCCGAGCAAGCTTGCAGATGTCAGATGTCGGGCTCATGTCGGTTTGGGTTTTTTATGTCGGATGTCGGATTGCGGGGGATATATCGGGGACATTTCAAAATGTCGGATTGTAATATTATATATATATTATATATCATAATATTTTTTTAATTAGATGGTAATTATTTTATTTAATGAAGTATACACTAAAATTCATATTAGAAAATGAAACTACTAACAAATGTTTAATCAGTTTGTAATAATAAGAAATGTTGCATACTTTCAAAATGTCGAAGTGTAACCAAAAGAGAGCTGCGAATAAGACGAGAGTCAGAGGCAGAGATTAGGGCAAGTGAAGAAGACAAGAGCCCAGAGCGTCGTGAGGACGCGAGGGAGATGAGGAGTCGTCGTGAGGGGCAAATGTAGTATAACTATATAAGTATATAATAAAAATGGATTTAATTATAAAATTTAATAAAATAACTTATTAATTTCTAATGGCTGCCATAACCCGCCATAACCCGCCATAACGGGCCGACATGTCCGACATGTCGGCCGCCATAATAGAAAACGCCATTTTTTTCATTTGTGTCGCTAACGTTGCGATTTCCCCTCAAAAATGACATGTCGGCCGACATTTCGGACATGTCGGCCGACATCTACAAGCTTGGACCCGAGGAAGAATTCTCGACTAGCGACACGTGTCGAAAATGAGGAGCAACACGGGAGGAAATGGGAGAAGGGGCGTGACATCTATGGTTCTGACGAAGGAGGGAATCAATAGGTCAGGTAGCCCATGGATAAAGTACGTTAATGTGTCATTCATGGGTTTACATGTCGTCCAGCTGTGGATGGGTTAGCGCTGAAGTACTGATAATCCTGCTAGAGATGTCATGATGTTACATGGATCTAGATAAATCAACTTACCAAATCGAATCATCATCATAAGTTATCCGCACTTTTCGAGTTTTTTTTTTAAATAACCTCGAAAAGAGGGAGGGAGTTGAAGCATTGAAAAGCAAGTTTATATAAAGACGACCATAATGTTATCTAAACCACGTCGTTGTTTTCTGTTGGTTACTTCCATATTTTATTTTATTTGTTCTCTGCACACCTAAACAAGGATGTCGAGTTCTGAATCGGGGGGGGGGGGGGGGGGGGGGGGGGGGGGGGGGGGGGGGGGGGGGGGGGGGATGAAATGACCCTAGGGTTTAATCTGAGGGGATTGCTTAGGATAAAAGGGAACTCGAAATCGGTAATGACTCTGGATGCTCTAATCGAGGAATATATAGGAAGCGAGGTAGCTAGAGAGACCGCAAGAGATTCTATGAAGGCTATGCAAGTGGAACAATCGGGATCAAAGCAGCTGTACGAAATGTTGATAGATCTGGAACAATGGAGAAAAATGACGGTTTGATGTCGAACCAGTTAAATGGAGATGAACTAGAAGAATTCAATGTTTCTAACCTTGCAGCAGGTTGGCAAGAAGTTCAAAGGATCGAAGGAAAACATGTTACCACGCCTAATCCAGTGGTCGAAGGTTCAATGTTGATTCCCTATCAGACCGTCTCAGCACAGTTCAGTCTCTACCTGGGAAAATAAAGAACAGGTTGAGCTGGGAGGTGATGAGAGGGAAGAAGTTGACTATCCGCCTCTAAGGATAACTAGAAAGAGTTTGGTTCGTCGGTCGGAGTGAGTTCCTAGAAGTGGGGAGTTGGGAGCTCCTCGTGAATGAGTGGAGGCGGGCGAAGCAGCGGTTGGTAGCCATTTTCTTCGGGAGGGAGGATTGGTCGTCGATGATGTCAACCTGAGTCTGACATCCAGCTACGCCATATACGTCGTAGAGAAATACATCAACATTAGTGTATCAGAAAAGAGTTCGGGTAAGATACAATCCTACAAGTTGACGAAGAGATGAGGAACCCTGGGAAAAAGAGAGTTTTGCCATTGTTAACTAGGATTTCTCCATAATGCGCCAAATGTAATGATCTTTCTCCTCGAGGTTAAGTGGAAGGAGCAGAATAAGCAAAAGACAAGACAAGCTCTACTTACTCCGTGCCTTCATTGAGAAGCCAAAGGAGCAATGCGTAAGAACAAATCAGATTCATCGACGAGCAGCACGTGGCATTAGCGAGATGATCGACATAATCCCTTGTAAAGAGAATAATGAGATGAAGTCCACCATGTGTTACCCGACGAGAAAGGTCGGGGGGGGGGGGGGGGGGGGGGGGGGGGGGGGGGGGAGAGAGATTTCTCGACTAGCGAGAACGTGAGAGGAAACGCGAGAAGGGGCGCAGCATCTATATGCACTGGCAAAGGAGGGAATCAACAGGCCGGGTGGTCCATGGGTAAAGTAGTTTAATGGGTCGATCATGTCATCCAGGTGTGGATGGGTTAGCGTTGAAGCACGTGTAATCTTGCTTGAGTTGTCACCATGTGATAGGGATCTGGATAAATCAACTTACCAAATATAATCACCATCAACATCAGACATAAAATGACATTTCAGGAGATTTGTGGGTTCTAAATGGAGCCTATTCAAACTGTAAAAAAAAAGCAGCGTTTACATTTTCCGACACAATGGAGAAAAGGCGCTCAAACAAACGTAGCCTAATATTGAATTCAAACTTCATGAACCTCTCCAAGACTCCTTTAAAAAAAATCTGTTTTTTTTTTCCACCCATAAATTTGAACATGTTTTCGCTCTACACGCAATCAGACAAGCTGTTAGACAACAAATTGCTTATTGTGTTGCAGGCGTCTTCGGAGAAAGCTTCAATGGCAGTTGATGAGCCTGGCGTAATAAAGGTGGAGCATGAAAACCAGTTTGGTACAGGTTTGATGTATCCAAAGCCATAAGGTTGCTTCACATGTGTATATATATTTATATATTTATATTTATAATCTTAAGAGGGATGTATTTATGTGCATCCACATCTAATTTGATGACATTTTCTGTCATGAGAAAGTAGAAGATTTATTAGTCTGTATTTATGTGCATCCACATCTTAAGAGGAAATGTTGTTTATGGAATTACAAACTAAATTGATCACTCCTGGTTCAATTGATGCTGTTTTTGCTAAATTAATGCCCTCTCAGAGAAATATTGGATCTTTTTTGTTATTTGTATTCTAGATTCGTTACAAAGGGTAAAATGTAATGTACCATTTTCAATGTAGAGTTATTATAAGTGATAAAATTGGAATATCATAAAATAATTTGGCATATTTGATCCGTCTTCATCTATATTTCTAAAAGAAAAGGTCACGCCTTTCAATGTAGAGTCATTACAAAGGGTAAAATTACAACAACACTCAAGCCTTTATCCCACCATAGTGGGGTTGGCTATATGGATCTTTTGTCGCCATTGCGCCTTATCTTTATACGAAGGGTAAAATTGAATATCATAAAATAATAATTTGGTTGATTTTATCATTTTTCATCCACATTTCTAACGGAATGGACATTTTTGTAAATTATGGAAACTTAAGGGGATATAAATATAATTTTGAAAGATATAGGGTGCGAACTGTAATTATGTAAACTCCCAGGGGAGGTCCCGGTGACTAACCCTATTTGTATGTATAAAAATTCAATGAAAAAACAATAACCCCAATAGTGTTATCATTTGCACTTGGCGGCACGGCGGTGGCGCTCATGAATGCGGTGGTTATGAACCGTCCAACCTCATCTAAGGAACTTCATCAAACTCACAGGACCACAAACGCACGGAGCCGTCATCTTGAAGCGAGGTGTATTTTTTATTCCATGTACTTATTTTATTCTTTTTAGCACGTGCAAGGAAAATAGATGAAATAAGTTCAATTACATTTACGAAATATATTATTTTATTCCCCGATGACTCTATTTTTGCTACCTTGTTGCGACATGTTTCACCTTTTTACTCTTTTCTAATATTTCTTTATAATTACTAAAGGGATAAATGTCATGCAAGTATTTGTGAACATGAAATAAATTATTATATATATATATATATAATAATATTCTATAGTATACACTTGCAATACGTACATGAGAGAGAATTTCTATTTAACACAAACCTTTTCTGAAGGTTTAGCATAATTATTAGCATTTTAGCATTCATCAAAGGAAGTGATGCATCACTAGTTCAGGATTATTTGCTGCTCTCTGTGGTGAGCAGCCGTCATCTCCAGAGAAGGATCACCCCAGATTGCCGCATTTTAGAAGATCGCACTTACAGCAACACGAGTATGCCATCGAGGTAGATTGCGCGGTGCTTCATCACACGAAAACGAAGCAAAAAAAAATACAATACATATATTCATCTCAATCATACACTTAATACCACAAACTACACAATAAAGCTCGCAGATGCGGCTATTATTTCAGCATAAAGGCTCACCTCTACGCTGGTTCAGCAAGTACACAATAGCGCCAGGCCCTAAACCTTTGGCATACCTGAGCTCTTGCTCTGCTGATATCTTGCTCGATCTGGAGTTGGTTCTGCTTCAAGACGTATTCTAGTTCTTTCCGTACTTGCCGATCGTGTTTCCCCTCGCATTTTCTAGGATCGTTTTGTCAGCCGTGATGAAGAACGCGGCAATAGCAGCTGAACAGTGAAACAATTGCTTCAGTTCACAGATATTATATGCTAGCAAAACACTCACTGACTACTTCAACCAAACAAAGTACTTCAACACACTTTTGTAAGTGAGGTCCCAATTATTTCCTAACACTCAATAAACTAGCTATGTATTTGAGTAACAATCTCATTATATTTTCGTTCCATGTCGTCGTAGTGGGCTCCTTTTCTGTGCTAGCCTCGCCAATTTCGCTGTTAATTTGTTTCATCTTCCTCTAAGGCTCCGTTTGTTTGAGTGTTTTTTTTCTCCATTACGTTTTCTAGAAAACAAAAACATTGTTTTTAGCCAATTCAAATAGGCTCCATTTGGCACCACAAAACGTTATTTTTTTTTAACGGATGAGCTTCATTCAAGAATATTATTTATCTTCATCTCCAACCGCTAGCTCCATCTCCAACTTCCACCACCCACCCAACTAGACCCTAAGCAGCAGCAACTCCACGTTTGTTGACGACTCAAGCTATAATTGATGCACCGTCTCGTCCGGGCGACACCTTCTCATCCCGTCTTCGTCTCTTCGTCTTCCACGTCGACAACGGACTCCTTCCCTACGTAGTAGACAACCCCTACCAGCCTTCCGTAGGCGCAATTCCCTCTTTCCAACAATAAAGTTACTTCCCGACAAGATTTTGCCAATTTTTTCAACCTTAGAAAATCAAAATCTTCATTTTTTATGTTGAATGGGTAAAGCATTAGTCGTCCACGCAACTCACTGCCCGGGATATTAGTTTTCATCATTTTACCACTATTACTTCATTATCTCTTGATGAGAAAAACTATCTCGTGTGGTCGAGATCTATCTTGGTTGCTCCGCATAACATATTTTAATGGTTATTAACGGCTTAATTATGGAACTACCACATGCGGACTAGCGATATTGTGAAGTGCCAAATCAAGAATTCCATCATTACAACAGGATTCCTTGCGACAATGAAGGAACTGTCCATGCGATTTGGAACGGGCACAGGCCATTCCCATTCATTCTTGTTAAGAGAATACAACCAAGATTTTTTAGCTTTGATATTGTATCTTTCGATGAGACAAAGGGGTCGGTCTGTATCACAATCCTATTCCGAGCATTTGAAGATTTGTTGGAGCACGATTATCTTGACCCAATATTATCGTGAAATGTAGTCGAAATGCAAAGTTTTTCGGATTCGAGGTGAATGAAACTGAGTATTCGAGTGCCGCATGAGTTGGATGGAGAATATGATTTTATCATTGTTAAGATTTTTGATTGCACTCTTGATTCCTCCACCTCCTGTAGTACATTCTAGTTCTTTAGTAATCAGCTCAACATGCAATCAATATGAAGGGGATTGCTAACAACATTTTCGTTCTTAAATAATCAGATCAACATGGAGAATACTCATTGAAGGGGATTGCTAATTACCAACCAAACTGCATGACATTAAAATAAAGATCAGAATGTTTTACCTCCTGATATGATTAGCGCCTGGGCGGTATAATTCAAGTTTGCTTTAGCCCAAGGAAGAACACGGCAACCAACCAACTGCGACGAAAAGCTTATCGTTTATCAATGAAAAAGGAAGGGATTAAGATTAGCATTATAGTGAAAACATAAAACATGGTCTTCAAATGCACTAGTACTCTTCATTAAACCATGTTTATATTATTAAGTATTGAAGAGAAGGTTGTGTTAACAAACCGTGGGCACTGCAACTACGGAGCCTGCAATAATGGCTGTTATGAATCCTCTCTGAACTGCCTCTGAAATAAAGGGGCAACAAAACCATGAAGAATTAATGAAAGCAGACAATGCTTTATGTGCCGAGGCATAACAATTCATGATTTTACAAAAAAAAAAACTCGAGCACTCATTTGGTTTATCATAGATTATAGCGGCTGGAGTACTTGATAAGGAACACTTTTCTGAATCACTCGACCATAGAAAAGGAGGAAGGTTACAAATGCCTACAACCACGAGATAAGTTTCTAGAAAAGAGACATTAGAAAGAGATCCCTTCCTCACAAAGGACATGCTCCCTGAAGACAACATCCGGGACAGTACCCTAGATTATTAATCCCGCCAAAGCAAGTAACAGGACGGGCGAAAAAAAAAACAATCGGACAACAACTAGTAGACCCCTAGAGGCATTGGGCGGAGCTCACAAGGATTTAAGCATAAATTTGAAAATTGAAGGGGAAGAAATGTGCATGCTTTTGAACTCTAAACATTTCTCTCTCACTCACTCGCCTACTCTCCCTATACTTTTGTGTTCATTCTCATTTTACAGATCACATCGGAGAGCTTTTATTAATTATTGTAGAGAGATTCATTAATACAATGATACAATTGTGCATGCTTTGATGAGGTATTTGAAATAACCACGATGTAGTATTTGAAAAACATGGATAACCAATCTGTATCTTTGAAAGATACAATAACCTCCATGGAAATGATATATCTCTTCTACAAAAGTATTACAAAATATACACAACCCTCTTACATTGAGGTTGTGTATATTTTTGAAAATATATGAGGACTTTTTGTTTAAAATAATTTAAATATTATTTGACAGAGCGTGTAATGGCCTCTGTCTAAAATATGTTTTTAAAACTCAACAAACATAATAAGCTCTAAGCTTTATAACAGGGAAGCAATAAATGGAGAAACAAAAGATTAATCTATCATGAAGATATTTGATGAGTAAAATCCATTTTTAAGGTGTTTTTTTTTTCACTCTAAAAAATTATAATCCCAAACTACTCTATGTTGAGTTGTTGGTTCAAATTCGGATCTAGTTGGTGTTTTTTTAGTTCTCGACGAGACCTAGAGATTGAGAACCGCCGATCAGATCATTAAAGAGGAGAAAGCGCGGCTGACGAAGCTCGTGCAAGCAGCCACGGGGGAAACTTTCCAGACGAAGGTTACTAGAGGCTTGACTACGGCTTCAAGTGTGACGCAGGATGAATCTACCGGTCACAAACGCGCCTAAATGAATGCAAACATGCACGTGAAAATACAAAAGACACTATGACAACCCTAATGATAATACAAATGACTCAACAAGCAATCCAATAAATAAGGAGCTCGCAATAGAACCCCAACTTTAATGCAAGTGCAACACTTCAATGGTGCAATTAATTAAATAATAATAATTATAAAATCCCGCTCAAGCGTCACAATTGATCACATATATTGCAATTTAGGGAAACAGATAATAAGTGCAAATTAATTAAAAGTGTTAAAGATTAAATGCAAGGGCGAATAGAGCACACACATAAATTAATTAAACGAGCTAAATCAACTGAGTAACATATGACTAGAAATAATAAGGTATATCCTTGCAATGTAGATGAATTTGAAAATAAATGTGGAACTCATCGGGTAAAGGGTCATTGGCGTAGATGCAGGAATTCGGTGGTTGCAGATGTGTGGTTACGGCGAGGTGGGATTATATTGGAGTATCAAACAAAACAAGAGACATGCTTGCAATAAACGGGAAAATGAATACAATCCGGCGCGGACGCCGGCCAAGATCTAGGAGGCTGGTTCCTCCTAAGACCCCTCTCTCAAATGAGAGCCAAAACCCTAATGATCCAAAGATCCCAAAAACACTCTCATACCTCCTTCTTATATGGGAGGAGGGGGCTCACAAGACAATAACAATAAAAATAGTGCTTAATTAATATTAATTAATTAATTAATATGAATTAATTAATTAATACAAATTAATTACAGTAATTAACTAAGGATGTTTCCACATGCGCTCCTGTGACTCCTGCCAGGTGGTGTGCTCAGGCGGATGCGACGTCGTAACAATATGCCGCCCTTGAAAATGGACCTTGCCCTCAAGGTCAAGGTTAGATGATTTGTCGGGGTCTTTAATAATGTCGGCAGCGGGTATAGTTGGAAAAAAACATGGCGGGTTTGAGGAGGAATAAGAGTGATTAACAAAAATAGTGAGGGGAATGGGTTGTCTGGTGGGTGTAATGATGAGTGCACGGGAAAAGGAAAAATTAAAAGGTGTGGGGGAGACAATGGCAGGCTGGTGGTAGTAGGGTGTTGAGTGGTGTGCCCAATAGCTGTCGTGAGAGAGAGGGACTGCGGAAAGGGGAAATAAGACAAGAAGGTTTTAAGTCGCGTGAAGGAAATGGGTTGTGAAGAGGAGAAAAGGGTGGAGGCTTGCTGAAATGTGCAGGAAGGGTGTCCGACAAGCGGTGGTAGGCAGCAGAAGAAAGAAGGCAGGGAGCGGTGGTGCGCATCGTTGGCCAAAGAGGGGGCCGATGCCGCCAGGGATCGGGGCGCTGAGCGGGGATCTGCCGCGACGAAGATCGTGCGCTAAGCTTGAAGCGACGGCGACTGGAAGCTTGAAGCGATTGCGCGCTGAGCTTGAAGCGACTGGGCGCTGAGCGAGGACGACGGGAAGCTGGGAGCGTCGACCCAGGACTGTGTTGTTGCGGATGTGGTTGTCGTAGGAAGAGTGTTGACGAACTCGCCGCACGGAGCGACAATCGGTGGAAAGCTGGGAGCGAGCGTATCAGACCAACGATCGTTTGTTGTTGAAGGAGGTGCCGCCAAGGAGGAAGTCGCGTTTATGGTACGAGTGACGGGGATGCTGCGAAGGAGGCCGATGATTTCGTGAAGCTGGGTTGTATGTCGATCGAAAAGGTCGTGGAGGGCGAGGCTGGTACCCGGCGACTGAAAGGGCAGCGGGCGGAGGCCGGCAGGTCAGACCATTGATGGAGTATCGAACAAAACAAGAGACATGCTTGCAATAAACGGGAAAACGGATACAATCCGGCGCGGACGCCGGCCAAGATCTAGGAGGCTGGTTCCTCCTAAGACCCCTCTCTCAAATGAGAGCCAAAACCCTAATAATCCAAAGATCCCTAAAACGCTCTCATACCTCCTCCTTATATAGGAAGGAGGCTCACAAGACAATAACAATAAAAATAGTGCTTAATTAATATTAATTAATTAATATGAATTAATTAATTAATACAAATTAATTACAGTAATTAACTAAGGAGGTTTCCATATGCGCTCCTGTGACTCCTGTCAGGTGGTGTGCTCAGGCGGATGCGACGTCGTAACAGATTATGGATGCACATCGAGCGGTTCACGAATGCTCATCTTGCGACATACGGGGCACGTCAAGCAACTTGTGGCGAACTTTGGGCGGCTTCAAGGAGCTTACAATGAGGTGGGCATCGCGCGGCTTACGGGGGTGCACATCGAGCGGCTGCACATTGAGCGGCATATGGGGCACACGAGCAATTCAAAGAGCACAATGTCTTGCCACAACACATTTTCCTCCCTCATCGGCCTGGATGGGGCTACTGGAGGAGGGTGGGTGGCTGTTTTGGAGCTGGGGTGGCTGGTTGGAGCTTCAAAACAATAAGGCTTAAAAGAGTGTAATGGGGAGGGTTGGTCAAGGCTCCTGGAGACTAGGAGGAGTCGGTTGAGGCTTAGAGACCAAGGGATGTATTAGTCTAGGTATGGATGGGGGATTTGGGATTACTGGAGGTAGATCCAAGGATTATGATGTTGTTGACGGGCAGAATATGGGCTGGAAGAGGGTTGTGGAGGTGGAGGCGGAGGCGGGGATGATGAAGATTGGAGAGGGGTGATAGAGCTTCAGGATGGGTCGCTGGAGGGAACTCGAGAGGTGGACGGAAGTTGGAAAAGGCTCCAGTGAATTAGAGTTCGGGGCGGGGGAAAAGGAAGTCGGGTTGGGGATGTGTGGGGAAAACTAGCAGCAGGTAGCGCAAAGGACAACCGGAGAAGGAATGAGGGGACTAACTGAAGGCTGTGGGGGTGGTCAAGAGCTCAGCGAAGTGGTAGTTGTTCCACTGCGTCACACCGTACTAAATCGGCACTAGCGGGCCAAAGGGTTTCTCTTTCTGTGAAGGAAACCGTTGATGTTATACCTAAAGTTTAAATATGATATATATAGAGGAGGATTTAGGGTAAACAATATGATGGCTATGATTGAGCAATCAGATTATTTACCATAACTCTCAAAATATAACTCCGAAAATATATAAAAAAATACATACAAATATACAAAATCGAGTCAATCGCAATTAGAGTTTGACCCAATAAACCCTCAAATAGTGCGTGATCGATCTCATCAAATTGGTGCAGTGATCGTGCTGCAATCTTCGAGGTTGTCGGCAGTGCAGACGGAGGGCTTGGCGGTGTCGCGACATCATGCAGGGTGCGTTGTTGTAGGTGTCTTAGGTCAGGTTGGCGTCAGATCAGGTACCGTATCAAGCTAGTGCAGGGTCAGGCGGGTCAACGACAGGATGTAAGCCTGCAAGACAGTAAACCTTGATCGGGCAGCATGATTGCATTTGGATTGGGTTCAGCCGCTTGTGCTTGAGCTGGTGGAGGAGGTCGACTGCAACGGGTGCGGGGAAGCTTTCCTTGCACCATGTTCTTGTTTGGTGGTTGGTCGTCTAACAACAACAAAAGTTTGTGGTAGTTCTATGCTTGCAGTAGGTCTTGACATGTCTGATTCCACCCATGATGATTTTATAAGATCATTGCATATTTTCTCTTGAGTATTCCTATATTGAATTTTATTGATTTTGGATTCCGTGGGATGTTGATTATTCAAGTATTGAATTTTATTCTTGTTGATCTGTTGATGCGATCCAATTTAGGATCAATATGACAGATGCTAGAATCAGATCTAATTCGCGTGATGAAGAGAAGAAATTAACTCCACGGAACAGCACAATCAATTGGTATTAAGAACTCACGAATTACACGTAAAACAAGAACACATCCTAAAAAGTATACTTCTGAACGGATGCCATAGCTCAAGAAGCACAGTTGCCTCTCAGCTCCACACACATGCTCCAGATTCGAAAAAATGACAAGATGAGCCAACTAACTACCTTACCCCTCTATTTATAAGAAAAAGAACATAAGGAAAAGACAATACTACCCCTTCCCTACTACAACATTTAGACTAATTATTTCCCGCCAACACCACCACTTTATTCAGAACGTATCATTGTCCTCCCCTTGAAAAAAAAACTCCTCCTCAAGGAGGAAACAAAGGATAGCACTGGCGCAGCATTTCTAAATCTTCCCATGTTGCTTCTGCTACTGTGCCATTGTGCCATTGTACCAACAACTGTGTAATAACTTTGTCATGCTTCTGCACAATTCGACGATCCAAAATCGCTGCCGGTTCAACCAACAAATTCCCTTCAGCAGTCACCGTGGTAGGCAAATATCCAGCGACCACAGGTTCATCTCCCTTATACTCACGCAGCTGCGATATATGGAAAGTGTGGTGTATTCGAGCTTTCGGAGGCAGCTGCAGCTTATAAGCCACTTCTCCAACTTTATTTACCACCTTAAATGGTCCAAAAAACTTTGGGAGAAAGTTTATGAAACCCATGGCTACGCAAACTTACTTGCTTGTAGGGTTGAATTCTGACAAAAACCCACGACCCCGCCTCTAAAGTACGTTCCCTGCGCTTCCGATTAGCTAGAACTCGCATACAATTTTGAGCTTGATGTAAATTAAATTTGAGAATCGAAATCACTTTCTACCTAGCCTCCAAGGTCCTATCCACAGTTTCCACCATTGTCAAGCCTTCAACATAAGGAATATGTAAGGCGGGTTCCTGACCATACACAACCTCATACGGTGTCATCTTAATGGCGCTATGATAAGACGTGTTGTACCACTATTCCGCTAATGGCAGCCAAGAAAACCAGGCATTCGACCACTCAAAGCACATACAATGAAGGTAGCCCTCCAAACACCGATTCACAACTTCAGTTTGCCCGTCAGATTGCGGATGGTATGCAATGGACATATGTAACTGCACTCCCAAAATCCTGAAGAGTTCTTGCCAAAAGAACTAAGGAATACTGTATCACGATCACTGACCATTGATTTCGGTATACCATGAAGCCGCGCAATGGTACTGAGAAATGTACGTGCACCACCTCTGCTGTGTAAGGATGTTTTAAAGCCGCAAAGTGCGCTTGTTTGCTAAGTCTGTCAACCACAACCAAAATGATCGTCTGACCATAACTAGCAGGTAAGCCATCTATAAAATCTAGAGAAATCTCCTCCCAAACTCATTCCGGCACCGGAAAAGGCTGTAAAATCATCGGTCGGCGCAAATCTATCTTGCACCGTTGACAGACATCACAATTTTGAATGTAATCATATCGGGTTTCATCCTCTTCCAATAAAAATGTCTCTTCACCCTCCTCTAAGTCACATTAATACCGGAGTGTCCCCCAACTACTCCATTGTGGTAAATCTGGAGGATCTTCTTCTTAAGTGCTACATCATGTCCAACACTAATTTCCCTTTGCGCCTTAATAACCCGTGCATCCACGTATAATTGGCTTTGTTAGCATCATTCGCCTCCTTTGCCTTAATGATCTTTTGAAGATTATCATCCTGCAGCCACGATTGCTTAATGTGCCGAATAATATCAGAAGAAACTACTATACGTATTTGTAACTCGCCCTCCACTTGTTCATTAGTTTCCACAGGATATCTAGACAAAGCATCAGCACACCCATTCTCTTTCCCTTTCTTATATATAATTTGAAAATCATACCCCAACAATTTGGAGATATGCTTTTGCTGAGCCGGAGTCGCCATTTTCTGCTGAAGTAAAAAATCGAAGGCTCTGATGATCCTTTCGAATAATAAAAGAGCAACCAACCAAATAGTGGCGCCAATGCTGGATTGCCATAACCAACGCCAACAGTTCCTTGTCATACACAGAAAGTGCCGCATTCTTAGGACCTAAAGCTTTGTTGAAGTATGCTATCAGACGATCGTCATCAAATCGAGGAAACTCAATCCTGGCTAATCTGGTAGCCATATGATTCACCTGAGCGCGATTAGAACAGTCATTTCCAGAAGCAGATGCGCTACCCATTTCCACCGAGTTGTTCAGGCGTAAGCCGCCAAGTAAATTACGTACCTCCGCCAAAGTACGCTCATTTTGATCCTTAACCGATTGTAAAACTTACGCCATTTCCTCCTCGGTCTGTTGCAACAATCAAGATCTGTTTGCGCATCCATAGATCTTGTATTAGCCACCATTACAAGATCAGGAAAGACTTTCCCTCTGATACTAATGATACGATCCAATTTAGGATCAATATGACAGATGCTAGAATCAGATCTAATTTGCGTGATGAAGAGAAGAAATTAACTCCACAGAACAGCACAATCAATTGGTATTAAGAACTCATGAATTACACGTAAAACAAGTACACATCCCAAGAAGTATACTTCTGAACGGATGTCATAGCTCAAGAAGCACAGTTGCCTCTCAGCTCCACACACATACTCTAGATTCGGAAAAATGACAAGATGAGACAACAAACTACCTTACCCCTCTATTTATAAGAAAAAGAACATAAGGAAAAGACAATACTACCCCCTCTTACTACAACATTTAGACTAATTATTTCCCGCCAACACCACCACTTTAAATTGGTGCAGTGATCGTGATGCAATCTTCGAAGCTGTCAGCAGTTGTTGCTACCTTACCCCTCTATTTATAAGAAAAAGAACATAAGGAAAAGACAATACTACCCCCTCTTACTACAACATTTAGACTAATTATTTCCCGCCAACACCACCACTTTAAATTGGTGCAGTGATCGTGATGCAATCTTCGAAGCTGTCAGCAGTTGTTGCAATCCTACCAGCCCGGTCCTAAGAACAAGACGAAGGTCAAGAGGAGGCCAGGAGGGGGAGAGAAGAATGGTCTGGGGAGGGAGACGAAAGGGTAATTTGCATTAATCAAATCCTTAAAACTGTTTGCTGGCTATTACAGTATTTATAACTACGTAATTACATTATGCGGTTCATATGACTGTTACAGGAAATAAAAGATGCAATATGATTTAAACTGCCGCTAGCTGGCTGACGCGTGGCTGATTATTTTTCGTTGGATCTGTCTTGGGAGTGAATATATTATAATTGTCGTTGGATGGACTCTTATTTCTCTCGTCCGTTAATAATGCCGATGATGATTTCCCTCCGCTGGATGATGCGTACTTCTGATTGTTTTATGATCGTTGGATCTGGGGATGAAATCTGAGGCGTGTGACTAAACCCTAACATTTGCTCTCCCTTTAAGAACGATGTCCTCAACGTTTTGTTCACTGTGTCGTTGTTCTCCTTCTGCAGAGTAGAGAGAATAGCAGGAGCGTTACCCTTCCTGCGCCATTTCTTCGATGATTTGGTTGAAACATTTGGAGATGGCAGCCTATGATGTATGGAAGGTTATACTGATGGATATTGGCGATCTACTGAGGGTGCAACTCGATGTTTCAACACTGGATCTGAGCTCGTGCGGTAATGATCCCCTTGTTCTACTCCTTCATTTTCTCGGTGAGGGTGTTCATCTTCTGTGTCCTTTCAGGCGGTGTAGGTATTTTTCTGGGTTTTCTGTTTTGCTTGCCGGAATATTTTCGTGATTTTGGTCTTCGGTGGTGTGCTCCTGAGCTTTCTTCTGGCGATTACCCTTTTTTTCTTTTTTTCCCCGTGTCTGCTGAAGTATTTCCTTGTCGAGGCTCATTTTGTGACGTTGTAGTTCGGCTTGCATTTCTGGTATATCTGTGAGGTCGGAAACGTCTTCCCAAGTGCTGTCTGCAGGGGGTAGCCCTTGCCATTGGATTAGTACTTGGGGTATTTCTCGTCCTTGCCGTAGGATTCGGCGTGAGCTGATGACGGCCATAGGTTGGTGTAGTGGTTTGTTATTCCAGCTGAGTGGTGGTAACTCGATTATTTGCTGATCTGGGTTACCCACGTAGGGCTTGAGTAAGGAGACGTGAAACACTGGGTGTATTTTTGATTCTGCTGGTAGAAGTAAGCGATATGCCGTTTCCCCAATTTTTTCTGTTATCTGGAAGGGTCCATAATATTTTAAGCTCAATTTCCTGCCGGATGGTCTGACCATCGTTAGTTGTCGGTATGGATGAAGTTTCAGTAGGACCCAGTCCCCTTTTTCCATGGTGAGATCTGTGCGTTGTTTGTCGGCTTGATTCTTCATCCTGTTTTGGGCCTTTGCTAGATTTTCTTTGAGTGTTTGCAGCAATTCTTCACGATTTTGCAATGTTGTCTCTACTGCTTCATTTGTTGTCCCACCTGCACAGTAGTTCAACAAACCCGGGGGTGTTCGACCATACATGACCTCAAATGGAGTCATGTTGGTCGAGCTGTTAAAGGTGGTATTATAATGGTATTCTGCTAGTCCTAGATATTCTGACCATTTGTTAGGCTGCTCATGAGTAAATATTCTTAAATATTGTTCAACACATCGATTAACCCTCTCGGTTAGCCAATTTGTTTGTGGATGATATGAGGAACTGTATTTTAGGTGTGTTCCTTGTATTCTAAACAACTCTGTCCAGAAATCACTTAAAAATAGGTTGTCCCTATCTGATATAATGGATTCTGGAATTCCATGTAGTTTGCCTACATAATTCCAGAATTCATTTCCCACTATTGGCCCAGAGATAGGGTGTTTTAATGGGATTAGATTGTATGACCTTTGATAACCTGTCTACTACTACCATTATTATAGTAAATCCATGGGATTTAGGTAGACAGGTGATAAAGTCCATGGTGATATCTGCCCAGATCTTTTTTGACGTTGGCAATGGTTGTAATAAGCCATAAGGGATGTGATTTACTGCTTTTGCCTTTTGGCAAATGTCACACTCCCTTATGTAATCTGTGACCTCTTGTTTCATATTTCTCCAGTAGAATTGTGTGTTAATTTTATGTAGAGTACCTTTTATTCCAGAGTAACCACCCACAGGGCTAGAGTGAGCTTCAGTGATGATTTTCTTCTTAATTGTGGATTGGCTGAGAATGTATATTTTTTGTTTGTATGTTATATATGCTCCCTGTTGTCTCCATGCTGGGTATGCCTGTGGCTCATTTCTAAATCTTTGGGTAAATTCATCATTGCTGTACTCCTGTTCCAACCCTTCCAATAGGGAGGAAGTTGGAACAGTGATTGTGTTTAGTCCAGCTGATGATGAATGCTCTGGAATTATTGGGGCTCTAGATAATGCATCTGCAGCTTGATTAGTCTTGCCTGATTTAAATTTAATTATGAAGTAGATAGGAAGGTTTGTTGTTCTGGCGTTTGAATGGATTGAGTAAGTAAGTTATGCAGGCTTTGATGATCTGTTAGGATGGTGAATTGGTGACCAAGTAGGTATTGCTGCCACTTGGCCACTGCTGTGGTAACAACATACATCTCTCTGATATATGTGGACTTTCGTTGCATCATTTGTGATAATTTCTTGCTAAAATAGGATATCGTTTGCTTATGTTGCATTAATACTGCTCCTATTCCTATTCCGGATGCATCAGTTTTTATTATAAAGGGTTCATTAAAATTAGGTAGTGTTAATATTGGGTATGAAGTTAATTTAGCTTTTAAATTTTCGAAAGCCTCTTCAGTCTTTTTGGTCCATTGGAAGGCGTTTTTCTTCAATAAATCGGTTAAGGGGTTTCAATTTTGGCATAATCTCTTATAAATTTCCTGTAATATCCGGTTAACCCCGGGAATGTTCTTACATCCTTCTGGTTAACTGGTACGGGAAATCTTTCAATGGATTCAATGTTATTTTTATTTGGGCTCACTTCTCCCTCTTTAATAGTGTGGCCCAGGAATTCAACCTCCTTAGTAAAAAAAATCACATTTTGACAACTTAACCATTAATTTATTTTCTGAAAGTATACCTAAGGTGATTTCCAAATGCTCAAGGTGATCCTCTTCCATCAGGCTATAAATTAGGATATCGTCGAAAAAGATGACTATAAATTTCCTAAGTTGTTTTTTAAAAATAGAATTCATGAGTGCTTGGAATGTCGAGGGGGCATTGGTTAGCCCGAATGGTAGCACTATGAATTCGTAGTGCCCTTGATGTGTTCGAAAAGTTGTTTTATGCACATCTTCCTCTGTCATTCTAATCTGATGATACCCCGATCTTAAATCTATTTTGGAAAAATATCTGGCAAAAAATAATTCATCTAGGAGTTCATCAATAGTTGGTATCGGGAATTTATCCTTTATCGTTATTTTATTCAAGGCTCTATAATCTACGCAAAATCTCCAGGATCCGTCTTTTTTCTTTACGAGTAGAACTGGGGAGCTAAAAGTGGATGTGCTGGGTTTGATATGCCCATTCCTCAGCATCTCCTCCACCAATCGTTCTATTTCATTCTTCTGGTGGTATGGATATCTAAAAGGTCGTAGATTTGGCGTTGTAGATTATGGGAGCAGATTGATCTTGTGATCTATTGTCCGTTTAGGTGGCAGTTTTGATGGTGCCTCGAATAGATAAGAAAATTTAGTTAATGTTTCTTGAAATTGGGATGCCAGTCCTTTAAAATTACTAAGGAGAGTCGGCTCTTTAAATGAAGTCCCTGGGGTTTCCTTAGCGATCAAAAGACACATGGTGGAGGGTTTTATGGCAATCATTCTCATCAACTGCGATGAAGATACTTTACCAACTTGTTGGGTAGTTTGCCCAATTAATTTCACTTGTCCCTGTGTTCCTTCATAAGATATTGTTAAGTTGACATAATCTGTTGTCACTGGCCCTAAGGTTCTGAGCCATCGCTGTCCCAAAATAAGATCTGTTCCTTCTATATCCAAGACGTATAAGTGAACTAAGTAAGGGTTGGTCTGTAAGAGCAGTGAGATATCTTTGCATTTTCCCTTACACTGCGCTGTTGATCCGTTGCCCATAAAGACAGGGAATTTCGTGACTCTATGAACTGGTAATTTTAGGAAGGCTGCCATCCTTGTGGAGATGAAATTGTGTGTGCTTCCCCCGTCGATAAACAATTCTACCGGTTGGTGGTTTATGTATCCAGTGAATCTAAGTCCGTGATTTGGTATCGATCCCGTGAGTGCTTGTAAAAACACGAGTGTTGTGGGGTCTTCTTCCTCTATTCTGATTTCCTCATTAGCCTCTTCTACTTCCTCTTCTTCTGATCCCCTTATGTAGAGAAGGACTCCCTTACCCTTGCATTTATGGCCAGCGTGGTAACGCTCCTCACAGTTATAACATAACCCTTTTTCTCTCTTGGCTTGTAGTTCTGCCGGCGTTAAACGTTTTATTGGTGGTAGTTTGTTAGTGAGGTTTCTATTTGGTTCATATGAGGGTCATGAATGTCTAGTATATTGATTCTTGAATCTATTATCGTCGAATTCCTGGTCCTCATACATTCTTGCGATTGAATACGCATCATGAATTTCTACAGGTTCGTGCATTAGGACGGATCTTTTAATGTGCGGTTTGAGTCCTGAGACAAACATGTCCGTAATGAATGTTGGATTCAGCCCTGGCACTCTAGTAATTAGGTCTTCAAAATCCTTTTTATATGCTAATATGGTTGTTTTTTGTTGTAATTTAGTTAGTATCCCTGCCGATTTTATGTATTTTGATGGACCGAATCTTTTTTTAATTGCATCGAAAAATAGTGTAAAAGATAAGGCTGGATGATCACTAAGGGCCCGTTCGTTTGGACGGAATTGGAATTCGATATTGGAATTGAATATTGATAAATATTGTGAAATTAAATATTGGTAACTAATTCCAATTCCAACGTTCACCTAATAAACAATATTGTTGAATATTGTGAAATTAATCAATATTTTTGTTCGTTTTTTAAATAAAATTTAATTTAAAAATTGAAAAATATTACGAAGAAAATAATATTTATCACATATATATTATAAACAAATGTATGTCATGGCGACGATTTTTTCGCTCGGGGGCCATTTTTTCGCACGAGAATGATTTTTTCCGCCCGGGCGCAATTTTTTCGCACAACCGCGATTTTTTCGCACGGGCGCGCATTTTTTGCCCAGGCTCATTTTTTCGCCCGGGAATGATTTTTTTGCCCGGGCGCAAATTTTTTTCCCGGGTGCGATTTTTCCACCCGCTCGGCCGAAAAAAGCTCGCATAGTCGATAAAAGCGCGTCCCAGCAAAAAACCGCTCCCCGGTGAAAAAATCGCGCCCGAAAAATAGCCCTCGAGATAAAAATCTCGTAGGGTGAAAAAAACTCGCCCGGGCAAAAAAATCGCTCAAAAAAATCTTGCCCGTGCGAAAAAATTACGGGCGGGCAAAAAATCGCGTTTGAACGAAAAAATCGCGCCGGGGCGAAAAACTCTCCCATGGGAGAAAAATTTGCGCCCGGGCGAAAAAATCGCCGCACGGCGAAAAAACGCTCGCGGGGGAAAAAATCGCGCCCGGGTGAAAAAATCGCGCCCGGGCGAAAAACGCGCGCCCGGGCGAAAAAAGCTCGCCCGGGCGAAAAACGCGCGCCCGGGCAAAAAATGCGGGCCCGGGCGAAAAACGCGCGCCCGGGCGAAAAACGCGCCCCAGGGCGAAAAACGCGCGCCCGGGCGAAAAAAGCGCGGCCGGGCGAAAAACGCGCGCCCGGGCAAAAAATGCGGGCCCGGGCGAAAAACGCGCGCCCGGGCGAAAAACGCGCCCCAGGGCGAAAAACGCGCGCCCGGGCGAAAAACGCGCGCCCGGGCGAAAAATGAGCGCCAAGGCGAAAAACACTCGCCAGGACGAAAAATGCGCGCCAGGGCGGAAAATTTCCGTCCGGGCAAAATTTGGGCGTCCGGAGAAAAAACGCACGTTCGGGCGAAAAGCTTGCGTCTGTGCGAAAAGCTCGCGCCCGGGCGAAAAATTGTGCGCCCGGGCGCATAAACGCGCGCTAGGGCAGAAAATTTCCGCCCGGGCAAAATTTGGGCGTCCGGGCGAAAAACTCGCGTTCGTGCGAAAAACTCGCGCCCGGGCGAAAAATTGTGCGCTCGGGCGCATAAACGCGCACCCGGGCAAAAAACGCGATAAATCGAGCGTGCCAGACTCGCCCAATTCCGATATGTCTAGCTAGATTTTGTGCTTATGCTAAAATCAATTCCATGATATTCAACTTAAATTTCAATTATTAAAGCTACATAACAAGCGAACGACGTAATTGGAATTCGACGTCGAATTTCAATTCCAAGTCTTCAATTCCGTCCAAACGAACGGGGCCTAAGGGTTGTTTGATACCATTTAGAAGCTGGCTTGTCTAATTGAAAAGATGCAATGGTGAGGTAATCTTGGGGTCGGGTATCATTAAAATCAAAATATCTTTTGAGCTCATACAACCAATCGGTTGGATCACCCTCAGAAAATCTAGGACATGGTACTTCTATATTACTGAGTTTGTTAGAAACTACCTGGGTTTCATTTGGAATGGGTGCGGGTCCAAGAATGCCGCTTGATGATTGTCCATTTGCATCTGGGGGACGATTATGGTCCTGTTGCGATTCGCCAATCATTGCTGGTCCTTGAGAGTAATCTGCCGCCCGCGCGTTCAATGATTTTTGTAGTTGTTCGTATTGTTGTCGCATCTCTATTCGTAACGTGGAGATCTGATCGTGGAGTTGATCTGTGGAGTGATCTCGAATTTCCATCATTTGTCGTGAAAGAAGATTTTCTTTCATTTGTAGTTCTGTGTTGAATGATTTCTGGATCTGTTGGACCCTTTGCTCCATTTCTTCCATCTGCAGAGCGCGTTGAGTTTGTTCTGCTTGGAGTGCGTTCTTGACCTCCGCCAGAGATCTCAACCCCTCACCCATCCTCGATTGGTAGGATTGTATTCTCTCTCAACGAGAGCACCAAAATGTTGCAATCCTACCAGCCCGGTCCTAAGAACAAGACGAAGGCCAATAGGAGGCCAGGAGGGGGAGAGAAGAATGGTCTGGGGAGGGAGACGAAAGGGTAATTTGCATTAATCAAATCCTTAAAACTGTTTGCTGGCTATTACAGTATTTATAACTACGTAATTACATTATGCGGTTCATATGACCGTTACAGGAAATAAAAGATGCAATATGATATAAACTGCCGCTGGCTGGCTGACGCGTGGCTGATTATTTGCCGCTGGATCTGTCTTGGGAGTGAATATATTATAATTGTCGTTGGATGGCCTCTTATTTCTCTCGTCCGTTAATAATGTCGATGATGATTTCCCGCCGCTGGATGATGCGTACTTCTGATTGTTTTATGATCGTTGGATCTGGGGATGAAATGTGAGGCGTGTGACTAAACCCTAACAGCAGTGCAGGCGGAGGGCTCGGGGGTGCCGCGACATCAGGCAGGGTGCGTTGTTGCAGGTGTCTTAGGTCGAGTTGGCGTCAGATCAAGTACCGGATCAAGCTAGTGCAGGGTCAGGCGGGTCAGCGACAGGCTGTAAGCCTGCAAGACAGTAAACCTTGATCGGGCAACATGGTTGCATTTGGATTGGGTTCAACCACTTGTGCTTGAGCTGGTGGAGGAGGTCGACTGCAACGGGTGCGGGGAAGCTTTCCTTGCGCCATGGTCTTGTTTGGTGGTTGGTCTTCTAACAACAACAAAAGTTTGTGTGCGAATCTTGTGCGTCCGTAGTTCTATGGCTTGCAGTAAGTCTTGACATGTCTGATTCCACCCGTGATGATTTTATAAGATCATTGCATATTTTTTCTTGAGTATTCCTATATTGAATTTTATTGATTTTGGATTCGGTGGGATCGTTGATTATTCATGTATTGAATTTAATTCTTGTTTGATCTGTCTATAGCCATTTTGGGGTCACCAAAATTAACTGAGTATGATTTTTGCACGGTGGATTTGCTTCACTCCAATCATCCAAACCATGTTAGGCCGATGGAATTGATTCCAACAATGGCTTCAAATCAATCAGGTTTAGTTAAATCCATCTCAGGAACTCTAAAATGGATTGAAAGGATGAGAAGGGGGTGATTTTGTGTTGAAATAACCAGAGAGGATCCGAAAACCCCCTTTTGCATTACTAATTCAACAAGTTAATGAAATGGAGAGAGATCTACAAGAATCCAACTTACATGTGAGGGATTGAGAGGAAATTGTGTTCTTCTAAATCGATCGGAAAACCAATTACCGACCGTGGACGTTTATTAAACAAGAAATCCCACCAAACGGCTTGTTCCTGATGGCGATTTAGGTAAACGATGAAAAGAAATCATACCTTGAGTGGTGGAGGTCTTGCCGTCGATAACCCTGGGCTCATTCGGAGAGGCTGCCGCTATGAATGGTGATCTCTTGCTTGTCCAAGAGTCCCTCGCATCTGAAGGAAAGCCCATCTCTATCAGATCTTCTCAAAATCGGAGCGAAGTTATCCTCCCCTATGAGATCGCCGGAGTATGAGAAGAAATGAAAGAGCGCAAAATGGGCGGTGACGACGGATTGGTGTCGTGGTGGGCGGATTTGTAGGGTTTTGTGTTTGTCTATGTCCGCCGGACAATCCGCATGTGGCCGCCAGCTGCGTTTTGACCGGCCGGGCTTCGTTAGGCGCGGCTTATTTCCTCCGGTGAGTTAGTTGGGTCAAAAACGCTATTATAATAGATTGGCAAGACAAAGGTTATGACCGCCATCAAGAAAATAAATTAGTTTTGAGCATAAAATGCATGAATTTTTTTATGTGAGGTCGGACATTCACGAACGACGGTTCATGACCACCGCGTTCACGAACTCCACCACTGTGCCAAACGAAGACTAGGGTTTTGTGTAACGCCCCTGAATTTTTGATAATTTAATTAAATAATAATTTTGTCGTAAGAGGGTTACGTTAGCGCAAAGTTAACGGTGCTTGCCTCAAGGTAGGATTTCAGAGGTTAGAAATTTTAAATAATTAATTTAAACGAAATTGTCAAGTTTCGTTGCCGCAAATGGTGTAAATTACATTGTAACTCGTAATCGGCTCGTCGAACTCTGATTTCGACTTCGTCGTTGGTCTCGGAGGATCGGTATTTACCTTCGGTGCAAATTTCGTCAAAAATTTGAGTTAGTTAGTACAAATTGACGATTTAAAATCCTTTATGAATTGACTAAATAGATAATTTTTACTTAAAAAGTTTCATATAAAAAGAATCACTTAAGAAAATTAGGTTTTCTAAAATCTTCCTCCTTTCCGTTTCCGCTGAACCAGAGCCGCGAGAGAGGAGAAAGTCGCGATTGTCTTGGTGCTTCTGTCGGCTGTTGCATGGGATCTAGTGTGCAAGATCTTCGTCGGAGCATAGATTTGGAAAGCTCTCGCCGAGATCTTCGTGTGTGCGGTGAGTATTTTCGATTTCGTGGGTTTTTGGCGTTGGAGTGTTTGGCCCTAAGCCTCGTTTCTTTTCCGAATCTTTCAGAAATTTGTTGTGGAGTTTTTCCTTCGACCGATCTTTGGACGTGGAGTGCTCGAGAGGCCGGTTTTCGGGAAGGTTTGAGGCAAGTGGTGGACTAATCTCCTTTGTCATGTTTTTTCCCTCCTATCTTATCATTTCAGATGAATTGTACTCTGGAAAAAAAAATCGGTTTATTTTAGCAGAATTCGTTTAATATTTTAGTGAAATTCGTCGAGTGTTCTAACGATTTGTCGAGTAATTGCGACGAATTCGTCGAATGTTCTAACGATTCGTCGAGTAATTGCGACGAATTCGTCGAGTGATAGCGAAATTCGTCGAGTAGCAGATAGTAATTCGTCGAGTGAATAGGAAGAATTCGTCGAGTGATCACGCTAAGTTCACCATATAGTTAAGTTAGAATTCGTCGAGTACAAGTTAGGATTTGCCGAGTATTAGTTAGAATTCGTCGAGTATTCTAAGGATTCGTCGAGTAATTACGATGAATTCGTCGAGTGAATAGGAATTCGTCGAGTCATTTCGATTTATTCGTCGAGTGTTCAAACCGAATTTTCTTACGATGGTTTCGATGAATCTGCTGTGAAGCTTGCACTTGGAATTTTCCTGGGTTCTCCTGTGGTACCGGATTTGGTTAACATGTTGTGAATTCTTACCCCCAGCTGGATGTTTATGGACCGTTGGTTGTGTGGGCGTAACCACCACTACAGTGCCTGTTTTTCTTCCTTGGTCGTGTAGACTGTCGGTGTGTGGGTGTAACCACCACCACAGTGATTTTGTTCCTTGGATATTTTGGTCTGATGGTTGTGTTGGAAAGATAGTCACCGCCTCAGTACCGTTTTACGGTTGGGTTAACGAATTCACTCCTTGAGCCAATCTGACACTTTTCTTTATACTTGGATGTTATTATATAACTTCAACTGCACTTAGTGCAAGTCTTTTCATGTTTGGATACTAATCTTTCTTTTGCTTTGACTGTTGTTGTTCCTCAGCTATTTCTCGTTAGGTTGGTAACCCACTTAAGTTTGTTAAGTTCTCTTTTTTACTCTATGATTGGCTGTCTTTTTGCGTCTTTGTGTTGTGGTTTTCTTTTCTTTTGAATGCCTCAGATTTGGATCAGTAGCAGTTTGAGCTGATTGAGTTCGGTCCTTCCAGACCTTCAGTAGTTGTTTTTTTACTCTCATTTTGAGAGGTAGTCTGTTGAACTTCATAGTAGATATTTTATATATTAAAGCATGCATATTTTCTCATGCTCATGACATCTCTTTTAACTGTCATCACTCTATTTTTTAGGCTCGTAAAAGTCTCTTTTACTTATACTAAATTTAGATGATGCATATCATTAGAATGTTAGTTAAGTTCTCATGCTCATGTAGTACTTAAGGTGAAATAAGTACTTTTCCGCTGCGTATATTTATACTTTCTTAGTTGTGGACTAGATGATCCACTAAACCGAGGGATACAGTGTTTAGAAACTTTAAACATTAATTATTGTTTTAAACGCAAATTTTATGTCTTTTATAAATAAATGTGTAAAGATAGAATTGCATGAGCGTCTGCAGTTGTCCCTTGCATGACGTGACATCATAACACGTGTTTTCTTTTACTCGGATGATATATTTATATATTGAGAAAATGCGGGTTGTGACATTTGGTCTTACTTGCCATCTATGTCCAATTATCTATACCTCTAAATCCAAGCAGCGGCAAAACAAATTTCATGCATGTGTCGCAATTCACCAAAATCTCAATTCTTCAACTCCACCAGCTCTGTCATCAATCAAAGTAAATATAAATTAGATATCTCAAATTCACCCATTTGATCAATTGATATGTTTGACACTAGTAAGTGTTGGGCTTGAGAGCAAGAAAGTTCGATCAAAGCACCTAAAAATTAGTTTGAGTAAGCACCTGAGAAATTGCTTGGCGGTACGTGATACACAAGCAAACACAACAATAATAAAAGAGACAAAAATTAACGTGAAAAATCAATAGCGTGAAAACCACAAGAGTCAAACCCGGAAAGTCACTATTAAAAATGTTTGGAAAACAAATAGGAAAATACAAGACTTTTCTTCCTCGATCCACGTTGAATCTTCATCAATTTCGCACCACACAATATTACACAATAAATAATAGTTGAAAAAATGTAAGTTACTGACTGCGATGGACGAGAATGATTACACAAATCTTTTTCAAGATGTCTAATCCTTGCTCAGATATGCTTCATATCCAATCCATGTAGTGAAGTATTTCTCGTCAACGCCGCAAAACGATGTATGAACGATCACTTCAAACTAAGACTCATTGCCACAGAAGACTCGCAAGAGCTAAAAAATCTTCTATTGCTTGTGTTTAGAAAGAACTTGATGCATTCATCATCCTCCAGCATGACTATTTATAGAATCAAATTCTTGGAAATAGTTGCGGTGGATGACATGAGATTGCTGCGGTAGGTGACATGAGATTGTTGTGGTAAGTGTAAATTAAAAATTGGTATAAAACACATGTCAATTTCTATAATAAAAAAAACAGGGCGTCATTTTTCCACTTATGAAGAAAAAAACTCAATAATAAGGTCTTGTTGGACCTCATGAGTACCTCACAAATCCTTCATGATAACATATAACCTTATTGGATCAATGTTGAATAGTTGAATTATTTCGTCAACCTACTCCATTTGACCTATTTTAAGTCACTTTTATTATTTAGCCTAATTTTGTTACATTGATGTCTTTGACATCAAAGTAAATTATACTGAGCAACAACTGACTAAGGCTCTGTTTGGGACGGTATTGACTGTGGGAAAAGTTCTATTCTCTTCTTCTCTCACTATTTTCATAGGCCAATGTTCCCCTTTTTCTCTCACTATTTTTCTTATCACTGCTTTTCTGAAAGCACAAATCCAATCATAGATTTTCCACCGCCGATTTTCCTAACGCCACAACCATCCCAAGCTAGAGCCTACTATTTTTCCTCCATTAGGTAGCATGATAAAGACAATTCTTTCACTTTCTCTATTTTGATTTTCTCCTATTTCTCTACTTAAAGCACTTAGGTTCTGTTTGGATGGACGGCTGGTAGCCGGTGCGGGAGCAACCACCGCTGCAAGGCGGAAAGACAAGTGTGTGCCGCACGCGGGCGGCACCTTCACAAAAATGGCGGTGAGGTCCCGTACGCCTCCAGCCCCGCCTCCCCACCACTAGTCGTAAACCATGCTCGTTTGCTGCCTCGTGGGTGCTCTGACGCCACCCCAAACAGAGCCTTAATTACCCTTTTCTCGTTTGATTTTCTCATTTTAAACTATTTAAGCACCTGAATATTCTGAAAAATGGTGCATAACAATTTGCAATTTTAAGCATATTTTTTTAGCAATGTTAAATGCATGTCGGTTTTGGCTATATGCAGGCCGCGGATATATGTAGGCCAAAAAATTATTCATGCAGGCCAAATTTCATATTTGCATACTATATTCAAAAATCAAATTAATATTTTCCTAAATAAATCACCAAGCAAAATAGCATTCATAAAATAAGTAAGTAAAATATCATGCGTGCGTTTGTTGAATGTCACTGTTTCGTCAGTAAATCTGGGAGAGCTATTTATGGAGTATCCCTAAAGGCGCCATCACCGCCATCGCAAACCCCCACTAGCGACGTAGCTACCCGAAGTATAACCATCACTGCCATCGCCGTCATCGCTGCCATCGCCGCCATCGCCGCCATCGCCGCCATCGCCGCCATCGCCGACGACGTCGCGATCGTCTCCATCGCCGCCGTCGCCATCGCCGTAGCAAATACCCATGAATAGTTTTATGCCAGTTGTAATTTAAAAACACATCGGACTCGGACAAACGAGTAAACTCTTTGGGGACACGGTTGCATGGAAGGAAAAAACACATATTACATGAAGTATTAAACTACTCGAATCATTTTTCCTGAAGTTTTAAAAGAAAAAATGATATCTTTTTTTTAAAAACTGTGGCCTGGATATAGCTAAAATCGACCTGAGTTTAACATCGCTCTTTTTAAAAAACTGTGGCCTGCATATAACCAAAACTGACCTGCGTTTAACATCGCTCTATTTTTTTTTGTACGTTTTGTGCTCATGTATTCCTCTTAAATTGATAAAATAGTTGTGACACTTTTGTAATAATAGCTATGGCTTATTTGTAATTTTTGTTTTTTTTGGAGTTAGTTATTTTCACTGGTTCTATATATATAGACCAGCCTTCTCTGTTTTCTGTAAGCAGAAACACTTGACGATATTAAAGGATCTTTCTCTGGAAATCAACATTTCGTTGTCTCTTTCTTCTCCAACTTTACATAAATGTGTCTCATTTAATTATAAGCCTCTTTTTTATATTTTGTTGGAGGGCAAAGACCCTACATAGAGGCTTAAGGACTTGAACGATGAGGATGCTCGTGTGACCCCGAGGGAAATCGCTAAGTCCGGTGGATTTCGAACGAAGAGGATAATAAATAAAAGGTGTTGTTACTAGCAAATCCAATATAGTTGTTAGGTAATCATAAAAAACCCGATTCAACATTTTTTCGATCCTAAAAAACAACTACTAGCAAATCATTAGATTTTGCTCTCATTCCAGCCATGACGGACAGCTCCTCTCATGATTCCATCGCTCTCGCAATTCCATCGGTCTTGTGATTCCAGGTTTCCAGCCGGTCTTCCTGTTCGAGGCTTTGACCGAGAGCCACAGATGTTGCTGATTCATGATTTTCGTTCATCTTGGGAGATTCGCGCTACTAACCAATTCATTTTCTAATTTTATATGATATAGTTTTAAAAAAAAGTCCGGTGGTTTGCTAGAAGTAATGATTTGCTAGAAGCTCAAATGTGTCTGCTATTAGCAACACCCTAATTAAAATATATTATTTTGAAAATTTTAAAAATTAATTTAATATAATTGATATATTATATTAAACTAACGGTCGAGATTTCTAAGTGCATGGTGCACACCGCCCAAGTAGAGATTCTTGTTAATCCATTAATATAATAATAATAATAATAATAATAATGCTAAAAATAATACTACTACTAATAATAATCAGCAATAAGATAAAGGATAAGGACAAATCCTTTTGGGGGGATTAAGCATGAAAGTATTTATTTTTAGAAATATTTTTTTATTATGGTGGGTAAAGTTATTATATATGTAACATTTATTCGGTCATTAATAATGGGTAAACTTATTTTATAAATATAAAGCTGATATCTTTTCGTTGGATCATAAAGTTAGAGAATAATACAGTTTGAGACACTTGCTTCGAGCCTGATGGATTATATTTTTATTTAATTTAATCGTAATCTTTTAATATAGTTTGAAATCTGTATTAGTTGATCAAGCGTGCGGGCACATGATTTGAATATCCTAATTATTTTAAAATTGCTATGAACTCTTTGTTCAATGGCAAAAGAAGGCATCTCAGGCTGAAACAATCCTGGTTGACATCTCTCACAAGTCAAGGGATTATGACCCTAATTGATGTGAGATCGAAAGACAATGTTGCAGACCCCTTGACCAAAGGATTAAATAGAGGTCTCACAATAAAAACATCGGGGGAAATGAGACTAAAGTTCATAGATGTATGAAACTTTCCTCCGCAGTTTATGTTTTGACGGTGAGAACTTATAGTCGCAACATTCAAGCATCTAATAACAGACAGAAAACCCAAATAATTTCTTGATGAAAACCCAAGATGGTTTGATGCGGGTTATTCCACATTTGATAACCAAGCACCTCTCTCATTGTAAGTTGATTCAAGAGTTATTCAGCTGGAAATTGAAAGTCGTTGTAAAAGCTAATCTAAACATTATTGGTCACAGCACATTATTCCACATTTGATAATGTTGCACGTGATGTGTGCCCACATGTGTTGGTGAGGCACATAGTGATCAGTAATGAGTAAGATAACGTGACTAGTCCTAGTTAGACTGGATGAGATGCTGACAGAGTTACTCCACCGTTGCTAGAAGTGCTAAGCTCATTTAGTAAGAGTTAGTTTACTTTAAACGTTACTGCATATGATTATGAATTCATAGAGTCTGACTCGTGAAATTCCTTGCAGGCTACAGTGGAGATTATGGAGGAGAAGTAGACTTGGACATGGATGACGATGATCTACTAGATGAGTAGAATCATCAAACGTTTTAATTCATGTTGTTTTGTAATAACCATTCCGACTATGTTTTTTGGATAGAATCTGTGCGTTTTGGTTTGCCGTTTAGGCAAAAACCTTTTTTATGTGTTGATTAGTATGATCTGTCCTGAATGCTCTGTTTAGTTTGAATTATTATTTTGTCTACTCTCCAGCACCCTGAAACGTTACTGTTATTAGTCACGAATATAGAAGGAGATTGTAAAGGTATATTCGGACGAATAACGGGCTCGGGGGCTTTGCGTGAGGAAACCCTAGGTATTCTGCTATATATACCTAGCTGGAGGCAACGGAGAGATAGTTCCACTTAGACTTCCTCCGGATGTTTCGAGCAACCCCTCACAGTTAGGAAATCATAAAAAATCCGATTCAACATTTTTTCGATCCTAAAAAACAACTACTAGCGAACCATTAGATTTTGCTCTCATTCCAGCCATGACGGACAGCTCCTCTCATGATTCCATCGTTGTCGTGATTCCATCGCTCTCGCAATTCCATCGGTCTTGTGATTCCCGGCTTCCAGCCGGTCTTCCTGTTCGTGGCTTTGACCGAGAGCCACAGATGTTGCTGATTCTTGATTTCCGTTCATCTTTGGAGATTCGCGCTACTAACCAATTCATTTTCTAATTTTATATGGTCTAGTTTTAAAAAAAAGTCTGGTGGTTTGCTAGAAGTAATGATTTGCTAGAAGCTGAAATGTCTCTGCTATTAGCAACACCCTAATTAAAATATATTATTTTGAAAATTTTAAAAATTAATTTAATATAATTGATATATTATATTAAACTAACGGTCGAGATTTCTAAGTGCATGGTGCACACCGCCCAAGTAGAGATTCTTGTTAATCCACTAATACATAATAATAATAATAATAATGCTAAAAATACAACTACTAATAATAATCAGCAATAAGATAAAGGATAAGGACAAATCCTTTTGGGGGGATTAAGCATGAAAATATTTATTTTTAGAAATATTTTTTTATTATGATGGGTAAAGTTATTATATATGTAACATTTATTCGGTCAGTAATAATGGGTAAACTTATTTTATAAATATAAAGCTGATATCTTTTCGTTGGATCATAAAGTTAGAGAATAATACAGTTCGAGACACTTGCTTCGAGCTTGATGGATTATATTTTTATTTTATTTTATCGTAATTTTTTAATATAGTTTGAAATCTTTATGTGGATCATAGTTCAAGCGTGCGGGCACATGATTTGAATACCCTAATTATTTTAATATTCAAATTTATACATGCACGCACCTGAGTCATCGGACCATACATGCAACTGCCTACATATATTATTAAGGGGCTGTTATAGGAAGACCAATTTCGGCTATTGGCAGACCATTGTTAAAGGTGATCTGCTGATAGTTATTTTTCTAATAATAGAGGTTATCAATAATTACATGTGATCTGTCATTAAATTTTTTTCACATCTCATAAAATATAACCAGACCCATATGGCTCTCAGATCCATATTCTGCCCCTTGACCCCCGGGGTCTTGGGGGCCCACTCGGCGAATATGAGGTTGTACACAAATATAATTTTTTGATAGTTATTTTCACCAAAATATTACAAAACACCAAATATTAACGAACTTCTCCACCATTTTGATTCAAAAATCTTCAAGCTCTCCAAAATAATTAACCATGCATTCTGCAAATAAATAAAATGTAATTAGAACATTATGCACATTTCATTAGCTTTTCAAGTATGAGCAAAGGACTCACCATATTGAATGTGAACGAAGATGAAGATAATGAACCTAAATACACTAGTGTTCATATGGTGTTCAGTTTCACTTATGCATATGGTTATTACCCTTCTTATATTGTTATTTAGGTAACACCATGTGCAGCATATACTCGTTGCTAAAACAAAAGAAGATGAACCTAAATAATGGTGTTCATACCAGGAATCGGTGAAGACAACACCAAACCCGCAATCGGTGAAGAGGACGAGGGCCTTGAGGATGAGAGGGGAGACGTCGCGCGTGGGGATCGACGGCGATGGCGAGGTCGGCCTCTGCGACGGCGGAGCGTGCGAGGGAGGGAGAAGATGAGCTGGAGGGCCTGGGCGCGAGCGAGGACCTGGGCGCCTCGGAGAAGAGGAGGGCAGGGCGCCGCGGAGAAGACGAGCTGGGCGCGGGATTCGGCAGACGACGGGAAGGCGGGGCGCCGCGGAGAAGACGAGCAGGGCGCGGGATTCGCGAACCCAAAAATCGCGATGGGGAGGGTTACGGGAGAGTGGTTTGCGCGCAACATTGGGGGAGGTTTAGGAAAAGAATTTTAAGAAAAAAAAAACGGGTTTTTTGTTAGCTGCTATTAGCCAAATTTGATTTGCCTATAACAATGCCCTAAATTAATGCGATCTTATATAAAATGTAATATATACGAGTGACAGTGTGCGAGAGGGCCCCGTACCTCATGATAATACTCCGGCCACGATATTGCCCCCGACGCGACGCCGCTCACGCCGCTTTCAAACCCAAACGTGCGCATCAAAATCGTCCAACGAGCGAGATGATTGTGGGGTCGCGGCGACCAAATGTTGAAGATAAATGTTGGCAAATGACAGGAAGGAGACCGACGCTCCTCCAAATGTCGAATGCGGAGCAGATCAGCTTCCCTTCTCGAAACACCAAACAGCCCTCCGTACAAACCTTGCACGGACAGCGAAGCAGTTCATAAATCCTGAAAAATTGCTTTGCCGTACGTACCAGACAACAATTGGATGCACACAAATCTAAAAGCATCCAATCGATATGACGTTGCTTCGTATGTTGGCGAATGCTTCTATTCCCGGAGCAATGGTACTTCAGGTTACAGGAATACAACCTACTTAAAATGGCAATTTTATTTTATTTATTTATTATTTGCTTTTTTTTACTTTCCTGACCCTTTTCCCACAAAATAGCCTGCGAATATCCATTTAAATTAAATCATTATCCCTTCCTTCCAGCAAATTCCCGGGCCTCCCTCCCACGTCCTTCTACTCGACGCCCTTTTGGGTTGTGCCCACCAGAAGGTTCGCCGCAACCCAAAACGGGTGACGTTTTATTTCGTATTTTTCTTATAAAAAAATTATTAAAAAAAGTTAAATAATTAAATAAAACAAAATGTTAAATAACTAAATTCATATATATCAAGAATATTTTGGGGCGGGCGAATCCGGCCGGTGGCGGGCGAATCCGGCCGGTGGCGGGCGAAGCCCGCCGATTGTACTCAAGTAAGGCCGGAGGCCCTCGCCCGCCCCGGCGGGCTTCGCCCCCGAAATTAGAAAGAAAAATAATATTATGATAATTAGCAATAAAATTAGCAACAAATAGTAAAAACAAAATTTCCAACGAAATTAGAAACAAAAATATTTGTTGCAAAACTAGAAACAAAAAAATTTATCACTAATAATTTATTGTAAAAATAGAAAGAAAAAATTTTGTTGCTAAAAAATTGATGATGATTTACCAACAAATAATTTGTTTCAAAATATGTTGCTAGTTAAAAATAAATAAATTTATTTAACATTCGGCTCCAACCCAAAAAAAATTGAGCGGCAAAATCGCATAAACAAACTTATTAATTTTAATAAAATAAAACTTCTTGCCCCTTTTTTAACCTGCCAGCTCAGTCGGCCAAGGTGCCCCGTCGGTAAATTTGGATTGGGTTTCTTCTTCCCCAATCCATAATTTCTCCATCCGCCACTTTGCACCTGCCAACTCAGTCGGCCAAGGTGCCCCGCTCCGCCATCCAAATTTACTAGCTCCACCCATGACCCCAGCTCCGCCGGCTATAAGGTGCACAACTCCGGCGACCGAGTTCCCCTGCTGCGTCCTCCGCCAAGCTCCCAGCTCCGCCAAGGTACTAGCTTCGACGACCAAGCTTTCCATCCCCAACGACCAAGCTCTCAAGCTCCACAAGACTAGCTCGAGAGCTTCGCCGACCAAGTTCCTTAGCTCTGCCGACCTAGTGATCTATATCTATCCCTACCGGCCAAGTTTTTATCCGGTCTAGTTTCCAGCCCCGCCGAGGCAAGATCCTTGCTCCGCCGACCAATTTTCCAAGCTCTGCCAAGTTTTCCAACTCCATCAAGTTCCCCAGCTCAACAAAGTAATCGAATTAGATTTTGCATGTATTTCAATTTCTGTTAGATTTTTACACCAACCCCACTCGTACAAAAAAACTCAGGATAAATAATGATTTAGTCACAGTATATTATGTATCCGTTTTTATTTATCTATAAACCATAAATATTGCAAAGCATGTGAATCCTTGTTTACATTACAGCTAGCTCGATTCCTACTTCTCTGACAAATCTAAATTAGAAGAGATTGAATTCATCTGCAAGCTCGATTCCGATTTCTCTAGCAAAACTAAATTAGAAAAGGTTGAATTCATGAGCACAAATTGCTTATGGGGTAGAAATTCATCTCTCAATCATTCTTATAGTGTAGAAATTCATCTCTCACTTGTGCTTACATGCAAAAGTGAGGAAGGAAAGTCATATTACACACTTAGAAATTATGCAGATTATTGAAATAATACACTTATGTAATAACTGTTATTCGTGATATTTATATAAGATGCTTATCTCCAGTTCTCTCCCTTTGTGCTACATATGGAGGATTTAATGCATAGAAGTAACTTCCACGCAATTTAACCTGTTTGTTGTTTTGCAGTTGCAGAAGAAGACCTAGGTGTAAGCCGTCCAGAAATTTTACTGCCCACAACAGGAGACTTTGATCCCCAACGACCAAGCTCATTTTCATTATCCACAAAAATAGTGACTTTGATCCATCTCCAAAATTTCTACCCATAACAGGAGCTTATGATTTTTCCATGGCTTATGAATATAGTCTTTAACTTGTGAATTCGTATTTCTTATATTGATGCAATTTAGTCTTCAATAACTATTTTGCTATGAGTTTTATATAGTTATGTTTGAGTATAAGTTAAACTTTGGATTGTGACTAGCTTTAGGTTAGTTGAGGGTGATATTTTTTTGTCCTTTAAGCTCATCAATAGCCCTCGACATGAGCACTCGATGAAAGTCATCGACTGGAGATTTTATGCAACCTTATATGTTCTACCTCATGTCACTTTATGTTTGAGGAAGGATGGAATGAGCAACACGTATGTAGTATATTACTTGCATCATTTTGAATTGGGTTTGAAGTATTATAAAATCACTTGTATTTGACATAATTGAAGATAATCAATAAAAGCATAATACATAGAATTTTGCAACAAATGTTTTTTAATAACCACACATTTACTTACTTTATGATGATCATAGTGTAATTGTAACTTTCATTATGTATTTGATTAATTAATGATCCCTCATGCATTCGTCAGTTTAAACAAAAATAGACATGTATTAAATAATTATTTTTATGTTGTGCTTGCAGAATAACAATCATGCCCCCAGATAGGAGTTGGATTAAAAACAGTGTTTGTCTACGTGGATATGGTGTTACAGATGAACATCGAATTGGAGTTGAGGAATTCATAGCTTTATGTCATCGTTATCCAGGATATATGGATCGAGGAAATATTCATTGTCCATGCTGTGATTGTAAAAGTTTGAAATTTATTTCACCAGATATGGTTAGTTTTCACATTATATCTAGAGGATTTGAACGTGGTTACATTAATTGGGAAAGGCAAGGAGAACCATTTTGGGATGATCAGTCCATTACGGCTCCTACCATTTGTATGCAAAAACAGATATTAGTTGAGGAAAAAATTATCCACAGGCAATATAATTCTTTGGGGGATATGGTTATTGATGTAGCTGGTCCTGAATTTGATTGGAGTACTAGGGATGAGCATCACATACCAAATCCTAGTGCTAAGAAATTTTTTGAAATGAAGGATGCTGCAGATAGTTCTTTGTGGCCTAATTGTGAGGATCACTCAAAGTTATCAGCATTGACACAACTTTTAAACATCAAGTCTGAATCAAACTTGAGTGAAAGACATTTTAACCAATTTCTAAAGGCATTTGGGCAAATGTTACCAAAGGGTCATAGGTTATCTGATAGCTTCTATTCATGCAAGAAGGTAGTTGCTCCACTCAGTCTTGGGATTCAGAAAATTGATGTATGCGAAAATGATTGCATGTTGTATTGGAAGCATTATAAAGATTTACAAGAATGCATGATATGTGACTACCCTCGGTTCAAGCCTAGGTATCGAAGCGGAAAGAAAAAACGCAAAGATATACCATTTAAACAATTAAGTTATTTGGAGCTTACACCAAGACTACAAAGATTGTACATGTCTAAAACTACTGCTAAACATATGAGATAGCATGAGGAAAATGTCGGGGAAGAGGGAAAATTATGTCATCCATGAGATGGTGAGGCTTGGAAGCACTTTGACCAGACCCATGTTACATTTGCAGCTGAATCATAAAATGTTAGACTTGCACTATCAACTGATGGGTTTAATCCACATAATCAAGGATCTAGACCATACTCATGTTGGCCAGTTATTATCACACCATATAATGTACCACCATGTATGTGTATGAATAGACCATATATGTTTCTTACCTTACTTGTGCCTGGCCCGAAGAGTCCAGGTAGGAGCTTGGATGTTTATTTTCAACCTTTGATAGATGAATTGAAGATATTATGGAATGTTGGGGTTGAGACTTACGATATATCCAAAAAAATAAAACTTCGAGATGAGAGCAACACTAATGTGGACTATTAGTGATTTTCATGCATATGGAATGTTGTAGGGTTGGAGTACTCATGGAAAACTAGCATGTCCATATTGCATGAATCATATCAAGTCGTTTAGACTTAAACATGGTCGAAAACCATGTTTTTTTTATTGTCATAATAAATTTTTGTCATTAGATCATCCATATAGATACCGAAGGGATGCCTTCACCAAGGGAAGAATTGAGATAAATGCACCTCCTATTCAATTAACTGGTCATCAACTCGAAGCTGTGGTAGCAATATTACCAGACATTCAATTTGGCAAGACTAAAGATAAAGAAAGAATTGAAAGGTTTGGTGAATCACACAATTGGTTGAAACGGAGCATCTTTTGGGACTTACCATATTGGAAAACAAATATTATACGACATAACCTAGATATGATGCACATTGAAAAAAATGTATTTGACAATATAATTAACACTATTATGGATGTAAAAGGTAAAACTAAGGATAATGTTAATGCTCGTCTTGACCAAAAAAACATTTGTAAGCGTCGAGATCTTGAGATCAAAGAGGTGAATGGAAAGCATTTTAAACCTAAGGCAAGTTATATATTGTCAAAGGATGAACGAGAGACGGTGTTAAAGTGGATAAAAAATTTGAGATTGCCAGATGGGTATGCATCTAACATAGGTAAATGTGTTAATTTGGATGATTATAGTATACATGGAATGAAAAGCTATGATTATCATGTTTTTATGGATAGGTTGCTTCTTCTTGCATTTCGAGATTTATTGCCAGAATTTATATGTAATGCCTTAACTGAATTAAGCCAATATTTTAGAAACATGTGTTCAACTATTCTTTATGAATCAGACAAGAGAAAAGTGGAGGAGAACATAGTTGTAATATTGTGCAAACTTGAAAAAATATTTACTCCTGCTTTTTAATTTCATGGAGCATTTGCCAATACACCTGACATATGAAGCAATGGTTTGTGAGTCTGTTCAATATCGTTGGATGTATCCCTTTGAGAGGTAAATATCTCCTTAAAATAGTTTTCTCTTTCATATTATATGTATGCACTGACTTTTGTATATATAGGTTATTGAATACACTTTGAAACATAAGGTAAAGAACAAAGTACGTGTAGAGGGATCAATTATTGAAGCATACTTGATTGAAGAGACTTAAACATTTTGTTCTCATTTCTTTTCTGCTGATATGGAAACAAGGTCTACAAGTGTAGGTCGCAACGATAATGTCATTTAGGTTGAACCCAATCATTTATCTATGTTCAATTCTCCTGGTCGACCATTTAGCCCCAAAAAGGAGATGCGTATTTTAACTCCACTTGAGAAGGATGCATGCACAATATATATATTGTTGAATTGTCCAGAGCTCTCCAAATATATTGAGTAAGTAATATTTATATGTTTAAGTTATTTTAATTATTAATTAAGAGTGTTAACTTTACATGCTTTATAGACTTTATGATGCTGAGAAACAAGCTCAAATACCGGATCTAACTCCTAAGGTATTAAGAGTTATGCGTGACAAATAGTTTTCCACATAGTTTCAAAATTATGTAAGCAAATATATATGTTGTTATTTATTATATCTTTATGTAATATATATTGCCCATATTATCATAATAATTTATTTTTATGCTCAATAGGTTGAGAATCCGACAAATCAAATAATAGCATTGTTAAGTGTTGGAATGGATATTTTGTGAATGGATATAGATTTCATACGCTTGAGTACGGAGATGCAAAATCTACAATGAATAGTGGAGTTTGTGTCAATGGGAGTTATTATAATGATTCCAGTGAAGACTATTATGGTGAGTTGTTAGAAATCCTGGAGTTGAGTTTTTTAGGACCCATTACCAATACTATAATGATGTTCAAGTGTAAGTGGTTTGACACTGGAAAATGAGAGACAAGGATTCACCCAAGATATAAAATTGTTGATATTAATAATGATCGTAGCATGGCTGAAGACAATCCTTTTGTTCTTGCTTCTCAATGTCATCAAGTATACTAAGAAAGCACCTGATCACCGTTGGCGAGCTGTTTTCAAAGTTAAAGCTAGAAGAACTTACGAGATAAGTCATACTTGTTGGTGTTTCCAAGGTGATCTGGAAGTGATCAAGCATCCAGTCTCACTGCCAACGCGATATGAGCCTATGAGGTCACACACAAGAGTGTTTGGAGAAGTTGGAGGAAGAATTGTGTTAACCTTACTCATATTGGATATGAGTGAAGGACCAATCCTACGACTTATTGGAGTTGGGTCGGGTCAACTGAATGCTCCACAAGTATTGTGAATACTATATGGAGTGTGTTGGCAAGTCTTCGAGACGAGTCGTCGAGAATGTCTCGACGACTCTTACCTCAGTTCATCGAATGTATGAGTCCATGTTGACTCGACAAATCCATGTTGACTCGACGAATTAAAAGTTGATTCGACGAATCCATGATTGACTCGACGAATCCGACAAACTCATGTACTCGATGAATTGACTTGTACTCGACGAGAAGTGAAAAGGTCACTCGACGAATTGAGTTGTACTCGACGATAAGTGAAAGGTTCACTCGACGAATTGAATTATACTCGACGAATTTCTTCAGTGAAAGGTTCACTCGATGAATTCTGTTTTACTCGACGAATTCAATTTGTTACTCGACGAATTCAATTTGTTACTCGACGAATTTCTTCAGTGAAAGGTTCACTCGACGAATTCTGTTTTACTCCAATATATGTCGTGGGTGTGAGGATAACATCTCTCTCGCCTGGGTATAAATAGAATATGATTCTACGACCTAAATAGGCAATCCCATTTTGCGAATCTGAAGAGCGACGAAAGTGTTCCAAAGTGCGACAGAAGATTTTCGAGATTCCGACAGAAGAGTTCTGAAGTGCGACAGAAGATTTCCGCGATTCCGACGGAAGAGATCCGATCGGCTGTTCCCGCACCCCGACGTCGCTGTCGCCTCTCCCTATCGTCGGACCTAGCAGTTCGTGGGAGACGTAGAGTACTCTTCTTCTCCGACCTAGTTCTTGTGCGACAAGAAGCAAGGGTTCTCCTTCGCTCGTGTGGACTCCCATAGAGGCGTCGATCCATTTCTGCGCTTGGGACTCAACGACTGTTCTCCGGATTTCAGTTGTGGAGCACCTCGGTTGAGTATTGACTCAATCCTCTTCAGGTATTGCAATGTATTCTTATTTCTTGATTCATGAAATCGCAAGATCCGAAACTCTTTTGTGTTGTTCTCGTTTTTATTTCTTCCGCTGCGCATATTTGATATGCTATTATCATTTTGAATGGTATATAGAAAACCCAACAATACCCCCATGCATAGTCAACATACACAGCCAGAGGAATTTTATCAGGAAACCTCGACTTCTAATCCAGCTCATGTTGTACTCGATGACATCACTACTTTAATTGATATTCGTGTTCAAGCGGAAGAAGTGAACCTTGATATACAACCACCAAGGCGAGAAGTATGACAAACTGTTGACTTGTCTGAATCAGAGGACGATGAAGAATTATATAATGATTAATCATAGGATGAAGATGACGGTCACAAGACACTAATTATCTCGGGGCTAACTGCCTTTGAAACCTGCCACCGAGTGAGCTTACGACCCTGACAGCTAGGTAAGAGCCTGGTCAGCGGGTCTGCTCGGGGCTAACTGCCTTTGAAACCTGCCACCGAGTGAGCCTACGGCCCTGCCAGCTTGGTGAGAGCCTGGTCTGTGGGTCTGCTCGGGGCTAACTGCCTTTGAAACCTGCCACCGAGCGAGCCTACGGCCCTGCCAGCTAGGTGAGAGTCTGGTCAGCGAGTCTGCTCGGGGCTAACTGCCTTTGAAACCTGGCATCGAGTGAGCCTACGACCCTGCCAACTAGGTGAGAGCCTGGTCAGTGGGTCTGCTCTGGGCTAACTGCCTTTGAAACCTGCCACCGAGTGAGCCTACGACCCTGCCAGCTAGGTGAGAGCATGGTCAGCGGGTCTGCTCGGGGCTAACTACCTTTGAAACCTGCCACCGAGTGAGCATACGACCCTGCCAGCTAGGTGAGATCCTGGTCAGTGGGTCTGCTAGGGGCTAACTGCCTTTGAAACCTGTCACCGAGTGAGCCTACGACCCTGCCAGCTAGGTAAGAGCCTGGTCAGCGGGTCTGCTCGGGGCTAACTACCTTTGAAACCTGCCACCGAGTGAGCATACGTCCCATCTAGATAGGTGAGAGCCTGATCAGTGGGTCTGCTCGGGGCTAACTGCCTTTGAAACCTGCCACCGAGTGAGCCTACGACCCTGCCAGCTAGGTGAGAGCTTGGTCAGCGAGTCTGCTCGGGGCTAACTGCCTTTGAAACCTTCCTGCCTCCGAGCGATCCTACGGCCCTGCCAACTTGGTGGGAGCCTGGTCAGCGGGTCTGTTTCGGGGCTACTCTTTTTTCACATTCTAAGCATCATCATCTTGTAAGTTGACACCAACCGTTCATAAAAGAAAATTGAAGTTCAAAAACAAACCTGAGCAAAGCAGCCTTGCACCACACAAAAAGGAATTCTCTCTCCCGTTCGGCGAGTGGTATGATCTCACAGAGTCCACTCGCACACTCAGCACTCGTCGGGCTGGGGAATCTGTCGCCCAGGCACATCTCGCCCATTTCCTTCTGCCACCGCCTCCTTCCCGGGTCACTGGCCTGGTGCGTTCCCGCCTAACAGCTGGGATGCCACCACTGGTACCACGGGTGTCTCGGACTCGCTTCTGGCGGCGAATGTGAGATGCAAGGTATGCAGGACCTCTCGCTTGAAATCTTCAAACATTTCTATCGTCACCCCACTCGTGAGTGGTTGCGAGTGGCCTAGGTCAGATCTTTCTCCTCCATCTCCAACCATGAAGCTCAGCTTGAGATTTTCCGTGTTGGTCACTCTCCACGCTCACCGCACCATAATGTTGAAACCAATACTTGGTCTCTGTGGAGTTCGGGGTCCCCAAAAGAGGGGGTGGCCTCACACTTACTTCTCTCAAGGGAGAGCGCTAGGCAGAAGACTTAGGAAACTAGGAACAAGGCCAAGGGCTCGGCGAGGAGGTCCCACCACACACCCAAAAGATCTTAGAGTGCTTCCCCTCCCAAGCCAATGCTGAGCTTGGGGCAACTTTGGAGGCTCTCTTCACCCACCGAAGAAACTTGGGAAAGAGAGAAGCCAAAAGAGAAGTCTGCCTTCAAATGTGCCCCTTGGTCCTATTTATAGAATTCCTTGCTTGGTCTGCCAATAGCCATATTCTGGCCTACGAGATTACAAAAATACCCCCAGGTTTGGCATGCCAACAGTCAAATCTCGATGTTCTGAGACGCTATACGCAGACCATCAGGTTCGCCTCCCTACTTTGGAACTAGGCGAGTGGGGGCAGGCCGCCTCCCCACTCGCCCCCTTTGGGGCCGGGGCGAGTGGGGGTCGGATGCCTTCCCGCTCACCCCCCTTGGGGCCGGGGCGAGTGGGGGTCGGATGCCTCCCCGCTCGCCCCCCTTGGGGCCGGGGCGAGTGGGGGCCGGATGCCTCCCCGCTCGCCCCCCTTTGGGGCCGGGGCGAGTGGGGGCCGGATGCCTCCCCGCTCGCCCCCCTTTGGGGCCGGGCGAGTGGGGGCCGGACCAATGTCAGAAGAATTCAACAAAATACCTCTCAAATTAGGGAAAGAAAACAACTAAAAGGCTGCAAGGTCCTGCCTTGCTCTGCTCAACCGCTACTGGTCCAAACCCGAGGCATTCAGAAGAAAAGAATACCTCAGCACAAGGTCAAATCAGCAAAATTGAAAATAGGAGAACTTAGTAAGCTCAAATAGGGTTACCAACCCAACAGAAAGAAAATAGCTGTGAAACAACATCAAATAAGTATAGAAATCTTAGTATCCAAACATGGAAAAACTTGCATGAAATGTAGTCAAAGTTAAATAATACCATCAAATTAGCAAAAAGAGTGACGAGTTGGCTAAATAAGTGAATCATTAACCCAATCAAAAAACGGTACTGAGGTGGTGGCTACCTTTCCAACACAGCCATCAGACCAAAACATTCAGGGAACAAAAGCACTGTGGCGGTGGTTACGCCCACACAACCAACAGTCTACACGTCCAAGGAATAAAAAACATGCACTGTGGTGGTGGTCACTTGTCCAACTCAACCAACATTCCAAAAACAACCAACTGGGTGTAGTGGTTCACAAACATCTTGACCAAATCTGGCACCACAGAAAGGCCCAGAAAACCCCAAGGAAAAACCACCTTCTCAACAAACTCGTCGAAAGCATTCGACGACTCTTAAGGATACCCGTCCAAGGAAGAAAAACAGGCATTGTGGTGGTGGCCACTTGTCCAACTCAACCAACAGTCCAAAAACAACCAACTGGGTGTAGTGATTCACAAACATCTTGACCAAATCTGGCACCACAGAAAGACCCAGAAAACCCCAAGGAAAAACCACCTTCTCAACAAACTCGTCGAAAGCATTCGACGACTCTTAAGGATACTCGACGGATTCTAGAAATACTCGACGAGTTTCATCGAAATTACTCGACGAAAACACCGCTTATTCGACGAATTCCCATCACTCGTCGAAATCTCTGCCACTCGACGAATTCTCTAAGTCTCGGCAGATTCGTCGAAATCATTCGACGAATCCAGGATCACTCGACGACATTTCTAAGTCTCGGCAGTTCTCTAAGGTCTCGACGAATTACTCTAAGGAAAATCATTCAACGAATCCCTAACTTAACGATAAAGTGAATTTTTTTTGCTTGATTACTCGGCGAATCACTCGACGAATCGTCGAAAAAACATTCGACGAATCACCTAACTACTCGACGAAATCCGATATAAACAACCGAAATTTCAGAGAAAAACAAAGGGGATCAACACCAGAAAGTTTTGCTTATCTAAAAATAACATGAATGAAAATAAAAACTTGAAAGAAGCATGGCAAGGGGGAAATAGTCCACCACTTGCCTCAAACCTTTTCGAAACCGGTCTCTCGAACCCTCCACGTCCATGATCGGTCAAAAGAAAGCTTCTACGAAGAATTTTTGAAGGATTAGAAAAGAAAACAATGCTTAAAGCCAAACAATCCAACACCAAAACCTCATGAAATCGAAAATACTCACCGCACAAACGAAGATCTCGGCGAGAGCTTTCCGAATCTATGCCTAGACAAGGATTTCGTGCATTAGATCACTCGCGGCGGCCGATGGAAGCTCCAAGGAAGACGCGACTTCTTGCGGCTGGGTTGGGTTCGGCGGAAGCGAGAAGAATAAGAAATAATTACCTAACTTTTTGTCAAAGGTCATTTTATACTAGGATTTAGAAGACCTATTTTAATATAAATTTATAATGGTTTTGAGCCTTAAATTTACGGGACAAGATTTACCCGAATTTTCACAAAAATCGCATCGAAGGCTAATACCGGTCTTCCGAAACCAACGACGAAGTCGAAATCAGAGTTCGACGAGCTGATTACGAACTACAATTTAATTAACGCAATTTACGACAATAAAATTGACAATTTTGATCAATTTAATTATTTTAGATTTCCTAACGCGGATAAACTCTTTACTTAGGCGCGCACCGCTAACTACGCGCTAACGTAACGCTCTTAAGTCATTAATACGCTGAAAAACTATTTGATTAAATTATCGAAAATTCAGGGGCGTTACAACCACTGCTACTCCATTAATGATTGATATCTAAGATGATCTAGACGTGAAATTAAGCATACATTTGAAGTTATATGCTAGATCTATCATGTAACCTCTATTTTGGTTTCGGGGCATTCTGAGTGGATATTTTCTGCGATTCTGTTCAAATTTTTTTGTATGTTTATTAGCTGATTTTAGTGGTTTCATTTTCTAAAGACTTGCTATATTTTGAAAACTAGATGATGTTCTATACTTTTTTGTTTATATAAGATAACATTGTTTACAGTTATTATGAGGACTAGAGGAAGAGGCGGTAGATTATTATTGCATAGAATTCAGGATGATAGTTTTTTGAGTTTCTTAATGGAAAATGCAAATAATCATTCGGCCACAGATTCTGACTCACATAATGAAATGGATGATGAGCAAGAGTTGCCTGAGGAGGTTAATGCAGAACAAGCTGATTGCATGCTTCTTGGTTTGGACCAACAAGAGCCAGAAAATTCAAGTTTCAAAGATGAGGTCGAGCATGATGAAGATGGTCGCGAGATACTCATTATCTTGGGGAAATGGTAATCTTGTTTTTTATAGAATTGAAAAATTCCTTGTTACTAATTTTTTGGTGAATTAGTAAGCAAAAAATTTCTTGCTAATTATCTCTTGCTGAATAGAAAGAAAAATCACCGAAGCTAAAATTAGCTAGACTCAAATTAGCTAGAAATAATTTTTGTATCAGATTTTGTTGCTAATCGAATTTAGCAACAAAATTTTGTGTTTTGCAATGAATTTTTACCCTTGCTAATAGATTTTTTCTTGTAGTGTTCGCCTGCCCCCGACAGGCTTCACCCGCCCCCGGCGGCGCCCCCGATGGGCTTCGCCCGCCCTCGGCGGGCTTCGCCCACCCCCGACAAGCGAAAGGCATGCTACGCCCGCACAAAGGCTAGATCAATATGAGTCAAAATACCTCAAAAATGTTGATTCCACAATGCTGATCTTGCTCCATAATTGATAAAGGCCGACTGAAGTTTTTCTCCACAATTGATCCTGTTGATCGGGATCTTCTTAAACACCAACAGTGAATCACCAAAAATTCAATCTGTAGACCTCGAATCACAAGATCTGAACTTCCAAGCGTCGTCGATGCAGAGAGAACAACATTTCGTGGCGAACTTGAAAAGGAGGAAGAGATCTACGGCCGAATCCCTCTATTGCCGAAAGAAGAATGAAGGGGAGACATGGATCTCCCCTAGCCGGCGATTTTAGATGTGGGAAGAGAAAGTGGCGCTCTGTATTTTCTCGGTAATTCAGCCCTTATTCACAGGTAACACATATGACATTGAATGAAAATCAATTTGGCTTATTAGGAGGGAAAATTTTTCGGTAGAAAACCCATATATTTCAAATATACGGGTTTAAATACTCTGGGCCCACACTGCCTCACTCGCCGGGCCCACTTTCTTCTCCAAAAAAAAAGCTCCCGCTCGTTTTTCCCTCCACGAAAAAACTCTATCTTTTGGCACTTCGGCAGCAGGTTCTCGCCGGCGACGTGGAGAGATCGTTAACATGGCTACTGCTGAAGTGATGGAGGAGGACGAGGGGACCCAAATGAAGGTTTATTCCATTTTTTGTTTGTTTTTGCCTTTGGACTGCAGCAGGTTCTGTTTTTTTTTCATGGCCGCCTGCTGCATTATGTAATACTTTGTCTTCCTGTTTTTTTTTTCATTCTTGGCACAATTTATTCCTCGATTTGTCCCTTGTTAGGCCTTCCTAGATATGTCTTCCTGGTTTTTTGCTTTGGACTGCAGCAGGTGCTGTTTTATGTTTACGTATTCTGTATTTTTTATTTTTTTTTGTTTTTGCTTTGGCCGGACTATTTTGCTGTTTCTTAAATTTCTGTTTTGTATACTCATATTTTTGCAAAAAGCAATTTCAAGTTGTCCATTCGGAGGAGGAGGCATACGAAATATATTGCAACTATGCACATAAAACGGGCTTTAGCATGCGCAAACAACATGTGTTATACTGGATACATACTCAGATTATTAAGGCGAGAGAGTACACTTGTTCGAAATCGGGTCTTAAGCGCTCCACACCAAAGTTGGATGATCCAATAAAGAACCACAGACTAGATACTAGAACTGGATGTTTGGCCTGTTTACATTTCAGCGTTGATAAAGAAGGTAAGAATTGGACAGTGTCGAAGTTCGTGGAGGAGCACTACAATCATCCACTAGCTGTAGAAAATGAAAGTCATTTGCTGAGGTCTCACCGAAAAATATCCAAGGTTTAAGCTAGTCTATTAAAGAACATGACAAGTGCTGGCATGACAACAGCGAAGGCATCCAGATGAGTGTCACATAGCCATCCCTCTCCCAGGAGATCCTCAATTGCGGATCGAGACATGACAATATTTCCACTTTGTATTACAACGTCATTGTAGAAAGATTTTTTTTAGTGCAAGTAAGAATTAAAATTACTGAACTTGATCTACTATTAAACTTACCCTGCGGAGTAACATGACAATGTGGAATCTATCAGCGATCTAGCTTCTGTTGAAAGAGAAGTCCTGCCAGGAAATTGGATCTCTGAATGCCTATTTTCATCAGTTTTCCTCTTACACCTTTTTGAATCGGGGGTTGATTCCTCAATACAAACTACATGATCTTTGGGGGTGGAATGTAACTGTGTTTGGGGGACAAGGGTAATATGTGGTGACGAGGCCGCTGCTTGTGACTGTGTTTGCGTATTCGATTGAATGAGGGAATCCAAGTGAGCGAATTTTTCTCTACAGAATGAATGTAACTGTCTGATTTCCTTAAAAAATTCCTTCCTCAACGGATTCATTTCTTGCCGGATAAATTTTTTCATATGCTTCTCCTGGCTCTCCCCAAGCTTCACCTCCTTAGCCTTCTCCTTCTCCTTATTCTTCTCCTCCGTCAGCTTCCGAATCTTTTCTTCTTTCACCTTAACCTTCTTCCCCGGCCTTAATCTCCTCAACTCCTCGAAAGAGGACTCCTCCTCTTCATCACCTAAAAGATCTTGCTCCTCCTGGCTATACTGTGTGAACTTCGTTCGAACCTTAGTTTGAACATACTAATTATCAAAAACAGAAATTCATGGTTTCTCCAAACCAATAAAAAAACATAAAAGAAGTGATTACCTGATCTTTTTTAGATAGTTTAGCAGTCAAGTCAGTACAAAATTTAAAGCTGAATCTTCCTTTTGCAAACCAACGACATAGACGGGGTCTCCCGAGATCATTAAATGGGACTTGCATATTTGTGTGCTCGAAGAACCAAACCTAATATGAGACAAATTAGATATGGACACATTAATGAGATTAAATTTAACATTTGAAAGTTAGGTACTTAATACGAGGACAATCGAGCACCCTTCTAGATAGCCAAGGCTTGTTGGATCTTCTATATTGGAGCCGAGAGCATTCAATGCCACAAATTGTGAATGCAGAAATGCGTGGACAGCTTGAGGCCAATTGAATCTCCTAAACTCATGTAGGCCTCCAAAATTCCGCAAGCACAAAGGAATCCTCAAAGACTTCAATGGAAAGAAAAACTTGCAAAGTACATACTTTACAAGTGTATCCACTCTTTCCAGTTCCAATGCAGGGGATGGATCTTCACCTACAAGCCTATCTAGATCAGTAAGAAGGTGACTGTGTTTTGCATCAGAATATGGAACTCTCTTGAAGTTGAACTTCTCTCCACGGTTGGGAAGGCCTATTATTAGTGTCACTTCATTCACAGTAAGTTTCAGATAGTATCCTCCCAGCTTAAATGTCTGCTTATCCGGCCTGAACAATTTAATAAGTCTGTATAGCAAGGGAATATTTTCGGGGAGCTCAGGGAGCGAGAAGAAGTGCAGGAGTCCAACATCCCTTAGCGGGGCCTTCGACTTCTCAGTCATAACATCCAGAAGGGGTTGAGCAAACTTCTTAAATGTGGAAATGACACATCTACTATTCAAGTATGTGATCATCTACAAAATCTAAAGCACAACTACAATCTGTTTAAGTGTGCATATCAAAAAACACAAAAAAATATCTGTTTTATCTGGCAAATAATCCAAGTGGCCAGCCGGCCGATTATGCATAACTCCGGCCGGATTTCCATAGTAAATCCGGCAAAAAAATAAGGATTTTTAGCATCCTACAACCAACAAAGCATGTAAACGCTGAATCGAATGTCCATTTGAACATAAGAAGAAACCCTAGAAAATAATCCTTACTGGACACATACAAACACTCAACAGCCATTATCCTAGATGAATGGAATGTCGAATCCTACCATAACAATGCACATTTGAACATAAGAAGAAAACCCTACAACAGCCATTACTGTAAAAGCCTTTGAGTTAGGAGAAAAATCCTTACCGCAACGAACTTGAAAGCGATGGTCGCTCAGGCGGCGGTGGCGGGAATGGCGAGGGTTTCGCCTACCGAGCAAGCCTTTTTCGAGGGCTTCTCCCGACGTCTCCCCGTCGTCGACTCGATCAGGCGAGGGTTTCACCAAAGGTTTCGCGAGAGCTTCTCCTCTCCCCCGTCTCCCCATCGCCTTGAAGAAATTTTAAATTTCTGAGAAGAAAGATGGTGGGCCCGGTGATGGGAAAGAGGCATTTTGGTGTGGGCCTATGATATTTAAACCCGTATATTTGAAATATACGGGTTGCCTACCAAAAAAATTTTCTAATAGGAGAGCCAACTTAGGAGTTACAAAAGATAGATACAATTAATTCCATTAAACTCCGATATAAAAATTAATTAAATTCATAATAATGCCAAAACTCAGATCGAGTGCGCGACGTGAATTTACGAGACGGTCTAACCCACCTATCACAGGTTTCGATCGTTCACGCGACTAAATTAACACGCGCTCGTAGGAGTCTGAATAAGATCTAATTTCTATGTACGATCTTATCGGGGCGTCTCGATGGAATAAGTCCACCATACAAAAAAATTTCTAACAGAGTATGCGTATTTTTCTTGATGAGGCTCGCCCAAACCCTAGTTCTCAACTTGCAATTTCTTTATCGTTCCAAACTCAAAAAAATCTGCAGCAATAATATTCCGACAACTTCTCTGTTTCGCGAGACGCCGCCGATGACTTAACTTGTCATGACAGTTTAAGAGGATTTGAAGAGAGAAAAATTGATATGTACTTAAAAAATATTGATCTGCTAGTAGCCAAAATTAATTTCCACTAATAATGTCATATATATCATAATATAATAATATATTTTTTTAATGTAAGGGGGACTGACAATGACGTCAGGATAAGCTATCTGAATTCCCCAAAAGAACCGGAAACAAATGCGCCCAAATCGAAAACCTAACTACAGATAACAACCTTTTCCTTTCACCAAATAAAGCTGCTCCATGACTTGATCAATTCCATCAAACTACCAAAACTTTCTTCAAATTACATATCTAACCTTTCAAGTTCAGAAATGATTACAAAAAAAAAACTTTTCTAATTTACAAAATCTATCCTCTTTCCTCTTTTCGGAATCATTAACGACAATGGCTGAAGAGGAGGAGGAGGACGACGCCGACAAAGAAGACAAAAACAGACCTTCGCCAACTATTCAAAATCCAATGCTCAAAGAACAGAGCTCTCTGTAACTCGATTTTTCACCATTTCCTTCGCATGTAGAACCCCGGTGAGCCATCAAGCCTCGTCCCTGTCACTTCACTCCTGAAGCTGAAGTTCTCATCCTGAGAACACGACCTCTGCACTCCAAGGCAGCTCAAGCTAGCTCTCGATTGCTCCACCGCCACCTCTCCGAGCGGAACTCGCTTCCGCGAGCTGGATTGCTCCGGCCTCTGCTTCGGTACGCTCTGCCACCGGACCTTCGCCGCAAACGCCCGGGTACTGGACATATAGTTCCGATGATTTGGAGAAGGAGAGGGCTGCATGAGGCCGCCGCCACCGCCGCCGGTGTGCATGAACCTCGGCGTGCTGTTTGCTGTGAAGGCGCAGCGGCACTCCGGCGTGGATGGCCTAACATGCAAGCTGGGGCGGCCGGTGTCGATCTCGACGATCTTTGGGCTCCAATCCAAGCTGCTGCTGTGGAATGATGGCGTATGTTCGGTTCTGTTCTCATCATCAAATGTTTCCTGCGAGTGATTGGAGAAACAGACGAAGGTTTACATTCTTCAATAATGGCATTTTACCAGAGCAAATTTATTGGAACCATGCGTACTGATAATCTTAGAGGAAGAAGAGATTTTGATTTTTGGGCTCGAACGGTTGCTTGTGCTCTGACGAGAGCTTCCATACTGTGAAGAGTTGCAGCAGCTCGTTTCCGGATTAGATAGCCTCGAACTAAGGCTTGCAGTTTTACTAGAGCTTTTAGAGCCCGCAGAGCTTTCTTTGCCTTCGAAGAAGAAGAAGAAGAAGAAGTGAGATGTGAGCAATTATACAAAATTTCCATTTATAGAAAGCTTACAAGATATCCCCTAAAGAAAGCCTGGATCTTAATGGCGGCATCGAGACGCTCATCTAGGCAGCGAAAGGGGATTCCAGCGCCGTGTCTGGTGAGACGCACCACCGCGACGGCGGCTTCGGCCGCCGCCACCGCTGCGTCAGCTGCGGCGGCGGTCGCTGCCGCCACTGCAATGGCATGCTTGCTCTGCTCATTCCGAGCTTCGGAATATAATGACCGAAGCCACCTCATCTCCGCCGGCGGAATCCGTCCCGCGGTTTCGAAGGTATCTCTCCCGGATTTGAAGCTCCATCTCCTTTTCTCTCTCGGATTATCAACGTTCTGATCCTTGCTCTCTTTCCTGCCTCCAAACAAGCTCCTCAACCATCTCGTAGCTCTGCCCATTCTGGCCAGCTGATAGAAACTACGGACACGAATAACAAAAGGATGAGAAACTTTAATCAGAAGAAGTATGAAAACATCTCTGTCAATTAGATAATGATGCTATGCTCTGTTTTGGGCACATGAAACATCAAAACACGGAGAAAAGTTCGGATTCTTCCACAAGTTTTCACTCATGAAACATCAACAGCGAAAAAGGACATTCTGCAAGTGCATGCGGTACACAAAAAAGTGAAGAGATTCAGAACGGTAGTAGAAAACATAATCGAGATCGATACATTAGTATTTCGCAGTAGTAGTAATCATGGGAATCCAGCACGGGGAAGATGTTGCTCTTCTCCTTGATGAATCAGAGGAGCGTAGAGGAGAGATGAAGAATCTAAGCTCTCGTTTAAAGTGATCAATGCGAGGAAGAGTTTGAACAGGGGAGAAGGGAAAAAAAGCTTACTCTGCTGGGCGAGGAAATCTCCGCGTTCGGCGAAAAGCTCCTCTGTTTCTCTCAGAGCATCTACAGCTACGGGAGAAAACAGAGAGACTAGCACCATAGAGACGAGAGACGGCGATCCACAGTATTTTATATGCTTTTCTTTTAGCTAATCGGCCCAAAGATTATTATTATTTTTCAAATAAATTTTCAGTTAAAATTAGGCGATTCTTAACCGCAATTTTTTTGGGGTGCGACAAGTAAATTTTGGGTAGCAATTAACATTATATTATTATATTGTAGGGGGATAATTTATGTGTCGCAATAAAATACTTCATTAAATCAGCATCACGCCAGCATATTATTTATATATATGTCCTGTTAATTTGACTAATTATAATTATTTTCAAAAGTTGCAAATACTATACATAAAACTACACAGAACATTGTGTACCCCGCAATTGGGGAAATGGATACAGCGGTCGAGATCTATTTATGGTTGATCTGATGGGTTCACTAATCTCATCTTATTTTATTTTTCATATCATGAAATGAACCTCCATTTGAGATCATGAAATGAACCTCCATTTGAGATCCCAGATAGAGAGGATATAGAAGTCACTAAACTATGGAGAATTTTGCTCATTATTTTGATGAATTTTCTCTCATAATATATATAAGGCAAAATACTCATTTTAGTCCCTAAGCTTTGCTTGATTTAATATTTAAGTCCCTAAATTTTTTTTATAAGGATTTCGGTCCCCAAAGTTTAATAGCTTTATGATTTTGGTCCCTAAATCATTATTACTTAACACCATTAATGGAATATTCTATGTTGATGCTTAGTTGGGACTATATCATAGCAGAAATCCATCTAATCTCTTCTCAAACTAAACTAAATATAGTATCATAACAAATTATAATATCCGGTGTTGGTCTCCCCAAACTTATTCTGTCTGCTCCATATCGTTCTCATAATAAGTTAATTGTACCAACAAGATAAAATGAAAAAAGTTAAATAGGTTTGAACAGGAATGTTTAAATGAAATATATACAATGAGCTTAGAAATAATCGTAGACATTCCTTCATTTTATGGAAAATAGTCTGTAATATTGAATCAGTATAATCCGAGAAAGAGGGAGGAAAAGATACAACATGAGGAAAAAAAACTTAATTTATAGAGATGGAACTAAAGTTTTATTTTATACTGAAACTTAATTTCTCTTTTCTGCAAAGAAGAGAAATTCGAGTATATATAATTTTTTATTTAAGAGAAATGACAGTGATATTGAATGAAAAAATGTCATCTAAACATCAAAATAGAATGTTATGTTAACGGTGTTAAATAATAATGATTTAGAGACCAAAATCATAAAGGTAATAAACTTTAGAGACTGAAATCTTAAAAAAAAACTTGGGGACTGAAATATTAAAGCAAGCAAAACTTAGGGACTGAAATGAGTATTTTGCCTATATATAACAGATTGATGAAAAAATAGACTAAATGAAATGGTTTAAATACTATGTTATTGAATGAATGCAAAGAATATTTAGAGATATTAAAGTTTGATTTGTGATGATAAATTTTTTTGATAAAATGAATTTGAATGAATTTTAGGTTTTCGATATCAAGTCCTTTGAAATGGCATGATATATATAGAGCAACATGATCGATCCTTCAGTTGCGAAAGCTCCAACACAACTACGTAGCATTAATTTGATATGAAATTGTGAAAATTATCGAGTCTTCGCATGCGGTAAGGTGATATAGACATTACAAAGCTATTGAATCTACTAGAGTTTCTTCTTCTCAGAGAATATATTTTAAACTAAATTTTAAATTTGTCATTACAAAGGAAATAGTTTGCTAGCTTTTTATTTTGTAATTAACATTGCATCGTGATTATGACTTCGTTTGGCATGGCGATGACGGTCGTGAATGCGGTGATTATGAATCATCGTTTGTGAACATCCGACCTCACCTAAGGAACTTCAAGCACTTTTATGTTCAAAATTAATCTAGTATAATAATCTAGTTTTCTTTTCTTGGTAGTGTACAATAAAATCTCAAAGAGAGGGAAGGCCAACGAAGCAAGTATATATGATATAACCACGCCATAACTGAAGCAAGGCAAGCCCAAATCTCAAGCCTTACAAATATTAATTGTATACGATGAAACTCTACTTGGAACGACCAACCAAGACACCATCTAGAGAAGAACTCTAGAAAAATCAAAGAGCAAAGGCGATAATCAACAACTATCAGAGAGCAACTACAATAAAAAAAGCTGATAACACTTATCATGAAAAGCTTTCATCACATTGTCGTGCATCAAACGGTAAATCCTAACACAACGCTCGTCTTATGGGTTAGTTTCAACAGAGACTTGGTACCAAACATTTGCCGCATTACAAGTAGATAAGAACACCTCTACCATGTAAACGGTTTAGTATTGAGGGATACTCACCAAGCCTAGCTCACAAGAAAGAATAAATCTTCAACCTAATACCATTTTTCACTAGGGATAGCTTGCACCACAACCAAAACCCGTCAACCAGTGCATTGACGTTTTAGGGTGTAAGTATCGCCACAACTTAAATATTGTAATCAGCCGAGAAAATTCCAACCATAACCAACATTCGTACGTAGTACACCAAAGACTGCAAACTGTAAAACGTTTTTCCGACATTTCAATTAGTGATCAAATCATCCAAAATACACCCTTAATCTCATCGAAAATTAAACATTTCAGGTTGACATGACCCAATTTCCAGTACTTTAATTTAGTTGGATCAATAGAGCTTGGACTTTAGTCAACTCTAGCTAAATTAAGCTATTGGGGGGGGGGGGGGGGGGGGGGGGGGGTGGAGGGGGTCTCAATTCCGTTCTAGTTTGATTTTTATGGTCTGTAAGCCGCAAAAAATGAACTGAATCACCATTCATTATATGTTATATCCCATACAGTTAGGCAACTCTACTAGGTTACCCCAAGCCGGGCCGCGTATATCTACACCTTCCTATGAGTGACAACAACTTACATCTGGTCCCTCCTGGCTTTCTTGTTGCTTTTTTGCTTCTTCTAAATCGTAGCCCGACGTGTACGGTTCCTTCATGTGAGTATTCGGTTTCGATTTACCCAAATTCGAACCGTACCAAGGCGCTTATTAGAGGCCGACAACAAGGTCCAAATGTCCTTCAAACCCTATCTAGTTCATTCACATAAAATGCTGAGGTGGCACTATAGCACCATTTAATCTATCACATATTTAATTATATGGTTTTAAAATATATAGCAAAATATAATAATCCAAATAAAAATCACAAAATTCAATTTCAAAACTGAGGGCAAGATACTGAGACATAAAATAATACCACGATTTAAAAAATGACTGTTAATGGCAAAATTGATAAATTAGGACCATCTTATCTAGTTACTTAAAAAACGAAGGCGGTAAATATTTTTAACTATTTAATGAAATTTTATTTTCCTTTAACTGGGCCTGTAAATAAAGATTTTACACCGATGCATATTTGGAAATGCTGAAAAATAAGGAAACTTACCGTCAAGGTGGTTGAAATGGAAATGTTTTTACTTTTTTACTCAAGCCACGTGGCACCCCACTTCTTCCTATCATATCATGGGCAGGTGTTCGCATTAGACTCTACACTTGTATTTATTTACCAAAAACTACTGACCTTATGTAGATGAGGGTATTAAAGTAATTTGTTCGACCGATCGAGGGCGACCAGCTGCGGGAAACCCGGTTCGGTCAATGCCCGGTTCATTGCTTAAAGATTCAACGGCTCGGTTCATTTGAATTTTCCCGCTGAGATGGTGAGCATATTCAAACTTTTTGAATGACATCCACTCCACGGTAACGGAAGATTCCAAGATGCTTTTGGTCTGCGATTGACGAAATTGCCCTCATGTTAAACTGCCACCTGATTTAGATTCAAATACTAGTAGGGGCATACATGTCATTTCAACAGAGAGAGATAAGCCCCCCTATAAATCTGCATGTGAGTTGTCCATATAATTATTAGGAGGAAGAAAGCTTCTATGTGTATTGTGGCATTTCTCATGTTGCTATATAAATTTGGAGGTATATGTTTTCATGTTATTATTATTTTATTATTATTATTATTATTATTTTGGGCTTATTCTTGATGATGATGTTTGTCTTTGAGTAGTTTTGAGTTTTTATAATTATTATATTTAAAAATAATTTTGTTATATTTTAAAAAATGTTAAAATAAAGGGTGAAGTTCTAAGTCCATGACTCAAATATTTAAGTTTTGATTAGAAGGGAATTCGAGCAAAGACTAATCAAAATTGAAAACAAAGTTTAATGAAGTCAATCAAATATAGAACCAAATGAAAAATAAGGGATGTTCAAGACTTTAATTGGTGTATAAATGTTGATGGGGTTCTCTAAAATGGGTTCGTTTGGATCGAAATATTTTTGCCGCAACCTAGACAATTGTCATAACACCAAATCCCGAGGGTTGACGGTTTTGTCATTCTCATCACGGCTCTATCATTTATCATAAAAGCCTCATTTATTGAGAATAAAAGGGGCAAGGGTGGGGAATAAGCTTAAGTCTTAACATATATTGTTTCATAGCAAAATGTCTGGGCCGCAATAAAACTCTAAGGCTCTGTTTGACACAGTTGCTGCAACTAGAGAAGCAGTTGTGGGAAGTATGTTAATTTTATTTTAGATTTTATATTAAAACCTGCTGCTTCACTACTATAAATAGGGAATATCCCGGTGAGAGAGCAGCCGCCCCTCTCATTCGTGAAAGAGCAGCCGCCCAAAGGAGGAGCCGCCTGTATTGTGAGTTTCAACAGATATTAAAGCTGAGGAGAAGAAGTGAGCTCAAACATAATTCATTTTAATGGTCCAGATTTATAAACTTTTTACTTGTGTCTTAAACGTTTTACACCGGGCTTATTTATAGGCCCATACAACTTGTCCAAGTGGACTTTATAAATATTACAGGATAACATTTGATTTCAGGAAGTAGTGGAAGACTTTGCTTTCTCCATCGAGGCTGCTGCCGGAGACCCTTAATTATCTGCAGCTGTCTTCAACATCTTTGGTTTTCTTCATTAACTGCAGCTGACTTCTTTGTGAAGGTGACGCTGCCCTACATCTCCGGAAGCTGCTTCCTTCAGCTTATGCCAACATATATATCCCTCTCTCTCTCTCTCTCTCTCTCTCTCTCTCTCTCCCTAGCTCGTTGCTCTTTGCTCCTGCGATACCGCCGGCCTCAAGGAGATTCGCCGACCTTAGAGGGGTTGTCGCCGGTCTTGGAGGATAGCCGACGGCGTTGGTGGAGAGTGTTGCCGCCGGTCTTGGAGGAGATAGCCGTCGGCGTTGGGAGAGGTGTAGTGAAGGAGGAGGTGATGTCGTAGAGAGGGTCCAGAAGCGTGGTTAGATCCTGCTTGGATTTTTTCTCCGGTGGTGACGTTTGTCTCCGGTGGTGGTGCAGTTGGACGTCGGACTTCGGCGTCGAATGGTTCTGGTGAACCTTGTGCGTCTACTTGGTGGATTTTGTTAGATTTAATGCTATCACCATGCAAGGGAACCAACGATTAACAAAGACGAAGTAATCTTTATAACTAGGCAAACTGTTGGGGTGCCAGAATTGCCCCCGGCGCTGCGGCGCTATTCGAAGCGGAAGGGTGTGTCCCCCATGGGTCTAACTGACTGCCCCGTGGATCCGCCCGAGGATAGCCGACTCTATAAAAGGAGCGGTAGGCGCCTTGACCAACAGGCCGGTCTCTTGTAGGGATACGACGCAACCAACTGCACCAAAAGACAGACCTGTTGGTCAAGGCACCTACCGCTCCTTTTATAGAGTCGGCTATCCTCGGGCGGATCCACGGGGCAGTCAGTTAGACCCACGGGGGACACACCCTTCCGCTTTGAATAGCACCACAGCGCCGGGGGCAATTCTGGCACCCCAACAATCCCCCCCCCCCCAGAAACGACCCCGGGGTTTCGAACCCACGACCCTCTCTGATACCAATTGAAAGTAAGGTTAGATATTAGATTTACTCTAGACGTTGGAGGGGGGGGGGGGGGGGGGGGGTGAATAGAGTACTAAAAAGTTTTTCACTTAATTTTATAGCGGAATTAAAATAGTGATACTTATATGTGTATTGCAGAGTGAGTTATAAAACAAAATAAAAAAAGCACACAACACAATACAGAGAAATAAACACAACACAGAGGACACAAGGATTTTATAGTAGTTCCCCAATAAACCTGGGTACGTCTACTCTTCTACCACACTTGGTAGGATTCCACTAGGTTTTTGTTCAGGTGCCCTATCACCAATGGGGTTCAGGTGCCCAAAACACCAAGGAGCTTTTGATCAGGTGCTCTAACCAAACCACATGTTTTTGTTCAGGTGCCCTGCCACCAAGGGGTTAACTTTTGAAGAGAATTAGAACCCTGTACAAGAGGGGATAAAGAGGGTTTAGATGTTCTTCTCTGTCAATAATCTGAGAGAAGACTCTAGTGGAATGATGTTGTAAAGCTCCCCCTGTCTGATTGAAATTGTTGACAGCTTGAGGATGGAGCTTTCTCTTGAAACAGATATCTTCCTTGATAGTTGATGAATCTGAGAGACAGAAGTTTCTCAGATTATTTGTTGCTATTTGAAGATTTGAAATTTAGTAGCAGAGATCTGAGAGATTGATCTTGATGATGTTGTTCTCAGAGAATGAGATGTGCTGCTTGAGGAAGATGATCTTTCTTTTTGACTTTCTCTATGTTTCTCTCGACTGATGCTCTGATATTGTTTCTGATCTCTTTCTTCTGGTATCCTATCTCCTTAGAGAGATTGATAACTAATTTGAAATTCAAATCTCTGAATAGAAATAGAATAATCATCATTAATTATTTCCTTGGAACTGCAACTGATACAGCAAATCTGATATGCTTTATATCTTTTTCCTTTTCCATGAAATTGTCCTTTTCCAAAATATGTCAATGGCCTCTTTTCGAAATAAGAGAATAAATAAAAGGAAATATAATATCCTTGACTTATCTGGCAGAATAGAGTCGTTGCTGATAATTCTGAGTTCAGAGAATAATATAACTGATCTGAATAAATCTGCTGAAGAGAATTTTCGTCGATCTGAACAAACAAGTTCGTCGAACATAATTGGATTCGTCGATCTCAGAGATGAGTTCGTCGACCTGAAGATATTCGTCGAATGCAGACTGAGTTCATCGAACGGACGCTGGAGTTCGTCGAACTGAGAAAACTTATCCGTTGGCCTGGCTGGAGAACTAAGTTCGTCGAGCTGAGAAAATACTTTCGTCGAACTGAATAATTCGTCGACCGCTGAGAAGCCGTTCGTCGAACGCAGAATGCAAGACGTTCATCGAACGCAGAAAACTTATCTTTTCCTTAGTTCTAATCAGCCTAAAACCTTTGACCCATAGATTATACATTGGGGTCAACTTAGTCCTAATAAACAGATAGTGATCCTAGCCCAAATCAGTAATAGGGTTGTTCCAACACAAACAATTACAAAGATTACTTCGTCTTTGTTCATCGTTGGTTCCCTTGCATGGTGGTAACATTAAATCTAATATGGTATCAAAGGCAGGTTGGTGAAGCGGAGTGTGCTATCAAGGTTGGAGTGTGCCTACACCCCAGGAGACCCCAACCCATACCTCAGCGAGAGGTGGAGAGTGAAGAGTGCACTGTGAGGTGGAGAGTGTAGAGTGCACGGTGAAGTGGAGAGTGCGTTGCAAGGTCAACTGCACTGAGTGGAGAAGCGGACCTTGTCCGTGATAAGTTTTTATATATCTCAGCTGACGTGATTCAAGGTGTATGCACCTTGTAGTTTTAGCTTGCCTTGTTGTATTGTTTGCAAGGTAATATAAGCATTCATCTTTGTCCATCGTTGGTGTCCTTGTATTAAGGGTAGCATAAAATCTAACATGGTATCAGAGGCAGGTTGGTGAAGCGGAGTGTGCTATCAAGGTTCAAGGTTGACAACCAAGATGGACGGCGGAGGAGGTTATGCGTGAGGACTAGGCATTGAGCTGCTCACCCAGACCAACTACAAGAAGTGGAAGTCATGCATGGAGAGCTACTGTGAGGCCCCCATTTAGACTTCAAATACATCTGTATCTAAGCTATGTTCATAAAATGTGTCCCAGGTTGAAGTACGGCTAGTGAATACAAAATAAAAATACATAATAATAATTTTACTCTCATACCTTGCATTATTCGTTGAATCTTTTCTGTCCAACCATAATCAGTTCTTTTGGTTTTGCGTATCCAAAGTCACGTCTGTTACCTACAAAATTTGACGACGGGCTTAGTCATAAAAATATGACTAAGTGAGGATATACCTCTTTCATTGTTGTATACAATTAGAAAAACTTACGCATTGCAAAACATATTTACCATACTAACCGTTTTTCAGTCTCAGTGAACTTATGAAGCATATAACTATATGATCATGTTAGTAAACATAGAACAATAAGCAGCTATCAAACAATAGCATTCATATAAGTTATAGAACATGTAAGCAATGCAAGTATCATGACTGTATCTATATCATGGAAGCAGTATAAGTAAGCATCACAATTGTTTCTATATCATGGAAGCAGTGCAAATACATAACATCATGTCAGTTTTCATGTTCATAAGCAAGCATTTATCAATTTACCCGTGTAACCCTTTAAATCAGTATTTCCATAACTATTTCATTTCTTAGGATATATTATGGGCGATTTGAATCTTTTTTCCTTTTTCCTTTACCCCGAAGGGTCCTTTTGTACCAAAACCAGTACGGTCAACCCGCGTTTATGCCTTTCGGTTCGACTGGTTTGGCAATTCATCAGTCATCATGTACCAAAACCAGTACGGTCAACCCGCGTTTATGCCTTTCGGCTTGACTGGTTTGGCAATTCATCATATCCATATCATTCATGTGCATGCAATTCAAGTCGCCCGTAATATAACCTCGTGTCGACACGTTTTCATAATAGTGAATTCTTCATTTTATTATTCAGTTTATAATCCCCTCAGAAGTGATTTGCCTGTTTGCCTTTATCAAAGCCATACAATATAGCGACAATAAGTATCGGTGATAGCAACTATGCATTTAACATTCAGTATAATAAGTGTGCATATGTAAAAAGAACATAAAGCAATAAAGCTTAAATGAAACAGGTAGCTCTCACCATCAGTAGTTTATATCATTGTCACGTCTATTTTGAGGTGCCATCCTCCGTGGTATCTGTATAGCATCATATCATTCAGTGTCATTATAGCGGGGTTGCACCTCGCTATAGCTACAATTTAGACTATTAGGATTACATCATTTGGAAGCTACATATTTACACTCACTGTTTTTCACCAAGTAACACTCAATGAAATATCAGTAACCGGTTATTACGTAAAGTAAAGCCCAAATCCCTTCACAGGACTGCCATTTCAATTCCCTCATGTATATAATAGTTCAATAGCCGGCCAAACTTAGTAAGAACAAAAACCCCTCAAAGCTCTAAAATAATTTGGCCCCATCTCTCCTATCAGCACTTTACTATAATTTGTAAAATAGAAGCAACAATATAACTAGTACAACTTAGGCAAATCAAATCTATATGCCAGATAGAGTTCACAAACCCTTTGTTCCACCAAAGTAAAGCCTGTACATGAAAGTCCCCCATTGTTCGAAAACCATATAAAATTTGAACAAGAGTAGCAGCTAGCCTTAACTTAACAGTAATTATTTATAAAGAAGAGTCAAAGCCCAAACCTCCTAATCCTAGCTTGAACTGGAAATAGGAGAAGCTACAGCCGACTATTAACCAAACAAAATCAATTAAAATTTGAGCTTGAGATGATGTAAAGAAACGAAAATCATAGTTGCCATAATTAATTCCCCCAGCCCCCCAATTAAACGTCTTCATATTGATGGCAGGAACCGGCCAATAAAAACAATCGGCTCCCAAACTCGATCACACCAATATTAATGCATGCTCATCTTCATCCATCACTTAAACTCCTTAAAGCAAATCACATAGAAATTCAAACGAGAAAACAAAACCAGGAAGGCTTACAGTAAACTAGCAGGAAAGGTGAGCACTGCCGCAGAAAAACACAACTCGACTAAGCCTCAAGTCAAACAAACGAAGCCGTGAAATCTCCGATTCCAGCAATACCCACTGATTCCAGCAAAACTTTTATGAGATTAAGAGAGGAAGAGGAGAAAATTTGAGCAGGAGATCGACGTCGTGCCCTAAACCGCGGAATCGTCGAGAAAAAGAGAAGAAGAATCAGTAGTGGGGATAGATATGAATAGGGATATTACGCCACATGTAAATACCCAAGCTTTTCCACCGCCCTCCATAAGAATAATATTTAACGCCATTATAAACAGCCATCAGGAACAAGCTGCCATCATACTCTTTGCCAAACATTTTGCTATCAGAACTCCATAGCATTTGCTATCAGCACACCCAAATAAAAATAGCTATCAACACACCCTGCCCACATTTTAGGCCACAAGACAGCCCACACAAATCCCCCAATAATTCCCCATTTTAGCTCTAACACTCAGAAATTGCTATCAGCACATCTGTATAGTAGCAGCTCACATATTAACTTTATCAATCAGTGAACATAGCCTTGGTGTAACATATGCTGCCGCCGGCGAACAATTTTGACGTCGCACTTTATCATAATACATATCTTATTGCAAATAAAAATATAGATACTGGTTTTTATTTTCTTCATAGGGGATAATTAAATAAAGTTGTTATTTGTTAAGTATCATCATAGGGGATATAAACTTTTATTTCATTTTATTATCGATTTGTGTCAATTCACAATTTGAGCCGTTACAAATTCCTCCCCTCTTATAAAATTTTCGGCCTCGAAAATAGGATATTATTTCCTTTCCCATGCATTCAAACTTTCACTCGCTTTCCCGTGTCCCGAACTTTTAGAAGTAAAATGATTTACAAACTGCCACATTAAACAAGAAAAGAAACTTAGTAGTTCATGAAACATATTCTTTATCCTCATATTTCTTTCTTCGTTCACTGTTTGGACATTTAGTTCTTAGCCATATATCAATTGATGTCTTACTTTTCTTTTCACAGTAACGGAATATTGACGGTTCACTTTAGCATTTGCAACTACTCGTAATTCATAATATTATTTGTACGTTGTGATCTTTCACTTTACCATTTTACCTACGCACAAGTCATCACTCATCCTTATTTTCATTCGTAATTCATTTATTTGCCATTTCAATTCCTTCCTATGTACTATGAAGACATTCATTATTTATAGTCGTATCCCGCGGTCAAATTTCTCAATTGTTGATTTATTTTCGTATCTTTTGATCATATCATTCTCTTTTTATAACACTTCTTGGTTCTTGCAGAACGACCAACATCTTATAGAGTATCAGTGGACTTTCATTTTTCTTAGCTTAGTAATTTCTTAACCACGTTGTTCCTCAACCACGATTTCAGTTATAGTTTATAATGTATTACTTACTTTCTCATTCCTCGAATCGAAGTCAGTACATAATAGTGAAACGACATACTTGGTGGCTTATTTCATTTATATATCATACGAGTGACAGTGCACGGGGGGCCCCCCGTGCCCCGCGCGACAGTACCCGGCCAGCAGCGGCGGGCTTCGCCCGCCCCCACGGCGGGCTTCGCCCGCACCGGCGGGCATCGGGGCGCCCGACTCATAATTAATAATGATTAATTTAATTAATAAATTTAAATTCATTTTAAAGAGAATGAATTCACGGATGATGTGATTTCTAAATGTGTTTTTAAGAAAAAACAAGTTTTTTTAAATGTTTTAAAAAAAAATAATATCAAGGTTTTGAAAATCGGACCGGGCATCGAACCGGCAGAGGGAGAGGTTCAAGGTCGAATTGGTCCAACCGGTTTAACTGGGGTTGAACCGTTTATATATATATATATATATATATATATATATATATATTAGAAAGAAAAAAAATTAATGCTATATAAAAAATGTGCACAAAACATAACCCATTGGGCATAATATGTATAACAATTTATTATTATATGTATAAAATAGTTCTGGGATCTTCAAATCTCCATTATAGGCAGGGTGGTAAAGGTTTACATTCCTGTATGGGAGGTCGCCACTTCGATCCCGGGCGGCCGCATTCTTTAAAAAATTTATAATTTTTAAATTAAAAAACAGTTTAAACCCCGCTCAAGACCCTATAACTGTAATAAGCGGGGCCCACAGGCCTGCCCCGCCCGCAACCTGTTTTTTTCAAAATAGTGGGGGTGAGATAGTAATTTCACTTTGTAAGGTAGGGGTCCTATAAAATTTATAGGTTTAAGACACCCTATCAAGGTAGGTTTAGGAGACCTAGGGAAAAAAATGGACGGTCGAGATTGAATCAACGTTCCAGGTTGATCGAACAGCTGAGATGTTGTGATGAAATCAGATCGGACGGCTGGGTTTAAATAGAGAAATTTCATTGTTAGATCGACGGTGGGTATTGATTGGCAGGGCATTACACCGATAAGCCTATTTTCTTATATAGTAGTATAGATAAGACGAAGATAAACTTCAATGCACATTCATTTCTTTACCTATGGCTTGCAAATGGTCTCAAAGTTTGGACAATGACTTTGTTATGAAATCTTTCTACAAACGTTTAACAGTGTCTCCATATCATCCAAAATGTGACATATATCTTACAGTTCACTTTTCAACCCCTTAAAACGTTTGTGACATAAAGGTTAGAGATTTATTATGTTATCTTGTTTCTTTACCTTCATATTTTAACAATATTTTTGTAACACCTCTTTCAAAACCATATAACGTATCGAAGATTCGGCCGAAATCCAAGATATATTATAGATAGTGAAAGTGCTATTACAATTCATTATAATCTTTACTTTGCTTATTCATTTCCTTAAATGTTATATACTCATCATAACATTCTCCTTTTAATCTAGCAGTAAATATTTCATGATTCTTAGCTCAAAGTTATATAGTCCTTTTATTTTTAAAATGGAGAAGTTTTTCCATCTCTACTACTCTTCATATACTATCGTGTCTTTAAATGTTACATATTCATTTGAAGTTTCACGTTAGACATCATAGATATCATCCTTTTATTGCGAACACTATAGTAGTAGCTCCTTATTATGGGTCGGATCATTCCTCTTTAGCATACATACGTCTTAGATGATATCACAAGAACAGAAACTATTTAGTAGCTTTTCTTTTAACAACAGTTCTATCTAGTTCTTAATTATATGCTCATATTTCTCAATCCATTTAAAAATAACATCTTTTCTCATTTATGGACTTCTCATTTATTGACTTACCATTCTAACACTAAGGTAAATCCACAAAGTTCTTGTTTCATTTACTGTAAATAGTTTATAAAACTTATTGGCCTCTTTCTTCCTTTATACTACGATATCTTCTTTTCATCTTCTCGTCTTATGTGTCAAATTCATTTCATGCTTGTCAAGCTTATGCGTCTTCTTTATCCTTACTTATCATAATCAAATGTTTTCATTTTTGAAATGAACTTAATTCAATATTAATTTTCGTTTTAGGGAATCCTTCCTTTTGGGTATTGTTGTTAGATAGATTTAAGTTAAAGCTTGCAACACGATCAACCTTCATTTTACTGTTTACTGACCTTCACTTTAATGTGTCAGTCTTAACATGTCACATTTTATTCACATTCATATAAATTTGCTTTGCGAAGATACTACTTGCATCTAGTGTCAGTATATTGTCTTTTCCATAACATCGTATTTTCATATTTCCGTTATTATCATTTATAATTTCCTTTTTATCGTTCTTTCCCTCAATCTCAGTTTCATTTACAGCTTATAACGCATCACTTATTTTCACACTTCTTGAAGTCATGACATAGTATTAATTCGACGTACATTTATAGCTTAAAGTTGTAACCATATTCCATTTTTGTTTTACATGTTTGTGTAATACGTTGTTTCAAAATTCTGTGGGTAAGCCAAATATGATGAAGGTAGACTTACAATGCATATTCATTTTATTCACTATTGCTTCTTCTCGCTATTGTCAAAAGTTTCAAAATACTAACAGTGAATATCGTTATTTAACATTTCTACAGATGTTTAGCACTGTCTTCATGGACAATAAACATTTGTTTCTCGTAGAAAATTAGAGTCCATCATTTGTACACCTTTTGTTACATGTTCAATCAGTTTACATACCTCCGTTTTCGCATTATAAAAAGATACAACGCTATTATATACATATAATCTTTCTTCCAATTCTAAGTACATTCATCTTTCAACTCATTTATACTTATCATATTTGGGTTTATTTGTGCAATAAGAACAATACCAATATTTACTTAGATTCATGTCACTTATTCGTGTACAATTCATTTGATTTCTATCCTTTCATGACTTCTTTCAAAACCCTTCGACGTACTTTGATTTAAACAAATTCCCAATTACTAGAGTTCTATGTACGATCTTCTCACCGTCATATCATGTGTGCTTATTCCGTACCCACTACAACCGAACTTCTTGAAAACCTGGCTCTGATACCAAATTGTGAGGCCCCCATTTAGACCCCACATACATCTGTATCTAAGCTATGTTCATAACATGTGTCCCAGGTTGAAGTACGGCTAGTGAATACAAAATAAAAACACATAATACTAACTTTACTCTCATACATTGCATTATTCGTTGAATCTTTTCTGTCCAACCATAATCAGTTCTTTTGGTTTTGCGTATCCAAAGTCACGTCTGTTACCTACAAAATTTGACGATGAGCTTAGTCATAAAAATATGACTAAGTGAGGATATACCTCTTTCATTGCTGTATACAATTAGAAAAACTTACGCATTGCAAAATATATTTATCATACTAACCGTTTTTCAGTCTCAGTGAACTTATGAAGCATATAACTATATGATCATGTTAGTAAACATAGAACAATAAGCAGCTATCAAACAATAGCATTCATATAAGTTATAGAACATATAAGCAATGCAAGTATCATAACTGTATCTATATCATGGAAGCAGTATAAGTAAGCATCACACTTGTTTCTATATCATGGAAGCAGTGCAAATACATAACATCATGTCAGTTTTCATGTTCATAAGCATTTATCAATGTACCCGTGTAACCCTTTAAATCAGTATTTCCATAATTGTTTCATTTCTTAGGATATATTATAGGCGATTTGAATCTTTTTCCTTTTTCCTTTACCACGAAGGGTCCTTTACCCCGAAGGGTCCTTTACACCGAAGGGTCCTTTTGTACCAAAATAGTACGATCAACCCGCGTTTATGCCTTTCGGCTCGACTGGTTTGGCAATTCATCAGTCATCATGTACCAAAACCAGTACGGTCAACCCACGTTTATGCCTTTCGGCTCGACTGGTTTGGCAATTCATCATATCCATATCATTCATGTGCATGCAATTCAAGTCGCCCGTAATATAACCTCGTGTCGACACATTTTCATAATAGTGAATTCTTCATTTTATTATTCATTTTATAATCCCCTCAGAAGTGATTTGCCTGTTTGTCTTTATCAAAGCCATACAATATAGCGACAATAAGTATCAGTGATAGCAACTATGCATTTAACATTCAGCATAATAAGTGTGCATATGTAAAAAGAACATAAAGCAATAAAGCTTAAATGAAACAGGTAGCTCTCACCATCAGTAGTTTATATCATTGTCACGTCTATTTTGAGGTGCCATCCTCCGTGGTATCTGTATAGCATCATATCATTCAGTGTCATTATAGAGGGGTTGCACCTCGCTATAGCTACAATTTAGACTATTAGGATTACATCATTTGGAAGCTACATATTTACACTCACTGTTTTTCACCAAGTAACCCTCAATGAAATATCAGTAACAGGTTATTACGTAAAGTAAAGCCCAAATCTCTTCACAGGACTGCCATTTCAATTCCCCCATGTATATAATAGTTCAATAGCCGGCCAAACTTAGTAAGAACAAAAACCCCTCAAAGCTCTAAAATGATTTGGCCCCATCTCTCCTATCAACACTTTACTATAATTTGTAAAATAGAAGCAACAATATAGCTAGTACAGCTTAGGCAAATCAAATCTATATGCCAGATAGAGTTCACAAACCCTTTGTTCCACCAAAGTAAAGCCTGTACATGAAAGTCCCCCATTGTTCGAAAACCATATAAAATTTGAACAAGAGTAGCAGCTAGCTGTAACTTAACAGTAATTATTTATAAAGAAGAGTCAAAGCCCAAACCTCCTAATCCTAGCTTGAACTGGAAATAGGAGAAGCTACATCCCACTATTAACCAAACAAAACAATTAAAGTTTGAGCTTAAGATGATATAAAGAAACGAAAATCATAGTTGCCATAATTAATTCCCCCAGCCCCCCAATTAAACGTCTTCATATTGATGGCAGCAACCGGCCAATAAAAACAATCGACTCCCAAACTCGACCACACCAATATTAATGCATGCTCATCTTCATCCATCACTTAAACTCCTTAAAGCAAATCACATAGAAATTCAAACGAGAAAACAAAACAAGGAAGGCTTACAGTAAACTAGCAGGAAAGGTGAGCACTGCCGCAGAAAAACACAACCCGACTAAGCCTCAAGTCAAACAAACGAAGCCGTGAAATCTCCGATTCCAGCAATACCCACTGATTCCAGCAAAACTTTTATGAGATTAAGAGAGGAAGAGGAGAAGATTTGAGCAGGAGATCGGCGTCGTGCCCTAAACCGCGGAATCGTCGAGAAAAAGAGAAGAAGAATCAGTAGTGGGGATAGATATGAATAGGGATATTACGCCACATGTAAATACCCAAGCTTTTCCACCGCACTCCATAAGAATAATATTTAACGCAATTATAAACAGCCATCAGGAACAAGCTGCCATCATACTCTTTGCCAAACATTTTGCTATCAGAACTCCATAGCATTTGCTATCAGCACAGCCAAATAAAAATAGCTATCAGCACACCCTGCCCACATTTTAGGCCACAAGACAGCCCACACAAATCCCCCAATAATTCCCCATTTTAGCTCTAACAGTCAGAAATTGCTATCAGCACATCTGTATAGTAGCAGCTCACATGTTAACTTTATCAATCAGTGAACATAGCCTTGGTGTAACATATGCTGCCGCCGGCGAACAATTTTGACATCGCACTTTATCATAATACATATCTTATTGCAAATAAAAATATAGATACTGGTTTTTATTTTCTTCATAGGGGATAATTAAATAAAGTTGTTATTTGTTAAGTATCATCATAGGGGATATAAACTTTATTTCATTTTATTATCGATTTGTGTCAATTCACAATTTGAGCCGTTACAGCTACCTTTTTGGAGAGGACCTATGAGAGGTCGTTGGTGGTGATGAGCAAGAGGAAGTTGTAGCTGCTGAAGACAATGGTCCAGCTGTGAGAGCTTGGAGGAAGACCAACGCCAAGGCGGAGTTCACCCTGAAGAGAGTTATCGCTCCTGACTTGTTCGATCACATCATGGGGTGCAAGTCAGTGTCAGAGATCTGGAGAGCCCTTGATGTGTTATTCAAGAAGAAGAATGTAGCGCAGCTACAGTTCCCGGTGAATGAGTTGGCGCGGCCCACTCAAGGAGAGTTGTCGATATCCACCTTCTTCTTGAAGGTGAAGAACCTGTGTGCAGAGATCTCGGCCTTGGATCCTGACGAGCCGATCTCAGAGGCGAAGCTGAAGAGGCACATACTCCGAGGTCTGCGGAAGGAGTATGTTCCGTTTATCACCTCTGTGCAAGGATGGGCTACTCAGCCCACCTTACTGGAGCTAGAGAACCTGCTGTCATCACATCCACATCACGTGTGCAAGAGGAAGAAGGCCCTCTATGGGTTGAAACAGGCGCCGAGAGCCTGGTATGGGAAGATTACAGAGTACCTGCAGTTCTGTGGTTACGATGCCTCAGACTCAGACTCTAGCATGTTTGTGAAGAAGAGTGGAGATCTTCACGTGCTGGTGCTGCTGTACGTCGACGACATGATCGTGACCGGGAACAACAGTGAAGAGGTCGCGTCGCTGAGACAGTAGCTAGCCATACGGTTTGAGATGAAGGATCTTGGTGAACTGCACCATTTCCTTGGACTTCAAGTGGAGAAGAGTAGAGGCGGGCTGTTCGTGACCCAGAAGGCTTATGCCGAGAAGATAGTCGAGAGATTCGACATGAAGGAGGGGAAGAACAACTCTGTTCCACTGGAGGTTGGGCTGAAGCTTCGGAAGGAAGAAGGGAGGATTCTTCCAGATCCGAAGATCTTCCAGGCACTGGTGGGGAGCCTTGTCTATCTGACCATCACAAGGTCGGACATCGCCTTTGCTGTCGTCCGAGTGAGTCGGTACATGCAGGAGCCGCGGAAGCCTCATCTGGAGGCAGCTAAGGGGATACTGAAGTATGTGAAGGGGACCCTTGAGATGGGGTTGCTCTATGGAGGGAGGACTGACTTCAAGCTGCATGGATATACAGATGCAGATTACGCAGGTGACGCTGATGATCGCAAGTCGACATCAGGTTACGTGTTCATGTGTGGAGCCACTATCATCTCATGGTGTAGCAAGAAGTAGAACTCTATTTCCCTTTCCACCACTGAGGCTGAGTACATGGCGTCGTCCTTAGCAGCTCAGGAGTGTGTGTAACACCCTGCCAGTACAAAAAGTATAACAGCAGGTCCGGCCGGGACCCCACGCCATACAAACCACACTAGCTAGGAGTTAAAAGGTGATAACCGGAAAAGTAACAACTAACAAGAGTACAAAACGTAAGCGGAAGCATTAATTAAACCATTCAAATAGACATGTCCACTATCATAGGAATGAATCCAGAAATAAGAGTTACGGCCTTAGGGCCTTACATCAAATCAATGTACAAAACTCCAAAAAGCATACATCGGCACGCAGGCCGGCAATACATGAGAAAACAGGAAAAAGGCTGGCCTTCGAGGGCCAACTCAGAAAAAGGACAGCAAAAGGACCAACGCCCGCTATTTCCCGCTAGGCTCACCTGCACCTGCATAAGAACATTCCACCAAGCGGTGGTAAACAAAGCAACGGTCAGCACAGCTGACCAAATTATAACGACCCCACCCCTTTCCCGGGGTGGCGGAGATTCTACCCTGCAAATAAGCCATACTAGCACAAGTACTAATCTAAAGAGAGTGCAACTACACAAGGTGAGGTTTCAAGCACAATCAATCTTCTAGGTTGAGCATCAAAAAGAAGGGAACCTAGGTATGCACATGATGTTGGTTGGGTTCACCCGAAGGTTTCCCACAACCGCCTAAGCAAATCGCATGAGGCTAAACATAACATCAAATTCACAACACTCCACCCTAAGGGTCACCACCTTAGGTGGGAAACAAGAGCTTTTGGTCGGTCTAGGTATGACACCTTCCACGACCTCTCCCATGATCACACGGCCTTCATGAGGAAGGGACCTCTCGCCGATCTGCATGGAAACGGGTTCGGTTCAGCTTTGCCCGTGCTCTAATCGTCGCGATCTATCGCACGACGCGGGTACGGCTTCACCTCGGCCCGTAAGGGTTTAGCACTTTCAAGTGCTACACAAAAATATACGCTACGCACCTAACCCCTTCACAAGGATCTAGGCTTCGCGAATTCTCAACAAGGGAGGTACATACGCTCCGCATCAATAACGTGGTTAAGGTTTGCCTTCATCCAAAACTCAAAGCATGGGGCTTTCGTAGGGATCTTCACAAGACGCCTACACTTAACTCCCGCAATACTATAGGTGAGTTCACGGAGTCATTCTCCGGCACGCATTCTAGGTCTAACCTAAATGCAACGTCGCAAATCAAGCATCACCGATTCGGGCTCACGGCCACGAATAGGCTTCACACAAAATGCCTAAATCCGCACGACTACCGAATTTTCTACATGCAATATGCCGGGGACGGACACAATCTACCCGGAGTCCCGAAGGACTTGAGGAAATCCTACACTTCACCCATTTGGTGAAAGAGATACCTCATGCAAGCAAAGAAAGAGGAATAAATGGACAAATACAAGTCCAAAGTTCGGGAGGAAGAATCGTTACCCTAGACGTGTTCCTCTTCGCCATGGATCCGAGATTCTACGCGGAGGGAAAGAACCGCACCGGGCTGCACTCTCCGGATCTGGAAACGGCTCGCGAAACGGAGCTCCGGAGCTCCGTCAATGGCGAAATCTCCTCTTCTTCTTCCTTGCCCCCTTCTTCTTCCTCTAGCCTAGGAGAGAGAAACACTATGAAATAATGAGGGTTTAATCCCTCTCCAAAGCCCTAAGACCCCCCAGCATCAAATCCCAGCCGTTGGATCGAATTCCAAGAAATTTGATCGGTCGGATCCTCTTCTCCGCTCAAAATCGCGGAACAGAATAAACAGGGCGCACGATCACAGGCGCACGGTCAGTGGTCGTGCGCGACGAGGGCAATGGTCGTGCGCACTATCCGGGACAGAACTCTGAATTCTTGCGAATAAGTGCACGATCGCTGGCGCACGATCACTGGTCGTGCGCGAAGAGGGAAATGGTCGTGCGCACTGTCCGAGACAGAACTCGATTCTCTTCTGAATTAACGCACGATCGCTGGCACACGATCACTGGTCGTGCGCGATGAGGCCACTGATCGTGCGCTAAGAGCAGACAGGGAAAATTCTAGCCTGCTTCACGTGCCGCACTACCACTCCGCCTACTTCGCGGAACTACCAGAATTGGGGTGTTACAACTCCACCCTCCTTAAAAGAATTTCGTCCCGAAATCCAGGAAACAGTAATAGCATAAATTACAGTTATACTTTACCTGAGGGAAATAGCTCGGGATACTCCGCAAGCATCGTTTGCTCTCTCTCCCAAGAGAGCTCCTCTCGGCCGCAGTTATCCCACCGGACTTTTACCATCCGAATGGACTTGTTCCGCAGCTGCTTTACTTCGGTATCTTCGATGCGTAAAGGCTTGACTTTCGTCGACAACCCACTATCGACCGGAACTTTGCCGACCGCAACGATATGAGTAGGCTCTTGCACTGCCTTCCTCAACACTGAAATGTGGAACACGTCGTGCAGACCGCTCAGCTCTGCAGATAGTGCAAGCCGATAAGCCGCATCACCAACACGCTCCACGATCTCGAACGGTCCTAAGTACCTCGGACTGAGCTTTTTCAAGCGTCGAATCCTTGATACCCCTTTGAACGGTTTGATCTTCAAGTAAACCCGGTCACCGACGGCAAACTCTAAGTTCCTATGCTTGGCGTTGAAATACTTTGCTTGCCTATCCTGGGCAACCAATAGCCTTTCGCGTATAGCCCGGATCGTCGAAGTTGCTTCTTCAACATCCTTTCGCTTCAATAGCTTAGTATCGCCCGTTTCCGCCCAAGACAACGGCGTACGACACTTCTTACCATAGAGGGCCTCGAAAGGAGTCATCTTTATGCTGGCTTGGTAGCTATTATTGTAGGCGAATTCGATCATATAGAGGTGATCCTCCCACCTCTTTCCAAAGTCTAGAGCGCACATTCGGAGCATATCCTCCATAGTCCTGTTGGTTCTCTCGGTCTGTCCATCCGTTTGCGGGTGGAAGGCCGTGCTGAACTTCAATTTTGTGCCCAACAGTTCATGGATAAGCCTCCAATCTTTCGATGTGAAACGCCCGTCACGATCGCTGACGATGCTACGAGGGACACCGTGCAGTCTCACGATACTATCCACATAGAGCTTTGCTAGCTTCTCTACGGAATCATCCTTCCGGTTCGGAATGAAGTGTGATACCTTTGTCAAACGGTCCACGATCACCCATATGGCGTCGTTTCCATGTTGCGATCTCGGCAATCCGTGCACGAAATCCATCGAAATATCATCAAACTTCCATTCCGGAATCGGCAAGGACTTCAGAAACCCACCGGGACGTTGACATTCCGCTTTCACCAACGCGCAAGTATGACACTTGGCTACGTAAAGGGCAATGTCTTTCTTCATGCCCGGCCACCAGAACAGTTTCTTCATATCCATAAACATTTTAGTGCTCCCCGGGTGGATCGAGTACTTGGTATGATGAGCCTCGTACATCAATTCCGCCCGTAGAGTACCAACGTTTGGGATGCATAACCTTTCCTGCTTCCACATAAGGTCGTCTTCGAAGGAGAAATCAGCGTTTAACCCTTCAACGGTTTCCGCTTTGTATCGTTTCAAGCTCTCGTCCAACTCCAATGCTTGTCGAACTCGGTCGGCAAGGTCGTAGTGAACTTCCGTCCAGTTCAAGCATGCTGAAGTAGACGTTCTCCTATCAATGCATATGATCTCCATTTCTTCTAGCTCACGGATTAGACGCTCATCGTGCATCAAAATCCAATTTGCTTGTGCGGGAGCCCGACGACTCAACGCGTCTGCAACTACGTTTCCTTTACCGGGAGTATACTTGATATCGAAGGTGTAGTCCCCAAGGAACTCCATCCACCTCCTTTGGCGCATGTTCAACTCCCTTTGGTCTAGTAAGTACTTGAGGCTCTTATGGTCGGTAAAGATATCGATCTTCACGCCATATAGATAGTGTCTCCAAAGTTTGAGGGCAAAAACCACGGCCGCTAGCTCCAAATCATGGACCGGGTAATTCCTCTCGTGAACCTTCAGTTGCCGGGAGTCGTAGGCAATTACCTTCCCGAACTGCACTAGGACACAACCCAAACCACTTCCTGAGGCGTCGCTATATATTTCGTAGCCTTCCGTACCTTGTGGCGAGCATAGAATGGGCGCCGTGGTTAGACGGCTCTTTAGCTCTTCAAAAGCTCGTGCGCACTCGGGCGACCAAACGAACTTATGATCCTTCCTAGTCAGTTTTGTGAGAGGAAGTGCGATCCTCGAGAAGTTTTCCACAAAGCGCCTATAATAGCCGGCAAGTCCTAAGAAACTTCGGACTTCCGCTACGTTTTTCAACAAAGGCCACGCTTGGATCGCTTCTATCTTCGACGGATCAACTGCAATTCCTTCGCCACTAACAACATGACCAAGGAATGCCACTGACGGTAGCCAAAACTCGCACTTGGAGAACTTGGCATATAGCTGACTCCTCCTCAAGGTGCTCAGGACTGCGTGCAGATGCCCTACATGCTCCTCTTCCGACTGAGAGTATACCAAAATGTCGTCGATGAAGACGATCACAAATTGATCTAAATACTCTCGGAATGTCCTATTCATCAAGTCCATGAATACCGACGGTGCGTTGGATAGACCGAACGGCATTACCGTGAACTCAAAGTGCCCAAAGCGGGTACTGAACGCTGTCTTTGGGATGTCGCATTCCCTTATTCGCAGTTGATAGTAGCCGGACCTTAGGTCTAGCTTGGATTAAACCGTCGACCCCATCAGTTGGTCGAATAGATCATCGATTCTAGGAATCGGATATCGGTTTTTCTCGGTCAACTTGTTTAGCTCTCTATAATCGATACATAGACGCAAGCTCCCATCCTTCTTTTTCACAAAGAGGACCGGTGCACTCCAAGGCGAAGAACTTGGACGTACGTAGCCTTGCTCTAGCAGCTCTTGCAATTGGACCTTCAACTCTGCCAATTCCTTTGGCGCTATTCGGTATGGTGAGCGGGCCACAGGTTTGGCACCTGGCACCAACTCGATACAGAAATCAATCTCCCGATGAGGCGGAGCCCCAGGGAGTTCGTTAGGAAACACGTCGGCGTATTCCGCTACAACTGGGACATCACACAACCTGGGCTTTGGCTCCGAAGCCTCCAACAAGGTGAAGAACAACTCGGCGCCTTTTCTCACCGCCTTAACCACTTGGAGAGCAGACATCAGCGTCTTGCTCGCCCCTCGCATACCGGCGAAGGTGGTTTCATCGTCGGTGTTCGTTCCCAGAGTGATCTCCTTTGCGTTGCAATCTATGCATGCTCGCTGCTCCGAGAGCCAGTCCATGCCGAAGATCATATCGAATTCAGCTAACGGTAGTAACGACGCTTCCAAGTCGAAATCTTGACTTCCGATCTGCACCTTCACACGACTCTTTCTATCCGCACTCATTCGAGATCCATTGGGTAGCACTACTTCCAGTCTATCCTCTACAAAGGTAGACGGCACTCCGATTCGCACCACGAAGTCCTCGGACAGAAAAGAGTGCGATGCACCGGTATCGAATAGAGCTCTCGCCGGATAGTTGAAAATTAGGACGAAACCTAATTGTACACAAATAACACATACAGTCGTACAACCGAAAGAATCATATACATAGCTGTAAAAGCTAACTTCTAATTCGTACCTGTGACGACATCGGTTTGTCGTATGGCTTCTTGTTGGCCAAGCGAATAGACTCTCGGCTGAGTCGGAATGTGTTGGGAGGCCGAAGACTCTGCCGCTTTGCCCTTTTCCGCAGCCTGAGCATAATCCACCGCTCGATTTGCCGCCTTTGGGGGACCACTTCGACACACCGCAGCTTTGTGTCCCACCTTCCCGCAGGTGAAACACGTAATAGGAGTCCGCGCGGTCGTGGCTCCCGAAACGTTCGAAGAAGCTGGTTCCACCTGCTTGAACTTCCGCTTGTTCCTTCTGAAGTCCGGCTTGGACTGAGAGGCCGGCGCATGAAACTCGGGTTTCTTTACAACACTCTTTGCTTGTACCCTCTTCATGTCCAACTCCAAAGATCTGGCGGTTTGCACCATCACTTGGAAGCCAAACGTCATAGGGCCTGCAAGGAGCAGCCTCAACTCGTCCCGAAGCCCTTCATAGAATTTATTCGTCTTCGTCTCCTCATCCTCCACCAATGCCCCCGCATAGCGACTCAGTCTGGTAAACTCATGTAAGTAATCGTCAACGGAGCGATCACCTTGAGTTAACCTCAGGAACTGGTTTTGTAACGCAATGCGTTGGGCAGAGGGGATAAACCGCTGGAGGAACGACTTTGAAAACTCAGCCATTGTTATTTCAGTAATGTCTCTATCGCCGAACTTGTGCAGTTCCTGCTCTTCCCACCACAGCACAGCCTCTCCGTCAAGAAGGAAAGTGGCTAAGGTGACCATCATGGCTTCGTCCGTCGCCGTCGCCCTCAGAGTTCTTCTAACTCTTGACAACCAGTCTTCTGCCTCCGTTGGGGACTCAGATCCCGAGAAGGTAGGAGGATTAAAGCTCAAGAAGTGCTTTAATTGTTGGTCACGCGCTCGCCCCGCAACTACTTGCGCAACTTGACGCTCCACCCTCGGTGCTAACGCCGGTTCCACTGCAGCTACTGGCACAGGGGCATCAACCCTTGGTGCTACCGCAGGTTCCACTGCAGGTTCAATTACCGGGGCCGCATCAGTGGTATGCGTAGCAGGCTGTGCAAGCCTTTGCGGTTGAGCATTGATCATCGCGAAGACTGCTTCTGCGACCATTCTGATCATCTCAGCTGAAGGAGTGGTCGCTGGCACCTCAGCCGACCCACTACTTTCAGCGGTGTTACGGGGTTGAGACCGCCCCGCAGCACTTCTAGTTACCTATAATCATGCAAGGCACAATTTAGTGACCCTAAACGTATCAAACATCAAACATGGAACGCTCAGGTTCCGCAAACAAGTATGTTTTTTCATTCCTAAGTGGACATTCTTATTAGTTTTTGACGTTCTAGGTGAATGCACAGCCCGTGCGCACCACCCCTTAAAAGGAATTCGTCCCGAATTCGCTAAACTACGGATCGACGCCTTAAGTCCGATACCAAATTGTAACACCCTGCCAGTACAAAAAGTATAACAGCAGGTCCGGCCGGGACCCCACGCCATACAAACCACACTAGCTAGGAGTTAAAAGGTGATAACCGGAAAAGTAACAACTAACGAGAGTACAAAACGTAAGCGGAAGCATTAATTAAACCATTCAAATAGACATGTCCACTATCATAGGAATGAATCCAGAAATAAGAGTTACGGCCTTAGGGCCTTACATCAAATCAATGTACAAAACTCCAAAAAGCATACATCGGCACGCAGGCCGGCAATACATGAGAAAACAGGAAAAAGGCTGGCCTTCGAGGGCCAACTCAGAAAAAGGACAGCAAAAGGACCAACGCCCGCTATTTCCCGCTAGGCTCACCTGCACCTGCATAAGAACATTCCACCAAGCGGTGGTAAACAAAGCAACGGTCAGCACAGCTGACCAAATTATAACGACCCCACCCCTTTCCCGGGGTGGCGGAGATTCTACCCTGCAAATAAGCCATACTAGCACAAGTACTAATCTAAAGAGAGTGCAACTACACAAGGTGAGGTTTCAAGCACAATCAATCTTCTAGGTTGAGCATCAAAAAGAAGGGAACCTAGGTATGCACATGATGTTGGTTGGGTTCACCCGAAGGTTTCCCACAACCGCCTAAGCAAATCGCATGAGGCTAAACATAACATCAAATTCACAACACTCCACCCTAAGGGTCACCACCTTAGGTGGGAAACAAGAGCTTTTGGTCGGTCTAGGTATGACACCTTCCACGACCTCTCCCATGATCACACGGCCTTCATGAGGAAGGGACCTCTCGCCGATCTGCATGGAAACGGGTTCGGTTCAGCTTTGCCCGTGCTCTAATCGTCGCGATCTATCGCACGACGCGGGTACGGCTTCACCTCGGCCCGTAAGGGTTTAGCACTTTCAAGTGCTACACAAAAATATACGCTACGCACCTAACCCCTTCACAAGGATCTAGGCTTCGCGAATTCTCAACAAGGGAGGTACATACGCTCCGCATCAATAACGTGGTTAAGGTTTGCCTTCATCCAAAACTCAAAGCATGGGGCTTTCGTAGGGATCTTCACAAGACGCCTACACTTAACTCCCGCAATACTATAGGTGAGTTCACGGAGTCATTCTCCGGCACGCATTCTAGGTCTAACCTAAATGCAACGTCGCAAATCAAGCATCACCGATTCGGGCTCACGGCCACGAATAGGCTTCACACAAAATGCCTAAATCCGCACGACTACCGGATTTTCTACATGCAATATGCCGGGGACGGACACAATCTACCCGGAGTCCCGAAGGACTTGAGGAAATCCTACACTTCACCCATTTGGTGAAAGAGATACCTCATGCAAGCAAAGAAAGAGGAATAAATGGACAAATACAAGTCCAAAGTTCGGGAGGAAGAATCGTTACCCTAGACGTGTTCCTCTTCGCCATGGATCCGAGATTCTACGCGGAGGGAAAGAACCGCACCGGGCTGCACTCTCCGGATCTGGAAACGGCTCGCGAAACGGAGCTCCGGAGCTCCGTCAATGGCGAAATCTCCTCTTCTTCTTCCTTGCCCCCTTCTTCTTCCTCTAGCCTAGGAGAGAGAAACACTATGAAATAATGAGGGTTTAATCCCTCTCCAAAGCCCTAAGACCCCCCAGCATCAAATCCCAGCCGTTGGATCGAATTCCAAGAAATTTGATCGGTCGGATCCTCTTCTCCGCTCAAAATCGCGGAACAGAATAAACAGGGCGCACGATCACAGGCGCACGGTCAGTGGTCGTGCGCGACGAGGGCAATGGTCGTGCGCACTATCCGGGACAGAACTCTGAATTCTTGCGAATAAGCGCACGATCGCTGGCGCACGATCACTGGTCGTGCGCGAAGAGGGAAATGGACGTGCGCACTGTCCGAGACAGAACTCGATTCTCTTCTGAATTAACGCACGATCGCTGGCACACGATCACTGGTCGTGCGCGATGAGGCCACTGATCGTGCGCTAAGAGCAGACAGGGAAAATTCTAGCCTGCTTCACGTGCCGCACTACCACTCCGCCTACTTCGCGGAACTACCAGAATTGGGGTGTTACAGTGTGTCTGGCTGAGGAGGCTGGTGGAAGATGTGGATGAGAAGGTCAGCGGACCTACTGTGTTGCGTGGAGACAACGATAGTGCTTTGAAGCTGGCAACCAACTCAGTTTGTCACGTAAGGACAAAGCACATAGAGATCGAGCACCACTTCATCAGAGAGAAGGTGTTGAGTGGCTCGCTTGCAGTGGAGCATGTGCGAAGCGAAGAGAACCTGTCGGACATCTTCACAAATCCCCTATCTGCGGGGCCGTTCAAGAAGCTTCGTGCTTGCCTTGGAGTTGTCCCTGATTCTCACTTCAAGGGGGAGTGTTGAAGTTTGAAGTGAGTTGGAGTTGGGCGAGTCCACCTTGAAGGTGGGCGAGTGGAGCCTTTATGGAGGTGGGCGAGTGGAGCCTTTATGGAGCCGGTCGAGTGGAGCAATCCAACCGGGCGAGTCCACCTTGGAGGTGGGCGAGTGGAGCATTGTGAAGGGGGCAAGTGGAATGAAGGGGGCGAGTGGAATGGGGGCTGGCGAGTGGAAGAATTTAGGGGGGGCGTGTCCAATGGGCGAGTGCACCCCTCCCCCTTCCCCCTGCCCCATACTCTCTGTTTGTGGTTTCCTATAAATACCCCCCCCCCCCACACACACACACACAAGTGAGATATAGACATAGAGAAGCGGATTGAGTTGTGGAGTGAGAGTGGGAGTGTGCCTACACCCCGGGAGACCCCAACCCATACCTCAGCAAGAGGTGGAGAATGCAGAGTGCACTGTGAGGTGGAGAGTGCAGAGTGCACGGTGAAGTGGAGAGTGCGTTGCAAGGTCAACTGCACTGAGTGGAGAAGCGGACCTTGTCCGCGACAAGTTTTTATATATCTCAGCTAACGTGATTCAAGAAGTACGCACCTTGTAGTCAGCTTGTCTTGTTGTATTCTTTGCAAAGTAATATAAACATTCATCTTTGTCCATCGTTGGTGTCCTTGTATTAAGGGCAGTATAAAATCTAACAGATTTCAGTCCAGATATATTACTCGCCCGCGAATTGTGCGTGTTCGGTGCATCCTCGATGTTTCATCGGACGGTCATTGTTATAATTTTGGTTAGAGGATCCGAATCTAGTAGATTCTATATTAAGATTTAGGTTTTAGGTATATATATATGCATGCTTTGATTGGAGTGCTCTCTCTCCCGTGAGAAAACCACCGCCCCTTGTAGAAGGAGCATCCTCTCGTCCGTGAATAGCAGCCGCCCAAGTGGAGAAGTGCCCCCTCTCTCTCTCTGTTTCTCTCTCTCTCTCTCTTGCTTGTGCACTCAAAGAGGCCGGCCGCCGGCCGAGCGTGTTGTCGCCAGTCATGGAGTAGATAACCGCCGGTCGTTGAGAGAGAGTGTTGCCACCGGTCTTGGTGGAGGTCGACGTTGCGGTGGTCGTTCTTTGGAGTGGAGAGGCGTGACGTTTGGAGGCGTGCATGAGTGCAGTTAGCCTTGACGGTGTTTGGTCTCCGGTGGTAGTGCGGTTGAACGTCGGACTTCGACGTTGAAGGTTCCGGTGAATCTTGTGCGTCCGCTAGACGGATTGCAGTCCAGATCTTCTACTCGCCCGCGGATCGTGCGCGTCAGGCGCATCTGCGGTGTTTCACCGGACGTTCATTTCTTCTCCTATTATTTTCATGTAATCTCATTTATTTATATTGTTTGATTTTATAAATATTTATAATTATTGTGCGCCGGCGGGTTTTGCTGGACGTAATTTTGGTCTTATTTTATGTTCTTATTATCTGCATTATTTTATAGTTGTGCATGCGTTTGTACCAGATTTTACAACAGTCATTTCTTCTCGGTTCTTATTCATGTATTTGTATTTAATTATACATTGTTTGATTATATATATATGTATATACCGAGTACAAATTTGTGCATGTGTTTCTTATTTACATGTATTTGTAGCTGTGCTCGTCACACGTATCGGATTTTACAACAAAGTAGCGGTGGAAAAATCAAGTGTTTTGTAGATCGGTCGAAAAATCGGTGAAATTGTTTCGATGAACAGAATTTGGTGGTAGTGAATTCTGTGCTGTTTGAAAAAAAAATTATAGTTTGTTGAAAACTATAGCTTCATGATCAATGATTTGGCCAGTTTAATTTTGCTCATGATTTTGAGACCAAGGAAGCTTAATTATTATGAGATCTGTTAACTTATGATTCATTTATAGTAGTTTTGACAACATATTATCTTCCTAATTCCAAACTAGCTTAGTCACGGGCAATTAATAATAATACAAATAATACTCATCTAAGCATAATAAATTAAAATAATACAGAACCAGAACTGCATCAAGAACAGAATTGCACCGAACAACGATTTTTCATGGAGGAGAAGGCTTCACAAAAACAATAAAATGATTTTTGTTAAGTCAACAATTTATATATGTACATAGTAGAGATAAGTTTTAATGCATACCTAAAATTCAAACTTTGTACTTGAATACAAAAATTAAATGTCCCCTCGGAGTATGCAGAAAAGAAGATCAAAAATGCTGTTGTAACAAACTTTAAATCTGCACATCAAATGCACAGTGTACAAGAGAAATGAATTATTTTATTTCGTCGGGGCCGGGAGAAGGCTTCGTCGGCGCCGGCATCGGTTCGGCGAGGAAGAACGAAGAACATCGTCGGTTGGGATATTCCTTCGGAAGAGAAAACCTTGGGCGGACAATAGTGGGTTTGCGAAGGAATCAATGTTGGACTTATTTGAATCAAAAAGGTACTTTTCATGAGCTTTTTGATCCTTGCTTATGAGATTAATTTCAATCATAAAATAGATTAATACCAACAAAATAAAAAACTAGTATATACAAATTAATAGAGTATAAGCAGTCCTAAATGACTATTTGCACCCCCAAAAACTTCCCTAAAATCTACGTTATAATTGCAGTCCAAAGATTAGAGAACATCAATGGACTGCGAATAGCCAAAATAGAACTGCTTTTAACATTTATCAATTAATAACTTGAAGGTGCAATAGAGAAGGGTCAGTCGCCGGCGGCGTTGTCTTCCTCCGGATCACAATAGAGAATCAATGCCGGCGTAGCGAGCAACCCCACTATCATCACTGTCATCCATGACATCAGCAATCTTCTTCCTCCTGCTAGAACTCTTATTACCCTTGCTCTGTAACAAATCACTCTCTCCGTCCCCTGCTCCGCCGACGCCGTCAACTTCCCTCCCGCGCCCCAACTTCGTCAGAACCTGCAGCACTTCCTTCATCGCCGGGCGGCTCGCCGGATCCCAACCTGTGCATATAAGCCCCATCCTGAACACCACCTCAGCCTCCTCCACCCACTCCGACGAATCTCCGGCAATTTCCTCATCCACCGCATCCGCCACCGTCCATCCATTCTCCTTATACCTCCGCCACGCCCAATCCGTCAGATTCCCATCATCTTCCTCCCCACCATCACCTGCTTCCCTCCCCGTCACCAACTCCAGAAGAACAACACCAAAGCTATAAACATCCACCTTCTCGTTCACCTTCCTCAACGCCCCACACTCCGGCGCCATGTACCCAAATGATCCGGCGACGGCCGACACGGTCTCCGGCTCTCCCCCCTTCACCAGAATCCTCGCCAGTCCAAAATCCGCAATCTTTGAGTTGAATTGGGGGTCGAGAAGAATGTTGCTCGATTTGACGTCGCGGTGGATGATCGCCGGAGTGCAGCCGTGGTGCATGTAGTAGAGACCCCTCGCCGCGCCGACGGCGATTTGCAGCCTCGTCTGCCAATCGAGGGGGGGCGTGCCGCCGCGTTTTCGACGGTGAAGCCACTGGTCGAGGCTGCCGTTATGTAAGTATTCGTAGACGAGGAGCTTTGAGTCTCTGCCGGAGATGCAGCAGAGGAGCTTGACGATATTGGCATGGCGGATGGAGCCGAGGATCTTAACTTCCGCTTGGAACTCCTTTTCTAGATGGGAATCGAGTTTGCGAGCGTTCCATATCTTTTTAACGGCGACGGTACCGCCGGCGAGGGAGACGCGGTAGACTTTACCTCCGCCACCCCTTCCGATGACATTTTCGTCGGTGAGCCCGCGGAAGATGGCGGATTCGCTCACATCCACCACTTGGAAAGATGTGGTCTTCCAGTCCGTCGGAAATGGGACGGCGTTCTTCCGCCGTCGGTGTGCTCTGATTATGAGGAAACATATCAGCATCACGCCGGAGATGAGGAGTGCGCCGAGGACAATGAAGAGGATGAGAAGGCCGGCGGAGAGTTTATCAGAGCTGGTCGACGGAATTCTGCAGCTTTGGATGTAGGAGAAGGAGTGATCAGCGGCGCATAGGTTTTGGTTTGAGAGGAAGCTATCTTCGTAAGCTTGAATTTGAAGCGGCACAGGGATTTCGCCTGTGAGGGCGTTGACGGAGAGGTTGAGAGAATTGAACTTGAGTTCGCCGAGCATGGAAGGGATTTCGCCGGAGAGTTGGTTCTTAGAGAGGTCAAGAGCGTTGAGAAGAGGCAACAATCCAAGGGAGTCGGGTATGGGACCGGAGAGGAGATTGTTGCTCAAATCTAGAACGCTGAGGAATTTCATCGACCCAACTGTGGCCGGAATACTGCCGGAGATATGGTTCCCGCTGAGAGAAAGGTATTGAAACATCGATTTCTCAAAGAAACTTGCCGGAATTTCGCCGGAGATGTTATTATGGTCACCGCTGAATACCAAAAGCCCACCAGCCGATGAAGGAATTCTACCGGAAAACAGGTTGTTTTGGATCGCAAGCCGTGTCAGATTCCAAGGAAGACTCTCAGGTAAAGTCCCGGTGAGCCGGTTCTGTTGAATATAAACGAGAGTTAAGTTTACCGCCGACCAAATTCCGGCAGGGAATTCGCCGGTGAACCCGTTGTTCTGCAACTGCACATTAAGCAACGCGGCGCAGCTTCCTAAAGACTTCGGAAGCTCGCCGGTAAGCTGGTTGTCGAAAACAATTAAACCGGTCAACGCGTTTCCGTCGCAGAGATGTTCCGGCAGTTCACCGGTGAACTTGTTGTTGTCCACTTCGAAGTTCCACAGCCGAGAATATTTGCCCATTTCCGGCGGCAGTACACCTTCGATGCTATTGTTGAAGATTCGGATATCATATAACTTTGAGAGCCGCCCGATACTCGCCGGAAGTTCACCGGAAAGATTGTTAAAGTACAAGTAGAGAATCGAAAGGTTTTTCAATTCTCCAAATGCTTCTGGTATCGATCCCGTGAGCTGGTTCTTGGAAAGATCGATCCAGGCCAACCCGTAGGCGGCGACTGTCTTGCTGATTTCTCCGGTGAGATTATTTTTGAACAGGAACAAAAGTTTCAGCGGTTTTATCATCCAAATACTCGCCGGAATACTCCCAACTAACGAATTCTCCCCGAGGTTGAGATGCTCCAGATTTGCAAGCTTACCCAAACTCTCCGGGATCTCGCCGAAAAGATTCATCCTTGACATCCAGATGTACTTAAGGCTCGTCAAATTACCGAATTCCGGCGGAATTTTTGTCGGCGGGAAGGGATTCTGAGCCAGAATCAGAGACTCCAGTGTGGAAAGATTCCCAATTTCCGCCGGAATCGTGCCGTTGAAAAGATTGTAATTAAGATCGAGAAATTTAATTGCCGGAAACCGGCCAATAGCAGCCGGGATATCGCCGGTGAAGTTATTGCCTCCGATGACAAGATGGGTGAGGTTTTGCGGCATCCTGTCCATGTCGGCGGGGAGTTTGCCGACGAAGTAATTGTCGGAAATGTCGAGCCTCTGCAGCGAGGAGCAGTTATAGAGGAAGGATGGGAATTCTCCGGGGACATAGTTGTAGGAGAGGTCTAGAATTGTCAGAGCTTTGAGGTCGCAGATGGAGGAGGGGATGGGGAAGGAGATGTTGCTGTTGTGGAGGCTGATGCCGACGACGTAACCCTCACCGGAACAACTAATTCCGGCATATTTGCAGTGGTCTCCGGCGGGATTCCATGTTATGAGCGATGCGGGGCTGCCCCAATCGTTTTTTATGTTGAGGAGGATTTGCTTCTCGTCCGGCGGCGGGGATTGGGAATAGGAAAGAAGAAAGTAGAAGAGCGAGAAGAAGATGAAGAAGAGGACGGGTTTCAGCTTTGCGTCCATTGGAGAGGCTCTCATCGGAGTAGGGCCGCCGCCGGCAAGCGGAGAGTGGGTAATCTGCTCAAAAAGGATAATACTGGCCGCCCTTTAAAGAAGGCTGGATAAAGCTTTCCTTTGTTGACTGCAGGTCGCCGCTGTGGGAACTGTAGCTTCTAGCTACTGTCACGTGCGAGGATGGCTGTTTTAGAATGATTTATTATATATATATATATTCATGATTTAAGTTTTAACCATAACTTAAAGATATTTTATTTTAGAATGATTTATTATTTAATGAATATATATTCATGAATCTTTATCGTTACTTTGGCCATGTTTGTCGCGACTCCACGCCAAATCCGCGGCGCCAAAATGCCAAATACAAACAGCCTTACCTTCACATTAGAAGATTTGAAATGACTTGAATATTGTTTGTGGTGGCGGTGACCATTGTTGAATACAGAAATCACGGTTCAACGAGGAGTTCGGGCCAAGGGTGTAGCCTGCACTTAATTCTCCTAAGCTAGCTCATTAGGCCTATCCGTTCGGGACAAGGATCATCACTCTTTAATCGGAAAACTAGAATAGATTCTCGAGCTGTAGCGAGGAGGTCCCACCACACATTCGGAAGATCTTAGAGAGTTTCCCCTCACAAGCCAAATGCTGAATTAGGCACCTTGAAGAGCGCCCTCTCTTCAAGGCTAGAGAATTCCTGACCACCTACCCGAAAACCACAGTGAGCAGCGTAACAGAACTCTCTTGCTAACCAAAACAAGTCAAAGGAGGGAGAAACAAGTCAAAAAGTCCCTCTCTTAAGGTGCCCGCCCTTGGGGGTCTATTTATAGTTTTTTAGAGGTGGTCAGAGGATAGCAAGATACGGTTTTTTTTTGTCTTGCTAAACGCAGCTCAAGTCGGTCTGCCAACAACGGAATCTCGTTATTTGGAAAGGCTAATTGCAAACCAATGTGGTTGGCTTAATTGAGCGAAACTGGATAAACGACGAGTTCCTACCCTCATGGCAGCTCGCCTTTCCAGGGTTGCTAGGCGAGTGCAGGCAACGTGGCCCAGCCCACTGATCTCGCCAACCACTCTGCGCTTGGGGAGAGTGTTGCCCGAGTGGTCTACGCGCCCAGGTGTCTACTCGCCAGGTGCAGTCGATCCTGGTCTCGATTCTGGTCCTTCCTTTACCCTCCGGTCACTCGACAAATTTGGGGTTGTACAAGCATCACGAATGAGTCGACCTCACATGTACAACATATATTTTTCGAGGGCAGGATCCGTTCATGTCACGTGGGCAAAAGTAAAGTCAAAGTCAAGGATTAAGGGTGTGTTTGGTTGAGCGTCTGGGCTCCGGTGCGGTAGGGTAAAAACGGAGGTTGCCGGATAAGCAGCGTTTGGGGGAGCTGATCCGGCAACCTCCGTTTTTTAGTAAACAACATTTCTTATAATAACGCCGACGCGCCTATCGCCTCCAGTACAGACGCAGTCAGAGCTCATCGTTCTCCCGAGGAACCTAGGGAGCGGGATTTCCCCCCTTCCTCTCGCCCCGATCTCGCCACCGGTGAAGGTAATAGGATTGTTCTCATTTTCCTTCGTCCTTCCCGACCACCAGCCCCCTTCTTCTCTCGAGATTTCTTCCTCTCCTCAACGATTTTCCCCCTTTTTTCAGGATTTTAGCCGCAGGTTTTCTCGGCCACCAGATCTCGTTGTCGACCTTCATGTCCTCCATATTTCTCGGCTAGGTAACTCTTGCTTCTAACTAATGATTATTATGTGATCAAATGCATTTGGAAGAAGTGTGTGTGTATGTTATATGTTTGTGTTATTTTTGTGTTTATGTTTTGTATGTGTGTATGTGTTTATATGTATATGTTTATGTTTATATATGTGTGTATATGCCCCTGAGATAGACACTCCCGCCATCTGCTTCGCCAGGCTCTCCTATGACGATATCAGGTTCTCCAGCTCCAGTAAGTAGGGCTGAGTAGCCCATCCTTGCACAGACGTGACAAACAGAACATACTCCTTCCGCAAGCTCTGAGTATGTGTCTCTTCAACTTCGCCTCCGAGATCGGCTCGTCAAGATCCAAAGTCGAGATCTCCGCACACAGAGTCTTCACCTTCAGGAAGAAGGTGGATATCAACAACTCTCCTTGAGTGGACTTCGCCAACTCATTCTCCAGGAATTGTAGCCGCGTTACATTCTTCTTGTTGAACAGCCCATCGAGAGCTTCCCAGATCTTAGACGCTGACTTAAAACCCAATATGTGGTCGAACAAGTCAGGAGCAATAACTCTCTTTAAGGTGAACTCCGCTTTGGCGTTTGTCTTCCTCCAAGCTCTCACAGCTGGACCATTGTTTCCGGCAGCTACAATTTCCTCTTGCGCATCTCCTCCAACGACCTCACATAGGTCCTCTCCAAGCAGGTAACTCTCCATACAAGGCTTCCACTTCTTGTAATTCGTCTGAGTGAGTAACTCAATATCAAGACCTCTCGCATAGCCTCCTCCACCGTCCATCTTAGTTGCTCAGTACTTGTAACTCAGTGCTTGTTCCAACCTGGCTCTGATACCATGTAAATTTTTCTAGATCGATGGAACACTGAGACAAACACACCAAGGATGAACAAAAAATACTTCTTTATTGTTTGACAAATTGTTACAAGAATTACAACAGAAGCATGTTGAATACAAGTCGCATACAACTTGATTCACAACAGCCGAGAATAAGAAATAACAACTGGTCGCGGACAGAGTCCGCTTTCTGTTGGATCTTGTGGCGCCCTTAGAGGGGGGCGAATAAAGGCATTTTTAAAAATTACGATTTTTACTTAAGAATTTTAAAACAAATTTTACTTTTCTAAAAATTACTTATAAAAATTTCAAACCAATGTAATTTTTGAATTAATTCAAATACAAATTTCTAAGTTAAAGATTAAACAACCATATTTGCAATTAAAGAAAAAGTCATAATTTTATAATCATGAAATTCACATACAAATAATATGATCTTAACAATGCTTAAGATCAAGGCACAAATATGATAATAACCCTTTTACAATTTGTGTTTACCAATCCTTCTCCCAAGGATCGGAAGGCTATCACTTGTCTCTCCCTAGACCAAGCCCAAGCCTATCCTCTAGATCTTCCCAAGATCTAGACGTAGCACACAAGGCCACGATTTCCCACCAAGCCACGCAAGGACTTGGACGCTCCACACAAGGAAGCGATTTTCCCCTAAGCCACGCAAGGACTTAGACGTCACGCACAAGGAGACAATTTTCCTACCAATACAAAATGAAATGTATATAAATGAAAATACAAAATGAAAAGAACAACTCCCTAGAAATTCAGATCTCTGAAAGGAAGGTTGAAGCCTCGAGATGATCGTTGATGTAGAAGCGCGCCCGATCTCGTCTTCAATCTCAAACCTTCTAAGCACAAATGAGAGTTGATGAGCTTCCGGAGCTCTCTGGTTCGTATGCACTCAGGAAGGGACTTGAAATTCTCAATGCTTGGAATGCACGAACAAAAGGAGCCAATATATAGAAATTCACTGTCGCATGGGCGACATCAGCTGTCGGAATTTCCGACAGCGCTAAACTGCCGCTCGTAGTGCTGTCATGCGGGTAGTTGCTGTAACCTCCGAGCTGTCGCCTGGGCGTCATCGGTGTCGGATTTCCGACAGCGCAAAACTGCCGCACGTAGTGCTGTCGTGCAGGCAGTTGCTGTAACTTCCGAGCTGTCGCCTGGGCGACATCGCTGTCGGATTTCCGACAGCGCAAAACTGTCGTTCGTCGTGTTGCCATGGGGGAAGTTGTTGTAACTTCTCTGTTGTCGCCTGGGCGACATCAGCTGTCGGAAAATTCCGACATCGAAATTTTCATACACTTAAATTGAGCTCCAGCAAAATTGTGAACATCTCATACATGTTACCTGCACACCATCAATAAAAGTAGAATCAAATACAAACAGGATTTTGTTATTATCAAACCGGAAGAGTGCGAAACGCATGCTCTAACAATCTCCCCCTTTTGATAATAACAAATCCGTATAAAAAGAAATCATGTATATTTAGGTTGTTGATTTTAACATATGGTGTGTGCACAAAAATAACATGATATATTCCTCTTAAATGTAATCTCCCCTAGATGAATGCTCCCCCTAAATGAATGCTCCCCCTCAATGTTATAGTAAATTAAAATGATGTATTGTTTAGGTGGACTATTTAGGTGTAATAGTTCTTTGATTTCTTGAATATACTTATAATTCTCCCCCTTTTGGTATTAGCAAAAGGTAATATGAAATGAATGAGTAGTTCTTAAGGGAAGAGATAAGATATAGAAAATAAGAGTAAGCGGAAGCACTTGTTGGGAAAATGATTGAAGGACTTAAAGTAATAGTAATATGCCATATTATTGAATAAACTCATGAAGAGATGGTATAGCCATATGAAGTAATAAAACAAAATAACTTAAACATGATTAATGTCATTTTAAAGTATCATAGAAAGACACAATTGTGTATAGAAATTTGGAATCATTTCGGTCCAATTCTCATGAGATGAATGTTTATATAACATAATGATGTGTACAAGTGATGCTTTGATCAAACATATGAAATTATTTAATGTACATGATCATTTGAATAGAAAACATAATATAAGCATATAAAGACAACTTTGACCTTGAAGATATAGCACAATAAGAATAGAATACCATTTTTTCTTTTGCACAAGACACTTTACAATTCTTTCCAAGGTGCTCAACCTCACAATGCTTATTAAGACTTATCAGGAGGGTAAGTAGTGCTTGGTGGAGTATCATTGTCCTCAATTTAAACTTTTTGTTGATCACATATTTTGTGATATCTTAACTTTGAGATATTTATAATTTTTATTTTTAATTGACCAAGGATCTCCGAATTCACTTGAGTCGCAAAAGATAGTGTATATTAGGTTGTGCTAACAAATCAAGGTTGAAAGTAGTATTTATGAAGTGTTATTGGATTATGTTAAAGCAAATATGACTCATGTATATATTAAATAGAAAGACATATGTATGGATCAAAAGAAGTGAACGTGATAGTTCATTATTATATATAAACAATTTCTCATACTTAGAGGCATGCGAAAACAATTTCCAATAGTCTAAACAACTTAGTAGGAGTGTCAATACGATGATAGAGTAGAAATGAAATCATATAATCATGTAATAGCCATTTTTAAAAAAAATAAAAAACACATGGTTTGGCATCAAGTCATGAGTTGTAGCATTAATAATGACATATAACTATTGGAAAGCATCAAAGGGACCAAAACTGGAGATTAAGCAAATCGGGAGCTGTCGGAAATTTTCGACAGTCACTGTCGCCTGGGCGACAACTAAAAATATGAATACGGCTTAAGACCGAGTCAAACCCTATTGTGCATCATTTTCTGGACTGAAAGGCGAGAGGAAGCTGTCGGAGTTCGGCGACAACCCTAGATTTAAGGTATGGGTTTTTTTGATTTTGAAGTTTTTGACTCAAATTTTTTTAGAGATTTGTGATTTTGGAAAGGAGAGAAGATGAAAAATGTGTTTTCATTTTACTTTTGATGAATAGTGTAGATCTTTGAAGTTTTGTGTATAAAAGGTGTAGATCTAGTGTAAATCAAGTGGATCTTGTTGGATCTTGGTGAAATATGTTTGGATTTTGTGATTTTTGGGGTTTAAGTTTTGTATTTTTACATGGTGTAATTTGAAAAACTGAAGCTTTTCCTTTTGAAGAAGGTTGAAGAAGATGAATAGTAAAGGATATGTAAGAAGATGTAGTTTTGTTCAAAAAAAATTTTTTAACAGAAACATAGCTTGATTTTGAGTAGATCTGGAAGTCTAGTTGAAAAATTTTATAGGAAAGGAAAAAAAAAGTTCACTGCAGTATTGTCGGAATTTTCCGACAGTCAATGTCGCCTGGGCGACAGCTTCCCAGTGCACAGAACTTGTTTAACTTACTTTTGTTTTGTTATGTTGCAGAATGGCTTCCAGTTCTAAGGCACGTAAGAGTATGTCTGAAGATGCGCATAGTTCTTATCAAGTATACCCTGGGATTGAGAAAGCAATAATTGGAGTGTCAAAATATGTAGAATTTGACTCTCTTAAGCACGATCATATCTATGCTCGTCTTGCTAATGCAGATATAATATCAGTAATCTCAGTAGATATGTTCTCATCTTTCTTGATCCAAGAATTTTATAATCATTTGGAAGACCCGAGTTACACTGAATTGGATGGGGGAGTGAGATCGAGAATCCAAGGTCAACAAGTGGAAATAACACATGTTGATCTTAGAGATGAATTTGGTCTTCTCATGAGTGAGCATATGCCAGATATAGTAGAGAGTTATAGAAAGGATAGAGATTGGACTCTTGTAAACATGAGTTTACATGGAAGTCAAAAGAAGACCCTAATCACTGAAGTTTCTTCACTCACTCCTGATGTGTATTTAATCCAAGACATATTGAGAAACTCAGTTATGTTAAAAAGTGGAGATACAAGGAGTATTACCGCACAGTTGACGCTGATTACATATTTTATTATGGAAGAGGAACCCTTTGATGTAGCGGATCTCATCCTTGCCCATATTCGTTATGCTTTTAGATTAAAACATCCAAAATGGGTGAAGATTCATACTTTGCCAATGTGGGCTATAATTCAACGTATACTATATAAGAAGTATGAATGGATAGTTCAAGATTCGTACTTTGATGATTGTGTTCCTGAGATATACTATACGGGTACCATGAAAGTGAAGAAGACTCATAAAAAGCCTCATCCTGGAATAGAGATTAGAGAGCCTACAATTCCTAGGGGAGGATCACTACGAGAGTCTATAGATGATCTTCGTGATTCATTTGAGGATCACAAGAAAGAAGTGAAGAAAGATCGCAGTAGAATGCAGAAGTTTATGAAATTTCTGGTTAAGGCTCTGAAGTTAAAGACTACTCCTGAAGAAGCGGCCGAATGGGAAATCCCAGATGAAGAACCGCCACGCCAATCGGTGAGGCGGACTTGACGTGGTAAGGCCGTAAGACGTGGACCTCCAGAAGACTGTCCAGAGAGCAGCGAGGCTGGATATGAGGATTCTGAGTAGTTTTCAGCAGGGTGCTGCTTCTGACTGATGTCGAAATTTTCCGACATCCACTGTCGCCTGGGCGACGGTGAACTTGCCCAGATTTCATTTTCTGTTATCTGAACTTGATCGTATGTTGATTTCTACTGTTTTTGTGGAATAATTTTTATGTAATATTAATGATGTGAGAATTTTTCTTAAGTCTTTTAAATTCTATGGTTTGATTTAAAATTTAGTTTTTCTTTTTTAAAATGTATAGGTTTTGTGTTTTTTTTTAATTTTATAGGTCATAAGTAGTGATATAATCATTGTGAAATGTCTAGGATTCCCAATTCTAGCCTAAGCATAGAGAAACGGGAATCCGGTAACGGTTTAGTGAATATATCCGCTAGTTGATTATCCGTGCCTATAAATGAAATTTTAATGTGGTTATTTTTAATATGATCTCTAATAAAATGATGTCTCACATCAATATGCTTAGACCTTGAATGATGGACCGGGTTGTATGTTAAATCAATTGCACTTTTATTATCACACCATAATTCAATAGTTTGTTGTTTAATATTAAAGTCTTCTAAAGTTTGTTTCATCCAAAGAGCTTGTGCACAACAACTACCAAGTGCGATGTATTCGGCCTCGGTGGTTGAGAGGGCAACAGAATTCTGTTTCCTACTCGACCACGAAATGAGTGAAGGGCCTAAAAAGTGACAAGTGTCACTAGTGCTTTTCCTATTTAGTGAACAACCGGCATAATCAGAATCAGAATAGCCAAAAAGAGTAAAATCATCGCTATAAGGATACCACAAACCAAGTTTAGATGTGCCAATTAAATATCTAAATTTTTTTTTACCGCTTTTAAATGTGATTCTTTGGGATCGGCTTGAAATCTAGCACATAACCAAACTGAAAACATAATATCCGGTCTAGAAGCAGTTAAATATAAAAGTGAACCTATCATGTCTCTATATAAAGTTTGATCTATTGATATTCCATTTTCATCTTTTCCTAATTTTAAAGATACACTCATAGGAGTATATGCTTGTTTTAGATTTTCAAATCCAAATCGTTTTAAAGCATCATGAATATATTTTGATTGGTTAATAAAAACTCCATCATGTTTTTGAACAATTTGAAAACCTAAGAAATATTTTAATTCTCCTACCATACTCATCTCAAATTCACTTTCCATCATTTTTACAACATAATTACACAACTCTTCATTAGTGGCTCCAAAAATAATATCATCAACATAAATTTGTAAAACAATTAAATCATCATCTACTTGCTTAATGAAGAGTGTACAATCAACACCACCCATTTTAAAACCATTTTGTAATAAATATATAGTTAATCTATCATACCATGCTCGTGGTGCTTGTTTTAAACCATACAAAGCTTTTAACAATCTATATACGCGATTAGGAAATTTTTCATTTATAAATCCTGGGGGTTGTTCAACATAAACTTCTTCTTTAATCAACCCGTTTAAAAATGCAGTTTTAATATCCATTTGCAATAATTTAAATCTTTTATGACTAGCAAATGCAACAAAAATTCTAACTGCTTCCAATCGTGCTACGGGTGCAAATGTTTCATCAAAATCTACCCCTTCAATTTGATTATATCCTTTCGCTACAAGCCTAGCTTTGTTTCTAGTGACCCTAGAGTCACTATCTAATTTGTTTTTGAAAATCCATTTGACTCCTACCACAGGATGATCACTAGGTCTATCTACAAGTGTACAACCCTCATTCTCCGAGGGTGGACCCCCCCAAGGCCACGTAGGCAGAAGTCAAAGTCAAAGAGGTCAACACGGCAGACAAGCGTAAGAGCAGAAGACAGCCTAGGCGAGTAGGGGTGCACTCGTGCGAGTAGCTCGGATACTCGCCAAAAGGTGGGCGACCATAGTCGATACTCGCCCATCTGCCCGGGGAGATCGCCTCAATGTCGCTAGTCGTCGGGCAAGGGCTGGGCTATAAAAACCCCCCCTACCCCTTGGTTTTCCTATAAATAGGACCCCAGGGGTACTTGGATTGGCACCTGGACTTGAGCTTTCGAAACCCTGCTCTTGCTTTCTAGCATCTGTCGCACTTGGTCGCTACTCCCGGTACTAGCCAAGTCGGTGTCTTCCTCGTACCTTGCTCGGCCATTCTTTGGTCTTGGAGGGGAAGTCTCTTCGGAGCTTCTGGGTACGTGGTGGGACCTCCCTGCCGCAGCACCTGGGGTCTTGTGTGTTGCTCTTCTATCTCTTCAGTAGTCGCCAGCTTAGTCGTCTCGTTGGACTGTTGGGCGAGTAGCCTCCGGCTGCATCGGTCCGAATTTTGAGGTCAGGATTTTCCTGGCGTCAACACTTTGGTGCGGTGAGCGTGGATCGTAGTCGGAGAAGGAAAGTTCAGCAGGAAGCCGAGATGGTCGTAGGTGGCGACCATGAGGAGGTAGTCGGCAACTCGGCCGCGAGTGGCGAGTTCGTGACACTAGCGGTTCTGGAAGCCTTCGCGCAACGTATGGAGGGAGCCTTCGCGCGGCGCATGGAGGGGATCTTGCAAACAGCGCTTCAGCCGCGCACCGAGGTCACGGCGACCTCGCCGCATCGCCCAACTCCGTCCGAGGGAGGGAGTCCCCCTCGGCGAGCAGGAAAGGAGCACGTGGAGGATGAAACCGAGCGACCAAGGAGGTCGCAATTCTACCAGCCAACCTCGCAAGGTATTCGCTTCCGCGAGCCGGGCGAGCAGGCGAGGTACCAGGATACTCGCCCATCTGGCGAGTATGGAGGTGATACTCGCCAGGTTGAGGATCGTCGCCGGGCAGGAGGGAGGAGCCCCTTCTGCGAGGAGATTCTCGCCGCGCCAGTGCCAGAGGGGTTCAGGGACCCTGCCTTGAACTACTATTCAGGGAAGGAGGACCCCGTCAGGCACATCCAATGGTTCGAGGATATAGCCTCTATCCGAACCATGTCGGACGCCTTCAAGTGCAGGTTGTTTGCCATTACCTTCCGCGCAAAGGCCTGGGACTGGTTCCATCAGTTGCCCGCAGGCTCAATCTACTGCTTCGAAGACCTGTGTCGTGGGTTGACGACCCGGTTCGACACGGCACGGAAGCTAAAGAAGGAGGCCACGGCCCTGTTCTACCTCGTGCAAGGGCCAGATGAGGCATTGGGCCCTTACATCGAGCGCTTCCAGGAGGAGGTTCTGCAAATCCAGGAGGTAGATAGCAACATCCTGTTGCTGGCCCTGACATTTGGCATCAGTCAAGGCCTCTTCAAGTTGGAACTCAGTGAGAACCCACCCTACTCCTACGACAACCTCATTCAGAGGGCCAATAAATTTGTCCGGGGAGAAGCCTCCAACCCCGACTTCTTGGCAAGGTTGGCACGGGTGACCAGAGGCGATCGTGGAGAGAGAGATGAGATCCCTGGAAAAAGGAAGAGGGAGGAGCCCCGAAGGGGGGAAAGGAAGTGGCCGGAGCGGCAAGAGGAGAAGAAGAAGGAGGAGCTCAGGAGGAAAGAAACCGGGAGGATCGTGGAGAGAAGGCCCGTCGAGTCCCCTGAGCGTCACGAGGAGGGAAGACGCTACCAGGTCCCCGTCAACCGGCCACCATGGAGGCCGGCTGGACGGCACCAGCGTCAGGACCAAAGGGGGAGATCCCCTGAAAGAAGGCCCTTTCGCCAACCAGAGAGGCGTCAGGAGAGGAGGAGAGATGAAGCAATGGCGGTAGCCGGGCGAGGCCGCCGTCAAGGAAGGAAGAAGTCGAAGCCTAGGAGGCGTCAAACAGAAGAGGTTCCTCTCTACTGCGACTTCCACCAGGTGGGGGGACATGCCATGGCTGCCTGCCCAGACTTTTGGGAAGCCCGGAGGAGGTTGGCAGCAGGAGAAGCTGGAGGAGAGCAGAGGAGGATGGAGGCCCCTGCCGAGCCACAGGCAGGGCAGGCTGCAGTCGTTCGCAGGAGGAACGAGGATCGGATCGACCAGGGAGGTCGGGGAGACCTGGGCCAGGGAGGTCGAGTTGGAGTAATCCATGGGGGAGCAGGGCTGGAAGCTTCCCGCAAGGGAAGCCTCCATCAGATCTACCGCAGGAGTGTCGCCTCGACCTCACAAGCACCGCCCCCGATGGAGGAGATTACCTTTTCCGAGGAGGACATGCTAGGGAACGCGAATCCCTTCCATGATGCCCTCGTGATTCAAGCCGCGGTGGAGGACTTCACCGTTGATCGAATTCTGATCGACAACGGTAGCTCTGTAAACGTCATCTTCAAGGGGACGTTTGACGGACTGGGAGTCGAAGCTGCCAGAGTTCGAGCATCTGATGGTCCCCTCTCCGGCTTCTCCGGAGAGAAGAAGGAGGTGGAAGGAGGAGCAGATCTCCTGGTAACACTCGGTGGCACCTCCATCAGCTGTCGATTTGTTATCGTCGACGCCCCGAGCTGCTACAGGGCTATCTTTGGGAGGCCGCTTCTCAACGCCTTCAAAGCCGTCCCATCCTCCTACCATCAGTGCTTGAAGTACTGTAAAGGAGACGTCCAGGTGAGGATCAGGAGCGATCCAAGAGCCGCTAGGGAGTGCTATCTTAGCTCCGTCAGTACCATCAGCTGGATGGCTGACGCGGAAGAGTTCGGAAGAGTGCTGGAGAGCCCGGCCAGGCTGGAAGTGGCTGAAGAGGTCGAGGAGATCGAGGTACTCTCTGCAGTGGGAGTGCCGGGGCTGCTGAAGATTGGCGGGTCGCTGAAGACCGAAGAGAAGATCGAGATGGCGGCGTGTCTGCAAAAGAACGTCGACATCTTTGCTTGGAGCGCAGCCGAGATGCCAGGAGTCGACCCTGAGGTTGCGTGTCATCGCCTCAACCTGGATCCCACTGTCCAGCCCGTCCGCCAGAAGAAAAGGAGAACCGCCACCATCCTCGCCAAGCCAATTAGGGAGGAGGTTAAAAAACTGCTCGATGCAGGGTTTGTGTCAGAGATCCAGTATCCAGGCTGGGTCTCCAATGTTGTAATGGTGGCAAAGGCGGGGGGAAGCTGGAGAATGTGTGTGGATTTTTCCTTAATGAATAAAAGCTGCCCGAAGGATTGTTATCCCTTGCCTCGAATCGACGCGCTGGTTGATTCAGCCGTCGGTTTTTCTGTGATGAGTTTCCTTGATGCGTTTTCAGGATATCACCAGATCCGGATGCATCCCCCCCGATTGCTGCGATGTCTCCTTCATCACCGACGATGGCTGCTACAGCTTCAAGATGATGCCCTTCGGTTTGAAGAATGCAGGAGCTACCTATCAACGGATGATGGACCATGTTTTCAAAGAGCAAAAGGGGAGGAACCTGGAAGTGTATGTGGACGATCTCTTGATCAAAAGCAAGAGTGTCCAGGAACACATAGCCGATCTGGTAGAGACCTTCGCGACGCTAAGAAGATTCAAGATGAGGCTCAATCCGACGAAGTGCGTCTTCGGAGCAGGCAGGGGAAAGTTCCTGGGACATCTCCTTACCTCGGAGGGAGTAGAGCCTAACCCCGACAAAGTTAAGGCGATCCTGGAGATGCCATCCCCAAAGACAATGAAGGAAGTCCAAAGGTTGACAGGAAGGCTGGCGGGTCTTAGCCGCTTCCTCTCTAAAGCCGGAGAGAAATGCTCTCCATTCTTCAAGACACTCCGCAAAGCGAAAAGCTTCGAGTGGTCCGAAGGATGTGAGATGGCGTTCGGAAAGCTGAAGGAGCAGTTGACTCAGACACCTCTCCTCCAGAGCCCGAAAGAAGGCGAAGACCTGCTCGTCTACCTGGGAGTAGGAGCAGAGGCGGTGAGCTCCGTTTTGGTCCGAGAGGAAGGAAGGAAGCAGTTACCCGTCTACTATGTCAGCCGGGTACTGAAGAAGGCGGAGCTGAAGTATCCAATCCTGGAGAAGCTTGCCTTCGCCTTGGTGGTGTCGGCACGAAAGCTTCGGCCTTATTTTCAGGCTCACTCCATCAGAGTGGTGACTGATCATCCTCTCCGCAATGTCTTAGAGGGAGTGGAGCATTCAGGGAGGTTGGCGAAATGGTCGGTAGAACTCAGCGAGTTCGACATTTCCTTCTCTCCCCGAGTAGCGATCAAGGCCCAGGCAGTAGCAGACTTCTTGGCTGACTTCTCGGTGGAAGCAGAGCCAGGAGAAGAGGTGCTCAATCCCATTCCTTGGAAGTTGTTTGTTGATGGAGCTTCGGGCAAAAGCTCTGTAGGGGTGGGCATCGTGCTCGTCAGCCCGCAGGGAACAAGAATCGAGCAAGCCGTCGAGATCCTCTTCCCCGTCACAAACAACCAGGCAGAGTATGAGGCCATAGTGGCAGGCTTGCGCCTTGCCAAGGAGCTGGGGATCCGTGATGTCCGGGCTTTCACGGACTCAATGGTGGTCGCGTCGCAGATTCGAGGCGAGTTTGAGGTGCGCGACACCATCCTGCAGAAGTACCTGGTAAAAGTAAAAGGACTGATTGGAGGCTTCCAGTCTTTCTTCGTCGAACATGTGCCAAGAGAGGAGAACTCGGCAGCAGATTGCCTCGCCAAGTACGGGCCGAGGGCTGGAGGAACTATCACAGAGCTTTTCCACCCATCCATTGAAGAGGGAGAGATAATGGCGATCGAGCAACGCCCCTCGTGGATGGATCCCTTTGTAACCTTCCTGACCAGCGGCCAGCTTCCGGCGAACGGAGGGGATCAGCGAGGATTTCGGTACAAAGCGGCATACTACCTCCTGCAAGATGGGGAGCTGTACCGCAAGACCATCTCGGGCCCCCTGGCCAGATGTGTTTCCGAAGACCAAGTACCCCGAGTGTTGGAAGAGATCCACTCGGGAGAGTGTGGAAGTCATTCTGGGACTCGCACTTTGGAGCAGAGGGTCTTGAGGCATGGTTACTTCTGGCCTACTATCCGGAAGGATGCTGAGATCTTCTCGAAGAAGTGCCAGAAGTGCCAGCTCTTCGCCCCCCTTCAGTTGCAGCCGGCCCAGCAGCTCCGATCGATCATCTCCCCATGGCCATTCGCCATCTGGGGGATGGACTTGATCGGCCCTCTCCCTCAAGCCAGTGGACAACGAAAGTTCGTTCTCGTCATGATCGACTACTTTTCCAAGTGGATCGAGGCCAAAGCCCTGGCCAAGACCACCTCTCAAGTCGTGAAGAACTTCATCTGGGGAGAGATCGTCTGCAGATTCGGGATCCCTCTCGCCATCATCACCGACAATGGTCCCCAGTTCGCCAGCTTAGAACTGGAAGACTTTTGTAGGCAGCTAGGAACCGACCTTCGGTTCGCCTCCGTACATCACCCAAGGAGCAATGGCCAAGTGGAGGCCGCCAACAAACTGATCATCAACCTACTGAAGAAGAAGGTGGAGAACCTAAGAGGTAACTGGGCGGACCAGCTCCCCTCGGTCCTGTGGGCTCTGAGGACCACTCCTAGCTCAGCCACAGGGGAAACGTCGTTCAAACTCTCTCACGGGTCAGAAGCTCTCATTCCAGTAGAGTTCGAAGTCAGAAGCCCAAGGGTGATAGCTGCGGAGGACGGAAGCGAAGAATGGCGACTAGAGAATGAAGAGGTTCAAAAACTGTCTCTCAACTACATCGAGGAACTCCGAGATTTAGCTTCAGCCAGGCAAGAAGAGATCAAGCGCCGGATGGCAAAACATTTTGACAAAAATGTTCGCCTCAAACAATTCCAAGCAGGTGATCTGGTCCTAAAAAAGGTGGACGCAGCAGGAAGGTCTGCGGCCGTCGGTAAGCTCAACCCGAATTGGGAAGGACCCTTCATCATCCAGGAAGCACTCCTAACAGGAGGATACCGCTTGCAGAACCAGGAAGGCGAGCTGCTAGGGAGCACCTGGAGCGGCGATGACCTGAAAAGGTTTTATCCCTGAGGGGGAATGTGTATACCCCATCCTTGTAAATTCATTTCTTTGAATAAAATTTGCATCTCCCTGAAACATGGGACGAGGCAGCTTCTTTCGCATCAACAAAGTTTTCATAACAAAGAAGTCAGGTGAAGTCAATCTCCACGCTAGGTTGGAAAATGAGCCTCCGACTTGACCCTTGTAAAAACTCAGAACGGATGATGGGACAGTGCCTCGGGTGTGCGTTCCCTTAAGACCAAGCCTCTGCAATAACGGCCGAGATCAGCTCCCCCTTTGCACGTTGGCCGCGGTTCCCACCGACTGCATTTCTCGTCCGACTGTAGAGATTACAAGGAAGAAGTCTGGACGCCAACCTTCCGATTCGGCGAAGGGATGATCGATTTCACTAGCTCAGGGAACCCTTGAAAAAAGGCGTCGTGTACCCTCGAGAGCTAAAAAGCTCGCAGCAAAGCATTTCATTTTCTAAATTATTGTGTTAGATCATATGAGTTATTGTGCCTAAAGTGTGCTTAACTCCCTGCTAAACTCAGTGAGCAACAGAAAGCAGGTCCGATCCACATCCAGCATCCAAGTAGGATGGAGGCCTCGGGATGTTGTATCCCCTTGGATCTCCCCGACTGCCACTCCCTGCTTGACGTCGTCCTACATCAACATTCGCCGCCGCAGGTTGGAAGACGAGCCTCCGACTTGACCCTTGTAAAAACTCAGAACGGATGATGGGACAGTGCCTCGGGTGTGCGTTCCCTTAAGACCAAGCCTCTGCAATGACGGCCGAGATCAGCTCCCCCCTTGCATGTTGGCCGCGGTTCCCACCGACTGCATTTCTCGTCCGACTGTAGAGATTACTAGGGTAAAGTCTGGAAGCCGATACTCCAACTTGAGAAGGGGAGCGATTGATTCGACCGGCCAAGGGATGGAGACCTCGGGAGGGTGTATCCCCTTGGATCTCCCCGACCGTCATTCCCTACTTAACGTCACTCTTCGTCGACGTTCCGGCATCCAAGTAGGATGGAGGCCTCGGGAAGATGTGTCCCTCCAGGCCTCCCCGACTGCCGTTCCCTATCTCTTTCCCCTTCAGAATTTATTGAACGAGTCTAATGAACTCTTCACCAGGTACAGAGTGAGGCCTTGAGAGCATGCGTCCTTCGGAACCCTCCAAGTACCCTCCACAACTCGACTCCACCAAGGGAAGTATTGAAAAAGGCGAGTATGCATGCGCGAGTATCTCGGCGAGTATGCATGCGCGAGTATGAAGAAGCACTCAATCTCGCCGTGACCCTAAGAGCCGAGCGAGCACTCAACCTCGCCGCGAGCCTAGGAGCCTAAGCGACATTCAAAAAAGAAAGGGATGCGAGCATCAAAGAAAAAGGCGAGCAAAATGATTATATTCATTTACTGACGTAAATACATACACAAAAATGATTGTACAGCTTTGCAAAAAGAAGACAGGCGACTATGCATCCTCGCCACCATCATCGGCGTCGGGATCGAGATCTTCCACATCATCAACCTCGTCCTCAGAATCGTCGTCGTCAGAATCGGTGGATGAGGATGGGAGATCTCGCATGGGGGAAGTTGACTCTTCGGCGAGTAATGCCGGGATGATGTCCATGACCGTCAGATGCATTGCCTCCGGCTTCAAGAAGCCATCGGCCTTCAAGCTGCTCAGGACCACCTTCCCGGTTGCTCGAGCGATCTCCCGGCGGATATGCGCCATATCATCGCCGACTATCCGGATCTGCTTGCCCACCCTAGAGGGGCCCGCCGATGAAGGCTGTTGCTCGGCAGGCCGAGTTTCCAACTCAGCGATTCGCACTTGGGCGGCCTCCAAGGTTTGCCGAGTATCCTCCAGCTCCTTCTCGGCCTGGGACAGCCTCTTTGCCGACTCCAGCTCGGCGGCCTGCAGCGAGCGAAAAGAAGAAGGTTAGTTTAACTAAGTTTGCAAGGTAGCGAGTATCCCAAAACGCGAGTAAAGTCGCATCGGTGAGTACCTCGAACTCCTTAATTCTGTTCGCCATGGCGATCATCTTCGGGCCCTGCACCTTGATCATCTGCTCGTATTCGAGCAGTTTCCTCGCCGTCGCATGCCCAAGCTCGACAGCCCGCAGGTTGGCTCGCGAGCTCTGATGGGCGAGATATTCGGCCGAGACCTCTTGCAAGGATTCGGCGTCCGCGCGACCATAGAGGGCGAACGAAACGTCGAACGCCTCGCCCGCATCCTCCCAATCCTCCGACCAGGCGGGGAGGTTGGTGCTCAAGGTCACTTCATGGGCTCGCTCAGCCTAGGACACCAAAGGGCGACCATAAGCATCCTCGCTGCCCCCACCTTCGCCGAAGAGAGGATGGCCGCTAGGCTCGCCCGCCTCCGATGGATCGGCCCTCGCTTTCAGATCCCTCCTGGCGACCTCCTTCTTTCTCCCAGGCTCGACGAATTTTGCCTTGGCTTTCCTCTTCTTCGAAGGCCCAGCATCATCGCCGACGACCTCCTGATCATCGCCGCCGGGCGACAAATCAACCAAGGCAGGGGTTCCCGCCTTCGGCGCCAAGGGAAGAAGCTCGCTCGGCAAAGAGCGAGTAGCTACAACAAAATGTAAAGAGCAAAACGTTAAACACCGGGTGAAGACGAATTGGCGAGTATGACCTAATGCTCGTTTAGGCGACTACCTTCACCAGGGAACACCTCCGCGAGCTCATCTACTCGCGTCCTCCATAAGACGACATCCAGCCGGCGACCTCGGAAGCTGTCGAGTAGCTTCTCCCGGCTTTCCTCCAGGTAAGGAGGGAAGAACGCACTCTCGGCCGGCTGGAAAGAGGAAGTCGGCACGACGCCAAAGTCGCCCTTGATGACGACTATGCGCTCCGTCCAGCGATGGTTCTTGTTCGCCGTACCGACTAGGGTGCAGACATGGCTGCACAAAAAGACGACGCCTTCGCCGGTAGCGCCAAAGTGGAATACTCGCCGGAAGACGGAGAGATCAAAGGCGATCCCCTGATCGCGCAGGTAGCAGAGGAACCCCACGATCATCGCCACTCCGTTTGGATTGATCTGTGCCGGGACTATCCCGTGGTAGCGGAGGATCTGGCAAACCTCCGGCCACAAGGGTAGTCGCAGGCCGACTTCAAAGTGGCGGATGGGGAAGACCAGCTCGGTCGCCAAGAAGGAATTCAGGCGTTCATCCTCACGAGGAAGCCTGGCGACATATCCCGGCGATAAGTACTTGGCGGAGAACTCCTTCAAGTCGCTCGGCCGAGTAATCGGCTTCTTGAAGGAATTTGCCTCGAAGTTCTTCGCGTGACTTGCACGGCGAATAGCTGCATCGTCAGCCATCCAAGAGTGGAAGGATCGAAGAAGCGAGTAGCGAAGGGCGAGGAGAGGAGCAATCGAGAGATAGTCGCTAGAAGAAAGGGAAGATCGTCAAGAGCGTAATAAATACGTATCTACCCCCCCTATTTATAGTACTCGACAAAGCTTGGCTTCCCGCGTACGCCACCGCGAGCGCGAGTAGGAGGTGGCGCATATCGAGAAAAAGTCGCCAAAACCTAGGGCACACGACAGAACACTGATGTCGAACGAGCGAGCACCTGCATCAAATTTTTAGGCTACTCGCCACATCAACGCGACATTCAACAGCTACTCGCAGAAAAGAAAACAAAAAAGAAGCATCAACACATCACAGGAAACAAGAGAGGCAACAAGGCGAGATTCATACTCGCCAAATAGGCAAATTACTTAGAAAAAATAAAATTGTTCAGAATTACAAACATTTGCCAGAAGGCGACAAGCGACTACAAAAAGAAAAAAGGGCAGGATCATAGGGGTTCGGTTGAGCATCGGGAAGTTGTGGTTGTCGCCCAACCCAGCCCAAACCACGAGCTCTCTTGAAATGCTCGAAGGCCACGGACATCGCATCCTCGCCTTGTCGCAGCTGTTCCTCCATCCTCGCCAGGCGACCTACGGAGCCCATGCTCGCGCGCATCCCCACCAGCTCGTCATGATGCAGCTGCTGGCGATGATCCATCCTGCCCACCCGGCGCTCCAGCTCGCCGACAGACTGAAGGTGAGATTCTACACTAGCCAGGCGAGTTTCTAACTCTTCCAGCCGTAATGCTCGGACCTCCAGCTCGGTCAGACGACGCTGGGAGTCAGCAGCCGCCAAGAGCTCTATTCGCGCTTCAACCGCGGTCAGACGCCGATGAGACTCGCTGATCGCCAGCCGCTCCAACTTCGCCTCCAAATCCAGGATGGCGCGAGTAGCCCTCTCCTGATACTCGCGAGAAGGAAGCCCGACGGCGTCGACCAGAGCCCCGATAGGGGTAGGGGCGCGAGCTGCAGGAAAAGACATGGAAGCAAAATCTTAGTGACGAGTAGCGACAAGACCCTTCTTTGAAGATATTTGGCAAAACAGTGACTCCATTTACCAGGCCGATGAGCATCGTTCCGCGAGTCGCGGCGAGGACTCCGAGATGGTCGGCGAGGAGAGCCCCTTCCCCGATGCGGGGACGGACTGCGACGAATGCCATCTCGCCGGTTCGAATGTGAACCGCCGATGTGCTCCCTGCTGGAAAGCGCATCACCCCGACCGCGACCATCCACCGGTCGCCCTCCCCCTCTGGGAGCGAAGAAACCAGAAGATCCCGCCATCCCACCTCGACGCGAGGATCCAGCCGGATGAGCGGTAGGAGCCGAAGAAGACAGGAGGCGGCGATCATCTTGCATGTCGGCCGGAGGAGGAAATGGAGGAGGTGGAGGAAGTTGGTTCGCCGGTAGTTGCGAGCTACTCGCCACCTCAGGTCGCTGCAAAGGCGGTGGCGGCGGAAGAGGATTGCTCGCTGAAAGAGTCCTCTGCTCGCTCATCGGCCTCTTGTCTACCGCAGAGCTATGAAGGATCCGCACCGATCCGCCCTGGCGAGTTCCTCCCCCAGCCGTGTTCAAGATCATAGGCGAGGATCGTAGGGGAATGACGCTCAGAGGCTCCTGCCGAGCATCGGCGAGAAGCGTATCTGCGAAATAATACAGAAAACGTCAGAGACCAGCCGACACTTGGGCGACTAATAAAAGTGGCGAGTAGGTATCTCTCACTTTGCGCAGGAGTAACTTCAGCTCGATCTTGAGCCGAGATCCCTGCAGTACTCGCCTCTGGAGCGGTATTCAGCGAAGGAGGATCAGGAGCAGGCGAGCCACCTGACTGGCCGAGACCCAAGTCGGCGAGTACCTGCTGGGTAGTGCCGACCTGAGAATCAGCGACATTCTCAGGGGCGACGGCATTCTTTTGCTTCTTCTTGCTCTTCTTCTCCTTCTTCTTCTCCAGGCGCTTCCTCTTCCGGGAAGCGAGGAAGTCTTCGAGCTCAACATCGCGAGCAGGCTTCCGCAGCGGCGGCAACAGACTGGCAAGCTCGGCCAAATCCGCAGCAGCTTCCTCGGCGATACTCATCGACATCTTGAAGCGAGAACCAAAGAAACCTTGGCGTCAGAGACCCCTCCCCCTCTATATATAGGGCTGGGGAGTAAAAACAGCGGGATGCCGACTACTCACTGATACTCGCCCAGAAGACAGCTCGTCGAGTAAGGGTTGGATGACTCTTTCCGAGCAACTACGTTACTCGCAAAGAGCGGGGATTGTGTACAACCCTCATTCTCCGAGGGTGGACCCCCCCAAGGCCACATAGGCAGAAGTCAAAGTCAAAGAGGTCAACACGGCAGACAAGCGTAAGAGCAGAAGACAGCCTAGGCGAGTAGGGGTGCACTCGTGCGAGTAGCTCGGATACTCGCCAAAAGGTGGGCGACCATAGTCGATACTCGCCCATCTGCCCGGGGAGATCGCCTCAATGTCGCTAGTCGTCGGGCAAGGGCTGGGCTATAAAAACCCCCCCTACCCCTTGGTTTTCCTATAAATAGGACCCCAGGGGTACTTGGATTGGCACCTGGACTTGAGCTTTCGAAACCCTGCTCTTGCTTTCTAGCATCTGTCGCACTTGGTCGCTACTCCCGGTACTAGCCAAGTCGGTGTCTTCCTCGTACCTTGCTCGGCCATTCTTTGGTCTTGGAGGGGAAGTCTCTTCGGAGCTTCTGGGTACGTGGTGGGACCTCCCTGCCGCAGCACCTGGGGTCTTGTGTGTTGCTCTTCTATCTCTTCAGTAGTCGCCAGCTTAGTCGTCTCGTTGGACTGTTGGGCGAGTAGCCTCCGGCTGCATCGGTCCGAATTTTGAGGTCAGGATTTTCCTGGCGTCAACACTTTGGTGCGGTGAGCGTGGATCGTAGTCGGAGAAGGAAAGTTCAGCAGGAAGCCGAGATGGTCGTAGGTGGCGACCATGAGGAGGTAGTCGGCAACTCGGCCGCGAGTGGCGAGTTCGTGACACTAGCGGTTCTGGAAGCCTTCGCGCAACGTATGGAGGGAGCCTTCGCGCGGCGCATGGAGGGGATCTTGCAAACAGCGCTTCAGCCGCGCACCGAGGTCACGGCGACCTCGCCGCATCGCCCAACTCCGTCCGAGGGAGGGAGTCCCCCTCGGCGAGCAGGAAATTGGACCAAACAAGTCCATATGTAATAAATGTAAATGTCTAGTAGTAGAAATAACATTTTTGCTTTTAAAAGATGATTTTGTAAACTTTCCTTTTTGGCATGGTGAACATAATGAAAAAAGCTTTCCATTCAAGTTTGGCAAACCTTTTATAATTTTATTTTTAGAAAGCTTTACTATGCGTTTGGCACTAGAATGTCCTAGTCTTCTATGCCATAATTCAAGTTCACCATTCTTTGAAATAAAACATTTAAGTGTAGAATGAGATAATTCATGAAAAGTGTTTGTATAGACATTGTTTATTCTTGGTGCAGTAAGTACAATTTCGTTTGTTTTAGAATCAATAATTTTGCAAAGGTTTGAGCTAGAGTCAAATAAAACATTTAGATTTTTATCACATAGTTGACTAATAGAAATTAAATTATGTTTCAAACCTTTAACATATAAAATATTTGAAATTTTAAATTCTTCGTTACCTACTACTCCAATGCCTTTGACTTTACCCTTGCCATTATCTCCAAATGTCACTCTTCCACCTTTCTTCATCTCCAGGTTGAGAAACTTTGATTTATCGCCCGTCATGTGTTTTGAACATCCAGAGTCCAAATACCACACGTCTTCCTTGTTCCTAGCCTGCACGCACACCTAAAAAGATGATGAGAGTAAAGATCTGGTTACCCAAGTGGTCGATCCCATGGTATAGGTGGGCGCCTTAGGTACCCAGATTTGTTTAACATTAATTTTTCCTTTCTTCCAGCATGAGTCGGAGATGTGACCAAACCGATGACATTTGGCAAATGCAATGAATAGTGAGGAACCATTCTTTAATGGTTTCTCTGGACTCTTGCTGGAGGAAACATCTTTATGTGTGGATTTAGAAAAAATTTCATTTTGAGAAATAGGTTTTCTGAACCTGGAGCTGTCGCTGGTTCCGACAACAGCTGTCGGAAATTTCCAACAGCTTCCAGAGCTTCCAGAAACGTATCCTAGCCCAAATTTTGCTGTCTCATGGCATTGGTTGGCTAAAAGCATATCCAGAGATTTTTTTCCAGCACCAAATTTTCCAATTGCCATGTTCAACTCATTTACTTTGGACTTTAAAATTGAATTTTTCTTTTACTATCATGCCACATCTATTTGCAATACTTTTCTTATAATTCTCTAATTGAGAATGAGAGGTTTTAACAACTTTTTCTAAGTCCTTTTTCTCTTTTAGAAGTTGATCAATTTTTTGATCGGACTTAGAAATAGTGTTTTCAAGTTCTTTTATCCTTGTCGAAGAGTGATCACACTCTTGACAAATTTCCTTCTCGTTCCCAATAGATTTCAAATCATTTGATAACTTTTTATTTACTTTCAAAAGAATTTTGTTTTCACATTTTAAGAAATCGATTTCCTTTAGACTTTTATCCAAAAATTTGCATGTTTTCATAAATTCATAATATAAATCATCATAAGATGGAGGAGTTACCTCAGTGTCGCTTTGAACAATGCAATCGTCGTCAGATGACACATTTCCTTTCCCCATCAAGTAGACATTTGCCTCCTCTTCCTCCCGTGTTGAGGAATCACTTTCTTCACCAGACGAAGAATCATCCCAAGTCTCTGCCTTTAACACTTTCTTCTTGTAACTTTTATCGTGCTTCTTTGCTTTTTGCTCTTTCAGATACTTTGGGCACTTGCTTTTGATATGACCAATCTTCTTGCAATGGTAGCACTCTGGTAGCGGATGCTCCTCTTCATTCTCCATTTTTCCTTTGCCTTTTTGGTAGACAAAATCGTTCTTTTTGAAAAATCTTTTAAATGAATTTCTCCTCTCCGGATTTCTCATAAACTTTTTAAAGTTCCTCACAAATAGTCCTTCCTCATCTTCCTCACTTTCTTCAGATTCAGTCTCAACTTCCCTTCTTGATTTCAACGCCAAGTTCTTCTTTTTGGGCTCCAAATTGGACTCTTGGTTTTGGATTTTCAACTCCACCTCATGAGTTTTCAGATTTCCAATGAGGCTCTCCAATTGTAAGGTCTTAAGATCATGTGACTCAGAGATTGCAGTCACTTTAGGATTGAACTTCGGGGGAAGTGATCTTAAGATTTTCCTTACTAAATCTCCATTTGAGAAAACCTTACCCAGCACCTTTGAATCGTTCACGATTTTAGTGAATCGTGTGTACATTGTATCAATTTCTTCATCCACCTCCATTTTGAATCTTTCGAATTCTGACTCCAGTTGAAATAGCTTTGAATCCTTTACCTGCGAAGTACCTTCATGAGTGATTTCTAAAAGATTCCAAATTTCATATGCAGTATCACAAGCACAAACTCTATTAAATTCAGTACGATCTAGTGCGCAAAATAAAGCATTCATGGCTTTTGCATTGTTTTTACATTTTAATTTATCATTGTCATCCCACTTGTCTTTGGGTTTGTCCATTGTTACATTTCCTACATCATATGTTGGGGAAGTATAACTCGTCTCGACCATATTCCAAACTTCCATGTCGAGAGCTATTAGAAAACACCGCATTCGGGTTTTCCAATAGTTATAGTCTGTGCCCATAAAAAGTGGCGGCCTACTAATTCCTTGCCCCTCAACGAACGTGTGATCGTTGTGCGCCATTACTCCTGGTGGTAAAACCGTTTTGGAGTAACCTCGCTCTGATACCACGTGTTGGATCTTGTGGCGCCCTTAGAGGGGGGTGAATAAGAGCCTTTTTAAAAATTATGATTTTTACTTAAGAATTTTAAAACAAATTTTACTTTTCTAAAAATTACTTATAAAAATTTCAAACCAATGTAATTTTTGAATTAATTCAAACACAAATTTCTAAGTTAAAGATTAAACAACCATATTTGCAATTAAAGAAAAAGTCATAATTTAATAATCATGAAATTCACATACAAATAATATGATCTTAACAATGCTTAAGATCAAGGCACAAATATGATAATAACCCTTTTACAATTTGTGTTTACCAATCCTTTTCCCAAGGATCGGAAGGCTATCACTTCTCTCTCCCTAGACCAAGCCCAAGGCTATCCTCTAGATCTTCCCAAGATCTAGACGTAGCACACAAGACCACGATTTCCCACCAAGCCACGCAAGGACTTGGACGCTCCACACAAGGAAGCGATTTTCCCCTAAGCCACGCAAGGACTTAGACGTCACACACAAGGAGACGATTTTCCTACCAATACAAAATGAAATGTATATAAATGAAAATACAAAATGAAAAGAACAACTCCCTAGAAATTCAGATCTTTGAAAGGAAGTTTGAAGCCTCGAGATAATCGTTGATGTAGAAGCGCGCCCGATCTCGTCTTCAATCTCAAACCTTCTAAGCACAAATGGGAGTTGATGAGGTTCTGGAGCTCTCTGGTTCGTATGCACTCAGGAAGGGACTTGAAATTCTCAATGCTTGGAATGCGCGAACAAAAGGAGCCAATATATAGATATTCACTATCGCCTGGGCGACATCAGCTGTCGGAATTTCCGACAGCGCTAAACTGCCGCTCGTAGTGCTGTTGTGCGGGCAGTTGCTGTAACCTCCGAGCTATCGCCTGGGCGTCATCGGTGTCGGATTTCCGACAGCGCAAAACTGTCGCACGTAGTGCTGTCGTGTGGGCAGTTGTTGTAACTTCCGAGTTGTCGCCTGGGCGACATCGCTGTCGGATTTCCGACAGTGCAAAACTGTCGTTCGTCGTGTTGCCGTGGGGGAAGTTGTTGTAACTTCTCTGCTGTCGCCTGGGCGACATCAGCTGTCGGAAAATTCCGACATCGAAATTTTTATACACTTAAATTGAGCTCCAGCAGAATTGTGAACATCTCATACATGTTACCTGCACACCATCAATAAAAGTAGAATCAAATACAAACGGGATTTTGTTATTATCAAATCGGAAGAGTGCGAAACGCATGCTCCAACACTTTCTCCACAGCTCGCTAACTCCCCGCGTTGTCGCTAACGCCGACGTTGACTCAGACCGCACGAGCTCGCTGCGAGCACACCCTCTTGATGAGACCGCATATGTAGACCGCCACCTCACACATGTCGCTAAAGCCCCGCGTTGTCACTAACGTCGGCGTTGACTCGCGATCTTGCACAGCTCGCAACTCTTGCTCCAAGTCGCCCAGAACTCACTCCGAGTTCACTCCCACTTGAGACCGCCCGGTCAGACCGCCCAAGCTCTCCTCTGAACTCACTCCAAGTTCGCTCTCACTTGAGACCTCCTATTCAGACCGCACAAGTCTCCTCTTGTCTCTGATATTCTTTGTGGGGGGATTGCCCCCTATTTATAGAATCCGGAGCCGCTACCAAAAGACGGGGGCTAACGCCGGCGTTGACTCTAACGCCGGGCGTTAGTTCACTTCACAAATTCTAACAAGCTTTTCATCAACAACAATCCAACCAAACGCACCCTAAATCAGAGTCAGCAAACAATCTATAGGAGCATTTAATATAAGATACGTGTATCAGGATTACTCCCCCCAAGCAGACGACTATTAGCAAGTCTCGAAGTTGCTTGCTTAGGTGGCGACCATCAACAACATCTCGCCAGGCATGGGCAAGATGCTTCAATAGTCGTCAGATCGCCAAGTCCAGAAAGACAACCTCGCAGATGTCGGGTATAGTCGCCTACATACCCCCCTTTGGATTTGTCTATAAATAGACCCCTAGGGGTACCAGGACAGACATTCTCTCAGAAAACTAAAAAAGAGCTCCCCCCTGGGCGAGATACTAATCAAGTCAGTGTCTTTCTCGTACCAAGCTCAGCCATTTGGGTACGTGGCGGGACCTCCTTGTTGAAGCGTCTGGGGTCTGTTTGTGGCTTTTTTCTCATCTCCTTAGCTCTAGCCTTCGGATCCAGATTGTCGGATCGCGGAATCAGTAGCCTCATGCTGCACTTAGGTCCGAACATTTGGAACCGGAATTTTTCATGCTTCAACATCACCTGGGGAATTTCATTCACTTTCCATGTTCAAAATTAGTTTTCTTTTTGAATGGCGGTCATAACAGTTGTCATGCCAAACATATATACTATGGTGGTTGTGTTTTTGTCCAAATTCGCTGGAACAAAAAATATCTCTTCAAACGTAGCCTTAATTATGATTAATTGAGCCACTAATGTGGCATGATTAAAGAGTTTCATATCTAAGATAACATGCAAACCTCCATGCTAATTTGTTGTTATAAAGGTTTCCTCTTGTTGCGGTCCGCGCATGGTTCCATTTTTGAACATGCATGCATGTCGCACACCCCAACCCATCTTCGCACACAGAGCGTTATCGTTCATGTGCGGCGGGTTGTTGAGGTGGGGTCTTGAACCCGCGATCACTAGATAGAGGGACTCAGCGCCGGCCTCCACCACCAACTGATCAGCTGCAGCTCAACTGGTGGTGGAGGTCGCGTTAAGTCTCTCTATCTAGGAGGCCGCGGGTTCAAGACCCCACCCCAATAATCCGCCGCACACGAACGATCACGCTCCGTGTGCAGAGATGAGTTGGGGTGTGAGACATGCAGACCTGTTCAAAAATAAAACTCTACGCACACCTCTATATATGCCACGTCGACACAATGTGCCAACTAACTACAAGAATAGCCCTCCTATGCCACGTCGACACAATGTGCCAACTAACTACATTTTAGGGTGACACCCAACTCAACAAGACGATTGGTATTATAAGTTCAAAATTTTTAAATATTCAATAATTTGGAAATTTGGTGAGAGATGCTTTTTCTATTGGCCGGTCAACGAATCACCAATTAGATTCATATTTATTATTCGCAGCTTGGCATCGACACCAAGTTGGCCGGTCACATATGTGCACCTAACAAATCCTTATAAGTCATTATTTTATGATATTTTAACGCATCCTATTCAATGTTAGAGTCGTTACAAAAGTTAAAATTGGGATATTATAAAATAATTTGTCATATTTGATCATTTTTCATCTATATTTCTAAAGAAAAATGTGATACATACATTAAAATGTAGAATCATTACAAAGAATAAAATTAATTGTCGTAAAATAATTTGGCTAAGTTTATCATTTTCCATCCATATTTCTATTGGAAAGGCCGGGCTTTTTTTAAACTAGAAAAACTTAGAAAGAAGGTAAATATAATTTTGAAAGATAGAGGAGTCCAATCTGTAATTATGCAAACTCCTAAGGGAGGTCCCAGTAATTAATCCTCCTATATATATATATATATAGAGAGAGAGAGAGAGAGAGAGAGAGAGAGAGAGAGAGAGAGAGAGAGTATTGTTGGATATGCTAACAGAATTGCTGATGCAGGGAGGGAGAAAATGAAGAAAAACAGAACTTGGAGGAGAGGTAAAAAATGTATATTAATTAAGGGAGTTGTTAAAGGCAAACCAGAAATGGCTATTGGCAAACCAATTTCTATGAGTTATTACGCGGCTTTTGAAAATACGTCTTGTACATGTATTTTTAGGAAAAGTGTTCAACACGAAAATTGTAGATCTCGTCGAGATCTACAACTTTCGTGTTGAACACTTTTCCTAAAAATGCATGTACAAGACGTATTTTCTTGTTATTTTCAAAAATTCACTATTGTAACGATCAGAGCAATTTTAGGGTCTTGTGCGTGCATTTTTAGGAAAAGTGTTCAACACGAAAGTTGTAGATCTCGACGAGATCTACAATTTTCGTGTTGATCACTTTTCCTAAAAATGCATGTACAAAGCGTAATTTCAAAAGCCGCGTAATAACTCATAGAAATTGGTTTGCCAATAGCCATTCCTGGTTTGCCTTTAACAATGCCCTTAATTAATTGAAGTACAGAATTTCTCATACATCGATGGAATACATAGATGCGGTATTTATAGCCCTTGGTACAAGTTTCTAGAGCTCTCTTTCTCTATTTTAATATTAGAAGTCTCTAGATTAACATTTATTACATTTAATACCCCCACTTAATCTAAGACTTCTTTTATGCTGCTTATTCCAAGGGATTCTCTGAACTTTCTGAATTGATCGATCCATCTGCAATTTGATCCTTTGTATTGCAGTAGCAGAGTGGAATTTTCTGGCTTTCGACTAGCTCCCTTATAAAGTGGTGTTTGATTTGAATATGCTTCGTCCTATTGTGAAAAATGGGGTTTTTGCACATTGCCATCGCTGAAGTGCTGTCGACCTTGAATGTTGTTGGTTCTTCTTCTCCTCTTCGTATTTCTCCGATCATTCTCATTAACCATATAGCTTCTTTTGCAGCTTCTCCTATGGCGACATATTCGGCCTCCGCAGACGATAGGGCAATTGACTTTTGTTTGCGAGAACTCCAGGATATTGTATTTCCCCCAAATTGAAATACATAGCCTGAAGTACTCTTGCGATCATCGGCGCATCCGGCCCAGTCGCTGTCGGAATACCCGATTAGGTCTTCCTTATCTTCTCTTCTTTTGTAGACTAGGCCGAATTCCTTAGTTCCTTGAAGGTACCTGAGTATGCGCTTAACTAGCATCATGTGATTTTTGCTTGGTGAGCTCATAAATCTGGATGCAATACTCACGGCATATTCGATGTCTGGTCTCGTGTTGGTTAAATACATCAAGGAACCTATGGCCCGCCTGTACCATTCTGCATCAATTTTTTCTTCTCCATCATCAACTTTTGGTTTTTCACTTGTGGCGAATGGAGTTGAGTTTGGTTTGCAATCCTTCATATTAAATTTATCAAGCAGCTCCTCGGTGTATTTTTGCTGATTGATAGTGATTATTCCTGGTAGTTGATGAATTTGCAAACCTAGGAAATACTTCATCAGTCCCAGATTACTCATTTCAAATTCTTTCATCATTTCCTGCTTGAAGTTTTCTATGAGATGAGATTTGGTCCCTGTTACCAATAAGTCATCCACGTATATGCATACCAATACATAATCATCTTCTGGGTAATGTTTTGTAAGACCCCATTTTTTTTTCAAACATCCGGGTCTTAGGCCCAGAACCGCCGCTTTGCGGTGACACCCTCGCTCGGGAAGGTCGCCACTACAAAACGCCGATCCTGCCGGCCAAATCGATCACGAAGAAAAGTACATTAAAGAGAAGATAAGTCCACAGAATCAACATGAAATATAAACCATAAAGGTAAATGTCCACAGATATAACTGAATAAAGATAACAAGGGTACAAATAAAAGGGGCTCTTGCCCTGTACATCATTTCCTCACTACAAGATCACTCGCGGAAGCTATCTACTAATCACTCACAGATCCTGAATCCTGTGCTCCTGTACTAGGCTGGCCCGCCTCCGTCTGCTCCGGCCTCTGGTGCTGTTGCGTCTCCCCGATTTCCTAAAATGATATGGTCCACCGACCGTTAGTCAAAAAGACTAAGTCGACAATCCCCCGCCCCTAGACCCATGGCTCCTAGGCACCGAGCGGGGAGGAGTGAAAAGGAGGACCAAGGGCAGAGTGGAAACAAGCAGGTGACAGTGGTACATGAAATGATTCTACTCTACACATGTGTACGTATATAACTGAAGCAATAATTAAAAGCATGGTAACAAGTATATAAAGAACAGTAAGCAGTAAGTATAATAACAAGTAAGGTAATATAAAAGTAACCATTGATTTATAGGAATGCCCATACAAACTTATAGACCAAGGGGTCGTTTAGCAGGGCCTACCGTATAAGAAGTCCCATAACCGACTTATACGTTAGGGGTAGGTTGAATGCAATGATTATGCTATGACACGCAAAGTATGCTGTTATGCTATGTTCATACAAGTGCAACTCACCCACTACGACTCTATGCGCATATACCTTTAGTTCCCCCTTTTTGGAGCGAGCCAGACTCCCAGGATACTCCCGTAGTGGCAAACGGAAGCGGTGGGTTGGGCCTCGCCCACCTCTAGGTTGGTATTCACACTACCTAACCTAGACCTATTGTACGCCTCCACTATACCCGCGGAGCGTCTGCGTACTCTTGCTGACTGGACCGCCAGACTATCAAGGCTAAGTGTAAGACCACACTCGCCGAGTCAATGAATTGACGTCGGTGTGAACGACCGTCCAATACCGAAGACCCACCACCTTCAGTGCACATGCAACATGTTCTACTTCCTATCTCTGAGCCATGAGTTCCCCGGGCTAACCTGCCCGCCATCAATAACCTTCCGAGCCAAAAGCTCCCCGGGCTAACCTGCCCGTCATCAATAACCTTCCGAGCCAAAAGCTCCCCGGGCTAACCTGCCCGTCATCAATAACCTTCCGAGCCATAAGCTCACCAGACTAACTAGTCTGCTGCAACAGCCACCGAGCCCACCGCTTGGACAACCAACCCAACTAAACTTCCGAAACCACAGGGTGTGGATGAGTATGTTATTAGTTAATCTTGTACAATGTCTTACTCCTATGAGTTAGGGTTAGTCTTGGACTTCCCGAGGGTTACCCTGTGAGGGGCTCGCTACGGTACTAGGAACCACTACGGGATGACACCCCAAAGTTCCCATTCCCAAGACACTTAATGTTATTAGTTACTACCCATAAGAAACCCTCTTAACATTTCACCCTGTCTAAACCTAAGTGCTTTTAGGTCCTAATAGACAAAAGATGATCTTTCGTCAACCACAGGACGACCCACCCCAAGGGTGGCACCCCACCACCCTATGACTCATCAAACCTTAATTCTCTCCAAGGGTCCTCTCATATCCATATAATTACCATGAGGCCCTCACTCTCCAATCAATATAATCCAATTTGGCCTACAACCCCAAAATTGCCAATTTGCTAAACGCAGACCATCCTCAACGCTTTGTTGCTCATGAAGGGGAGTACACTAAATACTCAATCCTATGATTCAACAATTTTATTGGAGGTCCATACTACATATTTAAGGTCAAATCCAGGGTTTCATAATTTTCCAAATAATAATAGTATTTAAATCATTTTTCCCAAAATACCACTTCCTAAGGTTTGAACTGCAAGTATGCTTTCCTGACATCCAATGCCTGCCTAAATTTTACATAAATAAAGGGTACCTAAAAATCAGTGAATATGAATTCTTAGGAAAAACCAGCAAGATTTACTATTTTTCAAAATTCCAAAACTCATTTATTACCAGTAAATTCCAAAGGAGGTACCCTCATATGATCTCCAAACCTTATGCAATTTAATACAGAGGTGATACATACCAAAATATTTAGTCCTACAAAGTTTGACTAAGTTCCACAGAGGGTACATTTGTAATTTCCACAGAGGATATATTTGCAATTTATTCCAAAATGAACTAGAGGTACCAAAACTATTAACCCAAAAATTATGAGAAAAATACAGTGGGTACATATTGGTATGAAATGGCATCCAGCAAAGTTTCATGTAATTACAGAAAACTAACACCCTACAATTGATCATCCCAAAAATTGCCAACAATATGAATAATTACAATTTGAACCTCCAAATGTTTTCCAATGGTTCTAATAGAATCTCCAGGGTTTAACAATATTAAAATTAAGATTGTGACAGAAGATGGTTAATCATTAAGTAATATTACTTCCTAAAACCCCAAACCCTAATTATTTACAAATCTACCCAGGGGTTTATTACCTAGGTTTGACAACTCCAAACCTCTTCAAATTCACAAGGGAGGCTCCTCTGGTCACTATGACCTTCCTTCCAAAACCTTAGGTCAAACCATTAGGGTTTGACCCTACTTCCTTTATTAGCCTCTAATTGCACCCCATTAGGGTTTAACCTAGGGTTAGGGTCTAAACCTAACCAAATCCACTCAAACTTCTTATGAGGGTATCATGTCACTTATAACATTCAGAGGAGTCCAACACACCCCTCTCCAAGGACAAACTCCCCTATGTCCTTCACAACCCCAAATTCCACCCCATAGGGATCAACCCTATGACCTTGAGCAAAACATCTCCAATGCTCACCAAACTCCTCATGGGGTCTCAACTTCATCCCACTGACCTTCCTAAGAAGTCTCAAGTCTCAAAGGACCTAATTGGCCAATGATTCTCCACTTGGCTATTTGCACCCCAAGGTACTCCTACCCCAAGTCCTAGGGCAAACCCACTCCCCAAGACTCCATAACACTCTTGGAGGTGATTTGGGTGGGGTTAGGGCAGTGGGCATAATACCACTCCAATAGAAGGTGGTTTGGCTATGAGAAGCCCTAAATGTCCCCTTAGCACAATTTTCCCATTAAAGGACAAAACTTTGGCCCAAAGATTACCTAATCAAAAGATCTCCAAATGAGATGAGATTTTAACCAGGGGTTTATCATGACCCTAATGGTACCTCACCAAAATTTAGTGGATATTGGAGGTCATTTGGCCCTCCAAATAATTTGTGTAAGGATTATTAAATTTCTACAAAAACTTTAGGAAAAAGCTCTCCAAAAATTCTCATTTTTGGATATGTCATAGCCCTAGGTATGACTCACTACCAGTCCAAATTACAAGTCATTTGGACAAGTGGTTTGGTGTGGGCACCCATTCAAAGTTCAGTCAAACTTTGCACTAGAATGGGTGCTGAGGTCAGTCCAGGGCTCCAAATTGAGTGAAGTCAATTTTGTATGATCCTAGGGGTCAAGGCCTACAACTTTCATGTTGGGCACTTTTTCTGTAGAGGGCATCTAGTATTTTTAGTAATTAAAATCAAGTTCTGCTAAAAATAATACCTAATAAATCACATAATAACAATTAATATAATACAAGGCACTGTTCATCTTCTTCATTAGGCCGAAAACAACAAAAAGAAAGCTATTTCCTGTAGCTTTTTCCAAGGGGATTTCCCGGCCACCCAGCCACCTCCCTGGCCGGCCACCGCCGCCACCACCTCCGTCGAGGTGGGGGCTATCGCCGGGCGGCGGCACGGCCGCCGGAGGGGCGGTCTCCGGCGAACTCAAGGGGGCAATTTTCCATGGAAAATCTGAATTTTCAACTCTCCGATCGGGCTCTTTTGATCCCGATTTCTCACCTAATTCGATCTAAGATGCTAGCACGAGTAAGGAGGAGGAGGATCGGACCTTGTTTGGGGGTTTTGGTGGCTCCAATCGCCGGCCACCATTTTTCCTTCTCCAAGCTTTGGGTGCCATGGCTTCTTGTGCATAGGGGGCTCTAAACTTTCGGGAAAATGAGGGGTTCCACTCCTCTGATGGTTGTGAAGATGAAGGGGGGTTCAATTGAGGGGGAGGGAGGCTTTAACCAAGAAAGCCATTAATGGCCTCTTGGTCTCCCTCCCTTGGCCGACCCTATTCACTCCCCCACCCCCCAATAACTTCTGGGAACTGCTGGAATCTTCTCAAATTCTTCAGAGAAGATGAATGGAAGAGTAATGGAGGGATACCAAGGGGTGTATCACCTTAATGGCCATGAATGGCCTCTTTCTCTCTCCTTAAAATTGGGAAAACCCCCCATTTTCTCTCTCCTAATCACCATGGCCGATTTTCTACCCCCCTCTGAGTTTAATGCTAGTCTACTAGGCTGGTCAAGTGATCAATTTGGGCTTAGCCCAAAGGGATTGGGCTAGGTTTAAGAGATTTGACCTAATTTGGGCAAGTTTGACTTTTGGTCAAATTGACCAATTGGGTGACCCTAGGATGGGGCTTTTGGGTCCATTGGATTCCAAAATAGGTTTAGAAACTACTGGTGGGGTCAATTTGGTCACATGAGTCTTGGTTGACCCAATCTAAGCTGATTTGACCAAAACAGGCTAAGTTGACTTTGGTCAAATTGAGCCCTAGGGTTGACCCAGTCATGGGGCTTTTTGGTCCACTGGGTCCCCTATGATATTATAACACTATTGGTATGGTCAATTTAATATGGTGATGATCAATTAGGGCACTTAGTGAAGAATTGCCATTTTGACCTAAAAAGGGCATTTTGGTCAATTTGCACCACTGGGGGTCCCATGATGGGGCTTTTAGGTCTACTAGGTCCCTTATGGTATTCTAGACCTAGTTGAGTGATCAATTTGTCATGGTGAAGGTTAATTGGCTCTAAATAGGCTACTTTGACCAATTTAGGATTAGGGTTGACTTTGGTCAATTTGGCCTCTTTGGTTGACCCCAATGTGCCCTTGGTTCCCTAAGGGGACCCCTAAATGGTTAGGGATACTATGGTGGGGCCAAATGGTCAAGTTGAGGCCCTAAAGTCCAACCCTAAGCTTGGTTACTGGAAATTGCTATTTGCAGACCAAGGTGGTTTTCTTCTTCTCACCTCAATTCACATGGCCTTGGGCTCTTCCTATGGTTTTGTCATGACAAAACCAACTTAGGGGTCTAGCTGTCTGGGGGATGTTACATGTTTGATATAGAGAGATGGATCATTTGGACTCTTCTTATAGTTATTGGAGGATAGGTGCTGATCGATACGAGAATTCCAGGCCCTGGGGGCTTGTTTAAGTCCATACAGTGCCCTTTTAAGCTTATATACTTTCTCTTCTTCTCCTTTAACCTCAAACCCTTCGGGCTGAGATACAAAGACCTCCTCTTTCAGCTCTCCATTAAGAAATGCAGATTTTACATCTAACTGGTGAATTTGGAGGTTTCTTTGTGCAGCAAAAGCAAGAATGGTTCTTATAGTTTCCATCCTGGCGACTGGAGCAAAAGTATCTGTGTAGTCTCTTCCTGGCTTTTGTGAGTATCCCTTAGCTACAAACCTCGCCTTGTACTTTTGAATATCCCCCAACTCATTCAGTTTAACTTTGTATACCCATTTAAGCCCGATGATCTCTTTTCCTTCAGGTCTGGGTATGAGTTCCCAGGTTTTATTTTTATGAATCATTTCGATTTCAGCATTCATTGCTGTGACCCAGTGCTGCTCTTTTATTGCTTCTGAGTAGCAAGTGGGTTCTTTACATATGAGGGCTATATTGCTTGAGTTATAAATTTCTGTAATAGACCGATATTTTGTGGGAGATGATGAGTCTGGAGAAAGATCTGGAGGTATACCTGATGTAGCTTCTGGTAATTGTCTTGGATTTGTTCTTGGACTGGATGGCAGAGGATTCTCATCTTCGGATGTCCTTTCTTCTGCAACCGTCAAGGGGAACACCCTTATGTGACTCTGATCCAGATTGTTCTCCCAGTCCCAGGTGCCTTGCTCGTCAAAGATGATGTCTCTGTTGATTACAAGATTCTTGGTGGTAGGGTTGAACAATCTATATCCCTTGGATTCAGTACTATAACCCACCATTATAAGTTTTTCGCCTTTTCTTTCTAGCTTGTCTCTTGAAGTACTTGGAAGAAGAGCATATGCAATACTCCCAAATATTTTAAAATGGCCTACTTCAGGTTTCTGACCATACCAAAGTTCATATGGTGTTGAATGTTGCAGGGCTTTTGTGGGAGCTCTATTTAGTATATAGACTGCTGTATTCATAGGCTCTCCCCAAAACTCTTTTGGCATCTTTTTCTGTTCAAGCATACTTCTGCCCATTTCTACAACCGTTCTGTTCCTCCTTTCGACCACCCCATTTTGTTGTGGGCTTTGAGGAACAGTTAGTTGTCTCTTAATTCCATTTGCTTCACAATAAGAGAAGAATTCTTTACTTGTGAATTCCCCTCCTCTATCAGATCTTAAGACCTTGATCTTGCGGCTAGCTTGGTTTTCAACAAGATTTTTGAAGGAGATGAATTTGCTAAAAGCTTATGATTTTGTTTTAAGAAAGTAGATCCACATAGTTCTGCTGAAGTCATCAACTAGGAGCAGGTAATACCTGTTCCCGGTCCAAGTGGGAGTTGATGTAGGGCCCCACAAATCAGCATGAATAAGCTCCAATGGTTCTCTAGCTCTCCATTGAGTTTGTTTAGGAAAAGGACTTTTGTGAATTTTGGTTAATGCACAACATTCACAGAACTCCTTTATGATTTGGAGCTTTGGTATTCCAGTAACGAGGTTATTTAGTTTGCATAGATCTGTAAAATTTAAATGTCCATACCTCATGTGCCATAGCATAAAGTCTTCAGATGTTCTGGCAGTTTTGGCCTGAAGATGTACTTGCTTCTCTTGGCTTCCTGGAATCATCAGAGGAAATATCTTGTTTCTTGACATTTTGACAGTTGAGATAAGCTCCTTTTTCCTATTTATGATCTTGCATTTGTCTTGTTTGAAGACCAAGGTATATCCGTTTGTTAAAAGCTGGCCCACGCTTAGTAAGTTTTGAGAAAGCCCGGGGACATATTGTACCTCATGAATCAATTTTCTTTCTCCATTGCTTAATGTTATGGCAATCGTGCCTTTGCCTTCAACTGGAGTGGTTTTGCCATTTCCCATAGCAACTTCTATTTTTTCGTTTTCGTTAAGTTGGACAAAGGCATCTTTGTTGTTTGACATATGGTTTGAGCATCCACTGTCAACAATCCATACTTCAGCATTGTTATTTTTGGTATGTGAACAGGAGTAAAATAGAGTTTCTTGATCATTGCTGAAGTTAGCTTCTTCTTTGCCTTTTGAGTCCTTGAACCAGCAGTCCTTTTGGAGGTGGTTCTGGACTTTGCACTTTTTGCATTTTGAGTAGCAATCTTTTGTGCTGTGTGTATTCTTTTTGCACAGTTTGCAGTATACGGTGTTGTTTTTGTCTGTCTCACCTCTTTCTCCAGAGATTTTGTCTTTGCCTTTGAAGTTGTAATTTTTATTTTGAAATGTCTTTTTCTTTGATGGGAGATTGAGTTTGCTTTGGAAAGCTTGCTCAATATGAGGCTCCATTTTCCTCATTCTCTCTTCATGCCCTTGCAAAGATCCCATCAATTCTTCAAATGAAAGTTTGGCAATGTCATGAGCCTCTTCAATGGCCGCTATAACATGCTCAAATTTGGGAGTAAGACTACTTAGGATTTTGGAGACTACTTGCTTTTCAGGAATCTCATCTTCATATGTCCTTATTTGGTTTACTAGAGATGAGGTTCTTGAAAGATAGTTGTGTATTGTCTCTCCCTCTTTCATATTTAGTGAATAAAATTCTCTCCATAGTACTGTTAGTTTTATTGAGATGACTTTCTCATTTCCCCTGAATTCAGTTCTTAATATTTCCCATGCCTCTTTAGAGGTTTCTGCATCGATTATTAGTGGAAGTATGGTTTTGCCCACTCCTTGTTGGATTGCAAGGGTTGCTTTTGCATCCCTCTTTTGATTTTCCCCAAGTAGTTTTACTTGGGCAGTATCCCATTTCTCTATGGGAGACGCATCTGTAGGCTGCTTGTAACCAATTTGTATAAGGTCCCAGAGGCCTTGAGAAGTGAGATAGATTTTCATTTGTTTGCTCCAATAATCGAATGCATTGCCATCAAAAACTGAATACCTGTTTGAGTGTAGTGAAAGGCTTGACTGCTGGAGCTTGTTGCCATATGATGAAGCTTGCGTCAGATTGAATCAAAAATTGATTCTAGATACTACACTTTGATACCACAATGTTGGATATGCTAACAGAATTGCTGATGCAGGGAGGGAGAAAATGAAGAAAAACAGAACTTGGAGGAGAGGTAAAAAACGTATATTAATTAATTGAAGTACAGAATTTCTCATACATCGGTGGAATACATAGATGCGGTATTTATAGCCCCTGGTACAAGTTTCTGGAGCTCTCTTTCTCTATTTTAATATTAGAAGTCTCTAGATTAACATTTATTACATTTAATAAGTATATATATAGAGAGAGAGTAGAGAGAGAGATCCGACGGGCTTAATTATATAATTACCAGAGTGTCGAACTTGGTGGAGGAATTCAACGTCGCACGGCACTTTCGGAAAGCCGGCTCGTCGGCGAAATCGTCCATCACTTTCTTCGAGAAGTCCGGATGGCCGGAGCCGTCGTCAGCCAAGTACTTCCTCACACACTCTGCATGCATGCGCATATATTATATATATATGGAATTAGCTGGCCGGCGATGCACAACCACCATGGAATTAAGCTGGAAGCTATATTAACCTTCGAGGGAATCAGCGACGGCGTTGAAGCTTCCGACGATCTCACGGTGGAGCTGCTCGCCGGCCCAAATCGGGAATATGATGGCGTTGACCAGAACGGTGGTGATGCCTCCGATTCCAATGGAGTAGATGCGCTCCATGGCCGTCCTGATCGGAGTTCCCATCCGGTAGCCGGAGACGATGATGAGGCAGTATGTGAAGAGTATCACTCGGAACCCATACTCGTACGCCACCAGCGACGGGTACAGCTTCATGAACGAAGTCACCGCCCCTGAATATAAATTAATTTTATTGCCCCAATATAAATTAATATATATATATAATTATTTTGATGAAATTAATTTTACCTATCACAAAAATGCTTAAGCCGATGATGTACGGCTCAGCAATATGGCCGCATGCCATGGCCACCTGCATGACGGCGACGGCGAATATTCCGGCGAGAAGGCTCCCTAATGCCCGGTTAAACCCCCTATTGAATGTAGCACCTGCATACAATAACTACAAATTTAATAAAATTGGCTACATATTATGACAATAATTTTATTTTTTTTCTTATATTGTGTAGTTAAATACAAAATTTAATAAAAAAAATACATAAATTAAATTCAATTATAAAATTTTTATAAAATTTGAAATAATGAAGACCCCAAATTAACAATATAAATGTATACAAGCAGTCGTGCGCAGGTTTCTGTTGTTGAAACCGATTTCTCGGTCTCTTGCAGAGCTCGGGGCCCTCACCGAAATGAGGGGTGGCTAGCCCTTACTGATCCCTCAGAGAAGATAGACTGAAGACTAGGAAATTGACTAAGACCTTGGTCACAGCGAGGAGGTCCCTCCACTAACCCGGAAGATCGTTGAGCTCTTCCCCTCCCAAGCCAAAGCTGAGACTCGGGCACCTTAGAGAGCTCATGAAATGCTAACCAAAGAAAGCCTAAGGAGAGGGAAGCTCAACAATTCATAAGGGTTTGTTAGGTGCACATATGTGACGGTCGGGAATGCAATTGTAGCGAATTGCGACCTAATTGCTTACTACGGCGGTCACAACTTATGTCGTGTCAAACATTCTCTATATATCGGTGTGAAAGAAGTCCTGATCTTCGAACATTTGCGTACACATTTTATATTCGTCAGGAGAGAACACTTGAAGTGGTGACGACCACAAAAGATTACAACCTATGGAATAAAAGGAGCAAGTGTCGCATAAATTTTAAACATTTGCTTATACATTTTATACTCGTGAGGAGAGAACAATGTACTATTGCAATAAAATTTTAGGGAATTATTTCAACTAAAAAAATTTTGCGAACCTATTTCATATCTCCAGCGATGATCTTGGCGACAATCCAACCCTCTCCCCTTTGCCGGCTCGTCGTTAGTAACCCTAGCTCAGTACCAAGCAGAGGAACAACATGCACTCCCATTGAGTTCCAGTCCCGTCAAACGAGCGACAAATTAACCTTTACCCTTTTGCACATTCAGATCTCTCCATTCCGCAGTTTCGAGGATCTACCTGGAGCACCTCCTTCATCTTCCAAGTTGCGACATAACCAAACACCTCCTTCATCTTCTTCGCGCTGCAGGATTCAATTCCTGTTTTTGGTTTTGGAAAAAGTCAATGCTTTATATTAAAAAAAAAATCATATTAATTTTGTAGAACTCTGCATTTTTTCATATTAAATTTTGTTTGAGCAAAATTTGTATGATCTGATTGTAGGGTTTTATAATATCTAATGAAGTTGTTTGTATAATATGAGTACATCTAAATTTATGTTGTAAACTTATGTATATTTATGTATTTCATCTAATGATCATACGCTCTGAAATATTTCAGCTAAAACATCAATAGAAATGAATTTTCTCGGTCACCAACTAGAGTCCTCCTAGAAATGAACTTCTCGGTTATTATTTTATTAAAAAAAATTCACCAAAAACTTCGTTTTGTTCCCAAACAGATTTATCAAAACTCTGCTTTACAGATTTCATTTCACCCAAATAGTTTTTTAACAAAACTTTGTTTTTCAGAAACAACACTTTTCTCAAACTCTATTTTCAATCAGTAGTTTCCATTAGCAACAGCTCAACCTAATAGAGCCTTAATTTAAATAATTGTTCCGTCCAAGTTTCTGCTTTCCTACTTTAATACAAAAGTTTTATTGAAATAAGAAATGTGAGTGAAAATAAGTGTTCTAGAAGAATAGGTGACGTGGAAGAGAAAGCTGCGTCACAGTCTCTCTCTCCAAGCAACTTCGGGGAGGAATAAATGAATGATAAAATTAGGAAAATATTTTATTGAAAATAAAAATATTATTTTATAAATAATTAGTTTCCCGGGGTTTGCTTTGAGAAGAAATAATCATTGCCATTAAATTTTAAATCTCCACTTGTGAACACCAGGAGGTTTGCTTTGAGATTATGCTTTTACCATTGAGTTTCGTGTTGAGCATATTAGTCTGTAATTGGGATTCTGATTGTGATATTGGTGTCGTTTTAAAAAATAGTGTGAAAAAGAGATTATAAAACTGTATTTTTCATTTGCAGTCATTTTCAAAAATGAAAAATTATGTTTCGGTTTGAAAAACCATCGTTCCGACGGCGGTTAAATTTAAAATGTAGGATTACAAATTATATTTTATTGGAAAACTTATATTTATTTCAAATAAAATCACGCATAAATAATCGGGGACTGAGGAGAGAGCTCGAAAAAGGCAAATAAAAAACCATCAGGGGCATGAAACAAGCAAAACAAAAATAATGTATCGTTTATCACATCAACGATCAACTTGCCAACATAACTTTAATCCCTTAAATAAAAGGTGATTGTTATCCGCACTATAGTTTTGGCTATCCGCACTCTTTTTGAACGAGTTATTACGCGCATATTGAAAATACGTCTTGTATATGCATTTTTAGGAAAAATGTTCAACACGAAAGTTGTAGATCTCGTCGATATCTACAACTTTCGTGTTGAACACTTTTCCTAAAAATGCATGTACAAGAAGTATTTCCAAAAATTCACTATAGTTACGCACATATTTCAATCAGGGAGGCAATACTTCTTGTGCGTGCATTTTTAGGAAAAGTGTTCAACACAAAAGTTGTAGATCTCGATGAGATCTACAACTTTCGTGTTGATCACTTTTCCTAAAAATGCATGTACAAGACGTATTTTCAAAAGGCGCGTAATAACTCATACAAAAAATGTGCGGATAGCCAAAACTGTAGTGCCGATAACAATCACTTATTGGGCATTAACTTCAATTTAAAAGTACATGCTGGTTTTCTATTGATCCGGGACCCGGACGCAAGAGAAAATCTAGAGATTATAAGAAATGATGAGAATGACTTTGAAAGTTTGGAGTAATATCATTTTGGTCAATAAAGACGGTTGACCCGTGACAGTGATGCTCTTATGATTCTCTCTTTGAGCGTTTTTGCTTCATTTCATTGAGGGCAAAACATCAACGCTAAAAAAATATGTTTGGCAACCCATCTATTTTCAGCGCCACCGCTCCAAAACATTATTTTTGGACATTTTTTAGGCCGCAACCACCCCGACCATTCTCACCGCTCCCATTCCCAACACTCTGCCCTCTATCTCCGGCTCAGTTGCCAATCCGTCAACCCATTTCTGGCGCCAGATATCGAGCGTCAGAGAACACAAAATCAAACACACAAAACTTGGATGCTCGTCCACTTCGAGGCATGCCTTCTTCCCAACCCTATTCCATCTGCTTCTTCGTTGAAACCCTCGATCACTCCAACCGGCATCTCGACAATTGGAGTGGGACGAAAACCACATGTAAGCAATCGATATGGGAGATGTGGGCGCATCGAGGGAGGCGGCGGATCTTCTCGACCTCTTCGAATTCGTTGAGGCGCCATGAGCACTCCTTCAACTTGTCGTCATCGCCCGCATCAACGGATAAGAGGAGTACGATAAAAGGGATTTAAGTACCACGGGGTCCACCACGTGCCTAAATAAAATCAGGCGGGGGAGAAGATTGTTATGAAAATCGGATCCGAGTGCAGATGAAAAATCATGTTCCAAAATATTTTTCTAAAAGGCGCGTAATAACTTTTCCTAAAAATCCATGTACAATGCGTATTTTCAAAAGGCGCGTAATAACTCATAGAAATTGGTTTGCTATCAACCAAAAAGGGTTTGCTTATAACAGCACCCAAAAATAAATCCTCCATCAATACCGGAATAATGAGGATGCCAAATTGGAGTCATCTTCAAAATGGACTGGCAGCAACAATGGAAGTAGATCAAAGATCCCTTCCAAAAAATTCTCCTCCATCAGCGGGGATTTGAGGAATTCCAAGATTGAAGCGGATGTCAAACGAGCGGCACACATAACAGAAGATAAGATGGGGTAACTAAATTTTTATAGAATCGGATACTAACATGTTGTAGTGCATATTCTCATGTATTGGCTTGCTTTTTGAGGTCGGCGTAGTTTCGGAAGGATTTCGTCACGAGATTGCATCATCTTTTAAATCTATTGGCGGAGATTAATAAGAAATTGAGAAGAAATTTGAGAGCAATCTTTGTCCAGGAGCCCCTCGGGCCCTACCCCCGCTCATGTCGCACAACTTATTGAAAGAGCGTGTAATGCTCTTTGTAATAACATTTTAGAAAGAGCGTGTTTTTTAAGCAAACCAGATTTAATTATAAAACAAAGGCTGAACATAAAAAAAAAAAAAAAAAATTAGGGCAATGTTATATGCGGTCTGCTTTTGACTTTATGCAGGCCGCGGGTATGTACAGACCAAAAAATTGTTCATGCAGGCCAAATTTTATATTTACAGACCATATTCAAATATCAAATTAATATTTTCTTAAATAAATCACCAAGCAAAATATAGCATTATAAAAGCCAAATAAGTACATTTTTGCAGTCTTTTTGATCCACAATAATAGTCCAACAAAATACATTATAATCATTTTGATTTATATATCACAAAAATATATTTGTGGTCACTCCTTTAAAGGCTTTAATCAATAAAAGACGTGTAAGATCACAAAAACACAGAGCTTTATTTATGCACAAAACACTATCTTTTAATTAAATTCAGATGCATAGCACGATTTACAACATTTTGGATAAATGGAGCATTTTCGAAAATAGAAAAATAAGTTATAGAGGAAGAGAGAGGAGCTCGCCGGCCGGAGAAGGGAAGGATGTGGTCTGCAGATTGAAAAGGAAAAATGCAGGTTGAAAAGGAAAAAATAATACTTTTTTTAAAAAACCGTGGCCTGCATATAGCAAAAACCGACCTGCGTTTAACATCGCTATTTTTAAAAAAAACTGTGGCCTGCATATAGCCAAAACCGACATGCGTTTTATCATTCCTCTTTAAAAGCAACTCCAACCTTCTCAAAAGTCGAGGCTTGCACCGTCCGCATCCTGTAATATCCGACCACATAAGCCAACTTGTCTCACGCGAAAAAGTGTCAATTTTAATGTATCTTATTTTCCCCGAAATAATCTCATAGTCCTGATCGGCCTCCTGACACAAATATTTCTCTCTCAAAACCTAATTCATTCTATTTAAAACAAAACAAGTTATGTAGATCTACTAAAAATAAGCAATAGAATTAATGATGAAGGATGTCAAGCAAATAAAGAGTCCACAACATAGTCTCATACTGTAAGATAGGCGACACTTGGATCGCAGAAGAGGAATACGACGGTTAAACACTGAACCATATTGAAACGCGCATTGAACACAAATAATCAAAGTAACGTAAGAAAGTTCGATTGAAGGTGATGAATGGAGTTGAGCAAAAGAGACGACCGCACACCTTGCAATCAAAATTCTCCCAATCTCACATTCATTGTCGTGTCTTTTTCATACGTGATATAAAGACCGTCAGATTGTTTAATAATTTTTTCATTGTACCTCCTCCAAATTAAGATTATCTTAGGGTAGAGTTATAGGGGACAATCATCGTACACCACCGACAATTGAACAAAATTGTCACAACTAATACTTGCAACAACATAAGCATGAGATCTAAATAAATAAACGAATCTACTATTTGTAGCAAGATGTCGCCGTTCGTGTCAAATCATGCATTGACATCCACTTATTGATGCTACTGTTGAAGTCATAAAAATCCAGACTCCAAAATTCAGATCAATGCAATCGGAGGCTACTGGCCCAGCAGTCCGACTGGACGGCTTGACTGGCCACGACGAAATGGCTAGGACAATAACAACAGGACCCCAGGTGCAGCGGCAGGGAGGTCCCACCACGTACCCAGAAGCTCGAAGGAGTCTTCTCCTCCACAACCAACGAATGGTCGAGCTTGGTACTAGGAAGACACTGACTAGGGAGGATTCTCGCCTATATGGGGGCTGAAACTCTGGTTTTTTACAAGTGCCCTTCCTGGTACCCCTGGGGGTCTCTTTATAAACAAATCTTGGGGGGGGGGGGGGGGGGGGGGGGGGGGGGGGGGGGGTAGGCGACTATGTCTGACCTCCTTTGAGATGGTTGAGCAAAGTCTTGAGCGAGTGAGTAGGTATTGACCTCGCCTCAGGCTGGCGAGTTGGTAATTGAAAGTCGCCCATGAGAGAGTAAGTCCAGGTCCTTGGCCTTCTCGTGCATCTGCCTGAATAGCTCCGGGGCCTACTCCTTGTTGCCAGTTTGGGGGCGAGTAAGTCGATACTCGCCCCGGGGTTACATAGTCCTGGTAAACTGTTTGATATCTTCGATTTGATCATTGACTTTTACTTCTGCCTACGTGGCTTTGAGGGGGTTCCACCATCGGAGAATAGGGGTTGTACAGCTACACCGGGAAAATTTAATACCCCAACATATTGGGTCTTTTTGGCACAGCGGTGACATTCGTGAACGCGGTGGGTTATGAACTGTCTTCCGTTTGACGCTGCGTTTTGTTAAGGTGAGTTTGGGCAAAAGTATCATGGTCGTGACATATGTTGTCGACTTAATTGCAGTTATGACCGATGTTGAAGCCAGGAAAATCCTAGGCTCCAAAATTTGGATCAATACAGTCGGAAGCTACTCGCTCGGCAATCCGACAAGAAGACTTGGTTAGCCACGACGAACGAACTTGAGGGATAACAAACACAACCCCGGGTGCTGCGGCAGGGAGGTCCCACCACGTACCCAGAAGCTCAAAGGAAACGTCTCCTCCAAAACCACGAATGACCGGGCTTGGTACTAGGAAGGCACTTACTAGGGAGGATTCTCTCCTATAAGGGGGGCGAAACTCTGATTTTGGATCAGTGTCATTGTTGGTACCCATGTGGGTCTATTTATAGACAAATCTTGAGGGAGGAGAAGCAGGCGACTATCCCTGATCCCCTTGGAGATGGTTTGGCAAAGGACTAAGCAGGCGAGTAGGTATGACCTTCTCGCTCGGCCGGTTGGCAAACTCGGACATGCCTTCCTTCTCGGCATTGGGGGCGAGCAAATCCCTACTCGCACTCCCGAGTCTCCTGATCCTGTTGCGCTGTCTGACATCAATGCTGACCGTTGACTTTGACTTCTGTCTACGTGGCCTTTAGACGGGCCGACCCTCGGAGAATGAGAGTTGTACAACCGCCATAAGGAAAGAAAACCAATTTTGAACATAAAAATGAATGAAAATCCTTGGGTGAGTTCATTCATGAACGAACGACGGTTCATAACCATGTATTACAGTCCGCGCAGGATTCCATTTCTGAAGAGGTCTGCAGGGCGTACACCCCAACTCATCTTCGCACACGGAGCGTGGTCGTCCATTTGCGGCGGATTGTTGAGGTGGGGTCTTGAACCCGCGACCTCCTAGATAGAGGGACTTAGCGTCAGCCTCCATTACCAGTTGATGATGGAGGTCGGCGCTAAGTCCCACTATCTAGAAGGTCGCGGGTTCAAGACCCCATCTCAACAACCCGCCGCACATGGACGACCGTGCTCCTTGTGCGGAGATGAGTTAGGGGTGTACGGCCTGTAAACCTGTTCAAAAATAGAAACATGCGCGGACCGTAACATAAAAGTGGATGAAGTTTCTTAGGCGAGGTCGGGCGTTCATGAACGACGACTTTTCGTAACCATCGTGCTCACAATGACCTCTGGAATCGGAGGCAATCAGTTTCCTGCATCCATATGCATGCAAGCAGCCTACTTGCGGATTTATTTTTAGGTTGACTGGTCGTATATTTGATCAGCGCGGGTGAGGTCCGAGCTGTTCGATCAGCCGATCGGACGACCAACCGAAAAGATTAAAAAAATGGTTCAGATTTCCCGCCGGATTTTAACAGAGCCACAGATTTTCGGCCGGATTCCGCACCGATCAAATATACGCTCAGTCTACGCAAAAAATGTTCCTGATTGTGGGACAGCGCGGTAGAGGAGGGGTCGGCCATCTAGATTTTTTAATGATGATGTGCATTTAGCAATAATTTTACGATAATGGGCTGGGATTCAGTGCACACGCATTGGAAGACTTTTGTGGCCGCTGTCATCATCTAGCTTCTAGAATCCGGCGCCGGCCGCGCTGGCTCTGATAAATCTGATTGGCCGGCACTTCCGGCTATGCCGTGGGCCCAATGTCTTTTTCGGTGGGTGCATTTCTGGGTGAGATCAGGTGCTATGGGAAATGTGAAGAGCACTCTCTCTCTCTCTCTCTCACTCTTTGTGGTGCGCATGGGCTGGTTGGTTACACGCACTTTCTCTAGTTATTTTATTTATATAAATATATTTCCTTCTAGAATCTACGACGCGTGTGAGTAAATGAGAAGTAGGATGACACAATCATATCCATATGTATTTATTTATACTTTATTAAATAATAATAATAACTAAAATATTTTTGTATAGGAGGCCTTAGCTCATGGCGCGCGCACGCACACATGCACACAAAATTGTTGGAACAAAAATTATGTAAGATTTCGTATATGGAGCACATAATATTAATCAATGCATTTTTACAGTCATTTTAAGTACCCATATACATATATTTTGGGGGTGTAAATACACTTGAATTTTTTGAACTAAATTACAACTGTACTTTATAACTGGAAATACAGACCATTTACAACTGCAGATGACGTTACGGTTACAATTTTGCAAGGAAAAAAGGTCCCGCACGAAGGCATCGTGCGAGCAGCGTATATAAAATTCTCTCAAATTGTTTGGGCACCCTGGAGATGGATTGATTCTTCTTCATAAATTTAGGGATTGTCTGTTTCTTCTTAATAACTTTGGAGTATATATGGATATTTCCCCTTTTTGGAGGGAAATTTTTGTGTGAGGAGCCCGGATATGTCAGGGATTTGAGATGTCATTTTCGACATCTCGGATGTCCTTGCGAGTGACATCTCAGATGTCGTAAATGGCATCTCTCAAATGTCATATAAGATGTCAAAATTAACTCTATAATTTGGGCATGGACGTGTCCCGACTCCGTACATACACATTTCGCCTCTTTGGAAGGGCGGAATTTTCATGCCATTGTCGCGCATAGCAAGGAATTTCAAAACAGTAGCAAGCATCAAAATGATAGGCATTATCATTTGATCTCTATCAATAGGGTTTAGGGTTTATACCTTAAAACCTAAGACCCTAGTATTTCTCGAAATGGCCAGACTTCCGAGCAAATATATGTTAAATTTGGGATCCATAAATATGGTGGCGCCATAATAAATCGCAAATCCCTATTAACTTTATCATGCATCAGCTGAAATAACCGACCTTTTCTAAGAGGATAATAATATGATATGTATGACTGTAATGATTCGGGTTTTAAACAAAATCGCAAGCCAAATCACTCATATGTGGTTCCAAAAATTAGGAACTGAATCGAACCGTGCAAACTATTGGAACCGACCGAACATTTCAGTTCAATATTGGTGGTTTAAAAAAGAAATATGAATGCATAATCTTATAAATTTTAAGAAAACATAGTTGCATACTTGCATACATGATGTTTATCACTGTAACTCGCGTGAGAAGAGAAGCAATGCGTGACACCAGTTAATAACTCGATGTAATACAAATTAAATTTTATTAAACTGCTATCATATCAACCGTGATGCCCAAATAAATATATTATGATACTAAATTACTAATGTTAATGTAAGTGCTAATACGGTTCGGTTTGATATTCAAACCCGTGATTCGAATCGAGCAACGCAATCTTTCAAAAACTGATACCCCATGAATGAGCCACAGGCTACTAAAAGCAAACTGAAATGTGTGGTTTGGTTTGATTCAGTTCGGTTGGGCTGTTCGATTGCTTCTGACTTACACCCCGAATGATATGCTCTTCTCGATTATCGTTTATTTAATCAAAATATAACACCAACTTATTGTCTACTTCTGATGACTTGATGTTGCATCATTATAAATCAATCTCTATATCAAATATATATGATTATGAAGATGTTAATTTGTAATTAAAAGAAATAAAATAAAATAAAACAAGAATAGAGCTCAAAATTAAACCGTCAAGGTTACAATAAAAGTATATAAATAAGGTTCAGGATTCAACACTCTCAGCAGCAACACAACATTAGTTCAGAGCGAACTGACATACAACATTAGCCTATCTTCAAAATCTGATAATGGGGTCATCTGTATCTTGAGACCCTTCCTCTTGCAGATGTCTGCCACCAGCGCCGCCGCCTGCGTGTTGGGATCCAGCGGATCGGAGGACATCATGTCCCAGTGATCAAACACGCGCCGCGGGAAGGCCTGCCCGGATGTCGCCGCCCTCACCGTGCCCGAAAAACCGAAAGACTCTGCATTTCTTCGAACACGCGGCCTCTCTTTTGATTGAGAACCCCGTAAATGTCGCCGAGCGCCTGCTCCGGAGCCTGTATCTCGACCAAGTAGACTGGCTCTACCCGGTGGAGACGACCTCGAGGTGGAGCTCCCCTGCTCCCACAACAATATGCTCGCCAGATTCCTCGATCGTGCAGACTACCATAGGATTGGATTTCGTGAGACGTTTCGAGCCTTCGATAAGCTTGGGGAGGTCGGAGGCGACATTGCAGGCAGCACCAACATGCCTAAGCTTCCTCATACTGATCAATTCAGGTAAATTAGTTTTGGGTTAATTACCCGGATCTCCACTGCGAATTTCAATAATTACAGGTTTGTTGCGGAACGCTTAGGGCTCTTGGTAGACCGGTCCACTTGAACCACCTTAGCTCGTGAGCGAACTAAGCGCGCAAACAGTCAATTAGAGATTTGTCGAGTACGCTGGGACTTTTTAACGTGGAAAACCCGGAAAGGGTAAAAAACCACGCGGCCGGAGCTGTGCCGACCAAACTTCACTATCTTCTGGGGGGTTACAATTTGCTCGCTAGAACTCAAGCACGACAGGCCGCTGCTCATTACAATGATGGAGAGAGAGAGAGGACTCCGAGGGTGACAGGCCACCTCTCGGAAAAACTAAGTCTTTTTCCCTTCTGAGAACCAAAGTGAGAAGGCTAGTCGCTTTTTTCTTCTGAAAACAAAAGTGAGAAGGTTAGTCGCCTTTTCCTTCTGGGAATGCTGGAGAACGAAAGTGAGAAGGCTGCCGTCTTTTCCTTCTGGGAATGCTGGAGAACGAAAGTGAGAAGGCTCGTCGCCTTTTCTTTCTGGGAATGCTGGAGAACGAAAGTGAGAATGCTGGTCGCCTTTTCTTTCTGGGAATGCTGGAGAACGAAAGTGAGAAGGCTGGTCGCCTTTCGGGATGATGAAGATCTTCAAGTCCACGAAGGAGATCTTCAAGCGCCGAAGGAGAATTCCGCGAAAGTCTGCAAGGAGCTCTCCCGGGTCCAGAAGTCAAGGTCCTTTCAAATGAAGCATTGGGGCTCCTTTTATAGCTTTGGCCGGGGGCGGTCCGGTAATTTTGTCGTTTGCAGTTTCCATAAATGCTCGGTGGACGAATCATATTTTCCGATTCGGGGCACACGGATCGCCATTTTTCTTAAATGACCACCTTGCCCTTCGGGCAGCTTGGGCGGCTCGGGCAGTTCGGGCAGTTCTGTTGGAGGCGAAAAAGTGAGCACGCCGGAAAGACAAAAAGTGAGCGAGTCGGAAAAGTGAGAATGCTTCCGAACTTGATTAGAAGCGTTCTGAGCGCGCGTGAGCGCAGAGGCGTTCTGAGCGTGCTCAGAAGCGTTCTGAGCGCGCGGGAGCGCGGAGGCGTTCTGAGCGCGCTCAGAAGAGTTCTGAGCGCGCGTGAGCGCGGAGGCACTCTGAGCGCGCTCAGAAGCGTTCTGAGCGCGCGTGAGCGCGGAGGCGTTCTGAGCGCGCTCAGAATCGTTCTGAGCACGCGTGAGCGCGGAGGCGTTCTGAGCGAACGGTGTAACGGGGAGTTGTCCCCCAAAGGGGAATTGGGATCCGACGCACCCGACGAGGGGGCGTGAATACGGCGGGGTCCCCTACGAGCCCCCTTGCGGAGAAAGCGAGGGGAGGGGGCCTGACCGCACCCCGGGGGGATGCGGCTAGGCCGCACCCCAAGGGGGTGCGGCTTGGCCGCACCCCTCAAAGGGGGTGCGGCTTGGGCCGCACTCGCCAAGGGGTGCGGCTAGGGCTGCACCCCCCAAGGGGTGCGGCTGGGGCCGCACCCCTCAAGGGAGGTGCGGCTGGGGCCGCACCTCTCAAGGGGTGCGGCTGGGGCCGCACCCCTCAAGGGGGGTGCGGCTTGGGCCGCACCCCCCAAGGGGTGCAGTCGGGGCGCGGCCGGGCCGCTTCCCCGCGATGAGGGTTCTGCCCGCGTACTACCGTGCACGCGGTAGTGCATGCACCTGCGGCTTGCTCCGTGCGTGCCTTGACTTTGGCGGATGGCGGCGGGAATGGCGGGCTCGGTCTTTTCAACTCAAGCGATTATGCGTTGTCTGTTTCCCCCACCTTCCTTAAGCGGGGTTTCCTTTAGACGCACCCCGAGCCCTTTATGGGTGTGTAACATAAGCCCCCCAAACCTTCGGAGTCCGAGTCTCTATGCGAGGAGTTCGGAGGTTTTGATTTTTCCGTGGCGGCTTTATCCACTGCTCTCTTCTCTGAGATTGCTGCTGGCTTGCTGTCTAGCAATGATACCTGAATAGCTTGAGTGCATTTTGCAAAGTAACAGATGAACTTGCGCGGTTCTGAGCCCGCGGCTTTTATATAATAGAAAATTAGTTTGCGCAAGCCTGTGCCTGCGACTTTTTTGCACGAGTCTGCGCTCGCGGATTTTTTGCACGAGTCTGTGCTCGCGGCTTGACCGGTGAATAGCGGGCGTATTCGAACCGTGGACGAACGTTGGGGGCAGACTCTTATGATGTCGAGACCTTATTGTGGTGGAGAAGGGCGAACCTTCAATTGTCGGCAGCGAGAGATTGTTGCGAGCGCGCTGCCAGGAGGTAGTCTCTGTTCATTAGCGCACTGCCTGGAGGCAGGTGCTGTTCATTAGCGCACTGCCCAGAGGCAGGTGTTGTTCATTAGCGCACTGCCTGGAGGCAGGTGCTGTTCATTAGCGCACTGCCCGGAGGCAGGTGCTGTTCATTAGCACACTGTCTGGAGGCAGGTGCTGTTCATTAGCGCACTGCCCGGTGGCAGGTGCTGTTCATTAGCGCACTTCGCGGAGGCAGGTGCTGTTCATTGGCGCACTGCCCGGAGGCAGGTGCTGTTCATTGGCGCACTGCCCGGAGGCAGGTGCTGCTCATTAGCGCACTGCCCGGAGGCAGGTGCTGTTCATTAGCGGACTTCCCGGAGGCAGGTGCTGTTCATTAGCGCACTGCCCGGAGGCAGGTGCTGTTCATTAGCGCACTGCCCGGAGGCAGGTGCTGTTCATTAGCGCACTGCCCGGAGGCAGGTGCTGTTCATTAGCGCACTGACCGGAGGCAGGTGCTGTTCATTAGCGCACTGCCTGGAGGCAGGTGCTGTTCATTCATGCAAGTGGACGTTTTACGTAGTTTTGGTAGCGCAAGATATGAGATGCGTGAAATAAGACTTTAAAAACTCTTAGTCGTGACGATAATTTACACAAAGTTCTTATAGAAACAAAGTTGATAGAATATTTCAGTGGCACAGGTAGAACCCTGCTAATGGGTGTGAAGCATTCTCCCGGGATGACTGTCCTAAGGGTTGCCACCCAGTACTTCTTGGTGAGGCGTTCGCTAATCTCCTGCTGGCTGAATCAGTGCCTAGCCTCGTAGGAATTTCCCCAATTTGCCTTGCTGGACGAGATGCTCGATTTCATCCTTAAGCTTGGAGCAGTTTTCTGTGTCGTGCCCTCGCCCGCGATGGAACTCACAATATTTTGTCTGGTCCCCCGCGTTCTTAACGAGGGGTCTAGGCTTACGGAGCGATTTGTTGCTATCGCGGATAGCGAGGAGAACGTTAGTCCTGGTAGTGTTCAAGAGAGTGTAGTCATGGTGCTGGTGAGACTTTCGGTCTCGGCTGGGGTTGTCGTGATGCTTGTTGCTCTTGTTTGAAACTGTCTGCGGCAGCGACTCCTCTTTCTTCCTCTTTGAGCTCCCCTCGAATTGCAGGCGGTGCGCTTCAATTGCCTCATCTGCTGCTATCTGGGCCTCGACTCGCTGAACGAGGTCAGGATAGCTTGGTACGGTTTCTCTCATTAGAGCTGAGTAAAAGCCACTTGGGCGGAGACCCCCAAGGAAGACTCCTCGCAAAAGCTCGGGGTCGACTCCCGGAATCTGTCGAGACTCAGAGGTGAAGCGTCGGAAAAAATCCTTCAGAGTTTCTCCGTCGTTCTGGCGGATTCCCGAGAGATGGGAGGGATCTCGGACAATCCTACGATTGGCGATGAACTGGTCCACGAACTGCTGCGCCATTTCTGCGAAGTTGTTGATGGTCCCATCTTGCAGGGAGTGGAACCAAGTGCGCGCTTGTCCCTTCAAGGTTGCCGGGAACACCTGACAGAGGAGATGATCAGTGGTGTTGTATATCCTCATGACGGTGGTGAAGTGATTGATATGCTCCAACGGATCGTCCATCCCATCGAATGTCTCGATGTTGGGAAGCTTGAAACCGTTTGGAATTGGATGAGCCAGTACTTGAGGCGACAGTGGAGAGTCGTGGTGTGTGGGACGGCGGGTGAGATCTGCGCGTCGTCCTGCTTGGACGTACTCTTCTTCTATCATATCACGTATTTCTTCTCGCGTGGTTCTTTCCACTGCTCGACCAGGGATAGCTCTTCCTGGGGGATGGTGATGGTGGTCAGCTCTTGGGCCTCTAGTTGGCGGGGCAAGGTGAGCGGAACTCGCCGCGTTGGAGAATCCTTCTGAAGCTTCGTCCTCCTGAACGGCCTCTTCGTTCGGGGCATGATTCAGAATTGGGGGCGGTGGCGCGTTCAGAGCTGGTGGCTGAATCGGAACTTGAGGAGTCCCGAGATTCCTTACGAGAGCCAACATCTCGGCTTGATGTTCTTCAATCTGTTGCATGCGCACCTCAAGCCCAGCTGCGGGCGCAGGCGGTGCCTCTTCTACGGGAGGTGCATCAATAAGAGAGTGGGAGGGAGCTGGGTTGGCGCGCCCTTCCGGCATTGATCCTTCAGTAGTGCGAGCGCTCTTCCTGGCCATAGCAATTGGCTTTCAAAGAGTTTTGGGAATGTTCCCACAGACGGCGCCAAACTGTTGCGGAACGCTTAGGGCTCTTGGTAGACCGGTCCACTTGAACCACCTTAGCTCGTGAGCGAACTAAGCGCGCAAACAATCAATTAGAGATTTGTCGAGTACGCTGAGACTTTTTAACGTGGAAAACCCGGAAAGGGTAAAAAACCACGCGGCCGGAGCTGTGCCGACCAAACTTCACTATCTTCTGGGGGGTTACAATTTGGTCGCTAGAACTCGAGCGCGACAGGCCGCTGCTCGTTACAATGATGGAGAGAGAGAGAGGACTCCGAGGGTGACAGGCCACCTCTTGGAAAAACTAAGTCTTTTTCCCTTCTGAGAACCAAAGTGAGAAGGTTAGTCGCCTTTTCCTTCTGAGAACAAAAGTGAGAAGGTTAGTCGCCTTTTCCTTCTGGGAATGCTGGAGAACGAAAGTGAGATGGCTGATCGTCTTTTCCTTCTGGGAATGCTGGAGAACGAAAGTGAGAAGGCTCGTCGCCTTTTCTTTCTGGGAATGCTGGAGAACGAAAGTGAGAAGGCTGGTCGCCTTTTCTTTCTGGGAATGCTGGAGAACGAAAGTGAGAAGGCTAGTCGCCTTTCGGGATGATGAAGATCTTCAAGTCCACGAAGGAGATCTTCAAGCGCCGAAGGAGAATTCCGCGAAAGTCTGCAAGGAGCTCTCCCGGGTCCAGAAGTCAAGGTCCTTTCAAATGAAGCATTGGGGCTCCTTTTATAGCTTTGGCCCGGGGCGGTCCGGTAATTTTGTCGTTTGCAGTTTCCATAAATGCTCGGTGGACGAATCATATTTTTCGATTCGGGGCACACGGATCGCCATTTTTCGTAAATGACCACCTTGCCCTTCGGGCAGCTTGGGCGGCTCGGGCAGTTCGGGCAGTTCTGTTGGAGGCGAAAAAGGCGACTGGCCGTTCCTGAAAAGTGAGAAGCCTGAAAGACAAAAAGTGAGCACGCCGGAAAGACAAAAAGTGAGCACGCCGGAAAGACAAAAAATGAGCGAGTCGGAAAAGTGAGAATGCTTCCGAACTTGATCAGAAGCGTTCTGAGCGCGCGTGAGGGCGGAGACGTTCTGAGCACCCCTCAAGGGGGGTGTGGCTTGGGCCGCACTCTCCAAGGGGTGCGGCTAGGGCCGCACCCCTCAAGGGAGGTGCGGCTTGGGCCGCACCTCTCAAGGGGTGCGGCTGGGGCCGCACCCCCCAAGGGGTGCAGTCGGGGCGCGGCCGGGCCGCTTCCCCGCGATGGGGGTTCTGCCCGCGTGCTACCGTGCACGCGGTAGTGCATGCACCTGCGGCTTGCTCCGTGCGTGCCTTGACTTTGGCGGATGGCGGCGGGAATGGCGGGCTCGGTCTTTTCAACTCAAGCGATTATGCGTTGTCTGTTGCCCCCACCTTCCTTAAGCGGGGTTTCCTTTAGACGCACCCCGAGCCCTTTATGGGTGTGTAACAAGGTTAAATCACTCTATCTTTCGCCTCTAAGTTTCCTCAGTTTACAAAATTGGCCCTTCTGTTAGAAATATGGATAAAAAAAAGGTAAAAGTAGCCAGATTATTTTTTGATATTTCAATTTTATCCTCTGTAATAACTATACATTGAAAAGGGTGCGTTACATTTTGCCCATTGTAATGAATCTAGAATTATTATAAAACGGTAAAATTGAAACATCATAAATTAATGTGGCTGATTTTATAAATTTTCATCCATATTTCTTACGGAAGGAGGGCCTTTTTGTAAACTGGAAAAACTTAAGAGAAAAGGTAAATATAATTTTGAAAGATAGAGGGGTGCAACCCGTAATTATGCAAACTCTCAGGGGAGGTTCTGGTAATTAACCCGTTAGTTTTTTGTTTGTTACTGTTGTTTTTGGGTTTTGTTATTAGCAAATCATATTTCGCTTTTAGCAAACCAAAAATTGCCCAAAAAATCATTATTTTGCATTGTTTTCATAGCTTTGATGGGATGTGCGTCGACCTCCTTCTCATTAGTCTGATGGGATGGGCATCGACTTGAACTGATCAAGTTCGACCAAGACGATCGTGTTACCGCACGACACATCCTCGACGGACTCCTACTTCTTTCCCATCCAGATAACGGTTCTTTGAACTCTTTTCACATATAGGTCCGTTTTCTGGCCCGGTACATGGTTCGGTCCCGTAATCCTTTGCTGGAATTTTAACAACTAAACACAAAATAAAATGAGAAACGGGGGAGAGGGAAATAGCACCAAAGGCAATAAGGATTACATTTCTATAAAATGGGTTCCCTTTCTCGTAGCACAATAGCCACATTTATGAGAAATTTTTAGGTGCATTCTCTCACCTAAGATCACATTGCTCGTGCGCATCAAACCGTTGGTTCCTGCAAAAACAACATGATTGATCGAAATACTGACAATATTTTTAGAATACTACAGTATTCCGCGAAAATAACTCCACCGTAGAATACCAGATCGTAGGACTGTATTGTTTCTCCCACCTAAAACTAAGTTGGAGAAACACACCTATTTTTTTTCATATTTATAGAGGGAAAACAATTAATAACCGGTATGTGCAATATTACTCAAACTCATACATAGTCCATTCATTGACAGGACATTACAAAACTACTTAAATCTATACATAGCATATTCTTTGACAATTACAAAATTTAACTTCATTGACTTTGCTTGTTGCACATTCCTAAGCGGCATGGTGCACTTGGAGGCTCACTCAAAAACTCGTCCAAATGCAAAGAACCTTCCTTTGTCGGATGCGGGAATCATCTTCGAAATCCTAAAGCATGAGAGGACACTATGGGTCACAGTTTTTGATGGCGTTCACATACTGATCATTGAGCGGACCCTCTTAAAGATTCTCAACGCGATATCTCTGGGCCTTGGAGGGGGGCGAAAGGTGAAAGATCATCATTTCCAGTAGGGCGGTGCTGGCGGGCAACCAAGTCTGCATCACGCACTTCACCAAAGCCTTGCCAACAACTTACTTCTCATTCTTCATCGTGACCCCGAGCTTGGAGAGCATCGGCCACAATTTGTCCTTTTGATCATTTATGCAAGCTTTAATAATCTGCTTGATTGGCTCGCAGCAGAACCGGACGAAAGTGTTAAACCATCACACTCATTTTCCATTTCAAAACCCGGGTCAAGGATTGGAGAGAGGCCTATTATTATAAGCACGAGTGGACCGTCTGTGTAGACGTGTCTTTTTTGATTCATGCTAGACCGTCCAACAAAAACCATGCAAGTTGCAGGTGGGAGAGCCGGTGTTCTTCGAAGTCCACTTCTTTGTCGACGGGTCGAAGAAGTTCTCACCCCAGAGCCTCTCCATCATCTTGGATTCGTAGACTCCAAACATGGAGGCATACATTTTCGCGAAAATTGTTAAAATGAAAGCCCAACCATGAAGCCCAGCCGAGAAGAGGATCTTCGTATGTGGCCATGATGAAGTTTGCATTCTCAATAACACGCCGAAATGTCTGTTAAGCCTCACCTATCCATCTTGTTAAAAGTTAAGACGGGCCTGATTCTCTCTCCGAGGGCTCGTCGGAGAACAGTTTCAGTCTGCACGCAAACACCCTCCACGCAAACCACAACCACAAGGCCGCCGTCAGTAATTCGCAATGCGCCGTCAGTAAGAGTAGATTTGCCTGCAAACCAATTAGAATGTTAAAGCAATTTGAGTTGATAAATTCAGATGAGGAAATTATGCACTATAGATGATAAATTGATAATATCATTAGTGTTGAAGGTGGGCCCGCATGGGCCCACAACCCGACTACAGTCGGTGCACCCCAACCCACCCGGTGCACACACTTCAGCCTTCTATCCGGGGGGTGGGTTATTGAGGCTGGGAATCAATCCTAGGACCTCCTTTATCAGAGCTGCAGCTCAGTTGGGTATTGGAGACTCAATACCCACCCCCGGATAAAAGGCCGAAGTGCGTGCAACCGGGTGGAGAAGTGAGCTGGGGTGCACTGCTACAGTCGGGATGTGGGCCCACGCCTTGTGCGGGACCACCTTCAACAATTAGAACAGTTAAAAAAAAGTATCTGAAATCAGAAACACACATGTTGCTGATTAAGCTTTTTACAATGGAATGTAATTTAAATTCAATTGTTGTATATATAAAACTAAATAGTTTTCATTTATGTATTCCAAAAAGTATTCTACTTAAGGAGAATATTTCTAATTTTGGCAGTCAGATATACTTAGAGAAAATATACTACAATCTACATGCAAAGGATTCCAATAGTAATTAAACTTGCAAACAGTGATTCCAAGAATTCAAGTTTACAAAATCTATGATTGGATAAAGATCAAATGACAGGTTGATTATTTAGCATGAAAATCATGTATCTACAGCCTACTGGTATGATCATGCTTCATCGTATCCCCAAGGATAAATAAAAAAACTAATCCAAAAATAAACACTCAAGCATTATATGTGGAACTCATACGAAATAAGCGGAACTCGTACGTACCATGAACAACATGAGCAATCACGGACATGTTTCGAATATTATGTTTAAGATCCATAATCCTTCGCAGCTCCTCCGCTGTAAACTTCACCATCTTGTCTGATGTAAGTGATCAACTAGTATAACTAATCAAAATCTGCACACATGATGAAATATTCAGTAATATTCCTAAAAAAAACAGTACTATTACCAGTTAATCAAAAAAATCTGGTATTACACAAAAAATTTCCCAAAAATAATACAGCAGAAGGTAAGAGAACCACCTACATGACTGAGGTATTGAGTTTGAGCAAAAACTGTAATTAACACAACAACAACAAAACAAGAAAAGATATGAAAAACATCATGCCTTGTCTAGTTTAAATAAGAAACTCAAGTTTAGCTTCACCTAGCTAGGTAAATTTTGAATCAAAGGAGAATGTAGAAACCTAAAACCAATTAGATGTGAGTTCTTGGAGAAAATTATAGATGGGCTGGTAAAGCTAGCATAAGAAAAAGGAAATCAGCGCTATAAAAGCACCGCCTGCATCGGCTCTTGGAACCTGCAATATCATTAAGATTGCGATTAATGTAACACCCATCAGTATTAACATTTAATGATGTTTCTAGAATGTGCTATGTTTAAGCTTTATATATCCATGTAATCGTTTTGATCAAAGCAAGTAAAATCCTTCTTATTTCAAAACCATTATCTCTTCCTCTGCCGCAATCTCCACCCGAAAATCTCAGTTAAAACCAAAGTAGTATTAAGTAAAAAACATCAGCTAGAGCTCCTACATGAAAATATATTTGAATGTGGAGAAGCAGGAAATTTTGAAACATCAATGTTAGATGAAGAAACCTAATAAGGTGTTACCACTTCCTGATGACTTTGCTTTAGATGTGAATATTTGACTTTGCTTTAGATGTAAAAACATCAATGTTAGATGTGAAGTTTTTAATGAAGAAACCTAAAAAGGACTGCAAGAGCAATTTAATGGTTCACAATTGGGATAAGGGAGAAGACCTACCTATGTATAAGTGAAATCCTCAAAATTAAGAAGAGACCTATGATCGATTCGGTGATCAAACCATGAATTGTACATTTGAAAGACCGAGATCAAATAACTAGCGATGATAATTCAATTCTTTGCAAGTTATTTTTTGTTATTTTATTTATTTCTTATTGTATTTTGATTTTGAATTTGAATTTCCATTATCCTAGGAAATGGTTGAGAGCTGCGATAGCTTTCTCCTTACTATAAGGTGGGTATCGTAAAGCTAATTCGAGAGAATGAATCTCTCAGTATTCTTTCATGCAAGTTTGATTTCTATTGAATGAAAAAAGAAAAAGACAACTTTCCACAAAAAGAATAACCTTCCTCTCTTTCTAGGTTCCCTTTGTTTTTCTAGGTAATTCTTCCTCTAATATAATTTGATTGTTTACTTAACTGGAAAGTATCAGGATCTTAAACATAGGCATCAATAGTCATTTGGATCACTCAACAACATCTAGAGGTGCTCAGGTGAAAAACAGGATATTAACAATTTCATTTTTTTTGTAAATTCTCCAAGCTATATTCAAGCGTTAAGACCTCTTTGATTTTTATATGAAGCTTCAGACCCTCTATGAATCTATATACTAACGCTTCATAATTCAACAACTCGGCTTGAGAACAATCATGAATTAGTGCCCTTTGAATTTACATACTAACAGGTCATAAGTAAAGTACAAGCTAGCTTTAGCTAATATGCATGAAAATTTAAGATTAACCATGATACAAGGTTGATGAGGAATATAAGAAGTCAACACCATATTGAGCCAACTCCATATTGAGTCATTTTTAGTTGGATCAAATCGAGACAGAACTTAGTTTCATTGAGATTGAATAAAAATGATCTATTTGATTTGAAGCCAAAATTAAATAAATCTTTTTCACCATCCCTCTTATTATACTTAGAGTTATTTCATGACTAATGATCATATTGTGGTTCCAATTGCTTCCTCTGTTTAGATTTTGTTGAAGATCCGAGTCCTTATTTCTATGTTTCCCTCTACATCTACTGTCTCAAATATGCTAGAATAACTTATACTCGAAAAAGCAATAGTATTTTGAAGTATTAAGGTCTTAAATAGCTCCTCCACATCCTTTGGTGATTGCGGTGCTCAATAGCTCCTTGGCATCTAAAAAAAGCTTCAAATATTTTGGGATTGTTGCATCCATTATATAACTACTGTAAAAAGGGATGCTTACAAATCTCTCTTGAAGGTGTACATACAACAATTGACATCTCAAGAAGATGCAAGTTTGCCGTTGTTTTGAAGCATTTTAAAATAACACATAGGATTCTGCTCATAATCACTATAAAAATATCACCTCCCCCAACTCAATTACTTCGTTTGCTAAAATCTACAATGAATCTTCATTGAGATTGGTAGCCATACTAAATATGTCTTCTAATTTGTAAAACCTTGTTTCTACTTAAAGTGTCTTATCGAGACTCATAAAAATGTAAAATTTAATAGAAAAGAGTCTAGAGCAACCTTCAGTGTGTCTCGTATCTATGTTTCTTAGCTTTAGGCAATGAATTTCAAAATACTTGATCAATAAGCAAATTTATAGCCTCTACTAAAGCATCCAAGTTTGGAACAATTGAACTAGGCAACATGTGGCAAAGTACTTGCTAGACAAAACCACCCAATTTTGGAGAAAAATTTAAGGAGGAATGTACATGAGAAAGAATATCAGTCTGATTCATATTACCTACTGCAAGCTAGCAACTAATCCGAATATTCCACCATGCAACTCAATGAAGCTCATCTTGATGAACCCCCTTTGAAACATACTGCTCAAACCCGCCCCACTCTATTTTTTATATATTCCACTGAAAAAGTAACCAAAACACTTGAGAATGTCATTATCCAAAAGTTGAGATACCTTAATTATCAAATTGCATTAGCTCATGAAAAAGACACACGCCCTCCCGTGAAAAAGAATTCAATCTCTTTTTGTGTTTAACACGGAAATGATAGAAAGACTTAAACATTGGTTGTGCAGCACTGATCGATCATGATCCTTGATCAAAGAAGAATGTTGGTTAGAAGAAAGCAGGCGAATAGAGCATCTAAATAAATTCCTAAACCTAAGCATTCAAATCTTCTTGAAAGATAAAGCAATTGGATATAGCCACGGATCCAATCATCAAATTTCGAATGACTAGCATTTTTGGAATAATCAAAGTTAATTCGACCCAATAATTATGTTCCTTTGAACAAAAATAAAATTGATTCAGATGTGCATGGACTGAGTTTAACAATTTCAATGTGAATTGATATAGTATACTTTAAGTATAATAGAGTATTATTTCAATCATATCAAATCAAAAATGAAAAGTAGCCTCTGCAAGCAGAACCTGATGAACAGAAACACGGGGATGATTAATAGGCGTTTAAGATACCAACACATAATCAAGCAAACTATTTCATAAGATCTATATCATCTCAAGCAAATAAAACAGAAAATTGTTCACAAGTATAATCCTCAGATCCATAGAAAACGCGCAGCATACACGATTCAAACTAAAAAAATCAAATACAACCCTTCTGATTCCTAACTAGAACCATACAAAATACAAGAAAATCGCCTTCAAGAGGATTCCGATTTAGACTAAAAATGAATTCTTACAAAAAAGGCAAATCATCAAATGAAAACAGCCGAAACTTTCAGGATCTAAGAACAACGATACTCAGATCTACAACAGAATCATATGCAGAGAACAAAATTAAAATCACAAGAATCGTTAGTGATGGCAGAACCTGAGGATGAGAAGAGCGTTGCGGCGAAGAAGGATTCGAAAATCCTAACGCAGTAGAGAAACTCTGAATATGAGAATATATGCATACGCCCGTGAGGATAAAGATGGTGATCAGCTCGGGCTCTCCGTGATTTTATTGATTGATTGAAACGGTTACAACAAGATTAGAAATGAAATTTGATGCTCCAAAAGGTACCCGCAGACTCTGTTGTAGGGTATGTGGGTACTGAGGAGATCTTGACACGAGCTTCGATGCTTTTGCAGGCACTATTCGTGACTTATTTATAGGTCACATGGGGTCTGCCAGCGGGCAGCTTTTGAAAAAACGGGTTACCCGCCTACAAGATGAGACAAAATGAGGAAAATGCTAAGCACAAAGAATGATCAAAGATCTTGCGAATATCCAAGGAGTGACCATGAATACTGCACTGGTAGATGCGAATACTCGAGTGGATCAGTGATTGCGCTCGTAGGAGCAGCGAGTTCTCTTGATTGACTAGTGAATTCCTTCAGATGGGTTTACTAAGGTTAACAAAGAGAAAGACAATTGTTGGCTTGGTTTTCGATGACGAGCTCCGCGGGACTCGGGCGTACACACAAGCACATCAAATCTTATTTTTCCAAGACACCCGTACCTAAAGCGGAATGACCCGCAAGGACTCGAGCCAATCTCAGCTCATAACTGTCATTATGCCAGGCTAATTCACCTTGCTTATAGACTCGCTACGACAAGTGCCTTATAGCCAACTCTTGGTTAGGGAGAGTTGGAAGTGGGAGGCAAGTGCTTCGACGACCTTCCAATGCCATCAAATGACCGATCGCCCAAATATTATCTTTTGAGATATTAATGATGTTTTGAGTTCCTTTGGGAGGAAGATTAGGGAGATTGGTCTTTTTATGGCAATGGAAGGTCGTCGAAGCACTTGCATCCCATTTCCTACTCTCCCTAACCAAGAGTAGGCTATAGGGCACTTGCCGTAGCGAGCCTATAAGCTAGGTGAATTAGCCTGGCATAATGGCAGTTACGAGCTGAGATTGGCTCGAGTTCTTACGAGTCATCCCACTTTTGGTACGGTTATCTCGGCAAAATAAAATTTGATGTGCTTGTGTGTATGCCAGAGTCCCGCAGAACTCGTCATCGAAAACCAAGCCAAGACGTGTCTTTCTCTTTGTTGATGTTAGTAAACCCATCTGAAGGAATTCAACGGTGACTCAAGGGAACTCGCTACTCCTACGACCGCAATCATCGATCCACTTCAGTATTCACATCTACCACCGCAGTATTCACGGACACCCCTTGGATATTCGCAAGATCTTTGATCGTTCTTTGTTTAGAATTTTCCTCACTTTGTCTCATCTTGTAGGCACAGAGAACGAGGTGACCCGCCTACAAGATGAGGCACTTGTCGTAATATTTGTGGCTTTGAGTATTCGCCCACTCACAGCACCCTCATTTCTTTATTTTGTTGAATGTAGAGCTGAGACGTTTTCTACCCCCAACACATGTGTTTTGTTATCTTCTGCCACATATTAATGAATCAACCAATGATCCTTATTAAACTATATATAGATGCCGATCACATTATAAATCCATCTTGCGGTCATACCGTGTTTTGCATATCTCTATTACTTTAGAGGGTTACCAATTCATTGATTTCGCTATATTTTGTCTCTTTTTTTTGGAGATCTACTTGGTTGTTGCCAAAGTGTTTCTTCAAAATTATGCACCGATACAACGAACAATCGTAAATCACAAACACGATTTGCTTCGAATCAATTTTCTTCGCCTTCTAATCCAGATCTGATATGCGGCTTAATTACATTACATCAGTCTTTATATTCTTTGGCATGATCACATTATATATAGAAATATATGAGATGTGGCCTAGAATTCATGAGGAGTCCATCCCAAAGTTAAAATTCCCACTCTTTTGTTTCCTGCCCGCTCATCCCAGATCCTATTTCGGCGAATATACTCTCCGTTCCCGCTGTTTCAAAATCCTTTGTGTTAGTCCTCCCCTCGAGCCACGCAGTTTTCTCGCTCGCGTCCCAGATCATCGCGCCCCGCCGGCGTCCTAGTCCCCTCTTTCATCTCCTTCTCTCAGCTACGAGAATTGCAAAGACGAATAGAAACACAACCTCCTCTGGAAAATATTGCTTATGTAATAGAATTATTTTCAAATTTCAATAGAAATAAATAATATCAATAGAATTTTTTCGTAATGAAAAACGAGTATTTAGAAAGAAATGAAATAAAATGTTATAAAAATTAAAGTAAGAAATCGAGAATGGGTACCACACCCGGCTAGATCTTAAAACTCTGATCCGAGGTGCAACTATTGAAGGCGACTTCACGAGTTTTGCCAAGGCATTTTGCGAGGGCCTTCCAGGAGGGACGATAGAATTGTGATGGATATCTTTGAGTTGTTCTCGGGTTTTAATCAACTCATCTTACATTATGTTCCAAGGGAAGCAAATAGGGTGCACCAACTTTTGTGCGCAAAATGCCAAAAAATTGTAATTTCTTATGACATGCTTTAGAGTCAGCACTACCAAAGTTCCGCCAGCTTGTCCAAGCGAATCCGGAGAGCGTAATTACCTCGTAATTGTACCTTCTTCTTTTTTAATGCAAATGCAAATTTGAATTGTGGTTTGACGGCATTTGACTTGCTAGTCACTGGTCAGTCTTCGTATATATAGAAGCAATTAGCTAGTGAACTAATGATTTGTACGACTACAAACAAAACATCATTTCTCTTTTCCAAAGTTAGACTTGGGATGACCCCGTTTGGAATTATGAGTATGTTTTGGGTTTCGGGAATCCGGACAAGTGTGGATTGGATTCAGTTGGGTTCACCTTAGGAGCATGATCCTTAGGAGTTTTGGAATAATTATTTTTATGTTCTTCCTCTATGTGGATGACATTTTGGACTTGAACATAAGTCAAATTGACTTGATAATGTCTAAGTTTAATATTAAAGATGGACAAGGAATCGGGCAAGGAATCTATTAGACATGCTACCAAATAATTTTCGGAAAAAATTGAATCATCGATACGAATTTTGGCTAACATTTCATCTAGTTGGTGGAGTTAGGAGTTAATGGGCTTGAAAGCATCTATTTTAAACCCGAGGAGGTTAGAAACGTTATAACATTTTATACTCACATTATCATGGTTATAGCGTGCTTCAAGTCCGCTCCACAAATCTTTAGATGTGCGGTATTGTAGGAAAACATCGTATATAAGCTTTCCGATAAAACACTTAGTGTGCAATTCCTACAATAATATTCTATATTTACCGAATCTCTGTAAGGAATGCATCTAACATATGTACTTGTTGTGTTGGTACTAGAAAGAGATGCCGATAAAATTGAAGTAGGTATAATGTTTGCATTTTCATTAGTATTAGTGTTTTCGGATTGTTCTAATTATATGGTGCAGGTTCGAAAATTTCAGACAATAATCTAAGAGTATTGTTTAACTAATATTCTACTTGCGTTTGTCATCGGCGAAAATAAGTTTCATTAAATTTTTCAGGTTTGATCCCCGCAAAATCATCGAAATTGCGAGATGTCGTAGTAAAATCTGTAATTTAAAATAAAATAAAATAAACAGCATGCAACAACAAGAAATAAAGACAATTATATTCTCTTTATTCTTGAAATTTATTTATTATTCTTGGACTTCTCAAATTATACTCAATTACGATTTCTCATTGCTACTAGGCAGTTTGTGAGATAATACCACAGCATGGCCTTTTCACAAGAGATTATAATGTGAAAATCATCTTCTTTAGATAAAGTTATTTTCAAATTTCTTTAAAAAATAGATAATAATATACATATTTTTAATAGAATTTTTTCGGAATAAAAAACGAGTATTTAGAATGAAATAAAATGCTATAGAAATCAAAGTAAGAAATCGAGCTTTGGTAAGACATGAAGTTGCACCACCATCCGACAACACTTTCAACCGATGCTCACTTCTCCAAGGTACAACACCCAACTAGATCTCAAAATTTCAATGTGCGCAAACACTAAAGAAGCACAAAGCGCCCGAACTTTCACTTAATGAAGCAAACGTATAATCGAAGAAAATAATGCTAAAATATGAGAGCTTTAGGAAGAACATGAGAAATATATTGTGTATGCATCTCATATTTTAGAGGACTATTTATAGACTCAAAATTCATTTCAAAATTTATTAAACTATTAATACATTTAATCATAACAATTAATACTAAATATTAATAATATTTAATATTAATAGTTATAATAAAAACGTTTTATAGCAATATAAATATTTGTATTTAGTAATAATATTTTAAGATTTTCACCATTAAGTATTTTAAAAATCCCAGCCTCTCTACTTGAGTATTTATGTAATCTCCCAAACTGTCATTTTCTTTAAGCTGCCTTCCCCATTAAAAGTCATGATATCTCAGACTCATACATGTATAAATATCACACTAAGTGGCTATTAGCAGCCCGCTATTGAAAAAAATGGCTATCAACAGACCACCTTGGTTCACATGTCTCTTTGATTTTTTTTCAATGATCTGCACATTATTGAAGTTGATTGGTCTGCCAATAACAGTGCCACAAAAAATAGATTTGAACTTGTTACAGTATTCTAAAGCTTATCTTGACCTTGACCATCTCATTTCAGCATCAGCCCTACCCACATTCCTTTCTTGCAAGCCAAAACAACCGCTGCCAGCCATCCACTTGTCCAAAGATCCTTCTTTTCATGGTGTTTAGGTAAGAAAATCACATAACTTTCAGATTGTTGGCTCCACTTGACCCGGTTAACCGAGTTCGAGTCCTACTCGAATCAAACAAGCTCGAGCCCACTCGCAACGACATTCATTATCTTCTCAAAATAGCCTCTAGTAAAACATTATCTACCCTTCTATACTAAATTACAAGAGAAAACTTGGGTAGACCAACCTTCAATTTCAATCCCCCTGACCTATCAGAACGCGCGATATTTTAATGCTCCCGTGCGCATAGTGCATTGTCGTTACTTAAGTGAAGACCGAATACTATCATCGTCGCACGCCATGCATAGGGGATCCCATGCACGTCTGCTATGTTTTGTTCTATAACGACGAAGCTGAGGGAAAAAACGGTCATTTTGCCTGAAAGAAGAATCATTTATTCAATTAACAAAGGGTTCAAACTTTCCAAAATTGAGATTAGGGGATAAAACTCTTGATTGGCTACAAATTGCCATCTGATTACCATTGCTAGATAAGAAAAACCTAATAACAGCTGCACATAACTTGCTAAAGTCACCAGTTAACCAAAAAAATCAACCCCATTCCTTCAACAGAGGCAGGAGGAACCCATAACTAGCTGAATCTTGTGCACAACAACCTGAATTCTTCAGCTCTTCATATAAGAAAATTCATGTTGGGTTCTTCTTCCCGCAGAATGCTTCCATCTGAAATGAAGTAATATCAGGAGATAATTACTCAGTTTACACTGTCATTAACCTAACAAGACAGTCATTAAACTAAATGTTTAATGGTAAGGGCTGGTAGTAACAGCTGCTTATCCCCTAATCAGGAGAAAATGACTGAACAAGTCCCCTGATACAGTATTAAGATCAACACAAAATATTTGTTGTTGTTAAGAGCACTACTAAGTTAACTTACAGATGATGTCGATGATGATGAAAGCTCAGAGGTTTTCAGCACTCGCAATCTCTTCGCTGTGGAGACAAACATGCTGGAATGCAACAGGGCAAGGAAACATAATTAAGGGAGAGAGGATCAAGGAAAATATAAGAAATTCGGGCAAATTGCAGCTTAATTATTAAGTTTGATCCCTCTTCATGCTCAATTTGTGTTTGCTAAGCTCAAATGATTATTACCAATGAAATGAATTGTTGGCAAACCAAACATGCACGACCAAAGCTTTGTTTGTGTTTATGATTTAGCCTAAGGCTCCGTTTGGCACTGCGGTAATGGTCGTGAATGTGGTGGTTAGATATCTGGGTATTTTGTAAATGTCGGTGTTATATAAACTCCCATGTCATTCTAGGGTTTGGGTTATTCCGAAATCCGAAATCCACCCACTTTCTGTAACCACCTCTGTTCTTGATCTAATGAAAAACGAACGGTTGCTTCCCATGACATAGCCCATCTTGGGGCGAACCATGCAAATTTGTCTTTTGTGTTTTCATTTTATGTTTGTTTGATCGCTCTACTCTTGTTTATGTAACAGTTGGCATGCCAAACAAACATTCTATAATAGTGGCATTTTTGTCCAACCTCACCGGAGAAAAAACGCAGCTCCAAACAGAGCCTAAATATTATGTTCCAAGTTGGATACACAAGTAGTCTTCCAATCCAAATCTTTATGCGTAAAAGCTCTGGCAAACCACGGTATATTCTCACATGCATTAACATTATGAAATTTACTTGTTACACGAACATACGTGATCTTTTTTTTCTGATTCAAACAACTTTCTGAATCAGAAAACGCAAAGAATTTTACAACGAACATACTTGCAAGTGAATTTGCAAGGATTTAGGAAAGGTGATCAAATGAATATCCTCAAAAGATAAGTAAAATGGCAGGGGGGACTTACTCCCACGGAACATCACCAACCAACATCCGGTCACCTTCATCGTCTTCATAGATTAGAGTATACTCTCCACTCCCATCAAGTAAACCTGTTATCGGCTGTGGTTCATCTGTTTTCTTCTTGATCGCAGTGAGAGGATTCATTTGAACTGTCAAAGTTTTCACCTTTCAGTTCCAACAAATAAATTTGCTTCAAAAAATCATTCTTCAAAGTATTTTGTTCTAAAAGCAACTTATCAACTCTCAAAATTCATGATCAAAATTGATTAATTTACATATATACAAATGAAATAATGGCAATTCACATATTTAACACCAAAATGTCCTAAATTCCTTTACATAGATCAAATTTACCACCTAACCAATAAAATGATGGGTTTTTTTTTACTAAATATTACATGCATACATTAAGGCGCTCTATGATTAATATTTTAAGTCTACAAAACATCTTCACCTTCATATGAAACACCAAAGTAATTAACTAGAGTGGTAAACTTGATGTATTTAAGGGTTTATGGTAGCATATGAGTAAATGATTGAACTTGAGTGCTAAATATGTAAATTTATACTACATGATTAATTATGGCATCAGTGCAAATTAACTGTGATAATATCGAACAGGATCGAGCGATCTACCTGCAAGAAGATCGCGAAATAGCTCATCTACGGCCGAAGAAAGTTTCTCGTAGCAATCATAAGCAAGTAGGTCAATTTTTCTTCCAATGGGAATCCCTTCCATGTTAATTTTCACAAAGAAACCCTTTCTTTCGCGCTTTCCTTCCCTTTCCGAGCTTTCAGGTTTTGATTCAACTGTTGGCTTTGAAGAAGTGGCGAGATTTTTCCTGGAAGATCGAATCGGCGGCCAGCCAACAACTGGAGTGGAGGAAGAGGATCTGCATTTATATATAGTCAGCAAAAATCTAGAAATTCTAAGATTTTCAATAATCATGCTATAAAATTTATAGGCATCAAAGAAATATGCAGCTGATAAAAAAATATTTAAACACAGTTTTAAGAAATGAAATGAAATGAAAAATTAATCAAAAAAACTTAATTCTAGGGACAACTTTACTGTAAAACAACATTAAATTAGCCTTTTTGATGCAAAAAAATGTAAAAACATTAATTTTTATCAAGCTTCAACTCAACTGAAGAGGCTTGATTTTTTGGGTATGGGTCCTGGGCCTAGATTTTTCTAGGTCCGGAACATCTATGATACCCTTTTCAACTAAGACGGGATATCTGGAAGGACCCAAATTTTTCTGGGACATCTCAGATGCCCTTCTCAACTAGGGCAGGATATCTGGAAGGACCCAGATTTTTCTGGGTCGGGGACATCTCAGATACCCTTTTCAACTAAGGCGGAATATCTCAAAGGACCCAGATTTTTCTGGGTCGGATACCCTTTTCAACTAAGGCGGGACATCTCGCCGGGGACATCTCGGCTGGCTTACAGTTGTCCTAATTGAAAAGGGTATCTGAGATGTCCCCAACCCAAAAACCCTTCACTGAAGAGTCGCCCCTATAACAAATCCTAGAAGCCCTCCAATGCTCAGAGTGGGCAAAAAAGCTGTTTAAAAAGACAAATCTCTATTAAATTATTCAAAGCTACATTGAGAAGGTGGCAAAGGCCATAATGGCTACCTTATCTGGGACCTATTCTGAGAAGATTTTATTGGTGGAAGACAGCATGTCTTCACCTCCGCGGGCTGATGTTGCTCTAATCTTCCATTTGTCCGCTCTAAATTTTCCTTTTCCAGCTCTGATTTGGTCTGTAAATGGCGGAAACATGATTGCTCCTGCTGCTGAATAGCTGAGTACAGAACAACAACAACAACAACAACAACAAGATACAAATTAGTTGGGACAGAACCGGAAGGAGCTTTTAAAATTTTAAAACAAAAATGGTATTCTCCCTTCAACACACCTTCTGTATGGGACTCAATCCTATCAAAGAACCCTCTTTTTGTTCCGGAAGAAAGTTGGGCGGCCATGGCCATATGCGGAGGAACATTGGAGAAGTGATTCAGAGAGAAAGCAGGGTCCAAAATGCGCTCTGCTTGATTTTTCCCCTTTACTTCCGCCCAGTCTTCTCCAGGAGGTCCAAGCCTCAATTCCAGCTCTCTCTCTTCATTAACTCTAATAAAACATCTCTCTCTTCTTAGATTTTTGTCCATCTCTCGTAACTCCGGTGAGAAAATCGTGAAATGAACCGGGAAGAAGCTCAAATACGGCAGCCGAGAACAGCAAATAAAAAAAGAAACTCAAAACAACCAGGAAATTAACCGCGCAAGGAACAGCAGTTGCAAAGGGGAGAAAATAAACTCGCGCGGAAACAGAGGAAAGCTATTCCGCTTTCTTCCTTATTTTCATTCAAAAAAAAAGCCTGGGCGAGTAGTTGAAGCTCTCAAAATAAGTTTTATTTTTTCCTCCAGACGACCAGAGAAGGGTAGAGAGGGCGGAAAGACTCATTTGTTCATCTCCTCCTTTTCTTTTTCCTTTTTCAGAACTCGCGAACAAGGGACGGCGACACCAGAGCCAGCAAGAGAGATTCCACCGCCGGAGGTGAGTATCGGAGAACGGGTCGGCTGCTGTTGAGCGCAGAGGAAAGCGTGACCGTACAAAAGCAAGCAGACCGCTCTTCTTCCAAAGTTCTAACCTGAGCAAGAGAGATGAGACGCGTGTGCTCTGTTCTCTCTCTCTCTGTCTCTCTCCCTCTGTTTTTATCGCAGGGAAAAAGAAAGAAAAAGGTTATGCAGCTCAATTTCGAAACTAAAATATATACTATTTTAAAAACACGATTTTTGGGCAGACCGGAAGAGCATAATATCTCCATCCCTCATGAATAGACTCGGCTGTCGGCCGCAGTATTTTTTTTTAGCATGTTTTCTTTTTTATTTTACTCTCATTTTATATTGTTTAATTTTATTTTGGCAACACACACCGAGGCCGGTGGTTATGAATCGTCGTTTGTGCATTTTACGATCCAATGGTCCATGTGGATGTTCGCACACATCTCAAAGTGGATACATCTCAAAATCTCAAAGTGCTTTAAGATGTGTGCGGGTATTAACGCTGACCTTTGGCTGCCCGCACTTTACGGTAAAGTGCATCACTTCCACGACAGTATTCCGTCCGCAACAGTGTCACAAAGCTACGACACTCCCGCAGCTCGCAAACTCATGCTTGACACCTCACTCGCTCTCTCTTTTCTCATTTTCCTTTCAAAATCATAATTATTTATTCGAATTTAGCGGATTACATAATATAATAATTACACAATTTGAAAAAATTAATTTTTTACAATTTGATGTACATTAAAATTAAATTTTAAATTATTTTTAAAAAATTATGACATTAAATTAAAAAATTTGAGTAATATCGATTTTATGAATATTTCGCCAAAGAAGACTTTCACTTTTTAATACAGTATATGTACAACTCTGTATTCGCCGAGTGGGGCCCCGATACTCAAGGGGACTTTTAGGACATTATTTTCCAGCACAGTCCCATGAAGGAAGAGGGGGGAGCGGTGGAGGCGGAGGCCTCCCGCTCGCCCAGCCCGTGTAAGGAGGCGAGCGGTGGAGGCGGGAGGCCTCCCGCTCGTCCAGCCAGCAGGGGGGCGAGGGGAGGAGCCAGCAGGCCCCTCTCGCCCCCGACCCAGCTAGGGGGCGAGCCGGAGAGGGGCCAACCCCCGGCTCGCCCCGCCCCAGCTAGGGGGCGAGCCGGAGAGGAGCCAGCCCCCGGCTCATCCCGCCCCAGCTAGGTGGCGAGCCGGAGAGGGGGGCGGCCTCCCGCTCGCCCAGCCCAGTGAGGGGGGCGAGCAAGGGAGGCGTCCTGCCCCCTCTCGCCCAACCCCGAGGAGAGGAAGCGGTCTGCGTTTAGCGCCTCAGAATGGCAGGATTTGGCTGTTGGCATGCCAAACTTGAGGGTATTTTCGTAATCTCATAGGTCAGATTGTGGTTATTAGCAGACTAAGTCCAGAAATCTATAAATAGGACCAAGGGGCACCATTTGGAGGGATCTCTCTTTTGGCCTCTCTCTCCCCAAGTCTCTTTAGTGGGTGAGGAGAGCCTCCAAAGGTGCCCAAGCCCAGCATTGACTTGGGAGGAGAAGCGCTCTAAGATCTTTCGGGTGTGTGGTGGGACCTCCCCGCCGAGCCCTTGGTCTTGTTCCTAGTTCCTTAGCCTCTTAGTCTAGAGCTCTCCTTTGGGAGAAGTAAGTGCGAGGTCACCCTCCAACTTGTTGAGGGCCCGAACTCCACATAGACTAAGTTTTGTTCTCAAGTCTTGGTTTCAACATTATGGTACGGTGAGCGTGGAGAGTGACCAACACAAGAAAATCTCAAGCTGAGCTTCATGGCTGGAGGTGGAGGAGGATCAGACCCAGGCCACTCGCAGCCTTCGATGGGTGGAGTGACGTTGGAGATGTTTGAAAATTTCATTCAGGAGGTCCTGCAGACCTTGCAGCTAACTTTCGTCACGATAGGTGAAGGCAGGAGAGGAGGTGGTCCGGAGGTCCCGCCCAGCAGGTGGGCGAGAGCACTCCCGGCCAGCAATCCAGGAAAGAGATGCCAAGAGGGGGGAGTGGGGAGGTGCCATGCCCCCACTCGCCCAGCCCCAAGGGGGCGAGTGGAGGAGGTTCAGTTGAACACAATTGAAGTTTTTTCAGATTTGAAAGCAATACCTATTTTCACTAAAATTAAGCCTCAATTCAATCTAAACGAACACGCCCCAAGTGTTTGCATATGCAATAAATAAAATTTTCAAAAAATATATTTGTAACTATGAAAAAGGTAATAACTATATGCAGTCCCACTTTATAATTTGAAAATGGCTATATGATGGTCAATTTCTGAGCGGATTCACAAGTTCATATAACATGACCAATGAAAAATCACACACTTACGTATAATAAAAAAAAACTTGCCCAACCAATCAAAAAGTAAGAAAATATTGATTATCATGCAATGTGAATGTATTAAATAGGATAAAATCCAATAAAAAAAACTTTATTAATATTGTTTATTGACTTTAATATTGTCCTTGTAAAGTTAAGTTGTAGCTAGAATGCTAGCTAGATGTGCTCCTTAGGGTGATATCTAGGGGGGGCATGTAGGATATAGGGTGAGATATAATTTAATGTAAATATAATATATATATATATATATACATATATATATAAAGGAACACGTGCTAAATAAAATAATGAGATAAAACTGATGTGGGAGAAGATTTGCATGATATGATAGGGTGGTTTGTCATCAAGCATGCATATCTCATGATCTTCTGCACACTTTCTCTTCCTGCCTTTTTTCTTCAACTGATAGTGCCATGTCCTCATTGGTTGCTATAAAAAAATATATTATATATGCACACCAACATGCTAGTGATAGCGAGGGCGCTCCGCCCATACGGCCAATTGTGACAGCATTCTGATTGTCACAGTGAACAGGGAGCTCACAGTGTCCCGCGCGACAGTACTCCAACCACGACATTGCCCCAACGCGACGGCGCTCCAGTCGCTCACAAACCCCCGAGTGTATACTCCGGCCGTCGGTCATTCTTTTCGTGTGCATGGGGGTTTGCGAGCGGCGGAGAGAAAACATTTTTTATTGTAGATAATAAATTTTGACTATATGATAGCACATTTTTTTTAAATTAAAGAAAAACACATAAATTAAATAAATTAGAAATTTTAAGTTATTTGATGCAGTGGAGGGCGACTCGGGGTGGACACTCTAAATGTTATATGCTTAGGTAAATGCAGGAGGCGATCCGCAATATAAATAGCATCATTAATTGATTATTATAAATAAATTAACAGAGGGACCAACTTTCGCAAATTTTAATTTAAGAGAGCAAACGAGGTTTCACAAGCGAAAGAAGCGCAAATACTTTAAGCGCGCGTTGAATAAACCCTGCAAATCAAACGGCCGCAGATACTACTAGCTAGCAAAATAAACATTCACTGTAGGTATAGTGCCAAGTTACAACAATAGAAAACTAAAACTGCAAAATAACGACTTACGCTTGCGGGCGGTGGAGGGACGATGGTTGATCATGCACATCTAAGGGTATTGTGGCTGAACGGTGGCGTGGAGGGGCTCCAGAAGGTGAATGGGGGCTGTCGGTGGTGGGGATTAACAGGACATGGGGTGTGGGCTGTAGGGAAGGTGAGGGGGGGGGGGGGGGGGGGGGGGGGGCTTCTGTGGGTAGCGGAAGAGGGTGGGGGACTGCTGTAGGTAGAGGGGAGGTCTGAGAAGGGGGAGGCCGGCTTCAGGGAGGTGGAGGGGCGACAGATTTGGGCTGAATGGAGGGGGCAGCCGGTAGTCTCTGATTGGCTGGAAGGGGGAGGGAGGGGGAGGTGTGTAGGTTGGATGTAGGTTGTTGGGTGGCTGCACGAGGGAGAGGATGAGGGGAGGCGGTGAGGTTAGCGGTGGCTGCACGAGGAAGAGAAGGAGGGGAGGGCGGTGAAGGGCGCAAGTTGAGGAAGGCTTACCGGAGAGGGAGAGGGAGGCAAAGGAGGGGCTTCCCGGAGTCGCACCAGGGGGGTCTTCCGATGTCACACCGGAAGAGGAAGACCGCGCGATTCATCAAATCCAACAAAACCTACGATGGAAATGATCAGTCTGCACCCCCAATATTTATACTAAATAGACTTAGGGCATCCCAAAATGGATAACTCATATCATCTGGTCCGATCAAGAGCCAAATGAAACTCAAAATAAATAAAGTAATATAGCAAATCGACTCGCAACGACGATCCAGACACACCTGCGGACTCGGATCTCCCGGACGGGTGATGATTCACCGCCTCCTGCGGGAATAGACGTGCGTAGGGCGTTGCACGCCATCAACTCTCCCCGACTTGAAAGCACTCATCTCCGGTGAATGAAGATGATCGTACTCTCGTCGTAGCTGCGGGGGCGAGTCTCTCGAGCTCCTCTGAGAAAGCCATGTAACGTCGTATAGCGGGCGACTGCTCCAACGAATGAGATAGCGTATAATAGCTCGTCCTTCCATGGTAAAGAAGTCATGGCCCATGATCTGACATATGTCGCTGGTAAGAGTGGGTAAAGAATTCATGGCTCCGCCTGCGTGCTGCTCTCAGATGAGAAAATCTCAGAGAGATGTCTGAGGAACGCAGAGGCGCGAGCCCATAAATAAATACCCTTCTGAGATTGTGTAGCCCTCGCGAGGATAAGGTGGATCCCTCGATAGCGCGACATGAATCTCACTAAAATATGGGCACTCAGGTAGTCAAAAGCTAGTCGCTCGAATCTCACTACTCTGGTGCTCATGGTGTGGAGGAGACTGACTAGGTGACTCAAGGCGTCAGCCAGCTTGTTCTCAACACCCGTTCGATGCTTGAGAACGTAATGAAACTCCTGCATATACTCCACCCATTTTGTGTGACGGTGGCCTAATTTCTCTTGCGAATCAAGGTATCGTAGGGTCTGGTGGTCAGAATACAGAGCAAACTCCTTATGTAGGAGATAGTGGCGCCAATGGTGAAGGGCCTGTACTATGGCGTAGAAATCCCGATCATAGTTGGAGTACTTTTGTCAAGCGTCATTCAATTTCTCACTGAAGTAAGCAACTAGATGACCCTTCTGACTAAGCACTCCCCCAATGCCAACGTTGGACGCGTCACATGCCACCTCGAAGACCTTGGAAAAAAATCTGATAAACGGAGAACATGAGCGGATGACAGTCTCTCCTTGATCTCCTCGAAACCCTTGCGGAGGCAACTCGTAAATGGGGGGCCATAATAGAGCTAAATCCTCGGACAAACCTCATAAAGAAGGTGGCTAGTCCATAAAAACTACCGGGCCTCATGGATATTCGACGGGACAGGCCAATCGCGAATAGATTTGACCTTGTCCGGGTCAACTGAGATACCAGATGCGGAAATGATATAACCCAGAAAGTGGACCGATGCAGATAGAAAGGAACACTTCTTCAGATTTATATAGAGATGCTCCTTCCGTAAGAGATCAAACGCAAGGCGAATGTGGTGTAGATGGTCGGTGCGGCCCTGACTGTATATCAATATGTCGTCAAAGTATACTACCAGAAACTTACCCATATAGGGTCGCAGGACCTGCGTCATCACTCTCATAAATGTGTTGGGAGCGTTCGATAATCCGAACGGCATAACAAGCCACTCATGCAAGCCGTCCTTCATCTTGAAGGTCGTCTTCCACTCATCCCCCTCCTTAACTCTAATCTGATGGTACCCACTGCGAAGATCAATCTTTGAGAAAATCTGGGCACCAGTCATCGAATCCAGGAGATCGTCGAGGCGGGGAATGAGAAAATGATACTTCACCATGATTTTGTTGATGGCACGGCTGTCGATGCACATGTGCCGGCTTCTGTCCTTCTTTGGGGTGAGAAGGGCCGGTACAACACATGGACTCAAACTCTCACGAATGAACTTCTTTCGTAGAAGATCATCAACTTGCCGCTTCAGTTCGACATGCTCAGTCGGATTTAGGCGATAATGTGGCAGATTGGGCAAAGATGTCTCGGGGATCAGATCAATCGCGCGCTGGATGTCCCTTAACGGAGGGAGCTCGCCAGGGAGCTCCTCAGGCATAATGTCTGCGTAAACATCCAACAGCTGGCAAACATCCATGTTGAAGCCAGGAAAATCCTAGGCTCCAAAATTCGGATCAATGCAGTCGGAGGGTACTCGCCCAACAATCCAACGAGAAGGTCTGACTGGCAACGACGAAGAGGGCTCGGAAAAAGAACAACATGATCCCAGGCGCTGCGGCAAGGAGGTCCCACCACGTACCCGGAAGCTCAAGAGAGACTTCCCCTCCACAATCAAAAAATGGCCGAGCAGGGTACAAGGAAGGCACCGACTTGGCTAGTACCGGGAAGTAGCGGCCAAGGTTGACGGGTCTGAGAATTTGAACGAGGGGGGTTCCAAAAGCTCAAGTTTAGGTGCCAATACATGTACCTCTGGGGTCCTATTTATAGGAAAACCAGAGGGTAGAGGGGTTTTTATAGCCCAGACCCTGCCCGACAACTAGCGACATTGAGGCGATCTCCCTCATAGAAGAGGCGAGTATCACCTATGGTCGCCCACCTTTTGGCGAGTATCCGGGCTACTCGCACGAGTGCACCCTTACTCGCCTAGGCCTTCTTCTGTTCCTGCTGGCTGAGCTATCTTGGTGTTTTGAACTGTTGACTTCTGTGTTGACTCTTTGACCTTGACTTCTGCCTACGTGGCTTTGAGTGGGCCCTACCCTAGGAGAATATGGGTTGTACAATCCAGATCAGTGGTCTCGGTCTCACTAGGGACCTCAGATGACATGGTGGCTTCCACCACAAACATAACTCCCGCCTCTAAACTCTCTCTCAGAAAATTATCACCCTTCCTCAAAATGTGGAGATGTCTCGATGACCCCGCGCTAACGGATGAATCATCCTTGCCCTTGGGAGGATCCCTGGGCTGGGTCGAAGTAAGGGTAATCTTTCGACCTTTGTCGAAGAAGACATACGTGTTGGACCGACCGTAACACGTGGCATCACTGTCATATAGCTAGGGTCTTCCGAGTAAGACGTGCGCAACATCCATATGAATGATGTCACATCAGACCTGGTCCTCAGTGGATGCCAGGCTAATCGGTACCAAGCATCACTGTGTAACTTGGATGGTGGATTTGTCCACCCAAAGGACACGGTAAGGATGCGGATGTGGCTCGGCAGTTAGCTGCATCCTCTTCAACCCTTTCTTGGTGATTATGTTTACGCAACTACCACTATCGATGACAAGCTTGCATGGACCTCCTGCACTCGGGAAATATGTAAAGAAAATCGTAGTGCGTCGCCAATCCTCCTCAGCTCGTGGGGTGTGCAGAAGGCGACGGAGGACTCCTAACTCTAGCGACCTCTCAGCATCGCTCTCCCATCTCTGCTCTACAACAATCGTAATCTCCTCGACAGCGACATCCTCAACCTCAGTGTTGGGCTCGCCTGAATCCTCAATCAGTAAATTCCTAGTCGGGCATTGCGCCGCGAAGTGCCCTCTGCCTGAACACTGATAACATTGGACGCCCCCAGACTTGGGGCCTCCAGGAAAAATAGCTTTCCCCACCGCATTTGCGGGAGTGCGGGGAGGGCAGTGGCAGTGGTCGTGGTAGTAGCGGATCTCCGAGTCGTGGTGGAATCAGGTCTACAGGTAAACTATCTTGGGCCAGCAGCGCGCAAATATTGCTCGTATTCGAGCGCGAGCTGGAAAACCTGCTCGACTGTCACAATCCTATGGGGAATCAGTTCCCTTCGGATGTCAGCTCTGAGTCCGTCCGGAAGCGGGAGGCAGTGGCAATGGGCTTCTCTAAAATATCACTACGGACCACCAACTCATCGAAGCGTGACATGTACTCTGCAGCAGAAAGGGTCCCCTGTCGTAGTGCATTCAACTGATCTATAAGTTGATCACAATAAGAAGCGAGGAGGTATTTATCATTCAGTCGTTGCTTCATCTCGTCCCATTGGCCATTGGGTGACGGGGTAGTACTCGTCCCGCTCCACCGATCTCTCCACGCTCGACCAATAAATCTTCTCCTGCCCTATTAATTTCATCTTGGCGAACCGCACACGCCTCTCGTCACTCATCTCAAACCAATCGAAATAATGATCCATGTCCATAAGTCAATCACTAAATGTCTTCTGGTCTAGGTGACCATCAAAGGAAGGCACATCGATGCGGATGCGCCGAGTGATATCATCTTCCTCGAGAGTCATCCCGCGGCGTGGCCCACAGTACTCGTCGTACTGGTCATCATAGTCGTAATCATATCGCACTGGTGGGGCTCGACCTCTACGGCTAGTTGGAGGTGGGGACGGAGATTTCTCCCTGGGTCCTGCCGATGCTGGTAGCCACGATGGAAATTCCCCCCCCCCCCCGCCCCCCCCCCGCAGGAGGGAGAGGGGGGTCTCGATGAGGAATATCTCTATCATGTCTCCCACGATGGGGTGTAGCGTCTCGGGGATCCTTGGCTCATTATCATATGTCAAACCACAATCTCACCGACTCGAGTGGCTCATCCTCGCGTGAATATTTTATCAAAGAGTGTTTTTCACTTTTAATATAATATAGCTACATAATATTAAAAGAAAAAAAACTTGTTTTTCATGGAACATTCAAAATTGTCAAACAGAGTCTTATTATTTTAATCTATTGACTTAACATATATTCAATTCTAATTCAAAAATAAAATAATAATAAAAATCTCGTTCAAGTAATTACATATTATTCCCAAATTAAAAAGAAATAATGAAAATCCATCAAATCAAAAATAATTTTAGTAGAGCTCTTATACCTACCATAGTCGGTTTTCATTAGACATGAGCTCTTCTTATACATCATAATAAGAATTTTTGTAAATAAAAACGTGATGTATAACATTAATTAATTGATAGTATTTTTTTATGGTACATTAATTAATTGATAGAGACGGAGTCCCGTGCCTATTGCGGTTGGCTGTTGAGGCGAACCCCCGTGCCTGTAATTCATTTTGATAGATTTAATTTCACAAAAACAAATTACAAATTCATTGACTCCTAATTTTGGTCAACAATAATGGCAAAAGTAGCTAAACTATTATATTGCAATAAAAATAATAATGAACTAGATGAGTAATTCCACCATCATGGAGAAAACTAGCAATCAACATCTTTAATTTGTGGTAGGACCACACCTCCCACTTCAACAAGATAAACACCACATGCTTACTTATGCCCTCATTTTCAACATTCATGTACATTATTGCACAAATATAATAATATTTATGTAATGATAATAATAACAATATAATAATAAATAATCCATCATTTTGTGTTTGTAAATAATGAACACCTAGCTAACTTTGATCCACTTTATTCTTTATAAAGCTATAAATGCAAAGTTGATAGAGGGGGTATCATGTTGGAGATAAGCCAAGTGTATATTATATATTATAAAGTCTAGCGTGCTATATATCACTATCATAAAGATTAGGATGAATCTATTTTTCTATAATTTATTTGTTCTTTAATCTCTATTATCCTCACAAATAGCTCCATATATCTTGATTATATTGGATAAGAACACTAATTTTATATTGACAAAATATTGCCTTTGAGTATTGAGAAGAAACGAATTTTTTTCGTACGTCCGAGGCACGCCGTGCACGAGAAATCAGAGCCATTCATCTGTTTTTTTTTTTATGTTTATTGGTTTTTAAAAATTCCGTTTTTTTACAACCGATGGATCACGAATTAGACGGATTACTGTGTATTTGCACCTACCTCTATGTGCGCACGCGCACCTACATATTTCTCGAGAAGAAAACTGTGTACACTGCACGATCGGACATACACATTGTTACGCTTAATAATATATCATATACTATTGACAAAACCGTATGCAAATCTAACATAGATAATTAATAAGGGTGTTGTTATTAGCAAACTCATTTCCGTTTTAGCAAACAATTACTCCTAGCAAATCATTAAAATTTGAAAACCAATTTGTTACTAGAAAACAAAATTTTTTTGAAAACAAATTTTTTAAAAAAAAATAATCTTTGCACTTCCTCCTCTTTCGTAACCATTTAGGCAGGGACAAAGCGTCTTCCGGGACGGGGAAACATCTGCAGAGCTCGAGGTACAGGACAAGCAGTCTCTGATGTACGTTTTTTGATCGGGGGAGAACTTCCTTTCTCCTCTTCAAGTCGTGAAGAATCTCTTTGGCTCGGGCCACGTTCTTGGATTTGGCGACGACGTCAATCAAGCCGTTGTAATCAACCCGAATCATAAGGCTTATCAGCAAACTTATGAATCCTCATTTTCATAGTTACAAATTAACCTTTTGCAAATGACTATTCACATTTTTTTTATTGGCAAATTATTCAGCAAATTTAAATAAAAGTACAAATTCACATGAAGATTTTCCAGCTACATAGAGCAATGCTGCAAAAAGAGGGCTGATCTTGTACATTTTAGACAATTACACAAAAATAGCTTCAAATTTTGAACAATATTCTCTAACGACAAAAAAAGATATAGGCATCATATTATCAATTTAAAAAAAAAACAAAATTGTAAGATACATACAAATACTAACTTACAACTAATAATGCAGCACTAGCTTCGTAAACGTGATAAGTAAATGTTTCCCCGATCCTGTAATTTGATGCCGAAACCTACTCTAAGGATAGTAGATTTGTGGTAGCGAACATCTATCTTTCACGCATAACCCAACAAAATAATTTTCACCACCAATGACAGAAATGTGAAACATTGTGCCTCGTCGAACGAAGGTTTAAAAAATTCCTCAAAGCAAATACGGTACGCAGGAGAACGGGAACAAAGGGAACGAAGCAAAAGTGAAGGAGAAATGAGACAATGTCGAAAGCGTATGAAATGATAGATCTTGGACTTCTAAAATTCTTTCTGAGAGTGCAGATCAAACAGCTTCCAAGCAAGATTTTCGTTTCGCTGGAAAATTTCACATGGAGAACTGCAATCCTGCTCCCACACCCATGTCCACCATAGGTAACTCTGTTTAAAGAAGAGGAAAAGAGAGATGTGGACCTACGATGATAGAAGCATGAAACCATAGAAATCTCATTTTAGCTATTCTGGAAATGAGAGGGTTCACTGCTTTCCCAAGAAAACATGAAAACACTTTTTGACAAAAATGTTTTTTCCCACCAACTCCAAAACAGCGGCAATGATGGGAAAATAACTTTTTCCACACACACACACACAAAACTTAGTAAACAAGAGTGGGATTAACAATGTCTGAACTTCTGAACAAAGGACCTCCAAGGTCATAATGTAGATCAAAAGAATAAACCTAAATAACATAGATATGAACATAGTATCTTCCTTAAACTTTTGATGAATGAACGAACAATCGCTATTGAAAATAGAGAAAGATTGTGCGCATCGTCCAAACATAGCTCTACATACAAGTGTAGTGACTCAAAATTTACGTGCATGCAGTCGTGATATGGATGGCGGAGCAGCGCAGGAGCGTTGGGAAGACAAAGGCCAATATTTTTTCTATGAAAAAAAGGAAGGATAACACACTGTAAAATAAGCATAGGAGAATCAAAAGAGGCATCTTCCGTGCACTTTTGCACTGGAAAGTAAAAGCATCAACAGTGAGGGGGGAACAGACACTCAGCTGCACCCTCAGTAATTGTAGGAGGAATTTTTCTGTATGCGAGCCGGCCGGCCATCCACGGCCAATAGCAATGCACCCTTGTCGTGGGTCCGGCAGCGCACTGCAAAGGCTTCAGCGCGGTCCTGCATCGCGCGAAATCATGCTTTGCTATTGGCTGCGGAAGCCGGCTGGCGCCCCCGGCCCAGACGGGAAAAATACACGTAATTGTAGAGTATGCAGTTGAACATCCAATTTAGTTTGGACTATTACGATCAAACTCATCCTTATTTCGTAGAACCGCTGTGGTTTCCATTTGATTTTGTTCTGACCGTCCAAACAAAATCGGATGACTGGGATGTTTAGACGTGTCTCTTCCATAATACTGCTGGAATTGTAGAGATTCTCACACATTGCCATCAAAGAACAAAAAAAAACTAATGTCTTTAAAATCCCATCATCTAACAAAACAGAATGAAAAACTGCAGATGATGATAAAACAACCCTATCAAATTTCGGTGATAATAGAATCGGTGATACATTTTTTTTCTCATAATACCCGATTCCAATCAATTTTAAAAATCAAAATCATAACCTAATCCTATCACTTCAACCAGACCCAACAAATCCAATCCCAAGTCTGAATGGATCTAAAACCCCTATCATTTTCTTGATAATGAGTATTTGCAGAGGACCCACTACTAATGGCAGAACAAAAAACTCAAGAAATTCTTTCATTATCCCTAAATATCCATTACAAGTCTATTATGTTATACATCCTGCTATCTTTCATCGGGTAGATTTACTATTAAACTATAAAAAATAGAACAAAAGTTATTGCAGTGAAAACCTTTTCTTGTTAAGAACTAAGGAGCAATTTGGAGTTTAATGTAATGAAGACAATTTCGACGAGAAGGGGACATGGACAAAGGCATGAGAGTAACATATGAAAGCACGTGGCAACATGCAACAACCCGACCGTAGGTCCATAAGCATGCCCCAAGCTAGAATGCACGTTTAAACACATGGACTGCGTGCCATACGCATGCTCGCGTATTTTTAGTACAAATCCAAACGCACGAACATGCGTTCTTCCAAAAAGCATGCCCATGTGCCAACTAGCACATCTATGGTTGTTACCACTTTTGCTAATCTTAACATCTAGCTGCCTATGACTGTTTTAGTGCTAATCGAAATGCCTCAGCAGTAAGATGGCTGTGCAGGAAGAAAACCAGATGGATGATCAATTATTTTATAAAAAAAAAAGTAAAAAGATTTGAGGATTTGCCAATGAAAAATGTTCCATTCGTGGGCCCCACAGATTTTTTAAAAGAAATATTCTTTTGCTAGTTATGTGGGGCCGCGAAGATGACATGGAGGATTTTGTTATGGGCCCACGGAGGGGGTGAGCGTTTTCGGGAGGATGTGTATCTTCTAGTACAGTGTATCTTTATTTGTCGCGCACAGTTATTATCTTCTTATTTCCGCACGCTTTATTTCTCACGCATTATGTAGCCCGGGTGAGGAGCATAATTGGTACATTTCGTTATGCCCTTTTCTCTCACTATATATAGGCAGGGAGAGTGGGCTTGACATAATCCTCTCTCTTGAATCTCCTCCTTCCCTCATCTTCTTGGCTAGGACTGGGGTTGAACAAAGCTCCCCTCTTCCCTCCTCTCTCTCGGTCGAGCCCGGCTCCCGCCGTATCTCCTGCCTGCCATTGGGAAGGCTAGGTCGAGGAAGGGTCGCGACGATACTCTCCGAGATTTCTCCATCTCAAGACCCCGCTCGCAATCGGAGGCTCAACAGATTTTTATTGGCTGAGCACTCAGCACAGGGAAATTTTTTTCTAAAAGAAAATGGAATATAGTCTGCTCAAACAATTCAAAAGTAAGAATAGTCTTATGACCAAGTTATGACGTTATTTTGGAACTGAAATGATTTCTCACTATTTTGAGGGTAATAAATAAAATAAACAAGTTAGCAGAGCGTCGCCCAACATTTGTTTTTTGGTAACACTGCAACAAGCTTTCCTGGTAGGCAAGCAGCCAACAAAAAATATCTAATAGATACCACAAATCCTGACATTGAATTATTATTGCAGTAAACTATACTAAATAAAGTAATATGCTGTCCCGTAACAATGTGGTGCTTGCTGCCTATCCCATAGGCATCAAGCATCATTATGTTATGGACCCCGAACTTTGGGAACCGACAGGTCACACACGAAGGCTTCGTTTGGCACGGCGTTTTTGCTCCGGTGAGTTTGAACAAAAACGCCACCGTCAACGGTTATGACCGCCACCAAGAAAATAAAACTAGTTTTGAACATAAAAGTGGAGGAAGTTCCTTATGTGAGGTCGGGAGTTCACGAACGATGGTTCATAACCACCGCGTTCATGACCGCCACCGCCGTGCCAAACAGAGCCGAAGTAGGCACGATGTCGTCACTCACAAAGGAGCAAATACACAAGCACAAATAATGGGTATAGGTTTCAAAGGTGTTCTCATCCAACTCCTATTACAAGATCCTATTAATGGTGCCCTAATCGACATGTAAGCTTAATTACATAATGAATAGTTTGCAAATCCACCATCGCATAATAAAGCAAAACGATCGCGTGGACGCTCTATCCTACTTTGTGTATCAATGACTATGTGCCGCGTGAAAGGAATTTGCCGTCACATAGATCACAGGAGGTGTACTTATCCTAATTTTCTGGCAAAGTTGTTTGACGTTGAACATTTGACATGCTGTCTTGGCAGAGCTGCTCGACAAAGTTGCTTTATCAAGGGTGGTCTGTCCATAAAACCACCACAACACAACCCTCTTGGGCGGAATTTGTTGGTGAGTGTAACATGCGCAATAATTTGGTACGTTCAGCGTACCCGAGCATGGTACGTTCAACGTTCGTGATGCATACATCAAGAAAAGCACAACTTGATCGACGGCCGTGATGCAACCCGCGTACCATGCGCCATGTACAGTCAACGTACCTACAAATTAACCGTGTAACACACCATTCTCTACATGCGTTACACCTATTTTTTGTTCTAAATCGCTTTGCTTCAAGTCATAGATTTTGCAAAAAAAATTACGTAGGGTGAATTATGGTATTTTTACAATCATTTTAAGTACTAATTTGTTCAATTGCAATTTTACTAAATTGACCTTAAATCTTCATCCGCTTTTCGCAAAATACTCCCTAGATATTTCTCCGTGTAAAATCTTGAACATGAAAATAATAATCTTTATTAATTTGATATTAAATTATTACATCTACAACATGTATACATATTAATAGGCATGAAGAGTTACGTCTCAACTTCAAACCACAACGTAGGACTAAATTATACAAGATGAACAACACTCCTAATAGGTCTAGGCCTTCAATATTTTGGGCTTCTTAAACAAATTTCTTCTGCACTCCGGATTAACTATCAAGTCATAGTCTTTAAGGTAGCGTTTGGGGAAGCTTATTTGCTCCGGTGCGGCAGCCCAAAAACGCCGGTTTTGTAATAAGCTACGTTTGGGGCAACTTATATGCAAACTGCGGTTTTAAATATAAGCTGTTTTTAGGATAATCCAATAAGCTGCCTGATATCCCTTTTTGACCGCGCCGCTTCCCCAGTGTTTCTTCCCGATACTGCGCGCGCACCTTCGGCTATTCCAGATCTCGCGAGAATCCATCTCCTCCGCTCCCGATTCAACGCCGCCGTTGTTTCTTCTCCGGCGCCTGGTCTCCGTCGCAGCCGTCGTTTCTTCGCCGCCGTCGTTTCTGCTGTGCCGTCGTTACTTCGCCGTCTGGACTCCGCTCCCGATTAGATCCGGCATTTCCAGATCTCCCCCTTCGAAGAGAAGAACTCCCTTCTGCTATCAGAAGTTTCCAGAGCTCCCACATACACTCTTCCATCAAACTCTCAGGTATACCCCTCCTGCCATTTTTATAGCTTGGGATCATTATTTTTGTTGAAATCTGGTTCTGTACAATTTTTTATTGTTGAAATCTTGGCCTCCATCAATTTTTTTTGTATATGAGTGTGTGTGTGCTTGATTGTGTGAGTTTGTGTGTGCTGTATATATGTATGTGTGTGTGTGTTTGATTGTTGGTCTGTGCTTGATTGTGTGTGTGTGCGTGTACATGTATATGTGTATGTGTGCTCTGATTGTGTGAGTTTGTGTGTGTGTGCTTGATTGTGTGTGTGTGTGCTGTATATATGTGTGTGTGTGCAGGATTGTGTGTGTGTGTGCTGTATAAATGTATGTTTGTGTGCAGGATTGTGTGTGTGTGTGTGCAGGATTGTGTGCAGGATTGTGTGTGTGTGCAGGATTGTGTGTGTGTGTGTGCTGTGTATGTATGAATGTGTGTGCAGGATTGTGTGTGTGTGTGCAGGATTGTGTGTGTGATTGTGTGTGTGTGTGCTGTATAAATGTATGTTTGTGTGCAGGATTGTGTGTGTGTGCAGGATTGTGTGTGTGTGTGCAGGATTGTGTGTGTGTGCAGGATTGTGTGTGTGTGTGCTGTGTATGTATGTATGTATGAATGTGTGTGTGTGTGTGCTGTGTATATATATATGTATTTGTGTGTGTGTGTGCTGTATAAGTATATATATGTAGGTGTTTGTGTGTGCTGTATATATACGTAGGTGTGTGTGTTTGCTTGTGTGTGTGTGTGTGCTTGTATGTATGAATGTGTGTGTGTGCTGTATAAATGTATGTGTGTGTGCAGTATTGTGTGTGTGTGTGCAGGATTGTGTGTGTGTGCAGGATTGTGTGTGATGTGTGCTGTGTATGTATGAATGTGTGTGTGTGCTGTGTATATATATATATGTATTTGTGTGTGTGTGTGCTGTGTATGTATATATATGTAGGTGTTTGTGTGTGCTGTATATATATGTAGGTGTGTGTGTTTGTTTGTGTGTGTGTGTGTGCTTGTATGTATGAATGTGTGTGTGTGTGCTGTGTATATATATATATATATATGTGAATGTGTGCTGTGTATATATATATATATATGAATGTGTGTGTGTGCTGTGTATATGTGTGTATATGTATGTATGTGTGTGTATATATATGTATGTGTGTGTGCTGTGTATATATGTAAGTGTGTGTGTGTGCTTGTATGTGTTTTTGTGTGTTTTTCATCTAATTTTAAAAATGTGTAGATGGGGAAACCAAAGGATGGAGGGGTTTCAACTATATGGGATCAAAATGATACCCTTGTCTTCTGTGACTTATGCATAACTGAAATTGAGCTCGGAAATCGTCCGACTACACATTTCAACAAAGAGGGATGGACCAATTTAGTTGTCAAATTTGAACAGAAATCCGGAAAGAAGTACGATCGAATTCAAATGAAAAATAAATGGGACCACCTGAAAAAAGAGTGGAAGTTGTGGGTTGAGCTCAAAAGAGGGGAAACAGGTCTAGGTTGGAATTCCTCCAGAGGTACCATCGATGCTTCAGACGAATGGTGGGATGAGAGGTTGAAGGTAAACTAAAATATTTGCATTATATTTAATTAATTTCCTGCATTATGTTGTTTCTTATAATTAATTAATTTCTTGTATCAGGTTGTTCATGCCGCGAAGAAGTTTAGGTATGGAGGCATAGCCCCGGAGCTTGAGGAAAAATTGAACATGATGTTCAGTGCAGTTGTCGCCACTGGAGTTCATGCTTGTACCCCTAGCACTATGTCCCAAGGCCGTGAGTCTATTGATGAGCGTGGTATGTCTGATGATGACAATGTTCCGATTGAGATCAGTGAGAATGCAGAGAGTATTGATCCATCCGTTGCATCTGGATCTTGTAAACGACAGAAGGGGAAAAAGAAGGCGGCAAGCTCAGTCCTAGTTGATTTGGTGGAATCTACTAAGGATATCGGTTTATCTCTCCGGGAGCCGCCGAGGACGACTTGCCCATTCACAATTGCCCAAGCTTTGGAGAAACTTGAATCCTACCCAGAGATATGGCAGGAGTATGATTTCTTTGATTTTGCTACAATGTTGCTGATGGATAAGAACCATAGGGAGACCTTTATGTGTCTCAGGGAGGAGATCAGGGTTAGATGGCTGCGTACACGCTACGTAAAAGGGTCTGAGTAGGAGATGCTTTGTAGTTGATATGTTGCATTATGTTGCATTATGTTGTTATGTAATTGATATGTTGATGATACATTAACTATGTTTAATTTGCTTTTAGATGCTATGTACCTGAAATATTTTATCTATGTAATTTTGTCATGTTGCATTACTTCTGTTTATAATTTTCTTTATTTTTGTGAATCAGAGAATGTTCAGTGAGGACTCAGATTCTTCTAGTGATGAGTATGAAAGGGTTAAAAGGCGTCATGTGGCTGCTTATCATCAAGTTCTAACTTCGACGATATATGTGTTAGCTGAACACACCAGTTTATTCAATTCGAGCACACCATGCATGACATCAAAACAAACTGGTGATAAATGGCTGGGTGAATTAGTTGGTGGGCATCCGGGTAGATTTCATAATGCTTTCAGAATGCCAAAAGAAATATTTTTTGATCTACTACAGACGTTAGAACAAAACTACGGATTGCAAGGTTCACGAAGAACCGCAAGTAGAGAGGTCCTTGCTATTACATTATATGTTCTATCACATAACGAGACCATCAGAAAAGCAAGTGAGCGGTTTCAACATTCAACCGAGACTGCTAGCAGATATTTTAGCGAGGGGCTTCGTGCATTACTGCGCCTTGCAGAAGATGTTATAGTGCCCCAAGACAGAGATTTTGTTAATACTCCACAAGAAATTACGGGAAATGCGCGGTATATGCCATTTTTTAAAGATTGTATTGGTGCAATAGACGGAACACATGTTGATGCAAGTATTCCAGTTAAAAAACAAGTACCGTACATTGGGCGTCATGGAATTACTACACAAAATGTTATGGTTGTATGCGACTTCACCATGTGTTTTATTTTCGCAATGGCAGGTTGGGAGGGATCTGCGCATGATAGTCGGATTTTTAATTTTGATATAAGCAATCCCAAGTATAACTTCCCGCACCCCCCAGAGGTAATGATGTTATAATTGTACTTCATACATTACTTATTCACTATTTTTTAATTAAAATTTGTGCGTTAATCATGCAGGAAAGTATTATTTGATAGACGCTGGATATTCACTGCAAAGAGGGTATATAAAATCATATCCAGATACACGATACCATCTTCCTGATTTTGCTCGTGGTAATCGTCCTGTGGAGGGACTTCGAGAGATTTTCAATCAAGCACACTCTTCTCTTAGGAGTGTGATTGAACGCACTTTTGGGGTATGGAAGAAAAAATGGGCAATACTCCGTGATATGCCTACATATAGTATTCAGAAACAAACACATATCGTCCTGGCGACAATGGCTTTGCATAATTTTATACGGAGACATCCATCACGTATGGATCCTGATTTTAGAGAAAGTGAGAGCCAGCGTACGGGAGACGGAGTAGACTCACAGAGACGACATGATACATGCACTGATACATCAAGTGGTGTAGACGAGATGTTAGCACTGCGCGAGTCTATAGCGCAACAACTCTATGATGCAAGAAGGTAAGATTCTTTCCTCATATTTTATATTTTAATTTAATATAAGATTCTAATATAAAGTATTTTCAATTATGTAGGTGATACACCGAAATATTTGCAAGCAATTGATGGATATGTGCGTCGAGAGTTAAAAATATTTTTTGTTATGTTGTTTTGTAATATCTAAAAAACATTGATATTTTATTTGGTATGTAGTGTGACGTTGATTTTAAATGTTGAAAATGATTTCAGGTACTAAACATAGAATTTAAATTAATTACAAAAAATTAACTTACAAAAACTCCATTTCTGCCAAACAGTTTGTACAAAACAGCTTATCAAAAGCTCTGCAAACTCCATTTCACACAAACAGTTTTTTAACAAAACTCTGTTTTCCAGAAACAACACTTTTCCTATCAGCAACAGCTCATCAGCAGCTTTCCATCAGCAACAGCTCACCCAAACTGGCCCTAAGTTATATTCTCATCTATATCCCGGTTCTTTTGTATAATAGATCAAAAATAAACACATTACACATACATATCACTTTATATTTTAATAATATTTATCGATAATTATTAAGATCACACCAATTATAATCCAAAAACTATCTAAGTTACCTCTGTAAATATCTAAATAACCATCAGGGAAACCCTAAAACACAACAGCAATTACGAATACAACCATGTTAAGATTTACATGCAACATAATGGGCTCAAGAGATACAAATTATTCACGGTGTAGAATATAAGAAGATATAATACCTTTATTTGCAGAGTGACGCGAGAATACGCCGGGGCGGCAGGAACAGTCGCCGAGAGTGCAGCACAGCCAAGTTATCGATTAGAAGAACATCTCCCTGCTTCCAAGGAATGGCGACGCTTTCCTCCTCAAGGATTCCCAAACAATCATACATAATATCAGAAGGCAAAGGTGATCCATCCCCAAATGTCACTGCTTTAAGAGGATCATTTAGCTTATCCTTCCAGCCAGTATAAGCTGCCACCATGCTGTTGAACCATATTTTTCTTCCTCTAGTTTCATCAAGTTTAATAGCCGGTATTGGACCCATAATAGTTTTAACACCATCTTCCATCCACTCCAACTTCATCCCTAGACGTGCGGCCCTGGAAGAACGAGGTTATGCGGTAGAGTGATCATTGTTGTAGATGTCGCTCGACATATGTCGACAGACAGATTTTGAGGAGAAAATGACACGACAACGACATTTTAAGCAAAAGTGTTGTCAGATATATCGGCGTGGTATCAAAAATCTTTTTTTAATTTCTTTTTAGTGACTGAGAAGTAATATTTTGTTTCTACCTTCATTTAGTGCATCTCTCCGAGCCTAGTTTCGATGACCGAGCAGTAATATTTTGGTTTGTGCTCATTATTTCATTATAATCATATTATTATATATTTAATGTGTAATTTATAAACATATATTATGTATACAATTAAACATATTTACAAAAAATGTGTGTATATATATAAATAATTTTTTAAATATTAAAATCCGACGTTGTAAAATATCTCTGATATATCTCCAGCAATCTGACATCCGACATTTCAAACTCAAATAGACATAACCCGACATCTGATATCTACAACCTCAAGAATTATTTGCAATTAATAAAAGAACATGAAATTATTATATTAGCATTATTAGCTCTATGAAACTTCATTTTTCATCTATTCCTGTGCGTATTGCCTATGTGTCATTTTCCTTGGGTCTACTCATTTTCTCCTAATCTTTTAACACTAATTTTACCTGATGGTGCATCTTTCATCATTCATTGCAGATATCTAGAAACATGGATTCTATTTTCAATTATTTTATTATTAACAGTGTCACTTGAATTATTCTTCTAATATAATCACTATTTAATGGATAGTTTCAATTTTTCCATTAGTTATCTTAACATTTTCAATTTTGTCTAATTCAACTTAAATATCAATGTATTTTTTTTTACTTTCTGTTGGTAATTGGTGTGCGTTTACTCCGTTTAGCACCAATTGGTGTGCGTATAGCCGACTCCTCCTTTTGTATTTAGTCCTACATCTCAGATCATGTATTTGGTTCCCCTCTGATGTGTATATATAGGGGAGCAATGTAACATTGTAAAGTGATTAGAAATTAATAAGAAAAACTATATTTACTTCAACTTGGTATCAGAGCGAGGTTCGAAATCGATCCGGTGCGAGCAAGAGAGGGTGTGGCCTTGCGCTTGTGGCACTTGCGCAGCTTGCGGCAAGAGCACGGCAGAAGCAGTGCGGCAAGAGCACGGCAGAAGCAGTGCGGCAAGAGCACGGCAGAAGCAGTGCGGCAAGAGCACGGCAAAAGCAGTGCGGCAAGAGCACGCAAAGTGCGGCAGGGGCGCTACTAGTGCAGGAGAGTGCGGCAGAGGGTGCGGCTTGCGTTTGTAGCACTTGCGATTGTTGCGGCTTGTGGTGGGAGCACGCTTGTTGCGCAGCACGGCAGGGACGTTACTAGCACATCAGCGTGCGGCGCTGCAGCAGGAGGAGCGCGGCAGAGTGCGGCATCAGCGTGCGCGGGAAAGTGTGGCATCAGCGTGCGGCGCGGCAGGGGTGCGACAGCAGGAGGAGCGCGCGCGGAGGAGTACGTGCGCGTGCGGAAGAGCAGTCTCTCCTCGCGAAAGTTGCGGCAGGAGCGCCCGACAGCTAGCGTGCGGCAGGAACGCGACAAGAGGAGCGCGGCAGGAGCTTATCCTTGCGGGAAGTGCGGCGCTTGCACGGGAGGTGCGGCGCTTGCGTGGGAGTAGCGGATGGATTCCTTGCGGTAGGGGCGCGACAGCAGGGGCGCGACAGGAGGAGCGCGTGCGGGAGCGCACTTGCGCAGACACAGCTCTTACGCAGGAGGTTGTTGCGGCAGGAGCACGTGCAAGAGGTTGTTGCGACAGGAGCGCGTCTTATCCACGTGCGCAGTGGACTTGTGACGTTGCGAGAGCTTCTCGTTGCGGGTGTCCGGAGAAATTCATTTGCTCAAAATAAAAATAAAAATAAAAAAATATTATAATAATAAATAAATCAATAGTTGTGCTACTCATGTAGAAATTAGCGGCCAAATTGGAGGAGGCAGGCCTCAAGGTGTTCTTCGACTTCTTACGGATGTCCAAAGGAGAGGGATCCGCTCAGTCGCAACCGCCTCCGGTGAAGCTCGATCTCCCTCCTGTGGAGCTGAAGCTCGAACTCCCTCCTGTGGAGCTGAAGCTCGATCTCCCTCCTGTGGAGCTGAAGCTCGATGGACCAGCCACATATTTGAGCTGGTCGCGTTGGGTAAAGAGGGCTCTCTCCGGAAGGAACCTGGAGGACTATCTGACTGGCAAGAAAGGGGAGCCAGAGAAGGTCTCAGATGGGTACAATGAGTGAAAAACTACGCATAGTCTGTTACACACTTAACTCATAAATTCGATGATCGCGTCTATCGCTATCACGGTGGATGGCATAGAGACTGTAAGCGATGTTTGGGGGAAGTTACAGAGGCTCTACGCAGGAGTCGACAACAACATGCGTGTGTTCCAGATCGAGCGGGAGATAGAGACTGTAACCCAGGGAGATCGCTCGATCCAGGAGTATGCCGCAAATCTAGAGCGGCTATGGGAAGACTATGATTATTTCTCTCCAACCGCATGCTGCAAAGACCCTGAATGCACAAAGGGGGAGCGAGATGCTCAGCGGAGGACTATGCACTTTATGAGGGGGTTGAACCCGACATTTGAGCAAAGGAATGCGATGTTGCTCGCTCAGCCAAAGATTCCCTCCCTGGATGAGACAATCTCAACCATGATGCAGGAGGAGAGCAGGATTAGGCTCCAGTCTGGTGGAACCACTCTTCCAGGAGAGAAATCGGCCCTAGCGGTCACCAATCAAGGGCACGAGGGATACAAGAGCGAGACGCGACAATGCAATTGTGGTGAAATAGGTCATCTCCGGCTAACTTGTCCCAAGCCACCAAAAGAGCGGGATGCAGGTGGAAGGGAAAAGTTTGGAGGTCGTGGACGCGGTAGTGGAGGTCGTAGAGGTGGTGGACGAGGAGGCTATCGGGCGAATCTCATGATAAGCGAGGAGGTGGCAGAAGAAGGAATTGTTGATATGGGTCACCCAAAAGAGCAGGAGATTTTGGATGCATACCACCAGCTAATGCAAAGGAAGCAGAAAGGTATGATGGATGGCATACCCACTACGTCTATGGGTAATATTGCCTCTTTTGCTCACTCCACCACAGGTACTGGTGATACACTTGCCCTCGCATCCATATCCACCACTAAATCATCAGATTGGATAATCGATTCTGGTGCTTCTCGACATGTCACTGAGAATGCTAGGGAATTACGTTCGTATACTCTCCTAGCAGTCCCAGAACGCATTCAAACTACTGATGACACTGCTCAGCCAGTGGTTGGTAAGGGTACTGTGCAATGCACCAACATGTTGACTCTGTCCAATGTTTTGCATGCTCCTTCCTTTCCCATGAATCTCTTATCCATTAGTGACATTGTATCTCAACTAAAATGTGTTGTTTTGTTTGATATCCCGAAGTTGATCTTCCAGGAGACTTGGGACTGACACATGACATAGTGGCTTGTGGTAGCTGGATAGGGAAAGTATAGACTCAGCTCTTTCAAATGTTTTAAAGAGTACTGCAGGAGACAGAAGTAGCGTGGAGGACTTGCTACTACTTCATCATCGGCGTCTGGGTCACCCTTCTTTTGTTGTTTTAAGTCAAATGTATCTCATTTTGTTTAAGAAAGCAAATCATGACAAACTTGTATGTGATGCTTGTGAATTAGGAAAACATACCAGAAACTCTTATTCCAGTTCTGGCAGTAAGAGTTCTCATCCTTTTAATCTAGTGCATTCTGATGTTTTGGGACGATGACCCACACCTACTGTGAATGGATTTCATTATTTTGTATCTTTCATTGACTGTTTATCTCATGTCACCTAGCTTTATCTAAGGAAAAACAAAAGTGATGTGTTTGCCTGCTTCAAGGATTTCCACAAAGGGGTTCAAACTCGGCCAGAAGCACCGGGACGAGGCCGGCGAGCTTCTGCTGTTCTGGGATCCAGAGGCCAACAGGGCCTCTATATCCACCCTTCTTCCCACCTGGGTGGAGCAAGAGACCTCCAGCGGCCAGGCTTTCGCGTTCTCTTTTGGGCTCTACGGCCGGGAGGACGCTGCGGCTTTCAAGGATGAGACAGCGTGGTCGCTTGCGCACGAGAGCTCGCGAGCCCAGCTCCGTGCCTTGGAGCTCGCTCACATGACGGGCCGACGCGGCCTTCAGATCGAGAGGCATGCCGAGGAGCTCGAATGTGCGCTCAAGGATGCCACTGACGAGGTCGCGAGCCTCAAGGAGAAGTTGGTCGCCTATGACGGTCTTCTCACCAGCCTCAAGGACGGGATGGTAAGTTCGTTGAGAACCCGTCCACCTTTCTTTGCGATCCTTTTCCCTTGGCTAACTTGACTTTTGCAGGATGTCGAGACTGCTAACGAACTTCGCGCTAGCGTCTCCGGTTTGGAGAAGGAAGTCGTCAGGCTGAAGGCTCAGAACCAGGAGCTGGTCCTGGCCGCCCTCCCACCGCCTCTTCGTAGCCCCAGGAGCCTGAGGATCGAGCGGCGCGATAAGGAGGAGGAGACGCGGGGGGTCGCGATCACGACAGCGAAGTATATCCTCCGCACTCTGCGGGGGGTTGGTCTCCTCTTTGCCGAGGCGGCGAAGCATACCGTCGAAGAGGTGGTCCCAGAATTGTTCGAGCTAGTTCCGGCATTCGAGGACAGCGAGGGCGAACGATTCGCGGATGGCCCTTGAGACTTTGCAATCTTTTTTTTTCTTCTGATTTTTGATTTTTTGACCGGCGAGATCGCCGCAATACTTGTAATAGAACTCTTTTTATGAAATGGAATGAAATTTTGTTGACTTATCTTTTGCCTTTTTGTTTCCGTTCATGCTTGTGCCAATTCGTTATGCTCGCGCTCCTCTTGCGATATGGTACTCGCCGAACACGTACTCGCGTATTCCAACCAGTGGCTCGCGAGCGTTACCATTCCCTCGTCTCCTCGCGTACCCCTTAGGATTACGATTCCTCGGTTCACCTGTCGCGTCGTGTTCTCGCGAACATCCGGCTCAACCGCGCCCGGATACCGCAAGCGAGGTCTTCCTCACGTTGTTTCGCGTGTCTTACCACTCCGGACGACTTCTTGCAGCTGTGCCGAGTATTCTTGCGCGGGCGAGCCCTTGGCTCGCCCGTCTGAGTATACATCCACCCTGAATTGTACTGCTTAGGCCCTGTTAGAGGGATCTCGCTCCGCGAGAGGTTTTACGTCAGTTTGCGAGGCGATCTCTCTCTCGCCTTACCCTGCTAGGTTCTCATGTTCGCCGAGCGAGCCAACTTCCTACCAGCTTGCTGAAAGCCTGGTTCGTAGTCTGATTGGGGCTAATAGACTTCACCTGCCAGCTTCTCCAGAGATCAACATGAACCCTCCGGCTAGTGAGAGTCCGGCAGCGGAATCGATCTGGGGCACTCCAGCACCATGTGACCTTGTCAGCCTCTCCAGAGATCAACCTAAACCTACCGGCTAGTGAGAGCCCGGCAGCGGAATCGATCTGAGGCACTCCAGCACCATGTTACCTTGTCATAGGAACTTGTAACCGAAGAACGCAACCATATCAAGAAAAATCACATCAACTTATTAACTTACCACAATGCCACAATTCAAGGATAAAAACGTTTTAAATCATCACCGCTCCAAGTTCGGCAGAGGGACATCCCTTCCACATCCCGGAGGTGATACCCTTCCGACTTGAGCGCCTCTTCTACAATGTAAGGACCTTCCCAGTTGGGGTTGAGCGTTCCTACCGCGGCCCCTCTACCCGCCGCATCGACCTTTTTCAGGACCAAGTCCCCCTTCTCGAACTGTTTGACCCGGATATGCTTGTCGAAGTATTGGGTCATCCGCCGCTTAAACTCCTCCTGTTGAATGGTGGCCAAGTCCCGAAGCTCTTCCACCAAATCTAAAGATAGTTTTTGTTCCTCCTCATTCTCCACTCGTCATTCTTCGTCTCCTTCTCCTGCGGTCACCACCCTGGGCGACTTTACCTCGAACTCTATGGGAAGCACGGCCTCGGACCCGTGAGAGAGCTTGAAAGGGGTCTCCCCTGTGGCTGTATTCGGCGTTGTTCTTAGGGCCCACAGAACGGAGAGTAGTTGTTCTACCCAGTTGCCCCTTAGGTTCTCGACCTTCTTCTTCAGCAAGTTCACTATTATCTTGTTCGCTGCCTCCACCTGTCCATTACTTCTTGGGTGGTGGACCGACGCGAAACGAAGGTCTATGCTCAGCTGGCTGCAGAAGTTGACAAACTCGTCGCTAGCGAACTGCGGCTCATTATCTGTGACGATGGCTAATGGGAGTCCATGTCGACAAATTATCTCCCCCATACTAAGTTCCTTACTACCTGGGAGGTTATCTTGGCCAGCGTCTTCACCTCCAACCACTTGGAGAAGTAATCTATCATCACCAACAAGAACTTTCTTTGATCACTGGCCTGAGGAAATGGACCTACCAAGTCCAATCCCCATATTGTGAATGACCACAGGGCCGTGATGGTCCGAAGCCTCTGAGCTGAGAGTAGTTGAAGGGGGGCGTACAACTGACACTTGGAGCACTTCTTTGCGAACTCTGCCGCATCTTTGCTGAGGGTGGGCCAGAAGTATCCCTGCCTCAATATCCTTCCCTCCAGGGTCCTGCTCCCCGAGTGACTGTCACACTCTCCGGAGTGGATCTCCTCCAGGACCCTTGGGGCCTCCTCTTCCGACACACAACGGGCTAGGAGCCCCGAGAGGGTCTTCCGGTATAAAATTTCTGCATTCAAAGAATAATATGGCGATTTGTACCTGAACCGCCGCTTGTCCACGCCTCCTTCTGGGAACTGTCCCGATGGCAGGAAGGTGATGAGGGGGTCTATCCATGACGCTCGCCGATCTATCTCCATCAGCTCGCCCTCTTCGATAGATGGTCGGAAGAGCTCCGACACTGTTACCCCTGCCCTGGGGCCGAACTTGGCTAGGAGGTCTGCTGGGATGCTCTCTTCCCTTGGCACATGCTGGACTGAGAAGGTTCGGAACTGTCCGATGAGTTCCTTAACCTTCTCCAGATATCGTTGTAGAGTTGGCTCCTTTGCCTCGAACTCCCCTTTGACTGGGCATTCTACCACCATGGAGTCCGTCGAGACCTCCACATCCTGCACCCCCAGCTCCCTGGCTAGACGGAGCCTGACGATCACGGCCTCATACTCGGCCTGGTTGTTGGTGAGTAGGAAGTGAATGTTAATCGCCTGCTCAATACTTGTCCCCTGGGGACTTACTAAGATCACCCCTCCTCCGAAGGAATGCTTCCCCGACGCCTCATCCACCAACATCTTTCATGTCACTGAGTGGGGTGGCTCAAGCTCTACTACCTCGGTTACATAATCGGCCAAGAAATCTGCCACTGCTTGGGTCTTTATAGAAAGTCTAGGAACGAAAGAGACGTCGAACTCGCTCAGCTGCACCAACCACTTGGCCAACCTCCCTGAGTGTTCCACCCCTTCCATGATGTTGCGAAGGGGGTGGTCGGTCACAACCTTAATGGAATGAGCCTGGAAATAGGGTCGGAGTTTTCGAGCCGACACCACTAGGGCAAAAGCCAGCTTCTCCAAGATGGGATACCTGAGATCTGCCTTCCTCAGAACCCTGCTGACGTAATAGATAGGGAGTTGCCTCTTCCCTTCTTCCCGAACCAAAACGGAGCTCACCGCCTCCGCTCCTACCCCGAGGTATAAGGATAGGTCATCCTCCTCCCTTGGTCCCTGGAGTAGCGGGGCCTGAGCTAATTGCCGCTTCAGGGCCTAGAATGCCTCCTCACATTCAGGAGTCCACTCGAATTTCTGGTTCCCTCGGAGCACCTTGAAGAAAGATGAGCACTTCTCTCCTGACTTGGAGAGAAACATGCTTAGCCCGGCCAGCTTCCATGTGAGGCGCTGGACCTCCTTCGCATTTCTTGGCGACCCTAGCTCCATGATCGCTTTTACCTTGTCGGGGTTAGGCTCTACCCCGGCGGAGGTGAGCAAATGGCCCAAGAATTTTCCTCTACTGGCCCCGAAAATGCACTTTTGTGGGTTAAGCCTCATCTTGAATTTTCTCAATGTACCAAAGGTCTCTTCGAGGTCCCGGAGGTGGGACTCGAGATCTCGGCTCTTAATCATGAGATCGTCCACATATACCTCCAGATTCCTTCCCTTCTGTTCACGAAAGACCTTGTCCATCATTCGTTGATACGTTGCCCCTGCATTCTTCAGCCCAAAGGGCACCATCTTGTAGCAATAGCACCCATCTCCCGTAATGAACGAGACGTCCTTGACGTCAGGGGGGATGCATGTGAATATGATGGTCACCTGAAAATGCATCTAAATAGCTCATTAGAGAAAAACCGACGGCTGAGTCAACCAGCGCGTCGATTCGAGACAAGGGATAGCAATCCTTAGGACATGATTTATTCAACAAGGAAAAGTCTACACACATCCTCCATCGCCCATCCCCTTTTCTTACCATTACCACATTGGAGACCCAGACTGTATACTGGATCTCAGATACAAAACCTGCTTGGAGGAGCTTGTTCACCTCCTCCTTGATGGGCTCTGCCAGTTTGTCTGTGATGGACCTCTTCTTCTGTTGGATGGGGCAAGTGCCGAGGTCGAGGTTGAGACGGTGGCAAGCCACGTCCGCGTCGATCCCGGACATTCCGCAGCGCTCCAAGCGAAGACGTCCACGTACTCTTGGACGCATGCCAGGATCTTCCCCTAGTCCTCGGGGCTGAGCTCCCCACTGATTTTTACCTTCTCGATCGCCCCCCCCCCCCCCCCCCCCCCCCGCGGAAGACGACCTCCAGTTCCACGATCACTTCCACGGCCTCCAACCTGGATTGCTCTCCCCAACCTTTTTCCTTCCCTTCTCCGCAGACATGTGCTTCAGTCACGTTTTCCTCCATCCCCTCTCGAACCTCCAGCAGCTCCTTCGCCCCTTCTTCCAGGGCATCCCCCTCTTTCTCCATTCTCCTTTCCTCCTCCTCCTCCTCGAGTCCCTCGATGACTCCTTCCCTCATCTCCTTCCTTTTCATCTCCCGGTCCATCTCCTCCGCCCCGGCTTGCCAAGTGATGGAATTGACTGTCGTAACGTAGCATTGCCTGGCTACCTTGGGGTCTCCCCTTACCCAGACCTGGACTCCACCTACACTGACCTTAAGGCACTGGTGAAAAGAGGAGGGGACACATCGGAACGCACTGATGAGGGGCCGTCTGAAGATGGCGTTGTAGCTACTTGGAGCGTCCACGATGACGAACCGGCAGTTACGGGACTGTCCCCCCAAAGTCACGTGGAGTCTTACTCCTCCTTCCACCTCCTTCCTCTCTCCCGAGAACCCAAACAAGGGTCCGTCCGAGGCTAGCACCCTTCTCCCCTCCACCTTCATTTCGTCGAACGTCTTCTTGAAGATGACGTTGACCGAGCTCTCGTTATCCACGAGGATCCGGGCGACGGTAAAGTTCTCGATGGCTGTATGGATAACCAACGCATCGCAGAACGGGTCCTCATGCCCCGGCATGAGAGAAGGTAATCTTTTCTTCTGGGGGCGGGGCTTGAGAAGTCGAAGCCACGCTCCGACGATACACAGTGTGGAGGCTCGCCTTCCGGGTCGCCTCGATTCCTATCCCCCGTGGATCACTCCGATCCCTCCTCGGCTCCCCACGTCGGTCCGATCTTCACACCTCTCCTCCTCTCCCTATTTGGGTAGAACTTACTCGATCCTCACCGGCCGCTGCTGCTGCGTCGGAACTCTTGCCTCCCTCATCTCCAGGAACTCTGAGGAAGTGGCCGTCGCGTGACCCTCCTCCTGGCAGAAGTCACAATAGGGCAACGCCACCCCCTTCTTTCGGCCTCCGCGACCCTGTTCCTTCTCCTCACTCCTGCTCCCGCTCCTCCTCCTCTTCTCCCTCTTCCTCTCCCGATTGCCATAGCTTGCTGAGGCGGGGGAGGCAGCGACCTCGGACCCTACCTCCACCCCAACTGGCGGGGTCTTCCTTGACCCCCTTGGAAATTGCCCCCTCCCGAGGCGAAGCCTCTTCCGGGGCCTTGCATTCCACCTCCCTGCTGCCTCCACCCCAACTCTGGGGCTCTCGGCCCCTCTTCTTCTGATCTCCTGCTGCCTTACCTCTGGCTCACTCAATCTTGCCAACCTCTTTGCGAATTCTGGGTTGGCCGCCACCCCCTCGATCTCTTCTGCCGCCCTCTCCATTAACTCTTCATAGGACAAGGGGGCCTTCATCTTCAGGTTCATTTTGAAAAACCCCTCCCGCGTCCCCACCGTGAAGGCGAGCTGGAGGGTGAATCCGGGCACGTCCTGCACTAGCAGGACCTCCTCCTGAAACCTATCAATATAGTGGGCCAGCGACTCCCCTGGCCCTTGCCTAATCTTGAAGAGCGCCTCGGCGTCCTTCCTCCTCTTCTTCGACGTCGAGAAGTGCAACAAAAAGCCACGACGTAGATCCTCCAACGCATACATCGACCCGGCTGGGAGATGATGGACCAGTCCCTGGCCTTCTCCTTCAGGGTGACGGCGACGAGTCGGCATTTGAAAGCATCCGACATAGGCCTGATGGAGACTAAGTCCTCGAACGATTGCAAGTGTTGGACGGGGTCGTCCTTGCCAGAGTAGTAAACTCTATCCCACTCTCTGAATCCTTCTGGGACTGGCGCGGAAAGCACCAGCTCGCAGAATGGACACCCTCCGCTCGCCGTCCTTGCCTCCCCTACTCGCCCAGCGAGTTCGCTGACTGGGCCCGCGTTCGCCGGAACAGCGCTCGCCAGACTAACGCTTGCCGGGATCGCGCTCGCCTGGCTAGCGCTTGTCGGGATCGCGCTCGCCGGGCTAGCGCTTGCCGGACTTGGAAAAGCTCTCGCCCGGGCGCCTGGCCAGTCACCTCCTTACCTACCCTCTGCCCCGGGGCATTCTCGCCGACCCCCGGCGGCGGGACGACCTGAGGTGTTGGGGTTGCGAACTCGCTTCGCGCCGCGGCGAAGGCGAGATTGATCGTCTCGAGGACCTCCCTTCGGAGATCTGCCAGCATACCTGCCGTCACCGGCGAACCCGATGGTGGCGAACCGCCGAAGCCGTCGCCCCGCACATCCTTTCCTGCCATGTCGCCTCCTTGAGAATTTCTTGTACCAGTTGCGAGTCGACGTTCCGGCGGAGGTAGACGACCTCGAAGTTCTTCTTATTGAAGAACTGGAAGAGATAGGCGTCGTGGCCGCCGAGAGTAGGAGGGCGGTAGGTTGTCTCGCCATACTGGATAGGCGAGAAGGGAAAATTGCCGAAGTTCCCTTTGACGAACACAAATTTCTGAGGCCAATAGTGGCTCTTGTTCACGGTCTCGTTCACCTTGGCGTGGGTGCCCACGAAGTAGGCGGTCCCATCTTTATACGCCCTGAAGGAGAACAGCTTGCGGAAGACGGACAGGCTGAACTCGATCCGCTCTTCTCGCATGTAGCAAGAGAAGGCGACGATGACCGCAACGACATTGGGGGTCAGCTGACCCAGTATCACGCCGAAGTGTTTTAGTGCCTGGCGAGCCCGCGAAAGCGTTAGCGAAATACGATACTTCCAAAACTCAAATGACGCGAGATTAGAAATACCTGGCGAACCTCCGGCCACAGAGGCAGACGCAAGCCGACCCCAAAGTGGGCGGTAGGAATGGCGAGTTTGTCCGTCAGGGGGACGTTAATGACATCTGTCTTGCTGGGTCGGCGGGCCGTGTACCCTGGAGAGATGTAATCAGCGACCACCGAAAGGTACTCGCTCTCGGAAAGATTGCAGTTGAAGAACGTGTGGTCGCAAAAGGCCCACGCACACTTCAGTCGGCCCTCGGCCTCGCCACCATCTCCATCCATCTTAGGAGTGCTGGAAAGTTGAGGAAGCGGGCGCGAGGAGGAAAGAGCGAGGTCCTGCGAACGAAGGAAGAAAAGAGGCAGGAGCGATAAATGCGGTGGTTGAGGCAAGGCGTCACGACCTATTTATAGAAAATCAAAAGGGGGGGGGGGGGGGAGAAGTCGAAGCGGCGGGGGGTGCGATTAGCATAATTTCGATACGATGCGCTCCGATCCTCGAGCCCACCCCTCACCAACACCCGCTCGCGGTAATAAGAAGGCGCGAGTGAACTATCAAGTGAGGCTAGCTCGCGGCAGGCGAGATAAACACAAATACAGGTCGCGTGTGGGAACGTAAAGAAATAAGAGAAAGTTAGGGAGCATCACACAAGCATCAATATCGCACGGAAAAAGAATGTAAACGAAGGCCGGGTCGCGGGCGAGGAATATTAGACAAGCAGTCATGCAATTGTTCACAGGATTATTCAAATAAACATTAGAAAGAAAATGAAGTACATTTTTAGGTTTCGCCGGGCGGATGGGGAGGGAGCGAGGTCGGTATTGGATCCATTTCCACCTACCTCGACCTCACGCCCCTGACCTCGGCGGCACCCTGGGGTAATGATAGGCGCGGGCGGCGCGGAGCTTGCGCTGCAGCAGGCGCACCTGATCCTCCGCTTGCGAGAGGTGCACCCGTGGGGAGGTGACCTCGCCGCGAGCATCCAGCTGCAGCTCGGCAATAAGCCGCGCGTGATCATCCGCGAGGACGGCGAACCGCTCTTCGTCGTACGCCCTCTCCTCCCTCATCTGCTTGTAGAGGTCTTGCACCATGAGGCTGTGTTTCTGGAGCACCTCGACCATTCGCCTCCTCAGCACCTCGGGGTCACGGGGATCACCCAGGAAGTCGGCAATCTTATCCGGCGAAGGTGGGGGCGACATCTCTTCTTCTCCAAGATCAGAATAGGTGGGGAGGATATCGCAGTCACCTGCGAGCAGGTCTAGTCAGCGCAATGAAAAGCGGGGTATTGTTGATTTCCCTAGAAGGTGACCAACCTAATGAGGCAATGATTTCCTTACCAGGGGGCGGGCGGGAAGAGCTCGGTCGTCCCTGGAAGGCCTGGCTAAGGGGAAATGTGACGGATTTTCCTAGGCCGGCGGGGGCCTGCCCTCCCAGGAGGCTGAACCCGGGGGTCACGATGGTCACGTTCGGTGGGATCCGTGATTCAGGTCGCGGGGTGCAACGTCCGGGTGTCGCGCGGGGGGAAGCTGCAAAGAGCGACAACAGAGTTAAGACAGCCATCAACCAAGGGAAATCGATTTATCCAGAAGAGAGAAGCAGCTTACCGGATGGTTGCCCGCTCGCGAGACCCGAACCCATGGTCGCGGTACCGGTCTCCCCCGCAGGGACGGAGTGAGCGCCAGTCAGGTCCTCGCCCGCAGTTTTGTCAATGGGAGGCGGGCTCTGCGATCAAGAAAAGTTAAGTTGTCGATTATGAAAGAAGGCGAAAATTAGCGGCGTATACCTCTTTGGCGAGCCTGGAGTCGGTCGGCGAATCCAGGAGTCGGTCGGCGAATCCAGGAGTCGGTCGCCGAATCCAGGAGTACGGTCCCATCCTCCCCTGAATGTCGTCAGACCGTCTTCGCCTTTTTTATCTTGGGAAAGGTCGGGGGGGGGGGGGGCCCGTCGTGCTGTCCAAGGGGCGAGTTGGGCTATGGTTGAATGTTCGTCCGCTCGCGATGCCCTCAGGCGAGCCTGGGCTTCCTCTGAAGGGGCATTTTTGATAGCTACAGTGATGGAGGGCGAGAGAAGGCAAAAGGGGAAAGGGCTACCCGTCACCCATGATTGGTGGTATTTATAGCGCTGGTATGGGGCCCACCAGAAGATTCCTGCCAGGTCAGCATCCATCCGGCGAACACCAAGGGTTGGATGTTTCTTCGCAAGCTTAAGTTAACCTCACGAAGAGCGGGGATTGTGTACAACCCCGTGTTCGCCGAAGGGTAAAACAGAGAATCGGGTATAGGCGAGGCTAATGGGGGCTCACTGGCTCGCGGCTAGTAGATCGCAAGAGGGATGTCGGACGATAGGAGGGCAGCGAGCACGATCTCCAACAAGCGCTCGCGGGAGAAATGTCGAAGCAAGCCAGTCTAATCTCGCAAAGGAAGTGGTGTGAAGGCGAGACAAGAATATGCTTGTCGCGGTGGGGTGCTTTTAGCAATAGCGAGGCAAGTGAGGGCTCGCCCCCTCGCTTTTACAGGGGGGAGCGAGCGAGCGAGTGATGCCCTCGCGGGCCGCTCGCTAGTGTTTACATCGCCAGGGGACGAGCGAGCGGTGCCCTCGCGGCCGCTCGCATAGGGAGATCTCGCGACCCCGGCTCGCGAGGAGGCTGGTGAGTGTCGCCTTCACAAGCTACTCGCCCAGTAAGGGTCCAGGGGCAAGTTTACCCAAATACCCTTGGTGGGCTGCCAATAGCCCTTCAGAACAGCGGAATTAGGCTGTTAGCAGACCAGTTTGGGGTGTGGGTAGTATAACCAAAAGGCGGGTCTGCGCTATTGGCAGACCAGGAGATAAAAAACTATAAATAGACTCTAAGGGCACCTTTGGAGAGAAGACTTCTTTTGGCTTCCTTCTCCTTAGGTCATTTTTGGTTAGCTCCTCAGGCTCTCCAAGGTGCTCGACTTCAGTTTTTGGCTTGGGAGGAGAAGCGCTCTAAAGATCTTCCGGGTGTGTGGTGGGACCTCCGCACTGTCGCCAAGGGTCTGTGTTAGTGCTGAGTCTCCGGTCCGGTTCCTCCATGGGATCAGTAAGTGCGAGCTGCGCCCATCTTGGGGTCCGAACTCCTCGTTGGGCCGAATCTCAGTTCCAACAGTCACTACATAAAAACTAATCTCATTGCAAACCCTTTCATCTTATATCATCAAATATCTCTCTCTCTCTCTCTCAATCCTTTTCTTAATAGGTAAATTAATTTCACTAAATATCAGTTTGAGCATAATAGGTGTTGTGATAGGAATTGGTTAGGTTTGTATATTTGATGCAGAATGTATTTTGCCTGGACTTGACAAATTATTTTGTTCGAATGCATTTAAGTTCAAGAGATCTCGGATCTGTAAATATTGTTTTACTGAAACATTATGAAGGGCGGAGATCATCTTTTCACTGTCCAAATTATTTAAATCCCTTCTCTTGATTTTTAGGTGTTATGTAAGTTGAATTAATGTCTTTGTATTGTTTTGTTACAGTGGTATATGTTAGACATACGAATGTATTATTCTTATCGATGCAATTTTATGAATATGGATAAAATCTTTTAGCTTTCTCATGCTTAAGGTATGCCATTATTATGCTTATGGATGCAGTTTTATGAATGTGGATATAAATCTTTTAGCTATCTCATGAGTTGCGTAATTTTAGTTGAACAAATAAAAAAAAGGAAACAAACCCTTCATTTAGCACTGTTATTGTCATAATTTTGGTCATTCAGTAGAAATTTCAGGTGAATTTTCCGGCTCTTTCAGTTACTTCTAAAGGAAACAATCCATTTAAAATTACTGTAAGTATGATGCTGGTTCTGAAATGTTTAAATTGTTGAAGAAGGATTCTCAAATCAGAGGAAGCTAATTGCTTGTTTGCTAGTTCTGAAATGTTTTTAAGGGAAGAAAATTATTACTGGCATTGTAGTTTTAGACACCTTTCTATCTGGTTATCCATTACTCTTGGGGTTGTAAAGATATATACTTTGTCGAATAATGGGTGTTCATGGATAGTGAGAATGTTGTATTTGTGACTTTTTTAATTACTGGTACAAGTGAAAGCTTATGGTGGTAATCATTTCCTAACTCGACCGTGACCAATCACGACATCGATAAGGATTGAATATGTAATACAATTTGATGAAGTAAATATTTGTGTTAATGTAACATTTCAGGTGTTCACTGCGGCAATTTTTATGTCACGAATGCTGAAGTTGAGGTTGATGATTTCTAGCCAAACACATAATGATTTGTTTGATGTTACTTATATGCTTGGTAAATTTTGATGCATCCCCTGCCTAAGAAATTATAATTCCTCTCATTTTCTAGTGCAAATATGGAGAAATGATGATCAAAGTTACTGACTAAATTTCATGGGTTTCTTGGTACTTCATGTGCTAGATAATATTCTTTTTTTTCATCACAAAAGTACTAGTGAGGCATCATCTTACAAAGTGCATTTGCGGGGTGATTTGAATTTGCATTAGCAAAGGGCGAATCCTGTCCCCAACCCAATGATGGGCGGTGCCCGTTCACAACTCACCGGGGAGGGGGGAGGGGAGGGGGGGGGGGGGGGGGGGGGGGGGGGGGGGGGCCATAGCCCGTGCGAGAATGCTAGTATCGTATAAAATTGATTTTGCGGAATATTACTATATGAAAGTCAAAAACACCATTGAGAACGACTAAACAAAGATCAATACATTGAGAGTGCATTGAAAGTGGAATTAAAACAACCAACATTGTATTCAAACTAATTAGAAAATGAATTTGAACCAGAAAATGAAATTGGCAAACCTTTCCTCCGCTATGCTTTTGTCTTTTGTTAGAAATGTCGATTGCCAGCCACGTCCAATAGGAGAGGAAGGGTCATCTCCTGTCCCTAATACTCTAGTATAGATCAAGCCATGTTTCTCCAGTTTCTTGACAAATTCTGGGTGTTTTTCCGCCAGTCTCTCGTAAACATGATGGCTGAGAACAATAGGTGTTTCTCCCCCGCTTGAAGGTTCCACCTCGCAGAAGAAAAATAGCTTTGAAGGGTACTCTGGAACCTAATAAAAAAACAGATTATCAAGCCATAAACGTGAGTGATCAATCGGAGGTTTAACCTTTACAAGTCTTAATTGGTTGGTGATAATGGACATGGATTTAAAGGCCATCCCATTATAACCCTCGTCATATGACATGGTGCCTCCATTAGCAATCAAAATAGGGTAAATTTTTTGAAAAAAAATGAATTTGAATCCATTTTATCTCATGAGCATACCTAATGTAAAACAATACCTACTGATCTTTCGTTTAAATATTAAGACTATTATAATTTTGATTTGTCTTTAATAATTGTTTGAAAAAAATCTATCATGAAAAATAAAAATCAATTCAAAGGCTGACATCATTGCTCACAAATGAAACAAGGTCCAATTGTAATAATTCTAGAGAAGAATCAAGTGGAAGTTTTATATTAGTTTCTATAGTCAAAAAACAATATTTCATATGTAGGCATAAATGAGGCAAAATGATAAATCTGCCATATAGAAATGGAGATCCTTTAAGGGGAGCCATGTCGCACCGGTTGAGTTGTTGCAGTGTGACCTTGAGGTCACGGGTTCAAGTCCTGGAAGCAGCCTCTTGCAAAAATGCAGGACAAGTTTTGCCTACATTTCACCCTTGTGGTGGGACCGTTCCCCGGACCCTCGCTGCGCGAGGATGCAAGGTGCACCCGGCTGCATAAATTAACTTCTACTAATATCTAGCACTTCAATAAGAGAATACATATATATATTTCTCATCTACCTTTCTAATCTAAAGAACATAGATAATGAATATACTAATTTCTTTTATTACATCTCTGTTAAGAAATCAATTTTTTCTAATATTTTTCCTCTTATCGAATCAGTGGATAATGGCTGCAGATGATGAATCAACCCATTAATTACTGGGATTTCATGGTTATTTTTCAGTGCCAGAAGCCTAGGAGAATTACCTGAGCCATCTCATGATGGAAAGGAATCTTCTGATCAGGCGGGGACTCATTCGCGGTGAAGACTCTGCCAACAACGTTAGTTCGCGGGGCCGCGCCGCCAACATATGGAAACTCCTCGTAGCCAAACGCCACCACCGTGGCATTGAAATCCGCGGCAGTCCTCGCCGGAAAACCCCTGAGGAGGAGCGCCCCGCTCGAGTGGAGCATACTCTCCAGCCGCGGTCGATGCTCCCTCACTGCCTCTACGAAACGCCGGAAATCCACTTCAGTCGCAGGATCCGGCGACACGATCGCCGGAAAGAGAATACCTCCGACGATCTTCTGCGCCGGGATTCGCATCTCTGAGAACATTTCTCTCTCTCCCACTAACTGTAGAAGTGATGAAAAGCCAGCAAGAGTGCAGCGCGGGGGAGTCTAATCACTAATGGAAGGAAAAGCCAATCCATAATTTTAGAGTGGTGTTAAGGGCACACCAATTTCGGCTATGAACACACCAATTTTTAAGAGTTATTATGCGCCTTTTGAAAATACTTCTTACCCATTCATTTTTAGGAAACATGTTCAACACGAAAGTTGTAGACCTCGATGAGATCTACAACTTTTGTGTTGAACATTTTTCCTAAAAATGCATGCACAAGACGTATTACCTCCCTGATTGAAACATGGGCGTAATTATTGGAAGTACGTCTTGTGCGTCCATTTTTAGGAAAAGTGTTCAACACGAAAGTTGTAGATCTCGTCGAGGTCTACAACTTTCATGTTGAACGTGTTTCCTAAAAATACATGGGTAAAGAGTATTTTCAAAAGACGCATAATAATATTTAGAAATTGGTGTGTCCATAGCCGAAATTGGTGTGCCCGTAACACCACTCTAATTTTAACTTCCTATATTTAAAGTACTATGAATTAGAGCTGTAATTGTTATAAGCATGCCAATATAGGCTATTAACACACCAATTTTCTATCAAAAAAACACAAAAAACCTAACCCTACCTGCTTTAAGCGCACATCTATTCATTTATTTTCCTCATCGCTTGTTTCTCCTGCAGTTTTGCGATTCCGAGCCGCGCCCCTGTGCACTAACTCCGCCGCACCAGGTCGCCTGTCGCCGCCCTTGTAGTAGATCGCCACCGAGTTTGCCGGAAGAATGCCCCTTTCATCCTCAATGTAAGTTCCGGCCTCCATTTCTTGCTCCTCCCCTATTTCGTTAGAACCCTAATTTCATGAACCTTTTCTTACCTTATTTCTCCCCAAATACAGTGGAAGAAGCCATTTATGTAGACTCATACTTGATTAGAGGGTGCTATTGTGAAGCTATCAAGACGCATTGGTGTGAGTGTGAGCGGAAGCGGGAAAAGGCGGAAACTTTTTGGGGTGCGAAAAGATTGAACACCTCTAGAAGGATTGAGAACCTCCAACAATGGGGTCTGGGAGATGGAACAAGGCATTATCGTCGGGAAAGTTAATTGCATAGCATTAATATGTTAAGAAGCAGAGTTAAGAATTACATATTTGGATATCTGATCTCTGTCAGCAATCTGAAAAAGTTGAAAGGGAAGCCAACTCTTCTGCTGTGATGGGCTTATTCAGTTACCTTCAGAAAAAAATTGCGACTTTCAGAATGATTCTTTCATAAAAGATGCATAAACAAGTGTTGTGGGAAAGAATGTGTAGAAGTGGATGATAGTCTCTACAATATTTAGTGTATCTTGGTATGCTGATAGATGCACGCTATCACGAACCGAAATTATATATTTGAATAGGAGAGAAAAGGAGAGAAAAATCACATAGAAAAAGAGAAAACTCATAGCCATTTTGGTGTGTCAATAACGCGTTGGTGTGAAAATAAAATAATTTGGTGTATTAATATAGTTTGACTGTCAATAACGAAAATTGTTGTGCTTTTAACATTGCTATTTTATTTAAGTAAAATCGTAAACCATACTATCCCTATGTGATTTCAAAAATTTGGAATCGAACCGAACCGTGTAAATCATTGGAACTGAACCGAATGGTTCGGTTCAATTTTGATGGTTTAAAAAAAGAAATATGAATACATAATCTTAGAGAAAATTTAAAAAAACATACTTGCATATATGATATTTATCACCGTGAATCACATGAGAAGATAAGCAATATATGTCTCCAGTTAATAACTTGTTGTAACACAAATTAAGTTTTTATTAAACTGCTACCGTGTCAATCGGTACGCCCAAATAAATCAAACATATTATGATACTAAATTACTAATGTTAATGTAAGAGTTAGTACTGTTTGTTTCGACTCAGTTCAGTTTGACATTCAAAATCGTTAACCGAATCACGCATTTTTTCAAAAATTGGAACCGTGGCCGAACCGCAGCCGACAAAAATCGAACCGAACCGTGCGGTTTGGTTTGATTTGGTTCGGCTAGGCGGTTTGGTTGGTTCCGACTTAAACCTCTACTATGTATCTATTGTCCATAATTTCAGGGCAATGTTATAATCATACCAATTATAGCCATTTACCGCCAAATTATAATGACACGTCAAAATATGTCATTTTCACATCGACATGTTATTGACACACCAAAACAAAAAATTTGATTTTCTTCACCCCAACACTAAAAATTTGATATTTACACTACAATAATATCTCAATGAAGTTTTTGAATTCCCAATACATAGGGTGTTTCTGTGCAAACCAAGCAGTCCTTAAAGGTTATGATATACATTCTCAACATATAGTTTGTGGCAGGGGTTCCTCCCAAAGTGGAAAGTTTGAAAATTGAAGTTAAAAGAATCAAGTTTAATTTTATTATGCCCCCTCCGCCACATCATCGCCGTCGTCTTGGACCTCGGTGTCATGTTCCTGCCCGTATTCCATGCGAGCATGCACGCTGTTTACCCAGAAATCAGCGACCACCTTGAGCTAGCTTTTTTGCAGGTGACCGAAGCAATCGACTTGCTCTCGCAGTCGTCGAGCAATCTCTCCCGGCGACCCAGCTTTATCTCGCTAGGATTTCGAGCCTGGGCGGCCTCTCACCTCCTGGGCAGTTCCCCCTAGGGTGGTCACGCTCCGCGCGACCTCGCCCTGAGGTCGCCTCCCGGGCGACCTCGCCTCGGGAGGTCGCTCCGCGCGACCTCGCCCTGAGGTCGCCTCCCGGGCGACCTCGCCTCGGGAGGTCGCTCCGCGCGACCTCGCCCTGAGGTCGCCTCCCGGGCGACCTCGCCTCGGGAGGTCGCTCCGCGCGACCTCGCCCTGAGGTCGCCTCCCGGGCGACCTCGCCTCGGGAGGTCGCTCCGCGCGACCTCGCCCTGAGGTCGCCTCCTGGTTTCCAGCCCTTGTCTTTGACATGAGCGGTCTCATTTCTGAGACCATCGTATCTCTTCCCATCAGCTGGGGCGGTCTCATTTTTGAGATCGTCAATACCTCATTTCGGTAGCTGGAGCTCTCATTTATGAGACCTCGTTACCTCTTTTTCAGCAGATTCTGCTATCTTCTCCCAAGAGACTCTCGACATTTTTTTTTCCTCCCTCTTGTCTTCTATCATAGCTCAAAGTAACCAACCATCTAATAGTTTCCTTCCTCCACCTCTTTGCAGCTTGAGCGAGTGTGGACCTGGAGCATTTTTGGCTCTAACACACTTTCACCGTTCTCAACGCCGACATCAGGAATAGATGGGTGCATGCCGTATTAACTACTCTACTATCTCTATGTTTGAGAAGTATCAACCCTATCAGAAATCCAATGGCTCAAATCCTACCACAAATATGTGCTTTCGCCGAAAAAAAGGAAGCCATTCCTCTGATTCATGACAAAAAAGAGGGTTTTCGGATCTAAGAAAATGAATACGAACTTGACAGACGGCTTCTAGAACGAGATTGAGCTTCAAGATGGAGATTCGTAATGAAAATCAGGTAGGGCTTACTAGGATTTATGCTGCCTAGCTTCAGAGACAGCGAAAGAGGAAGCGATGTGAATGAGTGTGTTAATATTAGGGATTTGGTGTTAGTTTAAGATTTTTTAAATGTGATACTAATCATAATGTGTGCTACTAGTAACATTGTCCTAATTTTCAGGCCGTAATTTTAAAATAAACCATTTATAAAGGCACTTATTATTTGTAGATCATAAATATATATCCGCATACCAAAGTTATTCCGTTTTATTTGCGTTTACAAATTGTTATCCGCAGATATATTTTAAACTTGAGCAATCGATGTCTTCATTCTCTTCTATTTTATTTGAGTTTACAGATTGCTATCCGCAGACAAATTTTAAACTTTAGCAGTAGATGTCTTCGTTCTCCTGAGCATGTCATGTCAACGAAGGAATATCTCCGACGACCTTCTGAGCACTTCAAACTGTGCACGGATCGTGATTCATAAAATGAATGTGCGGATAGAGACCGAGTTGAGGAAGAAAGACGATTTCTTCGTTGTTCATACGATTTCAATTTGTTTGGGAAGATTTGGATAGCTAGGGTTTGTTTGGAAAGATTTAGATAGCCGAGGTTACTCTCTCTCTGTGGTGAGAAGGCGAAGAGGACGATCAAATTTTTTTTAATAATATGTGGATAAAAAAATATCTGCGAATAACAAATTTGACTTTCTTTAGAGGTGCGAATAGAAAAAATTATGACAACCGCACTAAATAAATCTAATATATAATCTCAATTTCCACCATAAGGTCATAATAATGTGTCATTGATAAAATGATCCGAACCCCTGACCCGTGCTTTCTAAAACCCGCCCCTCAATTCCTCGCTTCCGCCAAAATCCGAAGCCTCCCCCTGTTCGATCCCGAAGCCCTCGCTCCCCGGCATCCTCGCCGCCTGCAATCAGGACCTGCAAGCGATCTCTCTCGCCGCCGCCTGCAATCAGGACCTCCAAGCGAATCCTCTCTCCGCCGCCCCTCTCGCCGCCGACGGATCCTGCAGCATCCTAGGTACTCCCTTCCTCAGCACTCCACTGCCGATCTCTCATACTATTAGGATTTCACTTATATGCCATTTTGTGTGTGTGTGTGTGGGGGGGGGGGGGGGGGGGGGGGGGGGTGGGGGTGGGGGTGGGGTGGGGTGTTATGAAAAAACGGTCGATCCGGGTGCGGATAGAGATCTCATGTTCAAAATAAATTTTATAACGGCCAAAATTGAGGTTACGAAATAATAACGGACAAATAATAAAAGGCAAGCACCACACACAAGAACACCAAAATTTTAAAGTGGTTCTCCGAAAGAATTGAAATGGGTACGTCCACTGCGCAGACATAGATCAAATTTATTTCTCAAAATTCTCAAACATACGATACAGCTAAAATGGAGGAGAAAGAATAGACTGAGAAGAACTCGAATCCTCCAAGATCCGGCTGTGCGTGTTGCGACGAGAATCAAGGCGGCGACGAAAGTAAAGAAAAAGATCTGCTGCACTTATACATGTTGGTCGGCCACCTCTTGAATTTAAATAGGAGAGAAATCCTAGGGGGGAAGGAGGGCCGACTGCCACCATTGGAAGCAAGATAATTCCTTCCCCAAAATAGAATTGCCAAGTTGGCAAACCCCCAAAAAACCGGGCTGAAAATTAGGAGAATAAAATCCTTCTAAAAATAGTTGCCATGCTGGCAATCCAAGAGAAACCAGAGAGAAATCCGGCTGAAAAATAGGGGATCCGGGAGGAGGAAATCAGGCAGAGTCATGAGGAGGGCGTCAATCTCGCAACAATCTCCACCTTGACGTCTTTCCCATGGCAAGCTCCACCTAGCTGAAATAACTCCAAGAGAAAACCCCAAACTATCACCAAGAATGAATCATAAGAAAAGAACTCATTCAATCCTGAGTAGCACACAAACTGGACTAACGTGGCTGTCTTAGAAATGCTCCACCTTGAAGCTAAATTCCAACCGCTCCACCTCCAGCGGTGGTCTCCCATAGCAAACTGAATCTGTCAAGACTCCTGGTATTTGATGTGCGCGCGGGCGAGAAATTTGATAAATGCAGACACATCAAGAAGAGAATGCAAACAACTGTCCTCAGCATGAAAAGATGAAACCCATATAAGAACTAATCAGAAAAAGATTGATTAGACACACTCTAAGCCCATGTAGAACGAATGAGTAACAATGAAAGGGCTAAGGTAATAGGGGAACAAGACGCATTCAAATAATGAAATCTTTGACCAGGGAAAAATAACTCAGAATAAGAGTTATAAAAGACAAAAGCATTGTAGCATGACTAAGAAAAAATAGAGGGAAAATGATGGTGAGCAAATGAAGGGATAAAAAACAGAATGAAAATGATAAAAAAAATGCAGGAAGAAAAATAAATAAAACAAGGGAAAAAGATAGGTGAGAAAAGTACTAAAGGACGTCCACATCGACATCCTCAAGGCATAGTGATGCGACAGACTTTTCTTTATCATCACCAAGGGATTTTTCTTTCTCCTTGTTCTGAAGCTTCCAGCAGTCCTTGATTCCGTGACCCTTCTTTTTGCAGTAATTGCAGTGGCTATCTGAACTTTTCTTGGACTTGCCTCCTCTGTCTGAACCAGACTGACCCCGAGAGAATAAAGCTGAGCTTTCAGCAACTCCTGAGCCGGACGACTTCTTTTGGATGTCATCTGAGAGTAAGGCTGTCGTGACTTCTTCCATGTCTAAAACTTCTTTACTGTAGGTAAGAGTAGTGACCATGCTCTCGTAGGACTTTGGAAGAAAGTTCAGTAAAATAACTGCCTTGTCCTCTTCCTCCACCTGAATATCCATGTAGAGAGGAACCCTCCTTCATGCTAAACTTGTATAACTGCTGCTTGAGGTAGATGCGGTTGGGGAGGGACTTCGTCATATAGGTACTCTCCAATTTTGCCCAAAGACCAGAGGCCGTCGTCTCTGAAAGAACTCCATACAACACATCATCCTGTAGACAAAGTTGTATGGTGGACATAGCTTTGAGATCCAAATCCTCCCACATGCGATCGGTAACCTCAGCATCCTTATGGGTCATTCCCAATAGGACACGGTGTAAACCTTCCTTGATCAATAGTGCCCGGACCTTGACATGCCACAGGCCAAAATTGTGTTTTCCGTCGAACTTCGTAACTTCAAACTTCGCACCGGGTGTGGAAGTTGCCATAGAAAATAAACTGAAGAAATATGCGCGGAGACCGAAGCGACCGAATAAATTCACGGATCAAGATTGGGAAGATAGGGAGCGGACCGATGTCGTCACCTACCGTTGACCCAACTCAAAACGGAACCTAGCTCTGATACCACTTGTTATGAAAAAATGGTCGATCCAAGTGCGGATAGAGATCTCATGTTCAAAATAAAATTTCTAACGGCCAAAATTGAGGTTACGAAATAATAACGGACAAATAATAAAAGGCAAGCACCACACACAAGAACACCAAAATTTTAAAGTGGTTCCCCGAAAGAATTGAAATGGGTACGTCCACTGCGCAGACAGAGATCAAATTTATTTCTCAAAATTCTCAAACATACGATACAGCTAAAATGAAGGAGAAAGAATAGACCGAGAAGAACTCGAATCCTCCAAGATCCGGCTGTGCGTGTTGCGACGAGAATCAAGGCAGCGACGAAAGTAGAGAAAAAGATCTGCTGCACTTATACATGTTGGTCGGCCACCTCTTGAATTTAAATAGGAGAGAAATCCTAGGGGGGAAGGAGGGTCGACTGCCACCATTGGAAGGAAGATAATTCCTTCCCCAAAATAGAATTGCCAAGTTGGCAAACCCCCAAAAAACTGGGCTGAAAATTAGGAGAATAAAATCCTTCTAAAAATAGTTGCCATGCTGGCAATCCAAGAGAAACCGGAGAGAAATCCGGCTGAAAAATAGGGGATCCGGGAGGAGGAAATCAGGCGGAGTCATGGGGAGGGCGTCAATCTCGCAACAGTGGGGCGGGTGGGGTGGGGGTGGGGGTGAGGAGCGGATCTGCGTACCATTGACATTACTGCAGAAACTCAATAATAAGAAATTATCATTCTTCTTTGAAAGGTTACTGTTCATCTTCTCAGGTAGTTAGGTAATGGCTCCATAAGCTTCCCGCGGCGGCTTCTCTGCCGGAAGCTATTAGAGGGGGGGGGGGGGACGATTTTCTTCTAGATTTTCTTATTTTGTCGTTTTTTTCTATCCATTTAAATTATGTTGACAAAATATGTATATATGATGTGTTTGCTGAATAAATTTCATAATAGACTGTTGGATTCTTAAGATGTTAAAGTCCAAACTAAGAGGTTTTAGCTGAAATCTACATTAGCTTTAAAATAACCCTAAAATGATTGGTGAAGAGATGAAAATGAATGTTGTGTCTGCCACAACTATTGTCATAGTAGCATCTTTGCACATTCTGCGGGCCGCGGGCGGCGTCATTCGACGACATGATTATGTGGCGAGGGTAGGCAATTTAGTAAGCGCCAGCGAGTTTCTTCAATTTGGAAGTAGTTCATTAAAGGTAGTAAGAACTATGAGTGAGAATGAAGTGTAATTATCAGCGGGGAGAAGTATTACCTAGAGTAAGTAGATTCTTAAGTAATTCTTGTCTTTCCGTGTCTTCCATTGTGAAATGATAATAATTGAAGACTATTTTATTGAATGTGAACATTCATGGCCAATGTGAAAACTGAAGTAATTGCATCAAAGATTAGCATAAATATCAACACTCATTAAGCAAACATTTATGAGCATCAATACAGAGTATAATTTAGAATAAAGAATTAAGCATATGAAAATGATTCAGAATAAAAATGAAAATGAACAATTAAAATAGGAGATGAGTACCTCGCACCGAGTGGAGGTATTGAAATCTTCACTTTGGGAAAAATATATCAAAATCCGGTGAGCAAATTAAGTTGACCCACATGCACCATTTATTCGGATATTACACTGGATTTGAGCTCCAAATATAAAAGTGAGATTTTTTTTGTACAAATTAAATACACGCTAGCCATAAGTTGAGACATTCTTAAGAAAACAAATGAAATAAGTAAATTCCTACAGTTGAAAAGGAAAATTTGAATGTGAAGAGATCCTGAATAACATGAACGATCTGGTTGAAGTGCTGGTTTACTTCGCCAGTGAACAATATCAAAATCCGGTGAGTAAATTAAGTTGATTCACATGCACCATTTATTTGGGTGTTACATTGTGTTTGAGCGCTGCAGAAAATGAGTGACAGAAAGTTCTTGATGAATAATAATATTACATTTTTCATGAAGTTCCTTTTTTGGAGTTCAAGAATGACCCCCTTATATTATTAGAAGAATTATTTAAAATCCATTAATAATTAACATGGCTGTAGAAGTACAAAGTCCTAGCACATAATCCACCTCTCCTTTATAGTTTCCCTTGATACTCCAGTGATGTTGCCTTCGTCATCCCCTCCATGTGTAAAACCGCCAGAAGAATTCAGGCCTTGAATAGAAAGTGACTGCAGTATATGGAAAGAAGACAATGACCACAAATTTTTGAGAATTTCATCAAAAATATGGAATTTGTGAAATATTGGGGACCAATGGAGCACCGAGACAAGAACACCAAAGACTGAATATGAAACACTTCTCTTCTATTAATTTGTAGAAAGTTACAAGTTATAAATAAACAAGACTGAAAACAAGTTGCATACAGTTCGATTTATGACAGCCAAAAAAGAAGTAAAGAAACTGGTCGCGGACGGTGTCCGCTTCTCCTCCACAGCACACCACACAAGTGTTACTCGCTACCGCCCGACGTTAACTCCTAACTGATGCAGCGGTAGACCGGCGATAAACGCAGACACTCCTAAATGCAACTCTTGGAGGATAATATGGACTAGGGTGCACGTGTGTACATGAAGCAATTGCAAATTAAGATCCACTAGCAAATAATTTTCACAAAGCTTTTGGCGCAATCACACAATCCGGAGTAAATATTAATGCTCAGAAACAATCTAGATCAACCAACGAAAGAGGTGCAAATCGGCTGAAGTGCGCCGGTAGAGGTTCCGCAAGTCACTCAAAAGGGTTCACAATAGCATAATAAAGTTAACATCCACTACAATAGTTCAACAAGATATCCAATAAGAAACCAAACGACAATATACCTTGATTCGCTCCTGTATGAGGAGGGGTTCGGCGTTGGGAGGGAAATCCGCTGAGAGTGTGCTGCCGGACGGAGAGGTGGTTCCACGGAATGGGGGTGGGGGAGATATGCGGGCTGCTATCGAAAGGGGAAGGGAGGGAGGCTGCAGGCTGTGGTTCCTCGGAAGGGAGGGAGGTGGCGGGCTGTGGTTCCTCGGAAGGGAGGGAGGCTGCGGGCTGCTGGCCGAAGGGAGAAGGGAGGAGGATTTTTGGGCGACGGGGTCGAGTGGGGAGGTTGACGGGAAGCTATAGGGGAGAGGTCGGGAAGACAGATTTCGGCGGGAGGGCTTCCAGTGGGGCGGAATAGGGGAGGAGGGGCTGGCTGGGCTTACCGGAGGTGGGAGGAGGAAGGGTGAGCAGCGACGGCTGGAGGATGGCGACGTCGGAGGTGTATCGAGCACAGGAGGCGAACCGCGGACCACGGACCGGTCGGCTGCGTTAGGGCAGCATCCAATCTCCCTCAAAACATCCAAAACCCCCCTATTTATAGGAGGAATGCAGGAAATAAACATAAAATAACAACAAGGCTCCTGATCGGACGGCCGTAAGTGTCCGAGCCGATCGGGGCTAAACGCAGCATAAAAATAATAAAGTCATATATGGATTCGACTCGGAACGACCCTCCGGGCGCATCCGCGGACTCGGATCGCCCATCCGGGTCGCCGATCACCGCCTCCTGCGGGAATAGACGTGCGCGTGCGGCCGCACGCCATCAACTCCCCCGACTTGAAAGCACTCATCTCCGGTGAGTGAAGATGATCGTACTCTCGGCGAAGATCAGGGGCGAGACTCTCGAGCTCCTCAGCAGAAATCCATGCGTCGTCAGAAGCCGGGCGGGTGAGCCAGTGAACCAGGTACCGTAGGACCGTCGAACCGCCCGTCACTGTGAAGTCATGACCAACGATCCGTAATGCGTCTCCAGTGGGTGCAGGCGACTGCCGTAGCAATGTGTCTCCATCATAATGCTGTGTGGCTGGGCCGGCCGGTCGAGAGGTGGGATCCGCCAAACTGTGCTCTAATATTGGCGACTGCCTGGGTAGAGGGGGTATAGTGGCACTGGGTGGGTGAGGGTCGAACTGTGGCTCGGTGGGGGGTGAGGAGTAGGGGTCCTCGTACACTCGCTCCTCAAAGTATGGGGTCAGGTCTTCTACATTGAACACTCGGTGAATCCCCATTGTGGGTGGTATGTCAACCTCATATGCATTCGCGCCGACCTGTCGAGTGACTGTATAGGGGCCCATCCGACGAGCACTTAACTTCTTCGCTGCCCCCTGGGGGAGCCTCTCAGGTCGAAGGCGTATCATAACTTGCTCCCCAACATCAAATATCTGCTCCCTCCTGTGCCGATCGGCTTGAGCCTTGTAGATGTCATTATTGGCTGCGATCCTTCTTCGAATTGCTTCATGTAGTGTGTGTATATGCTGAATGAATGACTCGGCGGACTCGCTAGGCCTAGCTTCTAATGGGACATCTACTAAGTCAACAGGTTTCCTAGGCTCGTAACCTAACATGACATGGAATGGACTCAATCCTGTGGTCCGGTTAACCGAGCTATTGTATGCAAACTCCGCTATGGGCAAGACCGAGTCCCAAGAGGCAGGACTATCCCCAACGAGGCAACGCAGCAAGGTCCCTAGACTACGGTTGACAACCTCTGTCTGTCCATCCGTCTGTGGGTGATAGGCGGTGGAAAACTTCAGTGTCGTACCAGTCTTCCTCCACAACGTTTTCCAAAAATAACTCATAAAACGAACGTCGCGGTCGGAGACGATAGATGTGGGTAACCCATGATACTTGAATACCTCCCTGAAGAACTGGGCCGCCACATGGGGGGCGTCGTATGTCTATGACATGGAATAAAGTGGGCCATCTTCGAGAAACGGTCTACAACGACAAAGATCGAGTCAAACTTCCGCGACGTGCGCGGAAGTCCTAGAACGAAGTCCAGGCTAATGTCCACCCAAGGTCTGTGGGGGATGGGCAGAGGGGTGTACAGGCCCGTAGACTGTCGAGAACCCTTGGCTGTCTGGCAAGTGCGACAATGACGAACAATCCGCGTAACATCCCTCTTCAGGCCAGGCCAGAAGAAACGGTCCTCCACTAACGCGATCGTCTTGTCGCGCCCGAAGTGTCCCGCGGCGCCGCCCGCATGTAACTCCCAGACAAGGAAATCCCGCAGAGACGTCTGAGGCACGCAGAGACGTGACTCGAAGAACAGATAACCCTCCGAAATGAGGAAACCCTCACGGGGCTCGGGGGGTCCCTCGACAACGCGGAGTAAATGTCGCCAAAATCAGGGCACTCAGGGTAATCATGGCGGATCCGCTCGAATCCCTCCACTCGCGCGCTCATGGTGTGAAGAATGGTGACCCGGCGACTCAACGCATCTGCCGGCTTGTTCTCAACACCAACTCGGTGCTTGAGAACATAGTGGTACTCCTGCATGAACTCCACCCATTTCGCGCGACGGTGTCCTAACTTCTTCTGCGAATCTAGATATCGCAGGGCCTGATGATCCGAATACAGGACGAACTCCTTATGTAGGAGATAGTGACGCCAATATCGGAGCGCCTGTACAACGGCATAGAACTCTCGATCGTAATTGGAATACCTCTGCCGGGCCTCATTGAGCTTCTCGCTGAAGTACGCGACTGGATGACCCTCCTGGCTCAGCACTCCACCAATACCTACCCCAGAAGCGTCACAAGCGACCTCAAATGCCTTGGAAAAATCTGGGAGGCGCAAAACCGGTGCTGACGAGAGTCTCTCCTTAATGTCTTCAAATGCTCTGGTAGCGGCGGGAGTCCAAACGAAGTCGCCCTTGCGAAGGCAACTCGTAATAGGGGCCATAATCGAGCTAAACCCACGGACAAACCTCCGGTAGAAGGTGGCCAGTCCATGGAAGCTCCGTGCCTCGTGAATGTTGGCCGGAACGGGCCACTCACGAATCGATTTGACCTTATCAGGGTCAACCGAGATGCCGGACTGAGATACAATATATCCGAGAAAATGGACTGACGTGCACAGGAACGAACACTTCTTCAGGTTAACATATAGATGTTCCTTCCGAAGGAGGTCGAATACTAGGCGAATGTGACCCAGGTGCTCTGTGCGTCCCTGACTATAAATCAGTATGTCATCGAAGTACACCACGAGGAACTTGCCCATGTAGGGCCGGAGGATCTGTGTCATCACCCTCATAAATGTGCTCGGCGCGTTCGAGAGTCCGAACGGCATAACTAACCATTCGTACAGGCCATCTTTTGTTTTAAAAGCCGTCTTCCACTCATCACCCTCCCGGACTCTAATCTGATGGTACCCGCTCCTCAAGTCGATCTTCGTAAAGACCTGGGCGCCAGCCATCGCATCGAGGAGGTCATCGAGGCGGGGGATCGGGAAGCGATATTTCACCGTAATCTTATTGATGGCGCGACTATCGATATACATGCGCCAGCTCCCATCCTTCTTCGGGGTAAGAAGGGCAGGAACGGCACACGGGCTCAGGCTCTCTCGAATAAATTTCTTCCGCAGAAGATCGTCCACCTGTCGCTTCAGCTCAGCATGCTCAGTCGGATTCAACCGATAGTGGGGAAGGTTGGGCAAAGATGCCCCTGGGATCAGGTCTATAGCGTGCTGGATATCTCTCATAGGGGGAAGCTCGTCGGGGAGCTCCTCCGGCATAATGTCAGTGTACTCGTCTAGCAGGCGACGGATATCCGGATCTACACTCTCAAGATCAGTGGTGGGGTCAGAGGCCACGGCGGCTACCACTACGTACATCATCCCCAAGTCTAAACTCTCTCGAAGAAAATCACTCTTCCTCAAAATGTGTACGGGCCTGGAGGACCCGACACTAATAGACGACTCAACCTGACCCTTGGGTGGGTCCCTGGGCTGGGTCGGGGAGAGGGTGATCTTCCGCCCCTTGTCAAAGAAGACGCACGTGTTGGAACGGCCATAACACGTGGCGTCGCGATCGTACAACCAGGGGCGGCCTAATAGGACATGTGCGACGTCCATCGGGATGACGTCGCACCACACTTTGTCCTCAACGGACGCTAAACGGATCGGCACAAGACATCTCTGCGTGACCTGGATGGCAGACTTGTCCACCCAGTGGACGCGGTATGGGTGGGGGTGTGGCTCGGCAGCTAGCTGCATCCTTTCTAAGCCTTTCTTCGCCACAATGTTCACGCAACTACCGCTGTCTATGGCAAGCTTGCAGGGTCCGCCCGCACTCTGAAAATATGTATAGAATATCGATGTGCGGCGCCAATCCTCCTCGGAACGAGGGGCGTGCAGGAGGCGACGGATGACGCCCAGTCCTAATGATCTCTCTGCGTCGCTCTCCCAGCCGTCCCCCACCTCTGCTGTGATCTCCTCGACCACCACCTCATCTAACTCAGCGCTCTCCTCGCCATCGTCCTCGATCAACAGGTTCCTCGTAGGGCATTGAGCAGCAAGGTGTCCTCTGCCCAAGCATCGAAAGCACTGGCCAGGCCCGGCCCTAGGGGCAGCCGGAACCAAAGCCTTCCCCTTCGCATCTGTGGTGGTGCGAGGCGGGGCATCGGGGCGGTGTGTGGTTTGCCTCGATCCCGGGAGGCGCAGATAGCTCTCATACTCAAGCGCGAGCTGGAATACCTGCTCGACTGTCTCTATGCGGTGTGGGATGAGCTCTCTCCGGATCTCAGCCCTAAGCCCAGCTCTAAACTTAGATGCGGTCACGATAGGCTCCTCCCAAATGTCGCTCCTCACTATCAACTCGTCGAATCGCGTCATATATTCGGCAACGGATAGCGATCCCTGTCGTAACGCATGGAGTTGGTCAAGAAGTTGATCTCGATAAGAGTCGGGGAGGTACTTGTCCCTCAATCGTTGTTTCATCTCCGCCCACCTAGTGATGGGATAGTACCCACCTCTCTCCAGAGATCTCTCTACGCTGAGCCAGAACATTTTTGCCTGGCCAATCAGTTTCATCTTAGCGAACCGAACTCGCCTCTCATCCTGCATCTCGTACCAGTCAAAGAAATGATCCATATCTAGGAGCCAGTCACTAAAGGCCTTCGGGTCTAGATGACCGTCGAAGGTGGGAGCATCAATTCGAAGGCGCCGAATGAGATCGTCCTCTACCGGGGTGCGCTCCCGACGGGGCTCCACATAGTCGTCATATGACTCTTCGAGATCGTACTCGTGCCGCGCGGGTGGTCCGCGACCACGGCGGGCCGGCGGCGGACGAGGCTCGTATGGTGGCCTAGGGTGACGACGATAATCAAATGCAGGCTCGGGGGTCCGTCTCCGAGGAGCGGGGTCCCGACGATAATCATATGCCGGCTCAGGAGTCCGTCTCCGAGGAGCTGGGTCCCGACGAGGTATCTCTCGCGCACGTCGGTCAAGAGGAGGAGAAGCATCCCGTGGATCATCCAAGGGTTCCTCATGACGTGGTGCAGGGTCCCGATGTGGTATCTCTCTCGCTCGTCGATTACGTGGGAGAGGAGCATCCAGTGGGTCCTCCAAGGGTTCCTCATAACGTGGTGCAGGTGCCGGACCTCTAGGGGACCCTATCTGATCGACTCTAGCGTTGACCCTAGCGATGTCGTTCTTAATGGTGGTGAATTGTTCCAGGACTAAGCGCTGAAACTCGGCGGTCGTCATGTCCGAATTCGAACTGGCGGCCCGATCGTCGTTGTTATTCTGAACAGACATTAATTTTCTATAGACCCTACCACTACGAAGCATGCAATGAAATGCGTAACCTCGCTTTGATACCAAATGATGCAGTGGTAGACCGGCGATAAACGCAGACACTCCTAAATGCGACTCTTGGAGGATAATATGGATTAGGGTGCACGTGTGTACATGAAGCAATTGCAAATTAAGATCCACTAGCAAATAATTTTCACAAAGCTTTAGGCGCAATCACACAATCCGGAGTAAATATTAATGCTCAGAAACAATCTAGATCAACCAACGAAAGAGGTGCAAATCGGCTGAAGTGCGCCGGTAGAGGTTCCGCAAGTCACTCAAAAGGGTTCACAATAGCATAATAAAGTTAACATCCACTACAATAGTTCAACAAGATATCCAATAAGAAACCAAACGACAATATACCTTGATTCGCTCCTGTATGAGGAGGGGTTCGGCGTTGGGAGGGAAATCCGCTGAGAGTGTGCTGCCGGACGGAGAGGTGGTTCCACGGAATGGGGGTGGGGGAGATATGCGGGCTGCTATCGAAAGGGGAAGGGAGGGAGGCTGCAGGCTGTGGTTCCTCGGAAGGGAGGGAGGTGGCGGGCTGTGGTTCCTCGGAAGGGAGGGAGGCTGCGGGCTGCTGGCCGAAGGGAGAAGGGAGGAGGATTTTTGGGCGACGGGGTCGAGTGGGGAGGTTGACGGGAAGCTATAGGGGAGAGGTCGGGAAGACAGATTTCGGCGGGAGGGCTTCCAGTGGGGCGGAATAGGGGAGGAGGGGCTGGCTGGGCTTACCGGAGGTGGGAGGAGGAAGGGCGAGCAGCGGCGGCTGGAGGATGGCGACGTCGGAGGTGTATCGAGCACAGGAGGCGAACCGCGGACCACGGACCGGTCGGCTGCGTTAGGGCAGCATCCAATCTCCCTCAAAACATCCAAAACCCCCCTATTTATAGGAGGAATGCAGGAAATAAACATAAAATAACAACAAGGCTCCTGATCGGACGACCGTAAGTGTCCGAGCCGATCGGGGCTAAACGCAGCATAAAAATAATAAAGTCATATATGGATTCGACTCGGAACGACCCTCCGGGCGCATCCGCGGACTCGGATCGCCCATCCGGGTCGCCGATCACCGCCTCCTGCGGGAATAGACGTGCGCGTGCGGCCGCACGCCATCACTAACGCCCCGCGTTAGCTCTCAGGTCGCTTCTCACAAGCTCGCCGCTCGCACTCGCAGCTCACTAGCCGGACTCGCTGCTCGCACTCGCGTACACTAACGTCTGACGTTAACTTCTTAACGCTCCGCGTTATCTCGCGATTACTCTCTCTCAAGAGACCTTCTCTAGATCGCTTCCCGAACTCGCTCCGAGTTCTCTGCTATCTCGCTTAAATCAATATCTGTACATAGAGGGGGGTCTGGCCCTCCTATTTATAAGAAGGGGAGAAACCTTCTAGAAGCAGAGCTAACGCCTGCGTTAGCTCTAACGCCGGGTGTTAGGTCACTTCAGAAATCTAACACTCCCCCTTGAAGTGAGCTCCGAGAACAACTCTAAGTAGCGATCGAAGCCTCCTGAACGGCCTCGCGGAAAGGGGCTTCGTGAATATATCCGCAAGGTTGTCCTTGCTCCGCACATACTCCACTGCAATCAAGCCACCCAACACTTTCTCTCTGATGAAGTGATGCTCGATCTCTATGTGCTTTGTTCTTGCGTGACACACTGGGTTGGTTACCAGTTTCAAAACACTCTCATTGTCCCCGCGAAGCACTGTAGGTTCGCAGACCTTCTCGTCCACATCTTCCACCAGCCTCCTCAATCAGACACACTCCTGTGCTGCTAGAGACGGCGCCTTGTACTCAGCCTCAGTGGTGGAAAGGGAAATAAAATCTCGCTTCTTGCTACACCACGAGATGACAACAACTCCACACAGAAATACGTAACCTGATGTCGACTTGCGATCATCAACATCACCTCCGTAGTATGCATCTGTGTACCAATGCAGCTTGAAGTCAGACTTCTCTTCCTAAAACAACCTCATCTCAATGGTTCCCTTCACATACTTCAGTATCCCTTTGTCTGCCTTCAGATGAGGCTTCTGCGGCTCCTGCATGTACCGACTAACCCGGCCGACGGCAAAGGCGATGCCTGGCCTCATGATAGTCAGATAGATAAGACTCCCCATCAGTGCCCGGAAGATCTTCGGATCAGGAAGAATTCTCCCTTCTTCCTTCCGAAGCTTCAGCCCAGCCTCCAGTGGAACAAAACTGCTCTTCCTTTCCTTCATTCCGAATATCTAAACGATGACGATCTTCTCAGTATAAGCCCTCTGGGAAACGAGCAGCCCGCCTATTCTCTTCTCAACTTGAAGGTCAAGGAAATGGTGCAGTTCACCAAGATCCTTCATCTCAAATCAGATGGATAACTGCTGTCTCAGCGTCGTGACCTCCTCACTGTTGTTCCCTGTCACGATCATAGCGTCGACGTACAACAACACCAGTACATGAAGATCTCCACTCTTCTTCACGAACATGCTAGAGTCTGAGTCTGAGACATCATAACCACAAAACTGCAGGTACTCCTCAATCTTCTCATACCAGGCTCTTTACGCCTGTTTCAACCCGTAGAGGGCCTTCTTCAGCTTGCACACATGATGTGGAAGTGATTTGGACACGTATCCAGGTGGTTGCACCATGAATATGTCCTTGTTATTCTCACCATACAGGAACACATTCTTCACATCAAGCTGCCACAACTTCCAACCTTGGCATGCTACTAGAGTAATGACCGTCCTCACCGACGTCATCTTCGTCACAGGACTAAACGTCTCCTCGTAGTCCTCTCCATAGGTTTGCGAGAAACCCCGAGCGACAAGCCTCGCCATGTACCGCTCTACTTATCCATCTGCTCTCTTCTTTACCTTGTACACCCACTTGCAGGTGACATGTTTAATGCCTTCAACCATGGGAATAAGGTCCCAGGTCTCATTTTTCTTCAAGGCCTCCATCTCTTCATCTATGACCACGTCCCACTCCTTAGTACCAACAACATATTCAAAGTGGGCAGGTTCCCTCTCGTCGAGTGGTCCTGCAAAGAAGCAAGAGACCAAACTCACGAAGTTCCCCTCCTTGTAACGAGCAGGCGGGACGATGGTCCGCTTTGACCTCCTCAAGGTTTGGCCACTTTCTACCACTCCGGTAGACTCCTCCTCTTCAGCTCTTCCCCTGAGCCAGATGGCGATGGGGCACTGGAAGATAACTCCAACTCCACAGTAGAGTCCTCAATGACTCTCTCTTCTCTCCTGCTTGAACCTCCACTCTCCGACAGCACCACAGAAGACACTCCCTGATACGAGATCAGTTCGTCAAACACCACGTCGCGCGAGACGACGAACTTGTGGGTCTGCGGATCCATGCACTTCCACCCCTTCTTCCGCTCATCATAGCCGATGAAGACACTTCCGTGCTTTCGGCTCCTGCTTGGTTCTCTGAGCATCCGGGACATGCACGAAGCAGGTTGAACCAAATACTCTCATGTGAGCCACGTTTGGCTTCTCCCCGAACATAAGCTGGTGTGGAGACACCATGTTGGGACTCAGTGGTAGCATGTTGATCACGTGGGTTGCACAAGTCATTCCCTCCGCCCATAAAGCCTTGGGAATGCCCTTGGCATGTAGCCAGCTCCTGGTTGTCTTCACCAGATGATGAATTTTCCTCTTTGCGACCTCATTTTGCTGAGGGGTGTGGGTGCAAGAGAGTTCCCGCCGAATGTCGAACTTCCTGCAGAAAGAAGCAAAATCGTTAGAAGTAAACTCCCCCATTGTCACTTCTCAGCTTCTTCACCCTCAGGTTCAGCCTCCCCTCCACAAGTTCCTTCTACTCCTGGAACTTCACAAATACTTCTGATTTCTCCCTCAGAAAGTATACCCACGTATAGCGGGTGTAATCATCCACCAGAACCAACGCATACTTATTTCCTCCATAAGTTAGGGTGGCGCACGACCCCATCACATCAACATGTACGCACTCAAGAGGTGTCTTACACCTGGTCTCCGACTTGTCAAAAGGAAGTCGATGTGACTTTCCATATTGACAACCCTCACACACATGGCCGTCACCGTAGGAAGAGTGATTAGGCAGGCCAAACACTAGGCCCTTCGCAGTCATTATCTTCAACTTGTCCATCCCCACATGACCTAACCTCTCATGCCAGATCGCAGCGTTGTCGTTTGTCTTCAACTTGTCCACATAGACATTTGCAGACAGAACATACAAATATTTCACCCTTCTCCCGGTGTGCGTGATGTCAGCATCAACAGATGACAGATTCTTCAGGAACTTCACCTCCTTTGGTCCAAACAACACGTGATATTCAACATCCACCGTGTTTGCCACCGAGAAGAGGTTCTTCTTCATGCCAGGCACGTGATACACACTCTTCAGTGTCACGGGCTTCTTTTCATTCCCAAGGGATATTATCCCTTCTTTCTCAACTGGATGCACCGTGTCATCCGCAGTGATGATAACATCCGATCCTTCATATGCTTTCAGGGAAGCAAACTTAGACACATCTCCAGTGAGATGATGCCCGCAGCCGGAATCCACAATCCAGTCGCTCTCAAAGTTGATGGAGGCTAAGACATCGACAGACGTTGCCATCATCTCAGCTAGGAAACAGTTGTCTCCGCCCTCACCACCCTGGTGACATCCACCTCTCGCCCCACCTCTCCAGTGTCCTCCTTCCTTCTCAGCAACATGACCGGCCTTCAGATTGGTCCGACAGTCCTTTGCCATGTGCCCATACTTCTTACAGGCAAAGCATATAGTTCTCCCCTTCTCGTCGCGCGTAGGGAGGAATTTTTTCCCATCTCCTTGAGAGGAGATTGAGTGTCCATCTCTGGAGTTCTTCTTCTTCTTGTCCCAGTACTTCTTCTTACCTGAGAACAAAGTCTCGCTATCTCCCCCCTAAGATAGATCTTTAGCCATCTGCTTCGCCAAGCTCTCCTGTGACGACAACAGGTTCTCTAACTCCAGTAAGGAAGGCTGAGTAGCCTATCCTTGCACAGAAATAACAAACGGAACATACTCCTTCCGCAGGCCTCGGAGTATGTGCCTCTTCAACTTCGCCTCAGAGATCGGCTCACCAGGATCCAAATCCGAGATTTCAGCACACATGTTCTTCACCTTCAGGAAGAAGGTGGATATTGACATCTTCTCTTTAGTGGATCGTGCCAACTCATTCTCCAGAAATTGTAGCCGCGCTATATTCTTCTTGTTGAATAGCCCATCAAGAGCTTTCCAGATCTCAGACACTGACTTGCAACCCATGATGTGGTCGAACAAGTTAGGTGCAATAGCTCTCTTCAGAGTGAACTCCGCTTTGGCGTTGGTCTTCCTCCAAGCCCTCACTGCTTGAGCATTATCTTCGGTTGCTAGAACTTCCTCCTGTTCATCTCCACCAACAAGCTCCCAAAGGTCCTCTCCAAAAAGGTAGCTCTCCATACAAGACTTCCATTTCTTGTAGTTGGTATGAGTAAGCAACTCAATGCCAAGTCCTCTCGCATAACCTCCTCCGCCGTCCATCTTGGTTACTCAGTGCTTGTTCCAACCTCGCTCTGATACCATGTGAAATATTGGGGATCAACGGAGCACCGAGACAAGAACACCAAGGACTGAATAAGAAACACTTCTCATCTATTAATTTGCAAAAAATTACAAGTTACAAATGAACAAGACTGAAAACAAGTTGCATACAACTCGATTTATGACACCCAAAAAAGAAGTAAAGAAACTAGTCGCGGACGGTGTTCGCTTCTCCTCCACAGCACACCACACAAGTGCTACTCACTACCGCCCGATGTTAACTCCTAACACCTCGCGTTAGCTTTCAGGTCGCTTCTCACAAGCTCTCTGCTCGCACTCGCAGCTCGCTAGCCGCACTCGCGTACACTAACGCCTGGCGTTAACTTCTTAACGCTCCGCGTTAGCTCACGATTACTCTCTCTTAAGAGACCTTCTCTAGGTCGCTTCCCGAACTCGCTCCGAGTTCTCTGCTATCTCGCCCAAATCAATATTTGTACATAGAGGGGGGGGGGGGGTCTGGCCCTCCTATTTATAGGAAGGGGAGAGACCTTCTAGAAGCAGAGCTAACGCTTGCGTTTAGCTTTAACGCCGGGCGTTGCTCACTTCAGAAATCTAACAAAATTTTTATCATAAAGTACCTAACAGAAAGTGACTGCAATATCTGGAATGAAGACATTGGTCTGCAAAGCCTTTGCACGTTAAAATGAAGTAAAAGCAGATTAGGATGCAAGATGATTTACAACAAATTTGATTCATAATACAATGTGAGCCAAATACTATGTAAGCTTCATAAATATCTCTCATAAATTACAACACGAAAAACTTGACATTGTTCTATGAAATAAAATTGTAAAATACAATTTTCAATTCAACGGCGGGCACTGTGATATTTTACTTATAAATGTCCAAGATGGTTTTAATCTCCGGGAAAATTACCCTTTTTACTGTATTTGTTACCGGAATTCAACTTAACTTCATTAAGATTCTGCTATTGATTCTTTCTTCTGTTTTCATTCAACTTTTTTTAATTGCAGATTTATCTTTAAAGATGGCAAATTCACCTAAACTGATACGATCCCGGTAGGGCGGTGGAGGCTGTCGGCTAGAGAGAGTACGGGAGAGAGGGGGGAGATAGAGAGAGGGGGAATAGGGTTAGAGAGGAGGAGAGGGAAAACACAATTTCATTCCAGGATACCACAATACAAGGCTTACGCGTCCTCTTATAGTAGTGAGGAGCGAATACAAAAAGGAAATGTTTTGAAATAGGAAATGCGGAAATACCTAAATTGACACACGCAAACAAAACAACAAATTAAACGTCATAAGCAAACAAGGTAGATAATTAATTATTAATTATTCGCTGCGGAAATTGTAGGCCCATCCGCTATACGCGCCCGGCGCGTGTAAACTTTCCAAGGTGGCTCGTCATCGTGCAACTCCGTAACAATGCCGCCATCTGGGAAATGTGCCTTGTCCTCAAGGCAGAAATCGGGAAACTGGCGGCGGAAATCATCCCGGGGCAACCATGTTGCGTCTGAGGCTGGCCGGCCGGTTCAGGCCACAAGGACTTCCTCCGATGTACGGTCTCCTGGGGTGCGACATCTCTGATCGAGGATTGAGTCGGGATAGTAGGGTGTCTCCCCTGCAAGGTCGATGTCGGCCGGAATGTGATCCGCGGGAGCGTGGTCGCCCACAACGCGTCGGAGCTGTGAGACATGAAAGATCGGATGAATGCGGCTCCCTGCTGGAAGGCGAAGACGGTGGGCGACTGCCCTTATGCGGGCGAGGACCTCGAAAGGCCCGAAGAAACGAGGGGCCAGTTTCGGGCAGGGCCGGCGGGCCACCGAAAGCTGTCGGTAGGGGTGGAGTTTGACGAACATCCTCTCGCCAACCTCAAAGGAGAGGTCCCGACGTTTCTTGTTGGCGAAGGAGGCCATCTTCTGCTGGGCCCGCCGTAAGTGGTGCTTCAAATGATCTAGGATGGTATCTCTGTCACGGAAAGTGGTGGTCACGCTTTCCACCTGGCACTCCCCTGGAAGGTGGCGGACGATCGACGGTGGAGGGCAGCTGTAAACGGCCTCGAATGGGGTGGTGCCGGTTGCCTGATGGTAGGCGGAATTGTACGAGTATTCGGCCCACCCGAACCACTTGGCCCAACTGCGAGGCTGCTCCCCCACGAAGCAGCGGAGGTACGTCTCCAAACACCGGTTGAGGACCTTAGATTGTCCGTCTGTTTGCGGGTGGTATGTCGTGCTCATGCGGAGACGGGTGCCCTGTAAGCGGAACAATGTGGTCTAGAACGTACTCAGGAAGAGCGGATCGCAGTCGCTGACGATTGACCAAGGAAACCCGTGGAGGCGCACGACCCCCTGGACGAAGCTGTCGGCGACAGTGGACGCCGTGTATGGGTGGCAGAGGGGAATAAAATTAGCGTACTTCGAGAGCCTGTCCACTACAACCAGGATGCAGTCGTGCTCCTGTGATCGGGGCAGCCGTGTGATGAAATCCATGGCGATATCGTCCCAAATGCGATCGGGAATCGGAAGGGGCTGAAGCAGGCCACCGAGAAACATGACCTCGTACTTGGCTTTCTGGCAGGTGAGGCAGGTGGCCACAAAGGCCTTGACTTGTCGGAACATATGAGGCCAATAGAGCGAGGCGGCCAAGCGTCGGTACGTCCGGTAAGCTCCGGTGTGTCCCCCTGTTGGTGAAGCATGGAACTCGGTCAACAACAGAGGAATGCTCGGGGAGGAGGGGGCGAGTACGAGGCGGCCCTTGTAGAGTAAGCGACTGTCAACCAAGGAGTATGGTGGGTGACTTGTGGCGTCCGCGAGAAGTGCTATCCGTATCTTGTTAAGCGTCGGGTCGGCTTCTACTTCCCATTGGAGGGTATCCGCATCCTCCCTAACCGGGCGGGAAATGGCTGCGAGTTTGGGGTTGCGCGAGAGGGCGTCGGCCGCGCAATTCGTCTTCCCCAGCCGAAACTCGATGCTGAAGTCATAGCCTAGTAGCTTGGCCACCCATACTTGTTGAGCGGGCGTAGCAATCTTCTGTTGGAGGAGGTAGCGGAGGCTGTGGTGGTCGGTGTGGACCACGAACCGTCGGCCCATGAGGTAAGGTCACCAATGTTGCACAGCGAGGGCGAGGCCCTTAAGCTCGTTCTCGTAAGTGGAATGGCTGCGGATTGTGTCTGAAAAAGCGCGGCTGAAATAGGCCACAGGGCGACCGATCTGCATTAAAACGGCTCCAACACCGACGCCTGACGCGTCACATTCCACGAGGAAGGGCTGTGTAAAATCCGGCATTGCCAACACTGGGGCTCGAACTAAGGCCTGCTGTAGAGCGGTAAAAGCGGCTGAAGCCGCGGCCAACCACTCGAAGGGCCCTTCGGCCGACTTTTTCAGAAGCTGGGTGAGGGGCCGGGCCAGTGTGCCGTACCCCTAAATGAACCGGCGGTAGTACCCTGTCAGTCCCAGGAATCCCCGAACATCGCGGAGTGACGATAGTGTCGGCCATTGGAGGACCGCCTCGATCTTGTCGCTATCCATGGAGACTCCTGTCGCCGAGATGGTGTGTCCCAGGTAGCACACCTCTGGAACCCCAAAGGAACACTTCGTTGGGTGGAGCTTGAGGTGGTGGCGTCGTAGAGTAGCCAATGTCTGGCGGACGTGCTGGAGGTGCGCCTGCCAAGAAGAGTTGTAGACCAATATGATATCAAAAAAACAAGAATGTGCTGACGAAGTACCGGACGAAAGATATTGTTCATTGTGGCCTGAAAGGTGGCCGGTGCATTGGTCAGGCCGAAGGGCATAACCAGGAACTTATAGTGGCCATCATGGGTCCGGAAGGCCGTCTTGGCTACATCGGCCGGCCGAATGCGAATCTGGTGGTAGCCGACACGGAGGTCCAGCTTGGTGAAGACGGTCGCGTCATGGAGCTCATCCAAAAGCTCCTAAATCACCGGAATCGGGTACTTGTCTGGAACAGTGGCTTTATTGAGCTCCCGATAGTCTACGCAGAAACGCCAACTGCCGTCTTTTTTGGACCAACATGACCGGGCTGGAGAAGGGGCTGGCACTTGGGCGGATGAGGCCCCCCATCAACATGTCGCCTACTAGTCTTTCAATCTCGTCCTTTTGTACGTGCCCGTAGCGGTATGGACGGACCGAGACTGCCGTCACACCGGGTTGCAGAGGTATGGCATGATCGTGCGGCCGAGCTGGTGGCAACTCGGTTGGAGGAGCAAATAGGTCTGCAAACTCTAATAGGAGGTCCTGAAAGTCTGGAGGCGGTGCTGAGGCTGATGGAGCGGCGTCCGAGATGGGCCATAGCAAGGCCAAAAAATCGACGTTCGTCATCCGCTGAATGGCGTGGGCGGAGACTGGGGAGCGAAGAAGTGTGGCGTCTCCCACAAGGCAACACTCCCGCCCGTCTTGGAGGAACCGCATCGTCATAGACCGCCAGTTGACTCGCACGTCGCCGAGCGTGCAGAGCCATGCTACTCCCAAAATGGCGTCGATCCCGCCAAGGCCGAAAACGTAGAAGTCTGTCGTCATCGAGTAGGGTCCCACTGAGAGCGAAACGGACGGACAGCGGCCTTGGATCGAACGGCGGCGACCATCGCCCAGACAAACTGTGAAATCTGGAGAAGGTTCTGTCGGAAGACGTAGCTGCTGGACCAGATGAGACGAAAGGAAATTATGGCTCGCCCCGCTGTCTACCATGATGACTATGTGGCGGTCGCCCAACTTGTCTGCCAACTTCATGGTTTGGGGGCCTGAAATGCCTCCCACGGAAAAACAAGGAAGTTCCAAACGATGAAGATCTGCGTCAGCGGCGGCCACGGTGGTGTCCTCTGCAGTGATCTCGAGGTCTTCAAAATCTGCTAAAGTGATCTCTGGCTCGAAGTCGCCGATGATGGCTTGGAACTCCTTGACCGCGCAGACATGGGTCGGGGAGTAGGGCTGACGGCAGCGGAAACATATCCCCTTGCGGCGGAGATCGTTGAACTCGCGGTTAGAGAACCGCTATGGTGGGGCTGGGCGCCCTGGCCGGGTGGCCGGCGGGGGGGCGAGGATCTTGGGTTTCCGGAGTAGTGGTTTTCCAAGCCCGGCCGCCTGGCGGAAGCCCACCGGGGATTGGTGGCGGTCGAGGTGACAAATCCGCGTCCACAAGGCGGGCCATGTCGAGGGCCTCGGAGACTGTCCGGGGGTGGTGGGTGCGGAGCCGAGACAGTATGTTGGGGCGAAGGCCTTGCATGAAGAAGCCAAGATAGTGGTCCGGTGGTAGGCCCGGAACATGAGTTACGAGGGCCACGAACTCATCGATGTAGTCCTCCATCGTACCCGATTGTCGTACCCCGCATAATCTTTCGATGGCGGAGCCGGAATAACGAGTGTCGTAGCGGCGAATCATTTCTTGTTTGATTTCCGGCCATGAGATGAACGGATTGGACTGGCGGAGCCATCGGGCCCAGTGGAGGGCGGAGCCGTCGAGTCCCACGACGGCGGTAGAGACCTTGTCCTGCTCGGGCGTGTGGTGGAGATCGAAGTATTGTTCCGCCTTGGCGATCCACCCAATCGGATCAACCCCGGTGAAGGTCGGAAGATCCAAGGTAAGGGTTGGACGGCCGGAAAGACCAAGGGGTGGCGCGTCCCCAATGATCGTCGGTGGTGCCGCCCCTAGGATGGACGGGCTCGCGGCCGGTTGCGTGGATCCACTGGCGGTGGAGGCAGCTGAAGGCTGTAATGCATCAAGCTTGGCGTGTATGGCGAGCAAAGAGGACTGCAAGGAGGCCACGATGGACTCCGGTGTGCTGACACGACGAAGGAGGGCCTCGTTGGCGTCCTCCGATGGAGCCTCGGTGGTGGAACGAGTGGTTGGTGCCATGGCAGTGGCGGCGCGGCGCGGCGGAGCGGTCGTCAGGAGCGATGCGTGCGTGCGTCGGCGCGGAAGGAGCGGGTCAGTGGCGACGGAGCGGGCAGTGGCGTCGGGCTACACGAGGTCGGGACGGATCAGTGGCGACGCGTGCGACGGAGCGGAAGGTGGACGGGTTGCAGCGAGCGGAGCGCGGACGGCGCAGGTTCTCCGGCGGCTGTTTGCGGGCGGAATGGCAGGTCGGACCAGTTTGATACGATCCCGGTAGGGCGGTGGAGGCTGTCGGCCAGAGAGAGTACAAGAGAGAGGGGGGAGATAGAGAGAGGGAGAGAGAGGGGGAATAGGGTTAGAGAGCAGAAGAGGGAAAACACAATTTCATTTCAGGATAGCACAATACAAGACTTACGCGTCCTCTTATAGTAGCGATGAGTGAATACAAAAAGGAAATGTTTTGAAATAGGAAATGCGGAAATACTTAAATTGACACTCGCAAACAAAGCAACAAATTAAACGCCATAAGCAAACAAGGTAGATAATTAGTTATTAATTATTCGCTGCGGAAATCGTGGGCCCATCCGCTATACGCGCCCGGCGCGTGTAAACTTTTCAAGGTGGCTCGTCGTCATGCAGCTCCGTAACATAAACACTCAAAAAGAAATAGTGAAAGTATTGGAAACCATTTAAGAGAAGAAAATGAGCATGAGAGGCTAGTATAATCAATCCATAAAACTATTTTAGCAAGCAATCCAGACCTTTTTAATACGAAGGGCCTCTGTAGTTTGGTTGTCATTTTGAGCTGAATTCTACAAAATCAAAGCATTTCAATCACTTTGAATGAATCAAAGATCACCAAGTCAAAAATGGTGAAGCTGAATTCTCAGAGCATTTCAGCACAGATGTAATAATTAGTCAGAGCTTTTACTTTCATTCCAATTTAATTGTAATAATAATGAAATAATTAGATTATATGCTTCAACTGAATCACAGCAGTAGTTTGCTTTTATTGCTGACTAATTTTATTGCTTCAACTAATTATTGTTATAAGGTCACTATGTTGAATAATTTTTGTGTGATTATATGCTTCAACTTTGTATAATCATCGAAGTGACTAACGGAAGAGAAAATGCATAATCACCTCACCTCTCTCTCTCTCTCTCTCTCTTCATTTTGTATAATGATGCCGATTAGTATTAAGTGAATAACCATCATATCATATTCCAAATTATAAGAGTAAACAAGTGGAAGTAATAATAGCATAAGACTACACCACCTCAGTACCACAGCATGAATAATAATATTAGAGACTGACAAAAATACATAGAGTAATAAGGTACCAAGGCTTACACATCCAGTACTTAAAATAATATGAGTCCAATGTCTAAACGATTCAGGGTTCATCAGTGTACCCACAACGATTCAACAAATAATAAAAGTAATAAACTAGGGTAATCCTCACATCATTTGTAAGACTCCCTTTTCCGGGGTGTTGTGCCAAACCGAGAAGTCTTATGCTCGCTCGATGCACCCAACTTGACTACGATGACGTAGGTAGTACAAGAGAAGACATAACACTCTTAACTCGTGCCGTCTTTTAAAGCACCTAGTCCCCCCAAATTTGTAAGAACAAACAATGTTAAATTATAATAAACCATGTATGTGTGTAAATCGAGCAGTTTTGAGTTTGTGCCTACACAACTTTACACTTCGTAAGCAACTGCTTGTGTTGATTTTGTATACTTCCATGATTTCACAACTCTAACTCCCTTTCTTCAACTGACATGACTTTTTTTAGTTATTCTGTGTTGTTGTCAGCTTGCTTCTTCGGAGTTTTTCGAGTTGGAATGAAATTGTTGGGACCTTGGGTACACCTAATCGTTCCATCTTGATCATAATCTCTCGGCATGCCAAGTATTTGCTATAAGAGTTGTCATATTTCTCTACGGATGGTTATCTTTGAGGATTTCGCCTGTTTTCTGAGACCTAGATCGATCATTCCATTTGCTTTGGCTACCGTAGAGTTCTATTATTTTGACGGTCATATCTCTAGCAACATTCACCTAGCTTATAGTGCATGATTTAACTTTCATTGGTCGTTTCATGAGTGCCGACCTCACTATGATGGGATAAAGGCTTGAGTGTTGTTGTTGTTGGTCGTTTCATGACATCCATGAAAGGAGTGAGTTGCTGTCATATAATTTTATTTGTTGAGTTGAGTGTGTTTGGATAGGTGCATGAATTTGGGAGCATTTTTCATGACATTGTGATTACCTTGGCACATATGCTGAAATAAGCATTATTAATAATGTCAAGCATGTAGAAGCTTTGATACCATCTGATGCAACTAGGAAACGATGATCACGGAGAACCATCAATCCACATAAAAGCTAGGTTAGATGCCGTAGCCGCCACTAGGAAACGATGATCACGGAGAACCATCAATCCACATAAAAGCTAGGTTAGATGCCGTAGCCGCCACTCACATAGAAACACATAATAAATTTGCAATTTTCTAATGCGTGAGAGCACGACAGAGTTGCTCAACAGAATTTCACCCAGCAGAAAGTGCATGACAGAATGTCTTTAGGCACTCACATTATCCATGTTATTATGGCATGTGCCATTTTACACACATGCTAAAAAACAGCTTTGAAAAATAGTATATCAAATCTTCATGTCTAAATAGTGATATCTGTGTGAGGGCGTGCACGCGTGTGAGTGTTGTTTCTCATATAGAATGAAATATCTTATGCTCATAATTGTTTTCATTTTTATTGTATTATTATTGATATTACATTATTATTCAATTAATTGCACACTATTTTGCAAATTGCAGGTTAAGGTTGTACCAAAAAACTTAATGTTATACTCTCAAAAAAATCTTACATGAAAATACTGTTCAAAAAAAATATATATATAAATATTCTATACGTGCAAAAATGAATTATTCAATAAATAAACTAGAAGTGAGTAAAACTAGCAATTGTGTGCAAGATCTTTTGTGTGGAGTGTGCAACATCAACAGTACTCGGCAACACACACCATACACAAATAAATAAATAAATAGATAAATATATATATATATATATACTATATATATATACCATATATAAAGAAGTATCAAACTCATGAATTTTAAAGCCGTTGAAATGTTTACGGCCGTCGAATCTGGCATGATATTTCATCAGCCGTCGGATCAAACCGCTCCCTCTCTCTTGACTTTTTCATAGGTCTCCTAAACCTACTATGAGGTAACCTAAAACTATGAAGGTGTAGAGTACCCTACAACATGAAATTACGATTTTACCCTTAAATTTATTGAAAAAGGTGTGTCATATGACCCATTTTTTAATCTCACAAAAATTGTCAAAGGTGAGATTTGAACCCAGGTTTCCACTATGTGAAGCAAAGATGACAACCATCACACCATATGGTTTTTGTTGAACAAAATTAAATTAAGTTTTATATATACACCCCTGCCGAATGTCACCACCCCTATCGAATGTCTCCGCCCGCACGGGAGGCTCCCGTGCCCTGTCACTCGTTATATTATAAAGAAATATCAATTTTGGGTCCATGGCAAGGAAAATAGGGAGTCTATGGCAAGGAAATTGAGACATAAGCAGATCACAGCCGTTTGATCTCAAATCAAATCAGGAAAATGACCTGCGAATAGCCAATTTCCTAAATCAGCCCTCCCTCCCTCCCAACATTTTCCCGTGCTCCCCCTCCCCTCCTTCCTGCCCCGTTTTGGGCTGTCGCCGGCTGCGGAGCCGCCGGCTGGTCGGCATGAGGCCACCGACAGGTTCGTCGGTCTCCGGCGAACCTGCCGGTGGTAGTCCGGCGGGGCTCCGACAGGGCCGCCGGCGGTGGCTCTGCCGGACTACCACCGGCAGGTTCGCCGGAGACCGACGAACCTGTCGGTGGCCTCACGCCGGCCAGCTGGCGGCAGCCCAAAACGGGCGGCGGCGGGATGTCGGGATTTCAGTTTTTTTTTTTAAAATTCCTTTATTTTTTAAATCATAAAATAAATATATATATATAATTAGTTAATATATATATAGACTTAGTAAAAATAAAAGGGGCGGATGCGGGGCGGGCGAAGCCCGCCGGGGGGGGGGGGGGGGGGGGGCGCCGGGTTCTACTCTGGTATGAGGGGGGAAAAGGGGGGAGGGGGGAGGGAAGAGAAAGAAAAAGAGGGGGGAGGAGAAAAAAGAGGGTGAGGAGAAGGAAAGGGGGAGAGAGGAATCCGCGGAGAACCTTCTGGATCTCCGCGGAGAACATTTTGGATCTACGCGAAGTTCATTTATCCTAGGGAAGAGATAATTTCACAGACTTCCTAATATCCACCATTGATCCTAGGGAAGAGTATTATGAACTTTTTTCAACTAAGCATTTTTTGCCTGCGGAGGAAGATTCATCGAGGAAAAAAGATGTTAGTCACAACACTAAACCGATAATTTCACAGACATAATAGTCGCCAATTAATTGAATGTCAACTATTCATGGAAATTAAAATAACAAATCTAGATTTTATGTCAACTATTCAGCAATACGAGATTATAAAAGAAACCAATTCTTATAACAAAAAGGAAATTGAAAGACATAATAGTCGCCAATTAATTGAAGCCAATCAATAATGTGCAATACATCATTCGTTACATGTATTGACAGATACAAAACATGCAATTTTTGAACAACATGATCAGCGTCTCAATGTGACGTTACATCGCCAGCATGCTCCCTCACATGTATGACCATTGGCTTTTAACCTTTAGAAGACCAACTCTTTGATCCCGTTGGCTAGAACCTACGTACAAAAACCAATAGATTATATTTGATGTATCAATAACTTTGTTCTTCCTTTTTTTTTCATTTTCCAACAACAGCTGAATTAGCCAACCACCAAGAATAACTTATAAAGTTATACATGATAGGGAGAAAAACATCTCTTAATGGATGAAAGAATTAAGTTTAGCCAACCACCAAGAATAACTGATAAAGCTATACATGATAGGGTACTTTTGAGTATGTATGTTATGAAATGTAAACTCAGGGATGTGTAATTTCAGAAGATTGCAACCTGTAATTATGCCAATTATGTTGTGCAGAAGGTGCTGGAGACGTGCGATGATCAGCAACGCGAAATGATCCTTTCACGAATTAAGGTCCATCTTATGGGAAGCACATAGTCGCATGGGAAGCTGGTTGCGGCTGGAGGTAGCTTATTCTCCTTGAAAACTGACCCAAATAGAACAATTTCGACGTGTTTCAGTTTCGTTTTTTGTCAGTTTTGGAGTCCAAATCATGGTTTGTTTGTGTAAATAATCTAAGACTTGATGGAATTTGTGTATAGAGGAGAACTGGAGTTCAAGCATCCTACCCATAAAGGAATAAGACTTGTTGGCTAAAACACAGTCGTAATACTCAGAATATTAAAGCAGTATGATTATATTGCTACTGATCGTTGGCACAAATCTAAATGCTGTGATTCTTGTCCTTGGTGCAACCAAAGCCATTAAGATCATAATATGATTAAAAAGGAGAGAAGTAGCGAACCTAGGGTTATAAAATATGGTGAACGAGCTGCTGTTAATTTGCTGCTGCGTGAGTTGCGGCGGCAAGAATCCCAATGTGCGTGCTATAGTATCGCCTGATAAAACTGAGGATGAAATCTATGATCTGACATGAAAAAATAAGAAGCATGCAACCTAATTAATTAAGAAGTCGCAACTAATGAGCCACTCACATTAGACTTTTGGCACCAATATAACTAAATCCAATTGTCCATAACAAGCACGTTAGAGATTAATCTGCCATTTCAAGAAATCTATGACCTGACATGAAGAAAGAAGAAACATGCAACCTAATTAAGAAGTCACAACAAATAAGCCACCCACATTATACTTAAAATGTGATCTTAATCATATAAGAGTTTATTGTGATAAACAGGCTAATGTCGGTGCATTTAGCCCGAAACGGAGCCTTATGAGTTCAGCTAAGATGGCTATTAAAAATAATGCAACCAAGGTTAAGAATATAATTGAAGCAAATAATAATAGTCAGCGAGCACTTGCTTGCCTACGAAGAAGGATTGAAGATAATTATGAGACATTTGGAATTGGATCATCAATAAAGTGTAAAGGAGGATAGAATTGAAGAAGTGAAGTTTCACGTGACTATACATAGAAAGAAGTGAATCAAATATCTTGTATGATATATTCATGCATATGATATCAGACTAAAAATTAAAGATCCTAAACACTGGTGGAAAAATCAGGCTATTAAAACCAAAATATCTCTGAAAAGCTAAAGAACAATATTATATTGTAAATGATAAGTTCAACAAATGCATCATGCCTTACGATGCAAACAAGAAAGCAATTCTTATCATGAATTAATAATCTCTATCAAAAAAATAAAAGGGCACTTACATAAATGGGGAGCCTAGAAGGTCCATGCTCTTAATGCATAGTAGTAGACTAGCCATAAACTTACTAAGTGAGGTTGGATGTCATTCGCTACGTAAATTGTTTTCAAACATGCACGAATCGAAGAAAATTTTGAATTGCGTGTTCACGAAACTTCTAACAAATCATAGGAAACAACATGTATGATCCCTGAAAAAGTCAAAATCATTCTTAATCATTTAATGTAAAAACAGAGCCGAAGTATAGGCACTAAGTCTATCCATCAGGATAAGAAGACAACTGCCCAGGACAATAAAACATTTGATATAAAATAGATGTCATTTATATAGAAATAGAAAACAAAATTTCATGTGGCAGACACAGTTTTTTGCTCAGAAATATTTGATCAACCCAATTGCATGTAATCATTTAATGTCACTACCTCCTCTACACTGTCCTCACCATCTGCATGCCTTCATCCATCTTCAATTCTATCATGCTGTCTTCATCATGCTGCCTTCTCTTTTTCAGAATATCTCATACTCCATTTCTGAATCACACCTAGCTAGCCTAGCTAGCTATAAATAGCTTTATATACATATACCAATTAAAGTTGACTTTAGTTTAGTAGCATGCATTATTATGTAATATTAATTAGCAAATTTTAGGATCAGAATGTCTTATATACCATGCCTCTTCTGATTTAATGAAATGATATCTTAAAGGAGGGCAGGTAAGTTTCAATAAGATATCAAGGATTAGAGCATCAGGATGCATATAACAAGCAGTAAATCTTTAAAAAAAATGAAAATGAGTCTAGCACAATATTAAGCCAAATAAAGTAAAATATCATTCATTTTTCTCAAACTTAATTCTTCCAGAAAACAGAAAAATGACATCACAAATGTATAATAGAGAAGCTTGAGTATGACCTTCAATTAATCCATCTCCATCAGGACGCAGATGCACTTGTACTATGTATTTATTCTCTGGATTAGAACAATTAGATATAGTTAGCCATAAGATATAAAGGATTAGAACAATGAAGATGAGATTACTTTTACGGACAACTGGGAGGAATAGAGAATATCAGTTTTAATTAATGCTCTAAAAACTCTTGCAAACATAATGAGTGGAAGGGGATAAACAAGAGATACCTGATAAAAAATAAAATGATTTCAACTTTATAACTTGCTTATTATTGGATTCTCTAACTATACTAAATCATGTATGGTAACTTTAGATTTTATAACTGATAATAAATAATCCCAGTAGTAAATTTAGATTCTCTAACTAGTAAGCATGTTTGGTATGAAAAAACCCTTACCAGGAAAGATGAGTCCACACTAAATAGAGATAAAGCAGAAACAATCAGCCCACAAATGGCCGACTCAACGCCACCTCAAATGGCCGACTCAACTCCGCTTCCTGGTCCTGTCGTCTCCGACTAGGGGAATGATTGATTCAATTAAAACAACTTGAGGAAAGAAGAGAAAGATAGAGGACGTGTGAAACTCACAAGAGCAGCGGCAGTTGCAGACATTGGTGGAGAAGTCCAAACTAATAAATTGAGAGCAATGTAGGAAAAGAGAGAAAGAAAGAGGTTCTAATGTGATGTTTGAATGCGCTTGAAATCAAAGATGAGTTTGAAGCGTAAGTAGGAATTAGCAAGAGTTAGTCATTTTCTTACCTTGGAGGTGAAATCAGAGCAGAGAAATCCTTGCCATTTCTGCGTTTAGATAGTGAAATCAGAGCAGATGAAGCCTTGCCATTTCTGCGTTTAGATAGCTCACCAAGATTTGTACCTTGGAGGCGATGAAGCGGGAGCGGAGGGGGGGGGGGGGGGGGGGGGAGGGATAGGGAGGAAACGGAGGTTGGGAGAAGGGGAGGGGAGGCGGACGTGAAAACGTCGTCGGCGGCGACGGCGACGAAGCGGGAGCGGAGGAATTGGGCGGGTGCTGTGTGAGGAAGACGATCTCGCGTGCGAGAGAGGGGTTGCCGGAGAGAGAGAGGAATCAGGCGGGTGCTGTGTGAGGAAGACGATCCTGCGGCGGCTGCGTGGATGGAGCGAATCGGGAGGAAATCGCGAGCGGAAGGAAAGGCTGCGGGAGAAAAAGAAATCGCGAAGATTTTTTTTTTAATATCAGAATATCAGTCCGATTCAGTCGACCAGAGTGAGAGGCCTGACGGGGGGGGGGGGGGGGCGTGCGAAGCCCGCCGATTGCCCTCACGTAGGGCCGGAGGCCCGTGCCGTTCGACTCGTATATATATATATATATATATATATATATATATATATATATATATACGAGTGCCCGACACGGGGCTCCGCCCCTACGGCCAAGCGCGACAGTACCGGGCCGGCGACGGCGGGCTTCGCCCACCCCCTGCGCGATGCTGTCGGGCGGTCTTCGATCGCATCCAGGCTTCGCCCGCCTTAGTATGGGCTTCGCCCGTGCTTGATGCGTCTACGGGCTGCGCCCGCAACACATACATATGAGTACTCGAAATGAGCGTTAAAAAAATATATATCAATATTACAATATTTATTTTGTAAAAAAAAATATGTATATACTTAAAAAGATTATTATTTTCCCTCTCTCTTTCTCTTTCCTCTCTTTCTCTCTCTCCCACTCTCTCTCCCCCTTCCCGTAAAGTTTATTTTTATTTTTTTATATTAAAAATGTTTCAGATACAACTTGTGAAAGATCCAACGGTGGGAAATGAAAGCACGGTAAGAGCATGGAGAATGCTATATTTACTTATATAATAAAGATATATATATAAAGGAAACCATGCTATCTACAGTGGTGGAGTAGGCGCGTATGCGCCGGGCAGCGGGCAGCCGGATAGGCGAGGTTAAAAAAATATTTATACTGGCAGGGGCAGGCGGGCGGCTGCATCAATCAAATATCCACAGACGGCTACCATCTTGTAGAGCTCCGCCGGCGGAAGCTTTTCTAAAATGCAATCCAAGTCTAGCTCTTGAAGATCAAAGATCGTCGTCCCCGAATCATGAATCTGAGCCGCTTGTCGTCCGACTTTTGATTGCAATGAGCGGCACCACTTGAAAGACATTGCAGATAAATTTTAGAGGCTTAGGTTTGTTGAGATCATCACACACAAAAATACTTAAAGTTTGAGTATTTGGCACTTCACACCTCTAAATTTCAATGTTTTGGCACTTTGCACCCTAAATGTATAAGTTTGTCACTTTGCACCCTAAATGTATAAGTTTGGCACTTTGCACCCCCATTATATAAAATATGGCATTTTGCACCATAGAGCTCAATTGATGAGGGTATTTTGGTCCAAAAACATATAATAATATATTTTAGGTTTATAACCCCATTCTGATGCAGACCAGGCATCACACCCAGCCCGATCGCCCGTGATGAGCGTTGATCTAAGAGTTGATTTCGATATGATGCAGGGAGGTATTTATCCTGTAAGCGTTGCTTCATCTCGTCCCATCGGGTGATGGGGTAGTAACCATCCCGCTCAAAAGACCTCTCTAAACTTGACCAATAAATTTTTGCTTGACCAATTAATTTCATTTTCGCAAATCGTACGCGTCTCTCATCATTCATGTCAAACCAGTCAAAATAGTGATCCATATCCATGAGCCAATCACTAAACGCCCTCGGGTCCAGGTGACCATCAAAGGTGGGAGCATCAATACGGATCCATCGGGTGATGTCATCCTCCTCAGGGGTCATCCCCCGACGTGGCTCACGAAAGTCACCGTACTCATCATCATCGTCATAATCATATCGTGGTCGATCTCTGCGACGAAGTGGGGGAGGACGAGGTTCATCCGGGGGACGTTGATCCCTGCCTGGATCTCGCCGAAATTCGTAACCACGACGATAATTTGCCCTTGGTGGGGGTGGGGGATCTCGGCGAGGACCGTCTCTACCACGTAGATCGGGAGGTGGTGTGGTATCTCGAGGATCCTCATGAGGCTCCTCGTCAGGGACCGTCTCTACCACGTCGATCGGGAGGTGGTGTGGTATCTCGAGGATCCTCATGAGGCTCCTCGTCAGGGAGAGGAAGCACTCGTCCTCTAGGCGTCTCTAACTGATCAACCCTGGTGCTAACCCTCGCAATATCACCCCTAAGAGTTTCGAATTGGGTTCCCATCCGATCAAATCGGTCGAGAACTAAACGTTGAAACTCGGCGGGTGTCATGCCTATTTGAGAACTAGCGGTCCTATCGTCGGTGTGATTGTGAATTGACATGGACTGACGATACTCCCTACCACTACGTAGCATGCAAATGATCCTAACCTGAACCTGTGATACCAATTTGATGCAGTGGTGGGTCGACTGACTCAGGGTGAATGCTCTAAATGCAGCCCTAAATATGATGAGATGTAATGCAAGTGCAGGAGTGGTCCGTTTAAAATTACAGCTAATAATTAATTAGTATAAGGTTAACAGCAGGGGCAACACGCAATCATAAGTACTTGATTAAAGGAGAACCAAATCTTAATTTGCAAACAAAAGAGGCGCAAATAATTTAAAAGCACGCACGGAATAAGTCCCGCAAATTGTACGACAAATTAAGTACGAGCACAATAAAACTAGAATCCACCACAGTACAAGTTGCCAAAATAAACAACAAAATAAAGAAATGACGTTTACCACAATTTACGTGTGCAGGCGGCGCTGACTGCGGGCTAATGAGGTTGCAGCCGGGAAGAAGAGATGCCGGGAAAAGCCGCGACCACGGACCACGGCTCCTGGTCTGCATCACATTCCCATTCCTCTATCGATGCCAAGTTGTTACCATTCAACGAGTTTAGGTCTCCGACGACGCAACCTCCAGTCACCTGCAGTAGGAAAGGAAGGTTGCCTACGACAACAATTTCACCTCCAGTTGGCGGCGAGGAAGTACTTCTTTAGGTGATTGTAGTTTCTCCTTTCGGTGATTTCACTTCCTGTCGGCCTCTTGAAGATTTTACCTCCAGTCACCTGCAGTTATCTGCAAAGTTCCTTCTCCTGCAGTTACCTTGATAAGGGCATCTTGCAGATTTTACCTCCAGTCACCTGCAGTTATCTCCATTCTGAAAAATCTGTGAATGTGGTTATCAGGTAATATGAGTATTCTTATGTGTATTGAGAAATTGGTCATGCGTTTGTATTGCTGGTTATCTGTTCTGTAGCCAACATATAAAATTATCTTAATTGAAATGAATTACATATAATTTTTTGTTCTATATTTGAATAAATTCATGGTTATTAATATAAGGAGATCGCATATACATTTTTCTTGTGTCCGTGTTAATTATCTTCTGGTTTCTGGTCGATTGTCTTCAGAAGTTGTGGGTTGAAATAGTTATTATGTTTCATTCCATTTCATTTTATCAACTGTTGTGGGTTGAAATAATTATTATGTTTCATTCCATTTCAGTTGTGGGTTGCTTTCCGCCCTAAGAAAAACTTTAATTGATCATATTGCAAGGGTTACTGTGTTTCATGTTTGTATTGCGTCCTTTATTTATATTTTTGTGTATCATTGATTATTACTGAACAGCTCATACTGTTTTCATCTTAGATTGTTACGCTTTGGTTTAGAGCTCTTGAAGTTCTGCTGGGATCAACTTGTTGCAGTTGGCAGTGGACGACTATATTTTCTTCTCCTTTAGGTATACCTTCACTATGAACTTATTATTTCATATGTTGAGATCCTCTGTGTAGTGTAAATGTGTAATGTGTTGAATTTTTTTTTTATTAAAGAATGTCACATTCCACCGATTTAGAGTGGGGCATGTTGGTTGGGGAAGAAAATTGTTCTCAAGTGACACTTCCTTTAGATAGTAGCAGTGATCCATCTAGCATGGAAGAGGAATCTGATGAACACGATTCGTGATCTACAAATGATTTGGAGGAGAGTGATTTTGAGTTGGACGATGGTATCTGTGTTTAGGTATATAATATTGTTTCCTTTCATGATTTATATGTTTCCATCCAGTACCAATACATAATACTCTTTTCTTCCAGTACCAATATGAGTAATACTGTTTTCTTTCATGGTTCTGTAGTCAACATATAAAATTGGTCATATGATCATACTGTTTTCATCTTAGCTGCAAAAGTGCTGTGGTAGTTTATCTTTGTAGGCATAATTTGCAACCTGTACTATTAAAAAAAGAGACGCAGTTTGCTTCAGATTTCCGGAAAAAATGAACTTAATCCTACTCATTTTGGGGTGCAAACTATTGGGGTTGTTATTTATGTAATATGTGTATGGTTGTAATTATTAATTCTTTTCTTGTTATATATATATTGAGCCTCCCCATTGGGAGGTATGTGGGTTTTTCTATTATCTGCTTCATGGTATCAGAGCCCTAGGTTCCGATCCGAGTTCGCCGCTTCCGCTCTTGCCGATCCGCTCCCGTCTCGTTCTCGTCGTTCTCGTCGATCTCTAGCGACGCCGCGTCTCCCGCGTGCGTCTCCCATCGGCGTCTTCCCATCGGCGTCTCCCGTCGGCGTCTCCCGCATCTGAGTCTCCCGCAGTCTTCCGCAGCAGTGTCGAGAGAGCTCCAGCGACCCAGCCGGCTCCTGCAGCAGTCTTCCGCAGCAGCGTCTCCAGCCGGCTCCAGTTCTTCCGCAACCGCGTCTCCAGTTCTTCCAGCCGGAGTCAGCAGCGTCTCCAGTCTTCCGCAGCAGCGTCTCCCGCCGTCTCCCGCAGCAGTCTTCCGCAGCAGGGTCTCTCGGAGCAGCATCCCCCGCTGTCTGCCTTTGTCGCCCTTCTCTTTGATCCCCGTTCTCCTTTGCGGGAGGGATCACGATTCCGTTGCCTCTTAGTTCTTTTGTTCCATGGATTCCAAGGATGTTTCTGGCCCCTCTCCAGGACGGATTACTACCCTCCTTCTCAATGAGAAAAACTACCCTTCATGGGCCACCTCTATGAAAGTGGCTCTTGCTGGCCGGAACAAACTCTCTTGGCTTACCGGTGGCCCTCCTATGCCTACACCGACCGATACGGATGACAAGAAGGAGTTGATTAAGTGGTCGACGGAAAAATATATCGTTCTTGGATGGATCCAGTGTTCGATGGAGCCTCGTATCTTTAGTCAGTTCATGCGTTTTGAGGACATTTCCGAGCTTTGGTCTTCTCTCCAGCGTACCTTTGGGCATACTCGTGTTGATGCCCAGATCTTTGGTCTCTTTCAGGATATCGCTTCTGCCACTCAGGGGGAGCGCTCTGTTCAGGAGTATTTTACTTATCTGCAAGATCGTTTCCTTGAACTTAACGATCTTGAGCCTCTCAGTGCCCTGGAGTCCCCTAATGATGTTGCTCTTATTCGGAAACAACGCCAGCGCCGGGAGACATACCAGTTCTTGATGGGGCTTCGCCCTGACTATGAGTCTACCCGTGCTCAGATTGTGGGGATGTCTCCCCTACCCGATCTCCTTGAGGCCTACTCCATTATTGCCGAGCATGAAAAACGTATGCAGCGGCAATCCTCCCTTTCCGGTGCTCGCGCTACCTCCTCCCTTCCTACTGAGCAGATGGCCCTTGCCGCTTCATCTCGCCCGTCCAGCACTCGGGGACGTGGTGGTCGCAGCTCTTCTACTCCGTCTGCCGGCCGTGGCTCCACCAGTGACCGTGGTTCTCCGGGTCCTCCCGGCCCTTGCTCTCATTGTGGGCGTCTATATCATGACCGCAGTCGCTGTTACCAGTTATACCCTCACTTACGGGGCACTGAGCGTACTACCCCTGGTGGTCTTCCCAGGCACACCGTTGCGACTGCCGAGTCCTCCACCTCTGTCGACCGCATCTTGGATGCCACCTCCTCTGACTTCAGTCATATGTTGGCGCAGTTTCAGCAGTTCCAGCAGTCTCAGTCTTCCACACCTGCCTCTACTTCCGCTCCCTCCGCTTCTTCCTCAGGTACTCCGTTTGCTTGCTCTGCGACTATGGCTGACCAGGCCTCGTCACCCTGGGTGATTGACTCTGGTGCAACTGATCATATGACCGGTATGTCTTCTCATCTGCTTCGGATTGTTCCCTGCTCCCACCGGGACGTTCGCCTGGCTGATGGCTCGGTTACTCCCGTCCTCAGCCGGGGCACCATCCCCCTCTCCTCCTCTCTCTCTCTTGACTCTGTTCTTCTTGTTCCTCAGTTGGCTCTTAATCTCTTATCTGTTAGTAGTATTACTCGTACTTTGAACTGTTCAGTTACTTTTTTCTCTGATCGTTGTGTTTTTCAGGACCTGACATCCGGGAAGACTATTGGTTCGGGCTATGAGCGAAGTGGGATGTACTACCTGGAGCTTCCACCTTCCATCACTACGCCTACTGCTGTTGCTACTTCTACTGCTGCTCCCACAGTCTTGTCTTCGGGCTCGCTTTGGCATGCCCGTCTTGGCCATGCTAGCCCCCGTCGGATGTTGTCTGTTTGTCCAGATGTGTCTGTTGTTTTTCCTTTTCGCTGTGATGTCTGTGAACTGTCCAAACACACACGCAGCACGTATGCTCCTTCTATTAGTCGTACTACCTCATGTTTCGAGTTGGTTCACTCTGATGTATGGGGCCCCGCCCCTGTAGTTTCTTTTGATGGTTTTTCATATTTTGTCACATTCATTGATGATTATTCTCGTTGTGTTTGGGTTTATTTACTAAAGCATAAATCTGAGGTTCTCTCTGTTTACACTCATTTCTCTAGTATGATAAAGACCCAGTATGGGAAGCCTGTTCGCATCCTCCGCTCTGACAATGGGGGTGAGTACACCTCTCGCCCCTTTGATCTCCTCCTCCACACTGAGGGTACTGTCCATCAGTTCTCCTGTCCGGGTACCCCCGAACAGAATGGGGTCGCTGAATGTAAAAATCGCCACCTCTTGGACTCTGTTCGTTGTCTTCTTCGGGGCATGAATGTTCCCAAGCCCTATTGGAGTGCCGCGCTTCTCACCGCTGCCTTCCTTATCAATCGGACCCCCTCTCGTCCCCTTGGTGGACGTCCTCCTTATACTCTTCTTCATCCCTCCGCCCCCACCTTTCCCATCCCTCTACGCGTTTTTGGTTGTGTGTGTTTTGTCCAGGACCGACGTCCTTCCCGGACGAAACTCGATGACCGAGCCGTTCGTTGCCTCTTCCTCGGCTACTCCACTACCACTAAGGGCTACCGGTGCTATGATCCTCAGTTCCGCCGTGTGATCTACTCTATGGATGTGACCTTTCATGAGGAGGTCCCATTCTTTTCTTTGACCCCCATCTCGCTTCCTACCATTGTTCAACCTCTTCCTGTCGTCCCTCCTTCTCCTGCCGATGTGCCCACGACCTCTCCACCAGTCCTCCGGACTTACTCTCGTCGTCCACCGCCGGCTTCATCGGCTGCACCCACTTCTCCTCTAGTCTCGGATCAGCAGCTCCTTCCGGTTGCAGGTACCTCCCTTGAACCTCTCTCTTCTCCTACTTCTGTAGATTTACCTATTGCCCTGCGGAAGGGCAAGCGTGCTTGTGTTCGCCCTCCTATCACAGAGCACCCACTGGCTAACGTTGTTTCCTATCAGCATTTCTCACCCTCTTACCAGGCATTTGTGGCTACTGCTGATTCTGTTCGGATACCTGCCTCGACTGCTGAGGCCCTTCTTGACCCCCGATGGGTTCGGGCCATGGAGGATGAGATGTCTGCTCTTCGTCGCACTGGTACATGGTCTCTGGTTCCCCTTCCTCCCGGGAAACGCACCGTTGGGTGTAAATGGGTCTATACCGTCAAGTACTCTGTTGATGGGTCCATTGATCGATACAAGGCTCGTTTGGTCGCCAAAGGTTTCACTCAGGCTCCGGACGAGTTCGGTGCCACTTTTGCTCCCGTGGCTAAGCTGACCAGTGTTCGCCTTTTGCTCTCTCTTGCGGCATCGCGGGCGTGGCCGCTTTACCAGCTGGACGTCAAAAATGCTTTTCTGCATGGAGATTTACGGGAGGAAGTCTATATGGCTCCTCCTCCGGGGTTTTCCCTTAAGGGGGGGTATTCGGGGAGAGTCTGCCGCCTCCACAAATCCCTGTACGGCTTAAAGCAGTCTCCTCGTGCCTGGTTTGAACGGTTCAGCTCGGTTCTTCTCCAGTCTGGCTTCACCCAGTGTAGTGCCGATCACACCTGCTTCGTCCGAGCCACCTCGGATGGACGTCGCACCATTGTCTTGGTTTACGTTGATGACATTATTCTTACAGGGGATGACCCTCCTGGGATCTCTGAGGTGAAAGCTACTCTCCGTTCAGCCTTTGAGGTGAAAGATCTTGGACCCCTCCGCTATTTTCTTGGGATTGAAGTTGCTCGCTCACGGAAGGGTATCTCCATATCGCAGCGAAAGTATACCTTAGATCTTCTTCGGGACACAGGTCTACTTGGATGTCGTCCCGCGAGCACTCCTATGGATAGCAACCATCGCCTTCATGCTGAATCTGGTGATTCTCTCCCTGATCCGTCTCAGTACCAGCGTTTGGTTGGACGCTTGATCTACTTGACCAATACTAGGCCTGACATCAACTTCTCTGTGAGTGTTTTGAGTCAGTTTATGCACTCTCCCAGGACGTCGCATCTTGAGGCCGCTAGACGTGTCCTTCGCTATCTTAAACGTGCTCCTGGCCTTGGATTGTTCTATCGGGCTGGTAGTACTCCCAGTCTCTCCTGCTTCACTGATGCGGACTTTGCTGGCTCTTTGACTGATCGACGGTCTACTTCAGGTTTCTGTGTTTTCCATGATGATCATCTCATATCATGGCGGAGTAAGAAACAACCTATCGTATCCCGCTCCTCTGCTGAATCCGAATATCGGGTCATGGCTCATGGTGTAACAGAGTTGGTTTGGCTCCGATCACTGTTGACTGAACTTGGCCTATCCCATACCTCAGGTTCAACTCTCTATTGTGATAACAAGTCAGCTATTCTTCTCACTCAGGACTCAGTGCTACATGAGCGCACCAAGCACATTGAGATGGATGTACATTTCTTGCGGGATCATGTTCGGATTGGGTCTGTTATTCCAGCTTATGTCTCCTCTGCCGATCAGCTTGCCGACGCCTTGACTAAAGCTATCGGTCCTACTCGTTTAGATCTGACTACTTCCAAGCTGGGCATGATCGATATCTTTGCTCCAGCTTGAGGGGGAGTATTGGGGTTGTTATTTATGTAATGTGTATGGTTGTAATTATTAATTCTTTTCTTGTTATATATATATTGAGCCTCCCCATTGGGAGGTATGTGGGTTTTTCTATTATCTGCTTCACAAACTGCCAAACATTAATTTGGCCAATAAATTCATTTTAGGGTGCTCAGGACCAAAATACTTCTGAAATTTAATCCTAGGGTGCAAAGTGCTTAAACATTGAAATTCGGGGGGTGAAAAGTTTCAATTACCCTTAAAATTTCATTCTAAAATCTCCCCCTAATTTTACTACCCGTGTGTTATGAACGAAGTTCTAAAAGAGGGATAAAAGAGGGAGAAAACTAATGACGGCTAGAGAAAGATTAGGGTTAGGAGGAAGAAGAGAGAATACCTTGATCATCAATTGCATAAGAACCAAAAGAGGGGGTCCGGGTATATTTATACCGGACCCCGGACCGGCCAGCAAGGGGGCCGGCCGGCCCCTATGGGTCTGAACCGAAATCGGTTCAGCCCCCTTTGGGCTGATTTCAGTAAGAGGGGGCTGAACCGCTTGGTTCAATCCCGTTGTCGCCTTCGCCGTGCCTTTGCCTTCGCTTGTACTGACGCCCAAATAGACGGGCCTCGTCCGGGGGCGTAACATTCCCCTCCCCATCAAGAACCAGCTTGTCCCCAAGCTGGTAGTCGGGGTAAAGCTCCCGAAACTCCAGCAGGTCCACCCAAGTATTGTGCTCGGGAGAAAGATCCTTCCATTTGACCAACAGCTCTGGACAGTACGCCGTGCCACGGCGCTTCCACTTGACCACTAGAATGTCCTCAGGAATCGGGCGCAGCTCTCCCCCAGTAGTAGCTTCAGGCAACACCGAGCTCGCCTGAACAGCATCGCCAATCTTCCGTTTCAGCAAGGAGACATGAAAGGTGGGGTGAATCCTCGACCCCTCTGGTAAAGACAAAGTGTAAGCGATGGGTCCGACCCGCCGAGTGATCCGGAAGGGACCATAGTAACGGGGTGCCAACTTCTGGTTCGTTCGCTGGGCGACGGACAGCTGCCTATAGGGACGAAGTTTGAGAAAAACCTCATCCCCCACCTGAAACTCCCGCTCCGTCCGATGCCTATCTGCCTGAGTCTTCATCCGATCTTGGGCTGCCCGCAGATTCTCCCGCAAGGTGGCTAGCGTGCGGTCACGATCGCGGAGTGCGCGGTCAACGGCGGCCACCGCGGTGCTACCCGACTCATAACTGCTCAGAGAGGGCGGCGGCCGGCCGTACACCACCTTAAATGGGGTTAGCTTGCTCGCCGAGTGATAGGACGTGTTGAAGCAGTACTCAGCCCAATGTAGCCAACTCGTCCAGGTACGGGGCTCCTCCATAATGAAGCAGCGGAGATATGTCTCCATGCTCCGATTCACGACCTCCGTCTGGCCGTCCGTCTGTGGGTGGTGAGCTGTGCTGAAGCGCAAAGAAGTCTCCTGCAAGCGGAAAAGCTCCCGCCAGAAATTGCCAACAAAAGTAGGGTCCCGATCCGAGATAATCGCCCGAGGAATGCCATGTAAGCGCACAATCTCCCGAACAAACAAAGTAGCCACGGACTCCCCAGTGTACGGATGGCTCAGTGCAATGAAGTGACAGTACTTGGACAACTTGTCCACAACCACCAGAATAACCGATTTACCCTTCGAGCGAGGTAGCCCGTCAATAAAATCCATGGTGACCGTATCCCAGACCTGGTGTGGAATCTCTAGGGGGGTAAGGAGCCCGGCAGGAGAAGTGGTCTCGTACTTTTGCCGCTGACAAACATCACATTGGCGAACAAACGCCTGTATATCCTTCCGCATGCCCTTCCAAAATACATTAGCACTGGCCCGCTGCAGAGTGCGGAGAACCCCAGCGTGGCCCCCCGTCGGTGTCGAATGGAACTCGTGCATCATCACCGTCCGCCAAGCGGACTGAGAAGGTATGACCACCCGTCCGTGGTAGTAGAGACGATCCTGTTGCAAATGATAGCCGGGGGTGGTCGTCCGGTCGGACCGCAAATCCTCCAAAATAACTCGTAACTCAGGATCCCGCAGCACCTCCTCCTGAATCTCATCCAAAGACTCGAGCCGCGGTACAGATATGCTGGCCAACGCTCCCTCAGGCAACCTGGAAAGAGCATCCGCAACCAGATTGTCTTTCCCTTGCCGATAAACAATCTCGTAGTCGTACCCCAAGAGTTTGGTCACCCATTTCTGTTGAAGAGGGGAAGAGACCCGCTGTTCCAAGAAGTGCTTCAAGCTCTGGTGGTCTGTCCTGATTTTAAAATGACGATCCAGCAGGTATGGCCGCCACACTGCCACTGCATGAATAATGGCCAACATCTCCTTCTTATAAGCCGATAGGCCCAATGTCCTGGGAGCCAAAGCTTTTGATACGAAGCGACCGGCGGCCCTGCAATCGTTATGAGTTTATGTAGCCCTCGCGCATTATCGTCTATTTCGTTACTATATTATTTTAATATTTGTCCTGTAGTCCTGGGCTCCATCTATATAAGGAGCCTTGGGGGTGATTCTTCATCAGCTTGGAAGTCTAGGGTTTTGGCTCTCTTGGAGAGTGGAGTATCAAGGAGGACCCAGCCTCCGGATGCTTGGCGAGATTCGTCTCGATTGTATCTTTATTTTCTACGTTAATGCAATGCAACTGTCCTCTTGCTAACAACTGGTCCGACCTGCCCTAAATTAGGGTTCGAACGAGCCCTAACTCCCCCGCCTGCGGACGACGCTTCCGATCCTGTCGATCCGCGATCTGTTGCTGACCCCGCAATCCAGAAACAGATGCCCCGCTGCTACCGATCCAGATCCTCGGTCCGCCTGCTCCTTCTGCCGACCACATCGCACGCCTTCTCCCGCGAGAACGCCGACCGCATCGCCGACTTCTCCTGCGACTGCGCTAGTAGTTTCCGCGACTTCGCCTGCCGCAGCTCCTCCTTCCAGCGACTATTGCGTTGAGTCCAGAGCCGCCCACAACGCCTTCTCCAGCGGCTTCTACGGCCTTCCAGCGGCCTCCCGACGGCTTCTTCTCCTCCTCGCCACCTTCCGGAGGCCCTCTTCCTGCCTCGGCTCCCAGTCTCGCCGCCTACCGCCGTGCCGGCCGCCTCCTACCGCACTTGTTGCGCTCCGGCTGCCCTGGCCGCTCCTCCGAGCCACAGTTCATGCCCGTGACTCGGTCCATGGCCCTCCACGCCGACGAGAACACCTCCACCCCTGCACACTCGGACTCGCAGCGCCTGGATGACATTGAAGCCCAACTGACGGACCTCACGCTCCTCCTCCGAGGACTTACCGCGGCAGTTAATCGCCCTCCAACCACTCCTCCGCCACCAAGTCCCGTGGTTCTCGACCACATGGGGGTTTGGCACCCCACGGCCGATTGTGCCCCGGCCCACCTCCGCCGGATTGAGATTCCAGTGTTCGATGGCACCGATCCTCTCGGGTGGATCGCCCGCACAGAGCAGTTCTTCGACTTGCATACCACCCCCGCCGACCAGAAGGTTCCCCTCGCCACAATTTATATGGAAGGCTCGACGCTCCATTGGGTGCGTTGGATGCGCCAGCAGGTACCGGACATTACCTGGCCCACATTGAAGGAGGAACTCCTCCGCCACTACGACAGCCGCCGGGCGGGCAATGCCTTTGAGCGCCTCAGCTCCGTCCGCCAGTCCGACTCTGTGGCCACCTACATCGACGAATTCATCGCGGTCGCTACACATGTCGCCGATCTGGCACCCGACCACTACTTGGGCTATTTTCTGGCAGGTCTGCACCCCCACCTACGCGCGCGCCTTCGGGTCCACAATCCGACTACTCTTTCCCGCGCAATGGAGCAAGCTAGATTTCTCGACGAGGAACTCTACCCAGCCACACCACCCTCCTCGACATGGCCGGCCCCACCGTCGCGGCCACAACTGCCACCTCTTCCGCCGATGGACCCTCTGCCCCCACCTGGGCCCCAGCTTCTGACTCCGCCCCCGCAACCGCTAGCTCCACGGCCACCGCCCCCGCGACGGCCTCATCACTTGTCTTACCAACAACACGAAGAGCTTCGCCGCAAGGGCCTCTGCTTCCGCTGCCAGCAACCGTACTCACCCACCCACGTCTGCCCTTAACGGAACCTATGCATTTTACTGGGAGCTGAAGATACTGATCCTGACTTTGGGGCGCTGGATCCACTGACGCTTTCTGACGACCCATATGGCCCTCGACCTTGAGGACAAGGTCCTTTTTCCGGCGGGACCAGATGATACGAAGCGACCGGCGGCCCTGCAATCGTTATGAGTTTATGTAGCCCTCGCGCATTATCGTCTATTTCGTTACTATATTATTTTAATATTTGTCCTGTAGTCCGGGGCTCCATCTATATAAGGAGCCTTGGGGGTGAGTCTTCATCAGCTTGGAAGTCTAGGGTTTTGGCTCTCTTGGAGAGTGGAGTATCAAGGAGGACCCAGCCTCCGGATGCTTGGCGAGATTCGTCTCGATTGTATCTTTATTTTCTACGTTAATGCAATGCAACTGTCCTCTTGCTAACAGCTTTGCTGTAAAAAGCAATCGGCCGCCCCTCCTGCATCAAGACGGCTCCCAGCCCAACTCCAGAGGCATCCGTCTCCACGACGAACTCCTTGGTGAAATCCGAAAGTGCAAGGACCGGGGTAGTCATCATCGCCTGCTTGAGCGCCTGAAAAGCCGCCTCTGCCTCATCATGCCAAGAAAAGGTATCCTTCTGTAAGAGCTGTGTCAGTGGCCGAGCGATTTTCCCATAGTCACGAACGAAGCGCCTGTAGTAGCCTGTGAGGCCCAAGAAGCCCCGTAAGGCCCGAATGGTCTGGGGCTGCGGCCACGATACCATACTCGCGATCTTCTTCGGGTCCGCCTTAACCCCTTCCACGGAAACCAGATGGCCTAAATATTCAACTTCTTCCTGTCCAAAAGAGCACTTCGACCGTTTAGCAAATAACTGGTGTTTACGTAGGATGGAGAATACCTGAGCGACATGGTCCACGTGCTCTTCCCAAGTCCGACTGTAGATCAGAATGTCATCGAAGAAAATCAGCACGAAGCGGCGGAGAAGCTCCCGGAAGATCTCATTCATATTGGCCTGGAAGGTGGACGGACCACCGGTCAACCCGTTGGCCATCACGAGGAACTCGTAGTGACCATCATGAGTCCTGAAAGCCGTCTTATGGATGTCGTCCTCCTTCATCAGAATCTGGTAGTAGCCGGACCGCAAGTCCAACTTAGTATACCGGGTCGCACCATGTAGCTCATCCAACAGCTCCTCGATCAGTGGAATCAGAAACTTATCCTTCAGCGTAATACTGTTGAGGGCCCGGTAGTCAACACAGAACCTCCAAGATCCATCCTTCTTCTTGACTAGGGTGATGGGTGCCGAGAAGGAACTCGTGCTGGGTCGGATGATGCCAGCGTCGAGCATCTCCCGAACACTGCGCTCGATCTCTGCCTTCTGCATATGTGGATATCTGTAAGGTCGTACATTTGTCGGCTCTGCTCCAGTCTTGAGCACAATCTGATGATCACAGAACCGTGATGGCGGAAGTGTACGCGGCTCCTGGAAGATGTCGGCATACTCTTCAACCAACGGCTGCAACTGGAGTGGTACCTCCCCGTGCCCTGCCTCGTCTGACCTCACCCCAAGAAGAACGGCCATCAAACTCCCTGTCTCTCCAAGCTGTTGTAGGCTGCGAAGGCCAATTTCCTTCACGGGTGATGACGTGATACCCTTCAAGCAAAACTGTCGCCCACCTTGCAGAAACTCCATCGTCATCTGATCCCAATCAAAAGTAACCCTCCGCAGTTGTCGTAGCCACTGAACCCCTAGAACCATGTCTGACCCCCGAATGGGTAAGAGGTAGATATCTGTGCGGCCCACGTAGCCTTGCATCCGCAACTCCACTCCCCGCAGAACGCCCTGGCACTGTAACTTACTGCCATCCGCTACCATGACCTGGAAGGCAGCCCCAGTATCCACTACGTGCCCCACCCTCTGAGCAACCTCTGGATGAATGAAATTGTGAGTGCTCCCGCTGTCCACCAGGATGGTCACCCGCTCCCGTCGGACCCTCCCCCCGAGCCGCATAGTGAGCGGTGGGGGGCTACACCCCTCCATGGCATGCACCGAGACACCAAGCTCCGTCAGGTCCAAGTCCCCTTCCAGATCCGGCTCCTCCGAACTCAGCTCGTCCTCCTCCTCCTGGTGTAGCATAAACACCTGGACCTTCTGACATTTGTGACCCGGCGTAAATTTCTCATCGCAGTTGAAACAAAGTCCCTTCTCCTTCCGCGCCTGCAGCTCGCCCCATGAAAGTCGTGTCACCGTCGGTTTCCCGGCTCCCACCGGCTCCCTCCGGGCTGGTGCCAGCGTGGTAGCAGGCCTCACTGAGTTATGGGTCCGCTGCCTATTGAACCGCTCCTCGTGGATGCGGGCCAAGCTAATGGCGTGGTTCAGACTCCGTGACATGTAAGCATGAATCTCATCCCGCAAATGTTCCTTCAAGCCCGACACAAAACAGCTCTTAAGTGTCTTCTCCTCCCAGTGTACTCGGTTTGCCAGTTTCTCAAACTCTGTCCGGTATTCTGTTACCGTCCCCTTCTGTCGCAGCTTCTGCAGAGTCGCCTCGACATTCTCGTACTCCAAAGGCCCGAACCGAACCGTAAACCCCTCCACAAAATCCGTCCATGGCACATAATCTCTGTCTCTGAGAAATCACTGAGTCCACTGGAATGCGTCACCCTCCAGATGGAAAGACGCCAATTGCACCCACTGCGCCTCGGGAACATCCTGGTAATTAAAGAATAGTTCGGCCTTGTGGACCCACTCCATCGCGTCCCCTCCGTGAAAACTTGGAAAATTCATGCTCGTTAATTTCGGAGGAAGGTATGCCCGGGGTGCACCTTGTCCCCTCTAACGTTGATCATGACCCACACCCGGGTGTTGTCCTTGTCCCCACGGTGGGTGTTGTCCGACCCACGGTGCTCCAGGTCCCTCGTAGCCGCCATGTCCAGCCGACCTAGGGTTAGGTAGGAGTCCCCCCATGCCTCCCGGTGGAAAACCCGCCGCAGCCGCCCGGCCGAAAGCCGGCATGTGTCCTCCGACGTCGCCAGGCCCAAGGAAGGGCCCACCGAACTCCCCGTGAGCCGTTCGGCCATTGCCGATCCCTCCATAGCCGGAGCGGCCTCCTCCGGCGTCGCCCGGGCCGCAGAAACCACCGGCGTACTCCCCTTGACCCGTGCGGCCACTTCCGATCCCGCAGCCCGATCTGCCGATTCCCAGGCCGATCCCGCCAGCCCGACCTCCGTCGGCCTCCCCCGATCCTCCTGGGCCCGATCCAACTCCGGCGTAGCCGATTCCCGATGCTTCCAACCCGATTCCGCTAAATCGGGCTCCGCCGACCTCGCCCGCTCCGCCTGGGACCGATCCCGACCCCATCCACGGGTTCCGACCCAGATCCGCCGATGTCGTGCCTCCATGAAGACCTGGCGGCATTTCCGGATGAGATCCGAAGTTAGCGGATCCGGAATGCACAGATCCACCGTTCTCGTCGCCCGCCGGCCCTTTTCCTTTCAAATTTTGTGTCAATAACGCCTTGATCTCGTCCATGCGAACGTCGATCCGTTCTTCCATAGACGTTTTCATATTTTCCATCGAATCGGATAACCCCGCAAAGTTCTCTTCTAGGGTTTCCAACCGCAAAACTTCTTCTTGTGTGCGAGTGTTAACCATGGTGGAGGAGAGCCTCTGATACCAAATGTTATGAACGAAGTTCTAAAAGAAGGAGAAAAGAGGGAGAAAACTAATGACGGCTAGAGAAAGATTAGGGTTAGGAGGAAGAAGAGAGAATACCTTGATCATCAATTGCATAAGAACCAAAAGAGGGGGTCCGGGTATATTTATACCGGACCCCGGACCGGCCAGCAAGGGGGCCGGCTAGCCCCCTTTGGGCCGATTTCAGTAAGAGGGGGCTGAACCGCTTGGTTCAGCCCCGTTGTCGCCTTCGCCGTGCCTTTGCCGTGTCTTTGCCTTCGCTTGTACTGACGCCCAAATAGACGGGCCTCGTCCGGGGGCGTAACACTGTACAACCCTAGTCCTCACCTACCTTGCACGGATACTTAAAAATGCTCTGCGTATCGGCTCGTACGCGTATCGGATACGGGAAACGCTCGGAAACGCGTTTCCGAAACTCTAGGAAACGTTAATTTAATTAATTAAAAAAAATTAAATCGGAATCGCGTATCCCGCCAGCGGGATACGCGATTCCAGTGAATATCAGCGGCCGCTCTTTTCCGCTCTTTTTATTTCACGCGGCTCTTTTAGTCTAGGTTTACTCTGCTGTCGCTCCTCTCCGCTGCTGCTGCTCTCTGCTACTTCTCTCCGCTGCCGCTGCTGCTCTCCGCTCTGGTACGCTGTTCTCCGCTCCGGTACGCTGCTCTCCGCTGGTTCTGCTGCCGCTGCTCTCCGCTGGTTCTGCTGCCGCTGCTGCTGCTTCTGCTCTCTGCTCGCTCAGGTACTTCTTCTTTCTGCTCGCTCAGGCACTTCTTCTTCTTCTTCTTCTTCTTCTGTATGTATTTTTCCTGCTCCGTTATTTTTCCTGCTGTATGTATTTTTCCTGCTATGTATTTGTTGTATTTTTCCTGCTGTATTTTCCCTCCTGCTGTATTTTTCTTGCTGTATTTTCCCTGCTATGTATTTTCCCTGCTGTATTTTTCCTGCTGTGTGTATGCTGCTGTATGTATTTTCCTGCTGCTGTATTTTGCTCCTGTATCTGTATTTTGCTGTATTTGCTGTATTTTATTGTATTTTGCTGTAGGTTCCTTCTGAATATTGCTATAGAAATGCAGTTTACTTATTATTGTTGTTTAAATTAGGTCTTAACTTGCATAACATGGATTCAAGTAGCGGTTCAACGTACCTTATTTGTTAGTTGTATTTTTTTATATTGATTAATACTTATATTAAAATAATTAAAAAAAATTTTAAAAATGTTTCCCGTATCCGTATTTTTTTAAAAATCACGTTTCCCGTATCCGTTTCGTATCATATCCCGTATCCCGTTTCCGTCCCGGTGCAACGTAGGTCCTCACACCCCCTTCTCGCACTCCTCGCTGAAACCCAACGCGGTCCTCTCTGTCGACCAGCTTCCCTCGCCCTATTTCGCCGGCCGGAGCTCCATTTCACTGGCAGCAGTCCATTAGTGGAAGGATTCCGATCCCCCGTCGGCGGAATCATCCATCTCAGCGGCAACCTGAGCTCAGTGGTCGGAGCTCCAGTTCGCCGCGTCTTCTACTTTTCGCCGGCCACCATTCCGACCCTCGTCGCCGGCAGCTGCCATTTAGAGGAAGGAGCAAAGATCCTCAACGGCCTGTAACTTTATTGATAAAATGTTGTGTTTATGGAATGTGAGAATTCCGGTTTCTGCTTTTTGTTGTTTTCAAGCTTATTTTTTGGGCCAAATTCAAGAAGATACAACAGAAAGTGAATCTCGTAAATGCCCTAACCGGGCATACCCGCATATATATATATGAGTCCAATAATAAAATTACAACAAAAATAACTAATAATTAATTTCAACTCTCCCCCTCAAGTTGGGAATATATATTGATCATTCCCAACTTGTTTGTGTTGTCCTTGAAGTTGTCGCTATATAAACCCTTGGTGAAGACGTCCGCAAGCTGATCGGATGAGTTCACAAAGGGTGTGCAGATATTCCCTTTGTCTAGATGATCCTTGATGAAATGTCTATCAACTTCCACATGTTTAGTTCTATCATGTTGCACAGGATTGTGCGCGATACTGATGGCAGCTTTGTTGTCGCAGTAGATCATGATAGGATTGTTCCCCTGAAAGCCAATATCCCGAAGGAGAGTCCTCAACCACAGTCCTTCACAAACACCTTGTGCCATTGCCCTATACTCTGCCTCTGCACTTGATCGAGCTACCACATTTTGCTTCTTGCTCCTCCACGAAACGAGGTTGCCACCCACAAAAGTGCAATACCCAGTAGTTGATTTTCTGTCATCTTGGCTACCAGCCCAATCAGCATCAGTAAACACTTCAACTTCTAAAGATTTGCCGTTCCTGAAAAGGATCCCACGTCCTGGTGCCTTTTTGAGATACCGTAGCACTCTAAAGGCCGCCTGCTGATGACGAATGGAAGGAGAATGCATATACCTACTGAGGACCCCCACAGCATACGTAATGTCAGGGCGAGTATGGGACAGGTATATGAGTCGTCCAACCAAACGTTGGTATTTTGAAACATCTACCTTTTCTCCACTAGTATCTGCATCAATTTTGTGATTAGCCTCAATGGGGGTGTCCACGGGTGCGCACCCAAGCATCCCAGTCTCTTTAAGGAGATCTAGAGTATACTTCCTTTGGGAGATGAAGATCCCTTGCTGAGACCTAGCCACTTCAATTCCCAAGAAATATTTCAGCTTTCCCAGGTCTTTAACTTCAAACTCCTTGCCCAGTTGTTCCTTCAAGTAAGTGATCTCCTCCATGTGATCCCCGGTAATGATGATGTCGTCCACATACACGATCAGAATAGAGACCAGGGCATCTTTTCTCTTAATAAAGAGCGTGTGATCAGCATGACTCTGAATGTACCCAAGTTGAAGCATGAACTTGTAAAACCGCCCAAACCACGCTCTCGGAGACTGTTTCAAGCCGTACAGAGATTTTAGGACTCGGCACACCTTCCCTTTGGACCCTTTGATAACAGAGCCCGGTGGAGTATCCATGTATACTTCCTCCTCCAGATCATCATTCAAAAAGGCATTCTTGACATCTAGCTGAAGTAGTTCCCATTTACGACTTGCAGCAATAGAAAAAAGGACACGGATCGAATTCATCTTAGCAACAGGAGCAAAGGTCTCCTGGTAGTCAATGCCCTGGGCCTGGGTATATCCCTGAGCCACCAAACGAGCTTTATACCGCTCCACAACACCATCTTGGTTTTGTTTAACTGTGAACACCCAACGGGATCCGACCGTTCGCTTCCCTGGAGGAAGGCTCACCAGCTGCCATGTTTTATTCTTGTCCAGGGCATGCAATTCCTCCTCCATTGCCGCTTTCCATTCAGGTATCTGAGCAGCCTCCTGCCATGTCTTAGGAATAACAATAGATGAGAGGGAAGAAACGAAGGCTTGATGTGCCTGAGAAAGGTGATCATAACGAATGTAGTTGGCAATGGGATGTTTAGTGCTACCCTTCTTACCTATAAGGCGAGCAAGAGGAATATGGAGATCGTCCTCAGAATCTGGGTTGGAGGCATTCACCGGTACTGGCGGGACATCTTCAGCCTGCACATGCTCAACAGTCGTGGGACGACGGGAGTATGTATATATGATCGGAGGAGCGGAGGTAGGAGGAACAGGAGCAAGAGGCGGTGTAGGGTCAGGTGGAGGAGTAGGAACAGGATGTGGATGAGCACAAATCGGAAGCGGGGAGTCGGTTATCTCGGCATCAGTACAAATCATCTCCCCCTGACGAGGACCAAAGTACGACTCCCCCTCACGAAAGGTGACATCAACGGTACAATAATACCGACGTGTCGGGGGGTGATAACATCTATACCCCTTGGTGGTAGAGGAATACCCAACAAAAACACAGCGAAGGGACCGCGCATCAAGTTTATCACGATGCGGGGTATGGACGTGGACAAAACACACGGAGCCGAAGATACGAGGGTGAAGGTGAGAGGTGTGGACAATGTGTTTTTGCTCTAGACGAGAGAGAGGCGTAGCAAACGAGAGAGCACGGGACGGAAGGCGGTTAATGAGATGCGCGGCGGTAAGAACAGCATCCCCCCAATAGGATTTAGGGAGGTGCATAGATAGAAGTAAGCACCGGGCCACCTCCAGCAACTGCCGATTCTTCCGTTCGGCCACCCCATTTTGAGTGGAGGTATGGACACATGTAGTTTGATGAATTATACCATGGTCCGCAAGATAAGCCCCAAAGACACCGCGATCGTCATATTCCCCACCATTATCACTACGTAACACACGTATTGTGCCTCCGAATTGTTGGACCACCATCTTATGAAAATTTTGAAAGCAAGAAAGAACATCACTTTTCTTTTTAAGCATATAAAGCCAAGTAGTGCGAGAGTAGCAATCAATAAACGTCACAAACCAACGAAATCCAGATAAAGAGATAACGGGGGATGGACCCCAAACATCAGAGTGAATAACATCAAATGGATACAGACTAGGGACAGACAAATGAGTAGAACGACACCGTACATGTTTAGACTGCTCACAAGCATCACAAGAAAAAGACGGAAGTAAAGGAGAAAAAACAGGAAACAATTTAGCAAGATATAAAGGTGAAGGGTGGCCAAGGCGCTGATGCCATCGTCGAAGATCGTCAAGGGTCGGAGATCTGGTGGAAGATAGGGCACTGGGAGAAGACTGGTTCAGCAAGTACAGGCCGCCGACATTCCTACCACTGCCAAGTGTCCGCCTCGTAGCCAGATCCTGAAAAACACAAACATCAGGAAAGAATGTCACAGAACAGTGTAAGGAATTAGTCAAGTGACTAATAGAGAGTAAATTTCGGGGAAAGGAAGGGACATGTAAAACAGAGGAAAGTGATAGGTCAGGAGAACATGAAACTGTCCCTTTACCGGCAATGGCAGAGAGGGAGCCATTGGCAGCAATAACCTTATCACGACCAGAGAGGGGAGTATAGGAGGTAAAACCTGAGGCAGAGCCAGTCATGTGGTCGGTCGCACCTGAGTCGATTATCCAGTCAGAGGGTGTGGAAGACACGGCATGAGCACTGGACAGACCTGAAGTGGCAACAGCAGCATGAGAGGTAGGAGTAGAGTCTGTGTGAGAGCGCAACAGGCGTCGGAAGGCCTCTAACTCAGCAGTAGACAGGCCTCCAGAAGTATCATCCAGAACAGCAGTAGAGTGAGCAGAAGACTGAGAGCGGCCATCAGAAGAGCGACCACCACCACCACCACGGTACCCTCCTCGACCACGGGTACTAGAGCCCCGACCACTTGGAGCAAGGTGCGGGTGCAAACGAAAGCAGGAGCTTTTGACATGTCCTGTCTTCCCGCAATGACTACAAACAGGAGAGGGACCACGAGTCATGCTTGCCAGAGCAGAGTGATCGGTAGCAGAACCAAGAGTGCGACGGCGATTCTCGTCGCTGAGGAGCATGCTGAATGCCTCCCGAAGGGAGGGAAGAGGCTCACGATGGAGGATGTGCAGACGAACAGCATCAAACTCCATGCTAAGGCCCATAAGGAAGACATGAACACGGAAACGGTCTTTATCCTTCTGAAGGGCCACCGCATCAACCGTACAAGCGGCAGTAAAGGTACTAAAGAAGTCCAACTCCTGATAAAGGCGCTCAAACTCAGAGTAGTAGGCGGCAACAGTTAAAGACCCCTGTCGCAATTCCAGAACGCGGCGAGTGAGCTCATAGACCTGCATCGAACTGCTTGCCTGGGAGTAAGTATCACGGGCTCTCGTCCAAATATCATATGCGGAGTCCAACAGCATATAACTGCGGTACACCTGAGGGGACATCGAATGAAGCAGCCACGAGACGACCAAAGAGTTGTCCGCATCCCATTTGCGCCATGAGGGATCGGAACGTGATGGCTCAGCAATAGTACCGTCAATAAGACCATACAACTGGTGGCTGCGAATCGCATGTTGCGCCGCCCTAGACCATTCCAGGTAATTGGTTCCATCCAAGGCGACTGTAGTAATCTTCAAAGACTGGCCATGACTCCGAGGAGGATCACCCGAGAAACGATGCAAAGCATCAACCGGAGGGGCCGAAGATCCGGGAAGAGCACCGGATTGAGACGAGGTAGAATTTGTGGACGGATCGGGGCTGGAATGATCTCCCATAGAGAAAAAACTGAAGATCTCAAGAGGAACGAGAGAACATCCACCGGGTGCAAACTAGATCGGAAAAACGAAGAGAGCACCCGAGGATGGAAAAGGGGCGTCTCCGGCAGCCCCCATGGAGGACAAAACGGCAAGCCGAAGGAGACGGCGGAGCAGGAGAAGACGCGTCAGCCGACAGGAGGAAACGTCGGCTAACGCATCCGAAAGAGACGGCTGCCGGAGAGCGGGAGGCTGGCGAGCGGCCGAGAGCGGGAGGCTGGCGAGCGGCTGGAGCGGCTGGCGAGGGGCTGGCGAGGAAGGCGCGCGAGCGAGGAGGACGCGCGAGGAGGACGCTCGAGCGGGCGGGGAAGACGCGCGAGCGAGGCGAGCGAGGCGAGCGGGAGCGCGAGCGAGGCGAGCGGGAGCGCGAGCGGGCGAGCGGGAGCGCGAGCGGGCGAGCGGGAGCGCGAGCGGGCGAGGAGGACGCGCGTCGAGCGGCGGAAGCGACCCCTGCGCTCTGATACCAAGTAGAACAGATATCGTGAATCTCGTAAATGCCCTAACCGGGCATACCCGCATATATATATATATGAGTCCAATAGTAAAATTACAACAAAAATAACTAATAATTAATTTCAACTCAGAACTCTTTTTTCAATTATGTCCTGTATCCAAATCATATGTTACGCATACACTTTCACTCAAGTGGACCCCCCGAATGGAGATCACCGACGTATGCTTATGGACGCCGCCGCTATTATTTGGGGCACGCGCATGGAAGCCGCCATGATTATTCCTTTTGAAATCAAGTGTGTTAATTATTATTAATTAAATGTAATTAACACACTTGATTTCAAAAGGAATAATCATGGCGGCTTCCATGCGCGTGCCCCAAATAATAGCGGCGGCGGCCATAAGCATACGTCGGTGATCTCCATGCGAGGGGTCCACTTGAGTGAAAGTGTATGCGTAACATCATATATAATAGTAGCCGATTGTTGATACGGGCTGGATGGTTTTTATAAATAAAATTCTTATTGGCATCATACTCACTATGCACACACAGACATATGTATAAGATTGCCATTATATGTCCTAATGCTTTGTATTGCATGTTGAACTGAATTAATTTCATCATGTTTATGACTGAACCACTGTTTTTATCATTTATTCACAAGTATTGCATTGAATTCCCGCACGAAATTATGTTATCTTGAAGAAGAAAAATGGTGGAAAGGGCCATCTAACTGTGAAAGTTTTTGAAGTGACAGTGTTGTCTTTCACTAGGCGCTTCATTTTACCATTATCTTCTTATCAACATATTCTTGGATCACCGGGCGTCAGCTCAGAGGCTTTTAGAGCTACGCAGAGGGACAATGAGCTGTTTTCCCCCAGCTCACTTGATTATTCGAGCAAACTCAATAACTATTTCCATGGAGTAGAGTTACCCCAGTTGGTTCTATCTAGTACAGTTCACATGGAAAACCTCTTGATTTTTATAGTGATTTGAACCTCCAAAAATTCATCCATAAGTTTATCTAAATTTTGGGATCATTTTATTTCATATTTGGCATGTCGGGTGAAAAATTCCAAGAACAAGCAACAAAGTATGGGCAACGCAAGCTTTAATACTTTTTCCCAGTGCTTAATGTAGCATTATCTTCATAGTTAATGTACCGTTCTCATGAATTATTACTCTCTTTTTTTCCAGGTTTGGGCATGTTAGTTGATAAATTACAAGAAGAAACGACGGATTTTGGGCAAGGTAAGTTTTAATACTCTTTCTCAATGATTAATGTAACATCGTCTTCATGCTTAATGTAAAAAAATCATGGAAGTTGATGTGGGATCTGTTAAAGAAATTGAAGTGGATGTCGGATCTCATTTTGAGACTCTATCAATTATTTTTGTCAAGAGAATCACTAATTGAGTGGGTTCGAGTTGTTTGTCGAAGTTTGGGTTATGGGAAGCATAATCACGGGCGCGTTCATTTGGAAGCGCATTCGTATGTAGGACGGTTGAATCAGATTTAGGAATAGTCGAAGAAATATATAGTTCAAGTGTAAAGCCACGAAAAATATTGTCCACTATAAAGAAAAATAGTGATGCAAAGTTGCAAACACAACAACCATAGGAACTATTTATAATGAGAAAGTTAAGTTACACAAGAAGGAATTAGATAGAGGAAACACCAATTCAATTTTTGTACATGTATTAACATGGAGGGTTATGTACGCAATTGATTTGGTCAGTTACGGCACGTACAAGACTAACAAGTATTGTGTAACTTAACTTCCTTTTGTGTAACTTAGTAATATGCTTGATCCAATATCTTTAAATGACTGGGTTGTGAACTAATTATGCTTGATCCAATATCTTTAAATGACTGGGTTGTGAACTAATTATGCTTGATCCAATATCTTTAAATGACTGGGTTGTGAACTAATTATGCTTGATCCAATATCTTTAAATGACTGGGTTTTTGTCAAGAGAATCACTAAGTCATTTAAAGATATTGATCCAATAACTTAACTTCCTTCTTGTGTTATCAACTACACAAATGATTTTTTGCTCATCCAATCTCCATCAAACTCAGTAATATGTTTCATACTATTTTTTCAGCACGTACAAGACTAACAAGTATTGCATGTCATTGTTATGCACTGTCAAATTTACCTTTACATATCATTCGTTCTTTTCATGTTTCACCTTCATGTCAGATGAAACAGAGGTCAGTTACGGCACTGGAGTGTTTCAAGTCCATACTTGAACCAAACTCATTACCAGTTGCTTTGGAGTCGGGTGTCGGTGAGCAGAGGCATGAGTGACGGAGGTGTTGGCTCCTGATGTAACACCTTTTATTGCCTCTAAGACTGGTACTTCTGGCTCTCTTCCCTGGCGGTAGGAGTGGGGTCCCAGGTTCCCCAATCGTGGGCGAGAATTGTGAATCGTAAGCAATCTCGATGAGATACGCCCATTGATTTCTCCGCAATTAAGGTTGCGAACCTGCAGAAAATCTTTCAATTGTGAACTGTTGTTTCTCTGGAGGCACTCGAGGAGGTTAACAAGCCTTGGGAAAAGGCTGTGGTCGGGCGTTTCTTTGGGAAAAATTGTTGGCCTCGATAGTGGGCCGCTCCCTTGGTTTTCAGTAGCACACTCCCCAACAATTTCAAGTCACAGCCTAGAAATTGCATAAATTTTTTGATGAAAAACTAAAATTATTCTTGACATTAATTAAAATAATCAAACCAACTCCAAATAAACCTAAACTGAACTTTCCAAACATAATAGAAATTGCATAAAAAATTTAATGAAAAAGTAAAATTATTGTTGACATCCTCCGCGTCCAGCACTAGTACTATCAGTCTATCGGATGTTGTGCAAGTCCTTCCTTTCCCCACAAGTTATCCATTACATTATGCTTGATCCAATATCTTTAAATGACTTGGTGTATTAATCACATAGCGCCAAGTGCTTGGCGAGCAACTCAGTTCTCTTTTCCTCTTCTTTTTTATTTTATCTTCTCTAAGATATTGCTATTTATTTATGTTTGTGGGTTTGCTTTTTGGTTGTGTAGTTTGATCAAGAGAAGATGGGCAGAAGAAATAAAAATAGTGATTCAAACTTTAAGCCTGGAATATGTAAAGGCGCCACCTTGCATGAGGAGAAATCGGGGAAGAAACATGCAGACGTGAGTTTGATTTTGAAGATGAAGCATTTGCAGAAACTGACAGCTTGGGCTGGTGGAGAAGGTGGAATATCTCCTCTTGGTGCTTTATTTGGATACCAATTGGCGGCGAATGCAGAAACATTGGGTGTTCCATTGGATCAATCATCCTTCTATTGTCGAAGGTGAGCTATATTTATACTTGTTTTGTTCATGGTTTGCTTACATAAATCAATAGTAAGAAAATAATAGTTTACTCCCTTTGTTTGTACTTTGTAGCTAGTTTTAAGACTTGTTGAAGATTAACAATTCTTAAATACTCAAGCAAATGCAAAACTTATAAAAAAATTGAAATGGTAATTAAAACAAATGGATCACTTGTGTTTGTGTTTATGTGTGCATAATGGTAGATGTGTGTGTGTGTTTCAATTCCTGTCACTGAATTCTTACCTACAACCGAATAATGGAATTATCAATGCCAATTCTTGTGGCTGAATTCATGTTTGCAGCTGAACATGGAATTGGGCCTAATTCCAATTGACTCATCGCAATTCCTTCGAAACAAACGGTGCATTGCTTTTGTTATTTCTGAAGATTCAGCTAGTGCCTAATCACTTTATTTGTGAAAATTCATGGTGATTATCTCTTTTCTGCAGATGCGAAAGCATCCTACAACCAGGATTTAACTGCACGATTCGCATCGAAAAGTGCAAGAACAAGAAGCGAAAGCGATCCAAGGGGACGCCCATACCTTCTCAGAACAATGTAGTCTACACCTGCAGCTTCTGTTATCATCGTAACGTGATGAAAGGAACCACCAAAGGCCACCTGAAAACCCTAATATCTGCGAGACAATCGATAGGATCAGAACTTGTATCAGGATCAAAGCGACAATGCTCTCTCGATGCGGAAGTAGCAGCAGCAACTGAAAATGCGCGGAGAGATGAGAAGATTCCCATGTCCCAATCGAAGAGTTCTTTCTCCGGTAAGCCAAAGGATTCGATGACAGTTGGAGATATTTCTGCTCAGAAGACCCCGCTGCAAAATTCGGCAGTTTTGTCGAGCAAATTGGAGGCGAGAAGGCTTCAGTTTAGCAGCAATGATGCTGAGCCTGGTGGTTCAGGTAAAGGGTCTGGTAGGCGGAAAAGAAAAGCATGGTCAAGCCTGGAAGATATAGTTGAGAGGAAGGATGCTGAAACTGGCCAAAGTGTTAGTAAGCTTGTGATTCCTTTCTACATGTAGATTTTTTTTATTAACTTTAATAAATTTACTATTTCTAATCTCAAGGAAGGGATTGATTTTGTGTATTTATCGTCTAGTGCAGTTTTTTTTTTAATTATAATTGACTGCCATGATGTTAATAAATCAGACATTTTTAACATTTCTTCTTTAAAAATTGACTTGCAGATGCTTATATGCTGTGATTTTAAGTTCAATTTAGGTCAAGATTGTATCCCGTTGGCCGATTTGGCTGCCGTGCCGATCACTACTTTTGCGCCATTTCCATTCTGCAGAGTGCCGCAAAGCATTTGATCCATTGGAAACTTCTTTTGAAATTCAATTGAAGGGTCCGTTTGACATGGCGGTGGCGGTCATAAGTCATAACCTGTCGTCCCAAACATATATTTTATGATAGCGGAGTTTTTGGCTCAAACTCACGAAAGCAAAATTGGCGCTTCAAACAAACCCTAAATAGATTAATTAATTAATTAATTAATAGAAATAAATTGATGAATTTTTTATCTACTTCCAATCGTGAATGCACAACCAGACTTTTGATTTTATGAATACTAGGTGAAAATGCATAAGAATGAAAATTTTAATATGACATCACAATTCATAAGAATGAACGGATGTGATTAATTAATTAAGATTGGTGTTTAGGAGCACACCAATTATCGATGCACAACATTTATACCATGGACAAAATTAACAGCTCAGCCCTCAAATTCCTTTCTCAATGGTGTAACATCTCATTGACAGGTGGCTACTTCTCATCTCATCAACGTTGACGTTTCGCAACATCATGAGTCATGTTCCCAGCACAACTAATCAACATTCACAAACCGAATCCAATCAAATCAAAATTTGCCATGGAATGCAAAGATTCTGAATTAGATTCCCCAAATCCTGAATTAGATCTGAATTTGCTTCAAATACAGATTCTGAATTAGATTTTGACCAGACATCCGGGATCATTTCTACATATAAATAGTTCACAAACTATTGAGGAATATTGCAAATTTAATTCAAATTCGAAAAATAAGAATATTCACAAGTCACAAGACTCACAACTATTAAATTAAATTAAATTATTCAATTGCAATCATAAAACGTGAATTTTATCATATAACCAGGCCAAAACTTAATTAAATTAAACTGGGCACCATTTGACAGGACGGTGGCGACGATGAATGATTAAAATGAAGAAATTGCTCTATTTAATATACAGTAGATTATTTGATCAATATTCAAATACTTATACATATTACAATGATCTTCTAACTAAAAATACTATTTACTTAGATCAAACAATAATAAATTTCTTCAAAGTTATGGCAAAAATTTAAGCAATGCTCCTGAAATTTTAAGAAACTGTCTATCATCAGCAAGCAAGAAAGAAGCAGGATTGAAAAAATTATTTCAATTGCTCAAGTTAAAGGAAAAAAACAGCAGCGACGAAGCCTTAAGTCTTGGCTCAACAAGCTGCTTTGGACGGAACAAAATAGTACAAAGTTTCAAATAAAAAACACTAAAAAAGAGTCGACTTTGGAGAGCCAGAAGAAAAATAAAATATTATAAATAGAGCATAGGTTGCAATATAATTATTTTATATATTATATATAAAACAATATAGGTTGCAATTGAAATCCACCCCATCTTTGTAAGTGCCAACCAAGTTGATTATTATATATATATATATTATATATATTTAAAACAATATAATTATTTTATTTAAAATGATTAAAATGCCAACCAAGTTGAAATGGTTGCAATTGAAATCCACCCCATCTTTGTAAGTTTATTATTGAAAAAATAGGTGCAGTCACTGCATCAAAATCTCAGTATTAACTTGTATGAGTCTTGAGAGGTGAAGTTGGATGGATCCCCATCCGTCCAATCCACTTCAGCGGACGAGATTATAGCTGCATCACCAGAGCAGGAAAGCATATCAAATCTTCTCTTCCCTTCCTTGAATCCCATCATATGAGCTCAAGTCAACGTGTGTGTCCACAAATCTCTGGATCAAGTATGCGGCGCTGGTGACCGGGGAGTACCTGCGGCGAGCGAAATGTAGTCAATGAGAGAGCGAAAAAAAAGATGTATTGATGGTTTTTACGCTAGCATCTAATGTTGGTGCTATGTAATTGCACATCGCAGTTGTCTCTTTTAATGACAATTTCGTAATTATTATTTACGTAATGCGTCCGGAGCTTTGCTTGGAGGTGAACCGTTGCTGCCTAGGTGGGGTGTGTTTGGGAGGAGGAGGGAGCTGCCAAGATCTAAAGAGTTTAGGAAATACTTATTGCTTACCGTATCCATAGCCCAAAGGTCCTTTAAATAGAAGTTGCGTGACATAATTGCGAATACGCAATACCACTAAAAAAAATTCGCTGAACCTCATAAAAGACGAACACACTCAAAACGTCGGACATAATACGATACATAAAATCTGATAAAATGTGTCTAGCATGTGCCCATGACAAGAGTAAGGGTCTGTTTGTTTGGACGTGTTTGCTCTATCTCTGGTGGGAGGAAAACGTTGAGAAGGGCAGCTCGGTGCACAAAGCATCCCCGCGCAGCGAGGGTCCGGGGAAGGGTCTCACCACAAGGGTGAAATGTGGGCAAACCTTACCCTGCATTTTTGCAAGAGACCTAAAGGTCACAAGACGACACCTTGACCGGTGCGCCAAGGCTCCCCTTCTGGGAAAACGTCAACGCTCAAAAGAAAATTGTTTGGTAAACCTCCCGTTCCCACCAACACCCCTCAAAAAATCATTTTTGGCCTTTTTTTTTAACCGCAGCCACTTCCTTCCATCTCCCACTGCTCCATTCCCACCGCTCCCTCTCTCACCGCCCAAACAAACAGACCCTAACTCTATTCTCACCTCTCAGTTTCTCATCCCCTCACTAAACCCTAGATAGAAGGATTTGGAAGGTCCCCCTCGAGGTCCCCGCCTCCGGCAGCCAGGGCGAGGTTGTGATCTTGGATCATCTGTAACCTAAACAAACCCCTTGGTCAAATAAGGCCTTCAAAATCACCCAACCTCGCCTTCTTTTTCGCTCTCTCGTTAGAACTAAAAGAGAAAATGTATAGAAAAAGCATAAATTGCGTAATTTAGGAACACAAGAAACTTACTTGGGAGGATTAGTCTCAGAAGTACAGGATGGCAAACACTCGACAACACAGTCGTGGTTTGGATCAAAAAAAAGTGCAATCTGCTCCAACAAAGAAGGGGAAAAATCATTATCTTTTGTTTCCAAACTTGGATTACAAAATTTAGTAAAAAGTTTTTTCATCAATAAGGAAAAGATTATGGGCTGACTGCGGCTGCTATCTGGCCGATCAATGTGCTGATGCAACCGAAGATGGCCTCCCGTGGTCACGATGGAAGGGGATCTCCTCTCCATTTGGAACCCCTCCATTTGGTCCATTTCACGGTGAGGATGGATTCTCATTTATGTAAATGTTTAAAAAAATTTGATTATATGGAAAATAAAAAAGATAGGATTACTTAACCCGTCGGATTAAAGAAGAATCAATCTTAGCCGTGAAAAAGGATCCTAATTCGGTCGCGATGCCTACAACATTGAAAAATATAGAGAGCAAATAAAGAAACAAAGGCACAAGCCTAATTCGGTCGCGATGCCTACAAAATTTGATTTATTTAACATGCAGCTCCAAAGAGGTAGGTTTATTAACGTTCAAGTCAAAATAATCCGACATTATCTGCATATTTGAATAAAACTTAGATCTGATTATAACTCAAGCTCCATTTGGGGGGACTTATTTTCACCGATCAAGCAGTTACGGGCACATGAACTGGACTTTAATTAAGGTCCGGTTCATGCGGTCGTAACCGCTTGACCGGTGGAAATAAGTCCCCCCAAACAGAGCCTCAATCACCATCTCATATGATTTACAGTCTGACCTCATTGATAAGCAAACTATCCTTAATTTTTACAATAGTTCAAAATTTTGGGTCATGCTTTTAAATACCATAAGTATAAGTTTCTTTATATATCCACCTTGTAGGATGAAAAACACACTTAATTTTATCTTCCTCCTTTCTAACATGGTTTCCAAGATTACCCTACCCTAGCCATCCCTGGACGATGACTTCATCGACCTAGGAGAGTATTGTTCTAGTCAGACACGGTGAATGGGGAACGAGCGTCATGATTCTCACACCACCTAGGAGAGTCATGATGTCTAGTCAGCCGGTTTCTACCTCTATGCGTTCTACGATTGCTGCCTATAAAGGTATATCATCCTCTTGGATTCTTGATTCTTAGGCTTCCTATCATATGATTGGTGATACTTCTTGTTTTAGTAGAGTATTACTCACATCAAGACCGCTACTTTCATTCACAATACTAATGGAACTCTTCTCTCGATTACTTGTTGTGGTAATCTTGCTTCTTTACTGGACCTCAGATCCCTGATGTCTATCACGTCCCTCGTTTGACCACAAGAATTTTGGCATTCTATAAACTTATACTATTTCCTTTATCACTTCTACATGTACCACACAAAATCCCTTTACCGAGAAGATTTTCAAGACCGGCCATAGACATGATGATATCTATTATATGGATCATCTGACTCTTCTCTTAGCCTTAGTTGCTGCCATTACAGCTTGTCTTGACCTTTCAAATATACCTTCCACATGTGGCATCTAGCACAGATGACTAGCTCAGATATCCCTTTCAAGGCTTCAATTGTTGACTTATTCAGGTGTATTAAGGAACTTCTCCATTAAGTGTCTTACATATTGTACTGATTGTATTCATGATCATGTTGCTAGTTGTTTTCAAGTTAGTAAGTTTGTTTAAGTTTCTCATTTTGATCTTATTCATACTTGTTGAAAGAGAGGAAATTAGAAATAACTGGTACATACTTATTCATCCACATAGGGGCATTTAAATAGGACTTACATAGACTCACAAAATTAAAACTGCGATGTGGGACTAAACTCAAATACACCTAAAGTCTATAATAAACCTACATTGACTTGATAATTCCAACACTCCCCCTCAAGCTGAAGGGGGGACCCTTCAGCTTGGACACCACAAATAACGGCAATGGAGGTAGATGATGCGGGACAGAACATCAGACGAGCCACCGGGGGAAATTCCAAACCGGGGAATCAAGCCGGGGACATAGCCACACACGACGCTGACCCACACACGACGCAGGACCCACACACGACGCAGACTCACTGGAAACGGCGGGGGGAAATTCCAAACCGGGGAATCAAGCCGGGGACATAGCCACACACGACGCTGACCCACACACGACGCAGGACCCACACACGACGCAGACTCACTGGAAACGGTCAACCAACATCACCTACACACACAACATGCGAAGAGAAGCAAAGATGTGGAGCAAATCATCAAACGAGTGATCGGGGATAATCCGTCGGGGATAATCTGTCGGGGATAATCCGCAAGAAGGGAGGTCCCACACGTCACAGTCTCACACGACACGGTCTCACACGACACAACTCGCTGAGATTATAACAACCAACACAATCGCGCCCCAACACATGACCAATTCGAAAGACAAACTGGGGAGACACAAACACACATACAACAAGCCTAGAGGCCGTGTGGAACGAAAGCGAAAAGTCGGGAAAGATCATCCGAGTCGCATTTGTCCCAACACTCCCCCTCACGTGGAACGCACGTGCATATAGGCATAACATGACCATAAGCAAATACAAACAACAAATAAAGACATAAAACGATAAATAAACAGCACAAAACTTCAGCAACGGCGAGAGATCAGCACACCCCGGAAGGGGTAGCAGCGGCAAGCAGCTGAAGTGGAGGAGATGTCAGTTGGAGCAGCAACGGGATCGTCGGTGGGGACATCTTCAGCCGGCATGGTGAGAGAAGCAGCCGGCATGGTTGTCGGCAAAGAGCGCAGACGTGCAGTGATCGATGAGGCAGCAGCGGGATCATCAAAATCGTCGAAGGAGGAGCGACACAGATCAGAAGCAGCTCGGGCATGGAGGCTAACTGGAGCAGACTGGATCGAGAGGGATCAACGACGAAAAAATGCAGTTGGCAAAGTCGTCGATACTGGATAGAAAAACAGCCGGGAGACAGAGAAGAAGCAGGAGACAGACGGGTCCTTCTTGCACAGGAGACAGAGAAGCAGCAGCCTGACCTGCACTGGATCGTCGATGGACGATGGGATTGACAAGGCGGTAGCGGGAAACGTCTACCGAACAGCTAACGCATGGAGGCGGACTCGTCGAGCGAAGGAATCGGGAGCTACTCCGATCACAGAAGCGATCGCCGGGGTCGAAGACCCGATGGGATCGAAGAGAGAAGAGCTCGACTAGATCGAGGAGGAGATCGACAGAGGAAAACTTCGTCGTCGAGGGCTTCATCAGAAAATGTCGAGGGCAGCGCACGAGAACAGAAGTGGATGAAGCCGCCGCGAGAGCTCTTGCGCGAGAAAAGCAGCCGAATAGTCGCCCTAACCCGTGGGAAAATCAGGGAGGAATTAATCCCTCTGATACCATGTTGAAAGAGAGGAAATTAGAAATAACTGGTACATACTTATTCATCCACATAGGGGCATTTAAATAGGACTTACATAGACTCACAAAATTAAAACTGCGATGTGGGACAACTCAAATACACCTAAAGTCTATAATAGACCTACATTAACTCGATAATTCCAACAATACTAATATTTGTGAACCCTCCCCTTCATCTTTCCTGAGGAGAAAACAAATATTATATCATTTTTGTCCAAAAAAATTTCTTGTTTGGCTGGCATTACTTGATTTTTCAAGAAATCATAGATTTTTTAGAAATACCTTGTTTATAGGGATGATTAAGATAAAGATCTCCTGTAGAATCAAAATAATTTGCGCTAATTAAGATACAAAATATAAATTCTGTGATTTTCTTGTACCTCAGAGGACGTTGGATTTTTCTTGTCCTCGTGTTCATCAGCAGAATGAGATTATTGAGCATCATCATCCACACAATCTTGACATTACTAGATTACTTTTTTTTGTCAATTGTTGTTCTTATTCAGTTTTAGGGGGAAGCTGTCCTCATTACTGTATTCTTTGTAATAGGATTTGGACCCCTGTTCTTGATGGTGTGTCCTCACTAGCGTGCTCTTGAAGCATCTGTTTCGTTCATTCCTTCAGCCCATAGCCTAAAGTTACTCCGCGTGTCATTTAGTGCATATTTCTTAGCTACTCTTGCACTAAAATAGATAATGGTATTATGATACCCTGATTCAATGCTTGTTCATGTCAGTTGATGTTACCTTTCATATGGGCACCACTTTCTTTTCTTAATCCTCAATTGAGTCACTATAATATTCTTCTTCCTTTAGAGTCCCCTAACCTTAACTCGATCTCAATTCAAGTTTACAGTTAATGGTCCCATTCTCTTACAAATGCACCATCTGAAATATCATAATCAATTGAGCATCCTCCTAATATTAAGCCTTCATATTTTCACTTGTCTATTGTGCTACTAAAAGGTACATGAAAACATATTTTTATCCCATCCACTCTTGCCCATGACTCGATATCTCTGTCTATCTTTGTTGCAGCTCAGTTGGTGATGAGGACCAGTTTAGAACTCCCTTATACAGGAGGTCTGGGGTTCAAATCCCGTCCTCAACAACCCGCCACTGGAATTAGCGGTTGCGGCCGATCAGATCCGTGGAGATGGGTTGAGGTCACTGGTCTGCAGACCTGTAGCGCACCCACAGTAGACCGGGGCGTTCCATTATGTATTAGGAGGATGTGGAGATGTGTGATCCAGTTAATTGTCATATCTAGGACTAGATTATTCCCTCACATGTAGTTAGGCCTATTTCATGTCGATGGGAGTTCAATAGTGAAAAATCATCCAACTCTGCCAGTTCTACTAGCTGCACCAGCTCCGTCGACTCCTCTAGCTTCGCCAATTCCTCCACTACCATATCAGCCACCTCTAAAATGTTTTAATTATCATACACTTCATCATCCGGAACTTTCGCCTACTAATGATAATCTTCTACCAGAAGATCTTCCCATTATCCTCCGCAAAGGTAAGCACTAGTTATTGTTCATTATTTGTCAAACTTTATTTCTTTTCATCAATTGGCTCCCCCACTTCACATATTCTCCTATTCTTTGTCTTTAATTAACACTCCTGCTCTTGTTCTAGTGATAGAACTAGGATTTTAAATTAACCAGGGCACCAAGTAAAAATCAAAATATTGCGGTTTGATTAACGTTCTCACAAGCCAGTATAGTCAGTTATCTAAGCTCAAGAGAATCAAAGTACACACAATCAAAAGAGAGCTAATAATAAAAAATTTAACGTGAATTTTTTTAAAAATTAGCAAATCAAGGGGTCAAAACCAGTATTGAAAGCTATATTATGGTTTTATTACAGCGGATGTCTCAACTTTCACTGATTGGGCATCCTTGTATTATCGAAAATCCTAAGTAAGATGAGCATCCTTGTATTATCGAAAAATTAGCTTGAACATCTTGTACAGCTTGAACGTCTTGTGCAGCCACAAATTTTTTCTTCTGTCATTTATAATCTTTGGAGGAGAGTTGTGTTGAAAGTGGTCATATCCGATGTCGAGCCTCAAGTTTCATCATATCAAGAGATTCTATCAGAGTATTATGTCAGGATGTTCTGCCAACTTAGAGAGTAAGTTACAAACTTCATAACATTGTGAGATTTCATCTGAGTCTGAAACCAAGTTGAAGGCGGTCACATTAGAAATTTATCCAAGTATAGAGCCAAACTACGGGCTTCATCATGCTGGGAAACTCACTTTGATAAAGGTTGAGTGGTGATTTTAAAATATTGCCTAAAATTATTGATGTTGATCAATAAAATTATCTGAATTGCATCTCACAAGTCACAGGTGACAATTTTTAGCGCAGAAACTCCCTTGGTACCAGAGCCAACCAGTATGGCCGGAGATAGGCAAGTGATGGCGGCGGTCGCTATGCTGGAAAAAAAAAAGGTTTTCAAAATTTTCAGGGAATCTTTGTTTACATTCTAGGAGTATGATGATGGTGAATATACTTCGATCCGATCACCAAATTTCTGGCAATCCGCTCGGAAGACTGGTTTCAACGAAATTGGAGCCACATTAAAATTTCATGAAAACATGTGATTAAATCGTCTTCTTGTGTGTTTTTCCAAGAGGAGTCCAACACCGCTTCCCGATTTGAATATTGTTAAGTGGTTGAGGGAAAATTGACACTTTAAGTTTTTCAATTCGTATAAACCAATAAAGTTATATTATTTTTTTGAAAAATTGGACCCAAGAACAAGCCCGAGTGTGCCTGTGAAAAGTTCCTCCATTGTTCATGAGACACTACAATACCATGGGTGGTGGGTAATGATGGATGAAAATATGCAGGCTATGTGGACCAAATGTAGAAATTGGTCTATATACCTCCGGGATAGTCTTGTGTTGGGTGTCGATGTGTGTTCACTATGAAAAACAAGCTGAATGATATTGTCGAGCGCTAAAAGGCGCGGCTTGTGCCACAGGGACTTAACGAGAACATGGTGTAGACTATGTGACGCAGGACGAATCTATAGGTGGCGGATGGAACCTTGCCCTAACCCTACATGCAATGCAAAGCCCGACGGATAAGTCACAAATTAGATAATAAACATTAACATCCCACACAAAATAAATTCACATGCAAGGCAGAATAATTTATTAGGGCAAAACAAGCTTTGGTTTTCCTCCGCGTGGAGGACCAAAGCACGAGCGCGAGGCGAATAAACCCTGCAAATCACAATAATAATCTAACAAACAACTACCATGCAAGATATTCAAACAAGTACAAGAGTCCAATCCAATATAAAATGCTGAATAAAATATCCCAATACAAATAAGACTCACAAAGTAGTGGGCTGACCAAGGCACTGAAGAATCCGGAGCCGGAGATGCGTGAATGACGATCCGAGGTGGAACCGAAGGCGGGGAAGCGACGTAGGTGGCTGTCCTTGGCGGTGGAAGGTGAAAACGGACCGGAAATGGATGGATCCGGCCACATGGGTAGAGATCCGGACGGGGGTGGATAGTTCTGATGATTTGGGAGCGGATCCGGGCTGGATTTGTCCAGATTTGGACTGATCTGGACAAGGAGGGGGCTGGAGGTGGTTCCACGTAGAGGAGAGGGGGGGGGGGGGGGGGTGGCTGGGAACTAAGAGGGGAGGGTTGGCAGCGGTCTTTGTGGGATGAGGGGTGAGATCGGGGTTGGGGTTTGCTGGAATCGCAGGAAAACAGCCAAGAAAAACTGATCGGGGGCAGATCTGGACAGATCTTGGCAGATCTGGGCGTCGGACTGAAGGGAGGAGGAAAGGGGAAGGTGGCGGTGGCTGTTAGGGTGCTTGGTGGGCTGGCAGAAGGGAGACGATGGGGGCAGCGGCGCTGTTTGGATGGGGAGGAGGACAGCGGCTGCAGATTGCAGCAAGGGGTGCAGCGGATGTAGGCTGGGAGCAAAGGCGGCTGCTGTTTGGGAGGGTGTGGGGGAGGCGGTAGAGGGATTAGGGGGTGGAAAATGGAGGTTAGGGCTAGATAATACCTTGGGGGAAAGATACAAGCTTAGGAGTCGTCACCTAGGGTTCCACGGAGTCGGCACCGTGGGATGATCGCGGGAATCCGGGAATAGCTTTCTCCAAATTCTGCAATAGCCTCCATCAGCCAACTACCTATCTATTTATAATAAAATAAAGGCTAGGGCATCCCACCTTCAACGACTATGATTGGCCGGAGGTGAGGCCGCCCAAATACATCAAAACAAATGCAAAAAATAATAAACTAATATATCAAATTGATTCGCAACGCGAATCCGAACGCATCCACGGAGTCGGATCGTCGATCCGGGAATGCCATATATGGTAAGTCGTCAAATCAGCCCCAAATTGGCCCAAAGCTCGTCCTCGCCTCTGCTCCGCATCATCACTATGAGGAGAGCTTTTCTTTAGCGATGAATTTGAACACCGACCAAGTCATGATTTCTCTTGCAGTTTATCTTCATTGAAAGTTATATCAACTTGATATCGAGAATGCATTTCTCAATAGTGATATGACTGAGGCAGTCTACATGCAGCAACCTAACTCATTCTATCTCAAAGGAAGTATTGTGAATATCTTCTTTAGGGCATTAGTTATTTTAAGTGTAAACCAACAAATACGCCTATAGATACCAATGCGAAGGTCACCTCTATATCTTTTGCCAAGTCCATAATATTATCGTTGCTTAGTTGGGAAGTTGATCTATCTAACTGTCACACGTCCAATTTTTTTCTTGTGAGTGTTGCGAATCAGTTTATGCACATTCCTAGAGTCTCTCATCTACAGATAAACGACTCCCTCTCATACTCTGCTTTGGTGGCTTACTCTTATGTTGATTATATTGAATCTATTGATGATTCTTGATCTACTAGTGATTTGCAATTACTTCAACGATAATATAAGCACATGAAAGAGTAAGAAGTAACTTGTTGTCGCTCGCTCTACTTGAAGCCCCTTATAGTTTTCGAGACCACTTGGATTAAGAGCTCTTGGTCCATCTTGATGTCTCTCTCTTCTCATGCGGTTCTCTTTTGTGATAATCAGATTGACAATCACATTGCTGAGAACTTAGTCTTTCATGAGTGTATGAAGCACATTGAAGTTAATTGTCACTTCAACAGAGATAAGGTCAATCTTCGAGAGATTCAATTTCAACATGTTTACTCCACATCCTAGATCTCGACATTCTCACCAAAGCATTGTCTCAACCATTATATCTTTGATCTCTTTCCAAGATTGGCTCACACAACAAGTATACGTTGGAGTTATTAATTCAACTTGCGGAGGAGTGTAAAAAGTCTTAGTACTACTACTTATTACTCTTGTATTCTTAGGCTCATAATGTTTATATTGACTTTATGTGGGGCGTCCCTTCGAATAAATAGCATGCTCAGTGTAGTGTGATAGTTTTTTTCTTCCCAATATTTCCAACAATGAGATATCAAAACCAACAGGATATCATTCAACAAGCTCATCGATGAAATAAGAAAAGAAAATGTCAAGAACGATATTAAGATGCTATAAAATCTAATAAGAGCATAATAGTTGGCCTTACAGAATAACGTTCTTGTCCATCTATTACAACACGATGCAGTGTGGACCTGTACAAGCATAAATTTGTGAATTCAGATGAAGCCCAAGTATGTGTACAAGCTATATCTAACATATCAAGACATAAATTTGCAAGTCAAGATAATGATATCCTTGAACGAAAAGAAGTAACAGGATTATCAATGCATATGGAAGTATAAATCACGAATAGTTTGAAATTCAAAGTACACTAACATTCCACAAATTGAAGTTTTTTTCCAGGGATAAATAAAAAATCAAGCGTAATAGACTTAAGTGGTTTGAACAATGAAAGATAGAAAATGTCATTTAAACTAGTAGACAGAGAACGACAAAGGATTATAAAGGAGGAGACATAGACCAAAGTTTAACATGGATGAAGGTTGTTAAAGATGATTTGCATAATTCAGGCTTAATATCTTGGTCGCACTCACGATTGATAACGCCGAGCCAAAAATAGTTGTGAAAAAAATCACCTTTACTATATTATATGAGAAAAATGGGGTGGTTATAGTTTTAATATAGGACCATCAAATGAATCTGAGCCATTCGATTTCAAATCCCTTGATCTACTGGAATGCATAGTTTTTAAATTCATAGGGCCAACATATCAGTCGTATCTTCTAATTTCTCTGATAGTTAAGAGTGTTGAGCGTACAACAATAAGTACATAATCATCTTTGAGGGTGCAAAAAGAATGTTCTCTCCTCAACCTTTAGGCGGTTTTTCATTAATGATGATTCACAAAATATATCATCACTCTCATCTACTTTTCAGCAAATTATTTGCATTGCAGCCAACAAGAGTTAATATGGAACTTCAAATTGAGCTTCTAAAGTGCAATGACTTCAGATTTCATATCTTGTAGCAACATTCATATTCTGAAAAACTATGCACACTTTGATATTCAACCACCAAAATAGAAGATGTTCAATAAATTGAGAGAAAAGCTTTGGAAAAGAGAAAGGCCTTTCGAACAGAAGAGGAATACCTGAAAACATTATTACTCCAGCGCTCAAGCATATCACCAAGATTGACAACAAAAGCTCTGGGGAAGGAAAAAATGGAGATTAGGAGTCAAATAAGAGAACTGAAAGGGATATGAATATAAACCATACATCTATAATTCTGCAATGCAATACAATCAAGAATAATTTAAATCTTCAAACAGTAATGGCCAAATTCAAGCTACTAAAACTAATTTCTAGTGCAAACCCAACATATTTATAATTATTCTTGTGAAGTAAATCTTAAAATTTAGCCTTGTGAAGTAAATCTTAAAATTTATAATTATTCAAATATAAGTTTTACACATTAAGACAAACAAACGGGAACTTTTTTTTTTATTAGTTTTATTATTTTGCCTTTTCTAGGAGTTCAGCTACACAATTTTGTTTCTAATTTCCATAAAACATGTTGGTTTGTACTTAGTAACCAATTGTTAGATTGTAGTATTCATGCATTTTCAGGTTTAGTCACACACCATATATAGGTGCGTTTATAACTTTTGTGTTGTCTTTAAATACCCCATTTCTATGTGAATGATAATATCATATTATACTTTTCTCTTCAACATGGTATCATAGCCTCCTCATACGATACCCTAAAGAAGAGCACTCTGAAAGCTTCCATTGATTGATCATGTTCGAAAATTCCATCTTGTCATCGATTTGATCGCATTTGTTATCGTTCATAAGCCAACCCAATAAGACGTATTTGAGCAATAAGAGGTAGTTGTCCTCGTCAATCTCACACGACAATCTCTACTCCTCTCTGCTGCCACAGTCAATTTTGTAGCCAACCCCTTCCAGCTTTAAATACCCCATTTCTATGAGAATGATAATATCATATTATACTTTTCTCTTCAACATGGTATCATAGCCTCCTCATACGATACCCTAAAGAAGAGCACTCTGAAAGCTTCCATTGATTGATCATGTTCAAAAATTCCATCTTGTCATCGATTTGATCGCATTTGTTATCGTTCATAAGCCGACCCAATAAGACGTATTTGAGCAATAAGAGGTGGTTGTCCTCGTCAATCTCACACAACAATCTCTACTCCTCTCCGCTGCCACAGTCAATTTTGTAGTCAACCCCTTCCAGCCGCGGGATCCTTCTAGAGGCGCCTCCTCTATATGCCCGAGTTGGACTAGATTGCTTGAGCTTAGCAAACCTAGATGAGTCAGGTTCTCGCTGCCATCGGCCTGAGAGAGCCCAAGAAGCCAGACCGTTGCTTCAAGAACTACTACAAGGTTGGAAGAAGCTACAGTTCTCTCCTCCTTCCTCTCTGGGCATGGATTAAGAGTGTTTTCTATTTATGTTTGTTCTAAGGCTTGACATAGTTTGAAAAGTACTAGGACTTATTCACGATAGATATTCTAGTGTTATACCACAGTGTATCTGTTGTATTGTTTAGTGGACTCTCGTGTGATATTGCTTGTTAGTTCTTTGTGCGTTCATGATGGCGCGCCTCGGGTCTACATTGACTCCTACAACACTCTCGTCAACTACCTCTCATCATGCTTCAAGGTGTAACGACTTAACCCTCACAATATCAGAAGTATTGTCCGTTTTAGTTCATCTCATCCCATACTGAGTTGAACTGCATGCTTTTGTCCTTTTCCATAGGTGTCCCACGAACACTTCCCAAGAGGTCACCCATCCTAAGACTACTACTTCCACCGGAGCACGCTTAACTACGGAGTTTCCAACACAACTCCAACACTTGCTCCAAAAAGGCACCTTTGATTTTAGGTTTTTGAACTATTACTTAACCCCAACAATTTTTCCTCCAATTCCGATGTGTGATTCAGTTCATTCATGCACCTCTTTTCACCTAGAATCATGTCATGTTAGAAGTCTGTCAGGAGCTACTTTGTCTGGGCTACATCGCCTGCAAAGGCACTCCCCGACGATATCAGATTCAGGATATCACAGGCCCACCAACTTCCGCATGACTCATGCCCAAACCACACATTGTACTGTAGGAGGTCTGGCTCTGATACCATTTGCAATGACTCAACTCTCATAATATCAGAAATATTGTCTGTTTTGATTCATCTAGTCCATATTGAACTGAACAACACAATTTTATCCTTTTCCATAGGTGACCCACAAACACTTCTCAGGAGGTTACCCATCCTAGGACTACTCTCACAGGAGCACACTTAACACCAATCATGAGGATTGAGCGAGACAAGAGGAGAGGCTGGGCAACTATAAATAGAGATTAAAAGGGTAAGATGGAGCTTCAATTCATGAAGATTGAGGGGGATAAGAAGAAAATAAGAAGCTAAGAGGAGGGGTCAGGCAACTATTAAAAGAGATTAAAAAGGTAAGATGGAGCTTCAATTCATGAGGATTGAGGGAGATAAATAGGAAATAAGAAGCTAGGATCATACGAAGAGAGAGACAACGATATTGGGTGGGCATATAGTTGGTGAGGAAATGAGGGTTGTGGCTGCAACACCAATTGCAAGGGATTAAAGGTTATAAAGACAAGGGAAGCAGGGGTTGCGCTGGAAGTGGAGGGAGTTATGTGTGAGGGTTGTGAGTGGTGAGGGATCATGAGTGAGGTTGTAGTAGGAACAAGGTAAGTAGGAACAAGGTAACGAGTGAGGGATGTGTGAGATAGGGTTGAAGAAGGGTGATACGAACAGGAAAATTATGGCGATTGCATTAATGTGAAAGAAACACACTGATACAAATCCGGAGCAAGCTCCGACCAAGATTATGGACGCTGGGTCCTCCTATAATCCTTCTCTCCAAAGAGAGTCAAAAACCCTAATACCTCAAAGATGAAAACATACTCCCATACCACCTCCTTATATAGGGAGGGGGGCTCACATAACAATAACCCTAAGCAATAAAATTAAAACGAGATAAAATAAATGCGCGTGAGCGTAACAATACACCCCACCAAAAAATCGACCTTGCCCTCAAGGTCGGAGTGCCGCCCTCCGGCTAGTAGTGAAAAGACCGCGGGTGGGCAGTCATCGAGGTGCCCGGAGCGCCGTCCGGCGGTACATCTGTGATCATGAGACCATCAAAGTCAGGCGGGCCAATTTCGTTCGCGTCCTCTCCGATGAGAAGGCGGAACTCCTTCACCGGGCAATCATGAGTAGGCGAGTAGGGTTGTTTGCAACGGAAGCACAGTCCCCTACTCCGTAAGTCATTGTACTCCTGGTTGGACAGACGGTGAGTAGGAACAGGACGGTTGTTGCGTGGACCCATAATGGGTGGGCGAGGTAGAGGAGGTGGTGGTGGTGGTTGTCTAGGCGGGGGCGCAAAATATGGTTGGTATGGAGATTTGGCGGGAGGCAAAAAGGACGTAGGGTCCCCGGACAGCGCGAGGAATTCGGCCTCCACGAGTAGAGAGAGGTCCATGGCTTGGCGAACAGTTAGTGGTTGAAGGGTGCGGAGGCGGGCTCGGAGATGGGGTTGCAGGTCGTGCATGAAGTAGGTCAAGTAATGGTCGGGTGAAAGACCTGGAACATGGGTGACCAGCTCGATAAAGGAGTCCACGTACGAATCAATGGAGCCGGTCTGACGAACTCCGCAAAGGCGCTCGATCATGGACCCAGAGTAGCGGTGATCAAAGCGCTGAATGAGGGCCTCCGTAAGAGCTGTCCAGGTGAGGTCGGGGGAGGACTGGCGGAGCCAATGGGCCCAGTGGAGGGCGGACCCTTCCATGCCGACAATTGCTGTGGAGACCTGCTGCGCCCGTGGAATCCGGTGAATGCCAAAAAACTATTCGGCGCGGGCAATCCACCCCAGGGGGTCAGTCCCGTGGAGCGTGGGGATGTCGAGGCGTGGGACCTGTGGATGAGAATCTGGCAGTGCGGAAGCTGCGAGGCCCAATGTGCTGGGGGACCCCAAGGTCGCGGCAACCGGAGGAGGACCGGAGTGCTGGCCGGTTTGCAAGTTTTGGAGCATAGCCATTATCATCGTGAGTTGCTCGGCCTGAGCGTCGAGACGAGAGGTGACAGCGGCGAGGTGGTGTTCGAGGGCTTCCACACGGGATTCCATTCGGCTTTTTGGCATATGAGGATGAATGTGCCGAGCTGGAGGTTGGCAAGAGAGTGCCGGAGTCGGGGAAGGGCGCTAGCATCGGGCTGAGGAAGAGCAAGCGGCGGCGGAAAGGACGTGAACTGGCGGAGGAAAGGCGTTGGCGCTGTGGATGATGGAGAGCGGAGCGGCGAATACGGCAGAGGTGACAATCGATGCGCTCAGTTGACATTGCACTAGATGTTGGCGATGGTCGTGACGGACGACGGGTTGCTAGGGCACAACGGCGAGGAGAAAACTGGACAGTGTCGTCGGCTGGGCCAGGTTGGCGCGGGAAGACGACGAGAAGGTTGCGGGGCAAGCGCTGATGCCAACGAAAGGAATCACAGACGAATCTGGCAGCACGATGCAGGCGGAAACGGCGGGATCGGACCAAATGATACGAACAGGAAAATTATGGCGATTGCATTAACGTGAAAGAAACACACTGATACAAATCCGGAGCAAGCTCCGGCCAAGATTATGGAGGTTGGGTCCTCCTATAATCCTTCTCTCCAAAGAGAGCCAAAACCCCTAATACCTCAAAGATCAAAACATACTCCTATACCACCTCCTTATATAAGGAGGGGGCTCACATAACAATAACCCTAAGCAATAAAATTAAAACGAGATATAATAAACGCGAGTGAGCGTAACAAAGGGACATAACTATAATTTAGGTACCCGCTTTAATACCATGTTGAGACAAGAAATCCATTCAAAACAAAAAATATTTATATATCATCAAGATATAGTCTAAGTGAACATGTAGTCAAAGTCTACGAGGGTAATCTGTTAAAAAAAGTAATTTGATAGTTATAACAATACCGTCATATTTACATTCTAGCAAACAAATTAACATAATTTCTGAATAAAGCTCCACTTGGATGTGGTGGTCATTATATTTTTGGTAGTTTATTCCAATATCAATTTTAAGACTTCCTAAATTAAGATACCTTTGTGTACAAGCATGAGTCTTGATTCTACCATTCGATTATTCTTTAGATTTTTTTAATGCCTCTAAAACATGATATTTGTTTAACTATTTTAACTCTTAACGATTTTATTCAAGTTTAAAACCATTATAATTTCTATAATTGTGACATGTCTGTGAAGTTTCTAGTATAAAGTTATTGAATTGTTATATGCATTATAATTCTCCGTGCTCGAGGATAATTGAATGCAACTAAGTTTAATACTGTTGAAGATTACATAAGAAGACTTGCTCATTTACATTGTATTTATCCCATGTATTATCACTCATTGGGCTCATTCCTCTCTTAGACTCCTTTAGCCCCACATCGTCATTGGCCACAACATCAGCTTGACATCAAAAATGTCTTTCTTAACGGCGATTTTGTGGAAATCGTGTACATGCACCAACCTCTTGGTTATGCAACAATAGAGGAGTCCCTGGTCTGCCATCTGAAGAAATCACTATATGGCCTCAAACAATCTCCACGGGCATGGTTTGATAAATTTAGTCGGGTGGTTCGTGATTTTGGCTTCACCCGAAGCTCGGCGGACTTCTCCCCGGCGTCCATCATGCACAGTGATTCTTCTGATCTATGTTGATGATATTCTTGTCACGAGTGATGATCTTCCAGACATTACTCAAATCAAGAAACACATAGCCTCCCATTTGCAAACTAAAGACTTGTGACGACTCTGATACTTCTTGGGGATTGAGGTAGCCCGAAGACCTGATTGTCTTGTCCTATCTCAGCGGAAATATTGCCTCGATCTACTTCACAATGCAGGCTACTCTGGGTGTAAGCCTATGGATACACCTATGGATGTAAATCACCAGCTAAGTGCTCATGGTTCAGACTCTGATCAACTCCTCCCTAATCTGGAGTATTATCGTCGCCTCGTTGCCAAGCTAATCTATCTTACTATCACACGACCCGATATAGCCTTTGTGGTAGGTGTGGTCAGTCACTTCATGCATGCTCCCCGGATCTCCCACATTCAGGAGGTCGAGCGTATTCTTAGATATTTGAAGAATTCTTCGAGACAAGGACTGGTGAACACATTTTCAGTCATCAGCAGACACTGACGACAGAATGGATAAGTCCAGCCTCCTTCCACATGTTGGAAATTGCTCAGTTATGGTTCATCCATTTGCAAACGAACAGTCCTGGAATGATCTGGCGCGACTTCAAGCGAGCCTGTAACCTGCGCTTTGGCCCTTCGATTCGCAACAACCCCCTTGACGCCCTCATGACGTTACGTCAGACAGGGCTGATTGATGGATATTTGGAACAATTTCAGATCCTTCTGTCGCACGTCATGATACCCCCCGAGATGCAGGTCGCCATCTTTACAGTCGAGCTTCTCAATCGACTATGTTTGGACGTCGAATTCGAGGCCCCTGAGACTTGGTGACTGCTATGAGCTTAGCAAGATTGTGCGACCGTCGAACTTAGTTGGCACAGGAGACTTACATCACCACCAGCACAGGGACTCCGGAGGGACGTGCCAAGGGCACCCAAACACCGCAGATCCGTCGACTATCTTGTACAGAAATTTCTGACAGACGCGTGCATGGGCTATGTTTTAACTGCGATGAGCAGTATACTCGCAGTCATCAGTGCAAAAGATTTTTTTTATCTGCACGTGGAGGACTCTAATGACGAAGGGGTTGGGTGAAGTGGCACCATCGTCGATCCCCCTTGAGTTTGAGGTCAAGCTCTTTTTACACGGTGGGAGAGATGTTATGGGCTTCGTGCCCGGTTATTATCTTTAGGGTTTTATTATATCGTTTGGTGTTATTGTCATTGTCGTTATGACTTATTTACAATTATGCCCCTTGTAAGTATATTTAAGGGACCCCTTGCGTTTTGTATTGGTATGACAGAATTAATTTCTTCCGTGTCTTGTTTATGAGATCTTGGTAGCTCTCTCCTCTCGAGCACCCCCTGCCTATGCAGCCACGGTTCCAGCTCCATTGTACCCTCCGGCCACTACTCTGGCGAGCCCATAACAAAACCCTTCTAGTTAATCTCCCCTATCTATCTTACGCACAACCAAATTGAAAAATGAAGTGAAGTACATATAGAAGCAACCAGTTTTAATATCAAAGGAAAAGAAAATGCAACTTCTAGTTTACTAATTTAGTAAGTATGGAACTAACCCCTTCAGTGGAGCCACATATTCCCATATCTGAGGTCGAGCATCCTTATCCTTGCATATCTAGTAAGAATTCAAATAGGGTTTAATCCATAAATAAACCAAGGATGGCACTTCGAGACAAAATAAGGATAGATTATTGTGATTACGTGTTGTATACAAAGAACCCATGAGTATAACAAGAAAGAAAAAGAGGTAAACAGATGGGAGAGAGTGCGTGGCTGATATTTGCTGATTCTCACTTTATCATCCTCTCTTAATCTCCCTACAGGTTGTTTGGTTCAATGCCCTTTATATTTCAGCGTTATTAGTTGTCACTATTCCTTCACAAATGTTGAGCTTGAGTCGATATTATTGTTTAAACACATCTAGAAAACCTAAGCCAAATTTGTAACCATTTTATAAAATGGTGACATCTTAGCATGCCAGTGATATCTTCATGCCACAAAATGTTATTTAAAATGTCGTCAAATCAAATAGCCAATATCCTTAGATATATGACAGAAAATTATATTGTTCGTGAACCAAACAATCACTGAGCAACAATCATGTTACAGAGCTGCACGACGACGAGCCGCCTTGGAAAGTTTACACGCGCCGGGCGCGTAAAGCGGATGGGCCCACGATTCCCACAGCGAATAATTATCTACTTGCTTTGCTTATGGCGTTTAATTTGTTGTTTTGTTTGCGTGTGTTAATTTAGGTATTTCCGCATTTCCTATTTTAAAACATTTCCTTTTTGTATTCGCTCCTCGCCTCTATAAGAGGACGCGTAAGTCTTGTATTGTGGTATTCTGGAATGAAATTGTGTTTTCCCTCTCCTCCTCTCTAACCCTAATCCCCCTCTCTCTATCTCCCCTCCTTCTCCCGAACTCTCTCTGGCCGACAGCTCCACCGCCCTACCGGGATCGTATCAAACTGGTCCAACCTGCCGTTTCCGCCAGCAAACAGCCGTCGGCGAACCTGCGCCCATCCGCGATCCGCTCGCTGCAGCCGTCAGCCGTCCGTTCCGACGCTCGCGTCGCCCGCGTTCCGTCCCGACAGCTTGCTGCACCACGCCCTATGCCACCGTCGGAGCACCTGCGCCCATCCACTCGCTACAGCCGTCCGCCGTCCGTTCCGACGTGCGCATCGCCTGCGTCCCATCCCGACCGCGTGCCGCGCACCACGCCCTCTGCCACCGCCGGAGAACTAGGGTCATCTCGCCACGCCGCCACTACCATGGCACCGGCCACTCGTTCCACCGCCGAGGCTCCATCGGAGGATGCCAACGAGGCCCTCCTTCGCCGTGTCAGTACACAGGAGTCCATCGTGGCCGCCTTGCAGTCCTCTTTGCTCGCCATACACGCCAAGCTAGATGCATTACAGCCTTCCGCTGGCTCCACCACCAGTGGATCCGCGCAACTGGCCGCAAGCCCGTCCATCCTAGGGGCGGCACCACCGACGCTCATGGGGGACGCCCCACCCCTTGGTCCTTCCGGCCGTCCGACCCTTACCTTGGATCTTCCAACCTTCACCGAGTTGATCCGATTGGGTGGATCGCCAAGGCGGAACAATACTTCGATCTCCACCACACACCCGAGCAGGACAAGGTCTCTACTGCCGTCATGGGACTCGACGGCTCCGCCCTCCACTGGGCTTGATGGCTCCGCCAGACCAATCCGTTCATCTCATGGACGAAAATCAAGCAAGAAATGATTCGCCGCTACGACACCCGTTATTCCGGCTCCGCCATCGAAAGATTATGCGGGTACGACAAGCCGGTACGACTGAGGACTACATCGATGAGTTCGTGGCCCTCGTAACTCATGTTCTGGGCCTACCACCGGACCACTATCTTGGCTTCTTCATGCAGGGCCTTCGCCCCAACATACGGTCCCGGCTCCGCACCCACCACCCCCGGACAGTTTCCGAGGCCCTCGACATGGCCCGCCTTGTGGCCGCGGATTTGTCACCTCGACCACCACCGATCCCCGGTGGGCTTCCGCCGGGCGGTCGGGCTTGGAAAATCACTACTCCGTAAACCGAAGGTCCTCGCCGCCACTCCCCCCCGTCGGCCGCCCGGCCAGGGCGCCCAGCCCCACCACAGCGGTTCTCCAACCGCGAGTTCGACGATCTCCACCGCAAGGGGCTATGCTTCTGCTGCCGTCAGCCCTACTCCCCAACCCACGTCTGTGCGGTCAAGGAGTTCCACGCCATCATCAGCGACTTCGAGCCGGAGATCACTTTAGCAGATTTTGAAGACCTCGAGATCACTGCAGAGGACACCACCGTGACCGCCGCTGACATAGACCTTCACCGTTTGGAGCTTCTTTGTTTTTCCGTGGGACACATTTCGGGCCCCCAAACCATGAAGTTGGCAGGCAAGTTGGGCGACCGCCACATAGTCATCATGATAGACAGCGGGGCGAGCCATAACTTCCTTTCATCACATCTGGTCCAGCAACTACGTCTTCACACAGAACCTTCTCCAGATTTCACAGTTTGTTTGGGCGATGGTCGTCGCCGCTCGATCCAAGGCCGCTGTCCGGCCGTGTCGCTCTCAGTGGGACCCTACTCGATGACGACGGACTTCTACGTGTTCGGCCTTGGCGGGATCGACGCCATTTTGGGAGTAGCATGGCTCTGCACGCTCGGCGACGTGCGAGTCAACTGGAGGTCTATGACGATGCGGTTCCTCCAGGACGGGCGGGAGTGTTGCCTTGTGGGAGACGCCGCACTTCTTCGCTCCCCAGTCTCCGCCCACGCCATTCAGCGGACGACGGACGTCGATTTTTCGGCCTTGCTATGGCCCATCTCGGACGCCGCTCCAACAACCTCAGCACCGCCTCCAGACTTTCAGGGCCTCCTAGCAGAGTTTGCAGACCTATTTGCTCCACCAACCAAGTTGCCACCAGCTCGGCCGCACGATCATGACATACCTCTGCAACCCGCCGTAACGGCAGTCTCGGTCCGTCCATACCACTACGGGCACGTACAAAAGGACGAGATTGAAAGACTAGTACGCGACATGTTGATGGGGGGCCTCATCCGCCCAAGTGCCATCCCCTTCTCCAGCCCGGTCCTGTTGGTCCGAAAAAAGACGGCAGTTGGCGTTTCTGCGTAGACTATCGGGAGCTCAATAAAGCCACTGTTCCAGACAAGTACCCGATTCTGGTGATTCAGGAGCTTTTGGATGAGCTCCATGGCGCGACCGTCTTCACCAAGCTGGACCTCCGTTATGGCTACCATCAGATTCGCGTTCGTCCGGCCGATGTAGCCAGGACGGCCTTCCGGACCCATGACGGACACTATGAGTTCCTGGTTATGTCATTCGGCCTGACCAATGCACCAGCCACCTTTCAGGCCACAATGAACGATATCTTTCGCACGGTACTTCGTCAGCACATTCTTGTTTTTTTATGACATATTGGTCTACAGTTCTTCTTGGCAGGCGCACCTCCAGCACGTCCGCCAGACATTGGCTACTCTACGACACCACCACCTCCAGCTCCACCCAACGAAGTGTTCCTTTGGGGTTCCAGAGGTGTGCTACCTGGGACACACCATCTCGGCGACAGAAGTCGCCATGGATAGCGACAATATCGAGGTTGTCCTCCAGTGGCTGACACCATCGTCACTCCGCGAGGTCCGGGGATTCTTGGGGCTGACAGGGTACTACCGCCGGTTCATTCAGGGGTACGGCACGCTGTCCCGACCCCTCACCCAGCTTCTGAAAAAGTCGGTCGAAGGGCCCTTCGAGTGGTCGGTCGCGGCTTCAGTCGCTTTTACCGCTCTACAGCAGGCCTTAGTTCGAGCCCCGGTGTTGGCAATGCCGGATTTTTCACAGCCCTTCCTCGTGGAATGCGACGCGTCAGGCGTCGGTGTTGGAGCCGTTTTAATGCAGGTCAGTCGCCCTGTGGCCTATTTCAGCCGCGCTTTTTCAGACACAATCTGCAGCCATTCCGCTTACGAGAACGAGCTTATGGGCCTCGTCCTCACTGTGCAACATTGGCGACCTTACCTCCTGGGCCGACGGTTCGTGGTCCGCACCGACCACCACAGCCTCCACTACCTCCTCCAACAGAAGATTGATACGCCCGCCCAACAAGTATGGGTGGCCAAGTTACTAGGCTATGACTTCAGCTTCGAGTTTCGGCCGGGGAAGACGAATTGCGTGGCTGACGCCCTCTCGCGCAACCCCATACTCGCAGCCATTTCCCGCCCGGTTTGGGAGGATGCGGATACCCTCCAACGGGAAGTAGAAGCCGACCCGGCACTCAGCAAGATACATATAACACTTCTCGCAGACGCCACAAGCCACCCACCATACTCCTTGGTTGACAGCCGCTTACTCTACAAGGGCCGCCTCGTACTCGCTCCCTCCTCCCCGAGCATTCCTCTGTTGTTGACTGAGTTCCATGCTTCACCCACAGGGGGACACGACGGAGCGTACCGGACGTACCGACGGCTGGCCGCCTCGCTCTATTGGCCTCATATGTTGCGACAGGTCAACGCCTTTGTGGCCACCTGCCTCACCTGCCAGAAAGCCAAGTACGACTATGTTTCCCGGTGACCTGCTTCAGCCCCTTCTGATTCCTGATCGCATTTGGGACGACATCGCAATGGATTTCATCACACGGCTGCCCCGATCACAGGGGCACGACTGCATCCTGGTTGTAGTGGATAGGCTCTCGAAGTACGCTCATTTTATTCCCCTCCGCCATCCATATACGACGTCCACAGTCGTCGACAGCTTCGTCCAGGGGGGTCGTGTGCCTCCACGGGTTCCCTCGGTCAATCGTCAGCGACCACGATCCGCTCTTCCTGAGTACGTTCTGGACCACGCTGTTCCGCTTACAGGGCACCCGTCTCCGCATGAGCACGGCATACCACCCACAGATAGACGGCCAATCTGAGGTCCTCAACCGGTGTTTGGAGACGTACCTCCGCTGCTTCGTGGGGGAGCAGCCTCGCAGTTGGGCCAAGTGGCTCAGGTGGGTCGAATACTCGTACAACACCGCTTACCATCAGGCGGCCGACATTCGAGGCCGTTTACGGCCGCCCTCCTCCGTCGATCGTCCGCCACCTTCCAGGGGAGTGCCAGGTGGAGAGCGTGGCCACCACTCTCCGTGACAGAGATACCATCCTAGATCATCTGAAGCATCACTTACGACGAGCCCAGCAGAAGATGGTCTCCTTCGCCAACAAGAAACGTCGGGACCTCTCCTTTGAGGTTGGCGAGAGGGTGTTCGTCAAAATCCGCCCCTACCGCAGCTTTCGGTGGCCCGCCGGCCCGCCCAAAACTGGCTCCTCGTTTCTTCAGGCCTTTCGAGGTGCTCGCCCGCATAGGGGCGGTCGCCTACCGTCTTCGCCTTCCAGTCGGGAGCCGCATTCATCCGATCTTTCATGTCTCACAGCTCCGGCGCGTTGTGGGCGACCACGCTCCCACAGATCACATTCCGGCCGATATCAACCTCGCAGGGGAGGCACCATACCATCCCTCCTCAGTCCTCGATCAAAGATGCCGCACCCCAGGAGACCATACATCGGAGGAAGTCCTTGTGGCCTGGACCGGCCGTCCTGACTCGGACGCAACATGGTTGCCCCGGGATGATTTCTGCCGCCAGTTTCCTGATTTCTGCCTTGAGGACAAGACACATTTCCCAGATGGTGGCATTGTTACGGAGTTGCACGACAACGAGCCATCTTGGAAAGTTTACACGCGTCGGGCGCGTATAGCGGATAGGACCACGATTCCCGCAGCGAATAATTAATAATTAATTATCTACTTTGTTTGTGGCGTTTAATTTGTTGCTTTGTTTGCGTGTGTCAATTTAGGTATTTCCACATTTCCTATTTTAAAACATTTCCTTTTTGTATTCGCTCCTCGCCTCTATAAGAGGACGTGTAAGTCTTGTATTGTGGTATTCTGGAATGAATTATGTTTTCCCTCTCCCCCTCTCTAACCCTAATCCCCCTCTCTTTCTCCCTCTCTCTATCTCCCCTCCTTCTCCCGAACTCTCTCTGGCCGACAGCTCCACCGCCCTACCGGGATCGTATCAAACTGGTCCGACCTGCCGTTTCCGCCTGCAAACAGCCGTCGGAGAACCTGCGCCCATCCGCGATCCGCTCGCTGCAGCCGTCAGCCGTCCGTTCCGACGCCCGCGTCGCCCGCGTTCCATCCCGACCGCGTGCCGCACCACGCCCTCTGCCACCGTCGGAGAACCTGCACCCATCCGCGATCCACTCGCTGCAGCCGTCCGCCGTCCGTTCCGACGCGCGCTTCGCCTGCGTCCCGTCCCGACCGCGTGCCGCGCACCACACCCTCTGCCACCGCCGGAGAACCAGGGCCATCTTGCCGCACCGCCACTGTCATGGCACCGGCCACTCGTTCCACCGCCAAGGCTCCATCGGAGGATGCCAACGTGGCCCTCCTTCGCCGTGTCAGTACACAGGAGTCCATCGTGACCGCCTTCCAGTCCTCTTTGCTCGCCATACACGCCAAGCTAGATGCATTACAGCCTTCCGCTGCCTCCACCCCCAGTGGATCCTCGCAACCGACCGCAAGCCCGTCCATCCTAGGGGCGGCACCACCGACGCTCATGGGGGACACCCCACCCCTTGGTCCTTCCGGACGTCCGACCCTTACCTTGGATCTTCCAACCTTCACCGGGGTTGATCTGATTGGGTGGATCGCCAAGGCGGAACAATACTTCGATCTCCACCACACATCCGAGCAGGACAAGATCTCTACCGCCGTCGTGGGACTCGACGGCTCCGCCCTCCACTGGGCCCGATGGCTCCGCCAGACCAATCCGTTCATCTCATGGCCGGAAATCAAGCAAGAAATGTTATTTAAAATGTCATCAAATCAAATAGCCAATATCCTTAGATATATGACAGAAAATTATACTGTTCATGAACAAAACAATCACTGAGCAACAATCATCTATGGTACCTGAAGACCCGCCACATCATCTGTCGTCAAGAGAGTAATGAAACCAAAATCAGAATGTGCCCCGCATCCAAATATCCCCATCGAAGGATTAGAAACTTTACCTGAATTGATTAAAAATAATCAAGCATAATGAGTGAAATGGAATACCAAAATAAATAACCATTTCTACCTTCATAGTGAAGCAGCCTCAATGTTGCAATGGGTTCACCAAAAATCTCTGGTTTATAAAAGAAATCAGGATCCAAGTCAAGTGCAAGAGCTATGATCTTAGCCACTGACAGAGCCACTTTCCTGTAAGCATGCAGAAAATATTAACTAAACATCAAGAATATGAAATTTCAGTCACTACACCAATTGTAGTGCATAAAAACTTTAAACAACGAATTTCTTAGAGTTAGTAATTTTGTTGGATGTAGTTGAAAAAAACATTGTTACTTCAACTTTACAATTTGCTTTAAAATTCCTAAGATGTGATGATCATTACTTGTAAATGAAACCATTACTATGAAATATGTTTTATATCTTAAAACAATCAGATGAGTACATAGCAAGTAGAACTGTAGCATATAAAAATAGAAGCACAAAAGCATGGCATTGATGAAGTGAAAGTTCTTTTAATCTTTCTCCTTTAATTAAGTTACATTCTCTCCTTCGATCGCAGACACGCTGCATCACATTTTTTTATTCAGGTTGAAAATAACAATTAAATGAATGCAACTACAAGTGATTTTCATCAGAGACGGTTTTAGAGATTTACGAGAACACGTAAAGATAAAATGTTGCAAGCTAATGGGAAGCACAAGGAAATCGGAGCACGATGCAAGAAAGAATGGTGATGCCTACTAGCATGTGAGAATAGTGCATATCAATGACACTTTTCAACTAAAATTTAACTTTTAGTAAATAATACTTTTGAGAAAAGTATTATGAAAAAGATAACAAAGTTTAACTATATTTACCAAAACGATGGAAAAAAATAACACGTCAAATGGCAAAAGCGATATCTTACAAGGAATCTTTGTGGTACTGCTCCATAACCTGCCTCCATCGAGGTAAAATATCTTAAGAACGCAGAAAGGGAACAAAATTAGAAAAGACCAGAGTAACATAAAATAAATATATATATATATATATTGTGCCAAAAAAAAATTAACAAACACCATAGCAAATATGCAAAAAAACAAACAATCAGGAAAACAAAGTAGGAACCAGCATTGAAGTAAAGAGACGCAACAAAAACTAGCAAAAAGTATAGACAACCTCATAGAAATTAAGAAACTTATGGATGAAGTGTTACAAAAATATATCAGCTTTCTTACTAGTTCCCATGTTTTAAAATTGTTATAATAGCTTCTGTACTTGAGCTTTATGAATAGACCCTCTTATAACTTGCATATTTGTACTCAGTATAGAAAATCAAGTGTTGGCCCTCAAAGTAGGGCCCAATATGTGATGGGGAGATTGTTGGGTTAATTCCGTATAATCTCTGAAAGATTGGGAGCTTGCTTATAAGTACGAAGGAAATTCTCACCCTTTAAGCTAGCGTTTAGGGTTGAGAAAACCCGAAAGCTTTTGAAGTTAGATACTTGTTGTTAGGGAAAAGATCAAAGAAGGATCAAAGTTTAGCCAAATACACCAGAAACCAGTGGTCAAGCTCATATTCAACCCCAAAGCTTAAGCCTATGAGTGAGAGAAAAATACAAGATATTTATACACTATATTTTCCATCTATCTGACGTGGAACTAAATCAATACTCTTGCATGCCTTAACAACCTCTCCCTCATGCAAGAGTTCTCCACATCAGCCATCAGTCACCCTAAACACAAGCCTTATTTTTCAATTAACATGCATCAACTGCACAACCAATTATGTGAGCTATCCTAGGAGTCACCTATTCTTGAACATAGTTAAATCATCATTGAAGGAACCAAGATCACTGGAGACACAAACTTCACAAACATACTTGATCTAAGTCAAATGATCAGCTCAGCTAGCACTTGTGAGGGAAAGGGATACCAAAGGAAGACCAAAGTTTGGTCAGATATACCAGCGGCCAAACACATTCAATGCAAAGGTTTATCCTATAGGCGGGAGGAAACCACATGGTATTTCTACACTAATATATTTTAACATATTCAATGTGGGAGAAATCAATATTTTGGCATGTCTTAACCCTTGGTGTTTGCTCCCATTCTAAAGCGGAATGCTACTTGGTCACCTTGTTTCAGTAATGCTATGGTTATGTTCCCTCTTACAAAACCTTAGCATTACTACATCCTTCCGGTTTTCATATTATGTGATAATCAAGTTGTTGAGCAAATAGCAAAAAGTCTTATGTTCCATGAGCACAGTAAACACATTGTCACTTTATTCAAGAAGAGTAAGAGAAAAAAGGTTATTTTATTTATTCATGTATTCATCACAATTAGTTGATATTCCTACAACAAAACAAAAAGGTGTATTGCAATAAGATTACTTTTAGCTGACAATTAATATCAAAAAAGGTACTGCCATCACAAGTAATGTGAGAGAGATGAAACTAAGTTCAAATATTCTGCCGCTTATTGTAACAAATTTGATGATTCGAGCATATATGAAAAATTGGACATCTGCAAAATAAGGTTAAAATGTAAGTATAGATAATACACTCTAATAGGTCACCTTTTGAAGGCCATTGATTTGGGCCAAAAAAGGGTTTTTCTGCTAGAGGATCATCTTCAGGTACTTCCCTGCCAATGTAATATCCTTCCTTGTAATCACCTATAAACAAATCCAAAAGTATTGTATTATACCAAGCAAAAAAGTCATTATTAAGCAAAGTCTATTACTAGGTATTAAGTTGCTTAAAGACAATAATTCTCTTAAAATAGCTAACAGATCATTACATAATGTAGAAGTGTTTCTGAAAGCCAGGAAATAACAAGAACAAAGCTTATTCAAACGAAGGAACTGATCCAATAGAGTATCCCTCGCTATTTGCATACAATGTCATAGGCCGGATCAATGTCAAGCATATTTTATAGTAAACCAGACATAGCCTTCGAAGTAAGCACTATGAGTAGTACATGCTAAATCTTTTGATATCTCACGTATATGTTGTTAACATGATTCTACGCTACTTAAAAGGAACTCTTGGACAATGTCTTCTCTACATACCATTTTCTACGTCGTCGCTCATAGCTTTTGTTGATGCCAATTTTGTTGGTTCGATTGACGATTAAAATTTTACAACTGCCTATATGATATTCTTGGGATGAAATTTTGTTACCCGGCATAACAAGAAAAAAAAGTTGTTCTCCGCTCAGCTACAAAAGGTAAATATAGAGCAATGACACAAGCCGCTTTGAATTAGTTGGGCTTAATTTTTCTTCTTACATAACTAGGAGTCACCATTAGATCTCATGTTACTCTCAACTGTGATAACAAATTTGCAATTCACATTGTTAAAAATCGAGTATTTCATGAAATGACTAAACACATAGAAACAAATTGTCATTTTATCAGAGATAAAATAAAATAAAATAAATTAGTCCTCCAGTATGTGTCATCCACAAAATAAGTTGCATGCATCCTTACAAAGTCTCTCCCTCGAGCACAATTCACACATTTTACATCCAAGCTAGATATGATCAACATTTATGCTCCAGCTTGTGCGTGTGTACGTGTGTGTAAATGTTTAGTCCTACATCTCCTGGGGAATTTTAGTCTTGTCCCAAGACTCTTAGCCTCTCTCTCGAACACCATTCACATATTTTACATCCAAGCTACACATGATCAACATTTATCTCCAGCTTGCGGGCGAGTGTAGGCTTATATATATAAATAATATATTAGTGCATATAAGTGTTCGGTCCCACATCTCCTATGAACGTTTAGTCTTGTCCCAAGACTCTTATATATGTACATGTATTCTTATTGTAAAATTGGAATAATAAGTTTACACTTCCAACAATTATCAACCAATAATTGATTTCATTTTTTTCCACTTTCCTCCAATCCAAACGAAGCCCGTGAAGCTATGAACTAACATCCTTAAAAGAAGAATCAGATTGATGCACCCTGCCAAAAATCTAAATATGACTATTTACAGAGGAGGTTATTTCCACACAAGAAGCAATATATTTAGAGGATCTATGTTTAGTACAAGAAATAGATTTTAAACAGCTTTGAATTAATCATTACATAATAGACAATTTTACAACAAATCTTCATGAAATAGATTTCCAGTTTAAACAATAATTTTCCAAAGCATTCGGCATGGCACAACCAGAATATATAGAGGTAAGATGTAGGATACCAAAGTCTAGGAAACTTACCATGCACTTGATTTTGAGGATCCAAAAACTCATCTAGTGTAGGTGTATAACCTCGCTGTTTTTCATTCCGAAGTAGCTTCATTTTCTCTTGTAAAGGTAGATTAAAAAATCTCTTACTCTCATAGAAAACCTCATCCATTAATTCGAGGCTAATTCCATGATCAGTTACGTAGAAAAATCCAGAATCTAAACAAGCCTGAAACAGCACCCAAAAACAGTGAAGATCTGCAGTTATGTAGAAACTAGAATGTAGCTCATTCAAGCATATGAAGGCTTTGAGCTACAGAATAATATTAATGATTGCTAAGACTTTCTATTAATGTCTAGACAAACAAAAATTGAATAAATTATTAGTTAATGAATATAAACTATCAATGATACGCAAGTTTTCAAAAGAAAACACATTTCAAACCCAATTTTCTCCACATTCAATGGAACATTGTTATTTTTTCCCCTTTTCTCTTCTATTTTGTAGTTTATCAAGATGTTTAACATAACCTGAAATGATAATCCGGATGAAAATTGTAGAAGTTATCGCAGTTCAGTTTATTTAGGTCAATGTACTAGTGTCTTTAGTGATGCATGGGTTTAGTCTCACATTGTCATTTGGGTTTTATGAGTCCTTGTAAGTCCTATATATTACCTCTTTGTGGAAGAATAAAACACACTTTTTCTATTTCTCTCTAAACATTTCAACATGGTATCAGAGCGGAAAAATGTTTCCTCCCTGATCCGCTTCCGCTTCTGAGTGCCTTAGGGCGCCTGTGAGACGATTCGTCTCGCGACTCCCCCTTACGCTACGCTCTCGTCTCTTTCTCCTGTAAGCCGCTTCCGTCGTCGAGCACCTCTGTTATTTCTGATCCCGACGTTGACCCTTCAGCTGCTCATCAACGAAGGCATCTGGTTCCGTGGACGATAGTATCACTTGCTTCTTCCGCTCACTTACTGCTCTCGTGGACGACAACATCAACGGCTTCACCGGCCCGTCACAGATCCTGTCTGCTGAGGTCGATCCTCTGCTCGTCTACATCTCCTTCTCGCTCGATCTGCTCGTCGCATGCGCAGAAGATGTTCTCTTCGATCCTACCGGACCTATCAACGATATCGTTCCTGTTAGAGATGTCTTTCATGTTGTCTACCCCATCTGACGTTCCTGTCAGGGATCCCGCTACTACTCTGGTCTACAATCACTGCTTCCAGCTGCTGCCAGTGTTCCCGCTGATGTTCCCATCGACTGCTCCAGATCTTGTCAACTCCAGCCGTTGCACCTATTGTTTCTATCAATTCCAACCGCTGCGACCCCTTACGGGGTTTGATCTCTCGCCGATGCTGAAGTCTTGTGATGTTTTTTTGGTCATTTTTTGTCTTTAAGTGTCTTTGTTTGGTTGTTGTTAGTATTTACTTTGTATGGTCTTGTTATGCCTGCATGCACGGGAAGTGTTTGGGACGAAGGCGACTCAGATGATATTTCTCGACTCTCGTCTTAGTCTCACATGCCCTCCAGGCTTATGTCTTGTGTTATTTGCGTCTCCCCAATTTTCTTCGTTGATTGGTATGTGGTATGGTCTTTCTTGGTTGGCATGTATTCCAGTGGGTTGTGTCGTGTGGGAGTATCCCCGGTGACCCGTCTGTTGACTTGATTCCAACGGGTTGTGACGTGTGGGTCTGTGTCCCAGGTGGACCATCTGTATTCCAGCAGTTGTGTCGTGTGGGTTTGTGTCGTGTGGGACGGTGTCATGTGGGACCGCCCTTTGTGCGGGTTATCCCCAACGGATTATTCCCGACGATTTTTCCCCGGTGACCCGTGTGATGTTTTGTCCCACTTAGCCTACCTTCATTACCTTTACATGATGTTTTCAAGCTGGAGGTTTGCCCTCTAGCTTGAGGGGGAGTGTTGGAGTTATCGCATTTCAGTTTATTTAGGTCAATGTATTAGTGTCTTTAGTGATGAATGGGTTTAGTCCCATATTGTCATTTGGTTTTATGAGTCCCCGTAAGTCCTATATATTGCCTCTTTGTGGAAGAATAAAACAATACTATTTTTATTTCTCTCTAAATATTTCAACAAAAACATTTTGTGATTTTAAAGAAAGAAGGAAGATGTTTTTACTTTCCTGTCCTTATCTTCCCTCCATTAACATAAAGGAGAAAGATTTTAGAGTGTTTTCATTGCTCGTGTTATTACCTCAGTAAGGGTTTAGTTTAGAATAACATTTATCGCAAATGGTTGTCCAAGAAAAAAAATGTGTATTTGGAGAAATTGTTTTTTCACGCTTCGCACAGTCCAGGACCAACTAAACATCGACATGTGTCCAACCTCACTCTTTGCAAAATGAACTGATTGGCCCCCCAAAAGTGAAAGTCTCCCATGTTTTAACGGATTTAAGCTATTAAATGGTCGCAAAAAGAAAGAAATGGAGGTTGACGATCCTTATCATGCCAAATCTAAAATAGACAAAAGTAAAGTTAGTTAGCACCATTTCATTGCTCATATTGTCTTTCACCACCGAAAGAGGAAATTTACCATCATTTCGGTCATTTTACAATCATTTCACGATTATTTTTACATTCATTTTAAGATGGACTTTTGGCATTTTGCACCTTTGAAGTACCCTCTTTGCTTTAGTTTTTAGAACTTTTCACTCTTAAAAATGAATTTCTTTGGCGAAATGCATCCCAAAGCAATTTTATTGATTTTTCCACTTAAAAAAATCATGTGTAGAAATTGAAGGCTATTTTGGCCAGGTAGATTCTTTCTCGCAAAAATCTAGGGCCCGCTCTTCTTCTTCCCCGATACTCGCCCTAGCAGGCCGCTTTTAGAGTGATTCTCAGCCAATCCTCCGCCGATCCTCCTTCAATCCTCATCCGCTCAAGCCCAGGCTGATCCTCATATTACGCCAATCCTCATGCACTCAAGCCCAAGCCGATCAGCATCCATTGAAGAACAGGTAGACATTTTATTCCTCCTTCGAAGTTCTGAGATTAATGAGATCCAATTTTGTTTATGTTGACAAAACTTGGGTTAATATAAGCAGTATTGATTTGTTGCATTCTAGTATATCTTCCAAAGGGACCTGAGAAGATTTTTGTTGTTCAGGATTAATCTTTCTTGTATCAATCTACGTTCAGTTTAATTTTGTTTTGTGCAAGAAAGTAAGCTAAAATATGAAAACTAGACATGCATGGACACGGAATGTTAAAAACAGTCCTAAATTAGTACCATAAAGTCAAAAATCAAAAGAATCGGAGATATTACAATCAAATCTTGCGCCTACTGTCACCACAAATAAAGACAATCTAAATTGTTTTGAGAAAAAAGCTTGGAAAACTTATCTAGTTAGAAGACACAATTCATGAATTATGGGTTTACAACATAATTTCTCATAGAAAAAAGTAAATTATAAGCAGCAAGCATAATAAATTTTCAACAAACCCAAAGAAGATAGTGCTCGAAATGACCTTTTTCAACTTATTAATAGTAGTGGAGCATTTGCACTTAGAGAGGTCTGCTCGAAATATTCATGTAAATGAGAAATATTTAAAGCCAAAATGAAAATGCTCTCTTGTTTATAAATAAATGAATTTTGCTGATAACTTACTTTATTTATTCATGAGAATGTTAATCAAACTATGAACTTTTAATTTGTTACTTAGTGCCTGGGCTGAGAAAATTCTAGTTCAGCTGCTAGTGCCCACAGCAGTGTCAACGGGACCCTAAAATCTCTATCTGAGGCATGGATTCCAGAAAATCTAGCATATTAAAGTGTTTGAGAAGCTATCACTCTTTCTAAAATGAGCAGAATCATTGATAAAGCAGTATAATCCAATAATCACATGAATATTTACTGAAATTCGCCAAAACTACATCATCGAACTGCAGAATCTACTGAAATTCGCCAAAGAATGGGATAAAACCTATCCTGAATTCATGAAAACCTAGAAAAAACGAAACAGAAATCAAACAAAAATCTTAAATATTACATCAAAAATAGGAACCCAAGTTCGAGTTCAAAACAGAAAGCCTCAATACTGGAAAATAGAACATTCCGAACCTGTCGGAGGAGGGAAACAGATTTCTGGATGTCGGGATTCGATAGACTGATACAGTTTAGGGCAGCCTCTTCCATCCCTCCCTCGATTCTTTCATACAAAATCCTGAATTTCACCGGAATTTGCCGGAGAATTATGTTGAAGAAAAGTTGGAAGCCGTGTTCGATTTTTGTTTCTTATTTATGTTTTTTAGTAATACTGTTCTTCAGCAAAATTAATTGTCACTTGCAAATCATTATTATCGTGATTAGTTTTTAATTTCTAATTAAAAGGGAGGTGTTATTAGCACTCTTAAATTGACTCTTAACACTAAAAAAATGAACTTGTAGGGCTTTTAAAAAAAAACTATCCGCACTCACGCTCATCCGACGCGAGAGAATTTTCTGTACGTGTAACGTTTCTAAAGAATGGTACGGGACAGTATTTTTAGTTGAAATTGCGACTGTAACTGTATTCACAGTTATATTTACAGTCGTAAAAACATATGTAATTTACAATTGTAACTGTATTAAAAAAAATCACTTTTTAACACGTGTATTTTCAGACCGTAAGATATACATATGAGATCTTAAAATGATCATAAAAATAATTAAATTAATATTCTATAATTTATTTTTTTAAAAACACTATATTTTGATCTACAAATACAATAAGCGCATCATTCTTTAGGTATGTTATGCGTACCTAAGTATTTTCCCATCCGACGCCCTCTTCCTTCCGCAGTTTAGTTACCTCACTTGTTCGCTGGATATTCGCGATGCGGGCGCTTTGATGAATCGTGTATTCGCCATTTTAATGACACTTGTTGTACACCCGTAAAGGCCTTAGGACGCACCTGAAGAAAGCCCCGGAAAAGAGAGAAGGGGTCGACGGTCAAAGAGCGCGGTAGCACGCAGGCTGCACCCCCCGACCGCACCGCCCTTGGGGGTGCGGCCGGCCAAGTCGCACCCCCCAGGCACCACCCCCCCCCCCCCAAGGGGGTGCGGCCCGCCCGCACCCCCCAAGGGGGTGCTGCCAAGCCGCACCCATTGGGGGGTGCGGCCAAGCCGCACCCCCCCCCCTGGGGTGCGGCTAAGCCGCACCCCCCTTGGGGTGCGGCCAAGCCGCACCCCCTTGGGGGGTGCGGCCAATCCGCACCCCCCCCCCTTGGGGGGTGCGGCCAATCCGCACCCCCCCTTTTTCTTTGGGGTGCGCGGCCGCGCCCACCCCTCCTCGGGGTGCGGTCCGGCGCCCTCTCCTCGCCAAAGGATCTCGGTCCCCCCTTTGGGGGGCAACTCCCCGTCCGCCGTCCGTCGTTCGCCCGAGGCATCTCCGTGGTTCGTTGCGCACTTGGAGCACTTCAGCGCTAGCGCGCGCTCAGAACGTTTCTGAGCGCGATCAGGAAGCTTTCTCACTTTTTGTCTTTTCGGCTTCTCACTTTTTGGGTTTCCGGCTTCTCACTTTTTGGGTTTCCGGCTTCTCACTTTTTGTTTTTCCGGCTTCTCACTTTTTGTCTTTCAGGCTTCTCACTTTTCAGGAACAGTCAGTCGCCTTTTTCGCCTCCAACGGAACTGCCCGAACTGCCCGAGCTGCCCAAGCTGCCCGAGGGGCAAGGTGGTCATTTACGAAAAATGGCAATCTGAGGGCCCCGAACCGGAGAATATGATTCGTCCACCGAGCATTTATGGAAACTACCAACGACAAAATTACCGGGTCGCCCCCGGCCAAAGCTATAAAAGGAGCCCCAAGGCTTCATTTGAGAGGATCTTGACTTCTGGACCCGGGAGAGCTCCTTGCAGACTTTTGCGGAATTCTCCTTCGGCGCTTGAAGATCTCCTTCGTGGACTTGAAGATCTTCATCATCCCGAAAGGCGACTAGCCTTCTCACTTCCGAAAGGCGACTAACATTCTCAGAAGAAAAAGGAGACTAGCATTCTCAGAAGAAAAAGGCGACTAGCATTCTCAGAAGAAAAAGGCGACTAGCATTCTCAGAAGAAAAAGACGACTAGCATTCTCAGAAGAAAAATGCGACTAGCCGCCTCACTTCCGAAAGGCGACTAGCATTCTCAGAAGGGAAAAAGACTTAGTCTTTCCGAGAGGTGGTCTGTCACCCTCGGAGCTCGTTCTCTCTCTCTCCAAATATTGTAACGAGCAGCGGCATGTCGCTCTCAAGTTCTAGTTTCCAAGTTGTAACCCCCAGAAGATAGTGAAGTTTGGTCGGCACAGCTCCGGCCGCGTGGTTTTTTACCCTTTCCGGGTTTTCCACGTTAAAAAGTCCCTGTGTACTCAGCAAATCTCTAATTGACTGTTTGCGCGCTTAGTTCGCTCACGAGCTAAGGTGGTTCAAGTGAACCGGTCTACCATGAGCCCTAAGCGTTCCGCAACAGTTTGGCGCCGTCTGTCCGAGAGGTGGCCTGTCACCCTCGGAGCTCGTTCTCTCTCTCTCTCCAAATATTGTAACGAGCAGCGGCCTGTCGCGCTCAAGTTCTAGTTTCCAAGTTGTAACCCCCAGAAGATAGTGAAGTTTGGTCGGCACAGCTCCGGCCGCGTGGTTTTTTACCCTTTTGGGGTTTTCCACGTTAAAAAGTCCCTGTGTACTCAGTAAATCTCTAATTGACTGTTTGCGCGCTTAGTTCGCTCACGAGCCCTAAGCGTTCCGCAACAGTTTGGCGCCGTCTGTGGGAAACTTTCCCGAAAAACTCTTCGAGAGCCAACTGCTATGGCAAGAAAGAGTGCTCGCACTACTGAAGGATCGATGCCGGAAGGACGCGTCGACCCAGCTCCCTCCCACTCACTTATCAATGCACCTCCCGCGGAGGAGGCGCTGCCTGCACCTGCAGCAGGTTTGGAGGTGCGCATGCAGCAGATCGAAGAACATCAAGCTGAGATGTTGGCCCTCGTGAGGAATCTTGGGGCTCCTCAAGTTCCGATCCAACCGCCAGCTTTGAACGCACCGCCGCCCCCGACTCTGAATCATGCCCCGAACGGGGAGGCTGTCCAAGAAGACGAAGCTTCAGAAGGATTCTCCAATGCGGCAAGTACCGCTCACCTTGGCCCACCAGCTGGAGGCCCAAAAGCTGATCACCGCCGCCACCACCACGGAAGAGCTGCCCCTGAGCAAGCAGTGGAAAGAGCTACGCGGGAAGAGATACGCAACATGATAGAGGAAGAGTATGCCCAAGCAGGACGACGCGCCGCTCTCGCCCGCCGTCCCGCGCATCATGGCTCCCCGCTATCATCTCAAGTCTTAGCCCATCCAATTCCTAATAGCTTCAAGCTTCCCAACATCGAGACGTTCGACGGGACGGACGATCCACTGGAACACGTCAATCACTTCACCACCGTCATGAGGATTTACAGCGCTCCTGATCAGCTCCTCTGCCAAGTATTCCCAGCAACCTTGAAGGGACAAGCGCGCACTTGGTTCCATTCCCTGCGGAATGGGGCCATCAACAACTTCACAGAAATGGCGCAGCAGTTCGTGGATCAGTTCATTGCCAACAGCTTAATTGTCCGGGATCCCTCCCACCTCTCAGGAATCCGCCAGAACGATGGAGACACACTCAAAGAGTTCTTCCGACGCTTCACTACCGAGGCTCGACAGATCCCAGGGGTCGACCCCGAGCTCCTGCGAGGAGTTTTCCTGGGAGGACTCCGCCCAAGTGGCTTCTACTCGGCTCTCATGAGAGAAACCGTACCAAGTTATCCCGACCTCGTTCATCGGGTTGAAGCACAGATAGCTACAGATGAGGCTATCGAAGCGCACCGTCGGCAATTCGAAGGAAGCCAGGGAAGGAAGAGGGGATCAGATCAAGCCCCTCGCGAACGAGAAGAACGTCGCGGCGAGGAGCGTCGCGGCGATGAACTTCGGCGTAACCACCAGAGGGATCTGGGACCACAGCCGCCCAGGACCTACACCCCGTTGAACACCACCAGAACGAATGTGCTCTACGCCATACAGAACAACCCCGAGCTCCGCATGCCCAGGATACCCCCGCCAAATCCAAGGGGCGACCAGTCCAGGTACTGCGAGTTCCATCGGGGAACCGGGCATACCACTGAGGAGTGCACCAGACTCAAAGACGAAATCGAGCGCCTCATCCGCCAGGGACTCCTGGGAATATTCCTACAAGGCCAGATTCCCAATCAGCCCCAGCAGCCTAGGGATGCAGGGGAGCAGCCCCCCGCCCCCCGAGGCGCGGGGGAGGAAGGCCGATGGTAGGAGAAATCGAGACGATCGTCGGACCCCCCGTCTCAGCATCACAGATCCTCTCAATTGCCCAGCCCGTAAGAGACCACGAAGACAAAAAACTCAAGCAAGATATTATGATAGCTTTCGGAGATGAAGACTTGCAAGGGTTGCGGCTTCCGCACCAGGATCCACTCGTGATCAGCGCAGGGATCGGGGATCCCTGCTTCAAGGTGAAGAGAATACTGGTCGACAATGGAAGCTCGGTCGATGTCTTATTTCTCTCCACTTTGCAAAGTATGAAGCTCACAAAAGGCCAGCTTAGTCCTGCAGCCGGGCCCGTCTACGGCTTCGACAACAGACCTGTCCCGGTGCAAGGCATGATCATTCTCCCAGTCACATTAGGCGAATTTCCAAGACAGTCAACACACAACATCCAGTTCATGGTGGTAGAGTCCACCTCCGCCTATAATGCCATCTTCGGGAGACCGCTCCATTCGATCTTTGGGGCAATCCCTTCCATTCCACACCTAGCTATGAAGGTCCCTACTGTCGCAGGAATAGGAGTCGTAAGAGGAGACCAAGAGGCAGCCAGGACCTGCTACCTGAAGCAGGCCCAACCAGCAAGGGTGACCGCTCTCAACATCAATAACTTCGACCTGCGAGACGAGGCTACTTTGCAACGAGGAGCGCCCGTTGAAGGGCTGGTAGAAATACCACTCTCCCGACGAGACCCGACTCGAACTGTTCAGGTCGGGTCACTCTTAACACAAAAAGAGCGAGAAAAGTTCACCACCTTCCTGCAGGAGAACGAGGACATTTTCGCTTGGAGCCCGGAAGACATGCCCGGGGTAGATCCTAACGTTATCTATCACTCGCTAAACATCAACCCCGCCTGTAGACTCGTGATTCAAAAGAAGAGGAACTTTGCCCCCGAGCGTTTAAAGGCGATCGAGGAGGAGGTAGCTAAGCTCCTAGAGGCACGATTCATACGCGAAGCAGAATACCCCACATGGCTCGCCAACGTAGTCATGGTGAAGAAGGCCTCGGGAAAGTGGCGGATGTGCGTCGACTACAGCAATCTGAACCAAGCGTGCCCGAAGGACAGCTTCCCTCTCCCAAGGATTGACCAGCTCGTCGACGCTACGGCAGGCCATGAGCTGCTCAACTTCATGGATGCTTATTCAGGTTACAACCAGATAAGGATGAACCCCGCAGACGAAGAACATACTGCCTTCCGCACCGACCGGGGAGTCTACTGCTACAAGGTGATGTCTTTCGGCCTTAAAAATGCCGGAGCCACCTACCAAAGGCTGATGAACAAGGTCTTCAAGGACCTCATCGGAGAAACGATGGAGGTTTACGTGGACGATATGCTAGTAAAGAGCGTCCACCGACGCGACCACTTGGAAGACTTGGAAAAGTGCTTCCGGCTTCTCCGTCGCTTCCAGATGCGGCTCAATCCCAGCAAGTGTGCGTTTGGTGTGACGTGTTGAAATTGTTGAAGTGGAAGTGAAGGAGGCTTTTGGACCTGGGCGGTCTGGGAGGAGGTCGGGCGGTCTGACGTGACCGCACGACCTGGCGGTGTGCATCTGCGGTCTGGCTGATCTAAGCCTAGCTGCGGTCTCCTGGCTTGATCGCTGGTATGGGTTCAAGGCGGCTGAAGATGGAGGTTGCGCGGTCTGTGCGTGACCGCGTGGCGCGCTGTCCTCTTCAAGGCTGTGGTGGTCTGGTGTGGCCGCACAGTTTGATCCAGGTTCTCTCCGGAATGCGGTTTGGTTGCTGACCGGGCTTTCTGGGGGTATTCGCGGACTAAGGGTCTTAGTCGCGCAGTCTCAGTTCGCGGTCTCAGGAGGAGACTGGTATGCGAGCTGGTTGCTGTTCGCGGTCTCAGAAGGAGATCAGCATGCGGACAGGAGTTCGCGATCTGATGGCGAACTGACTGTGTTCGCGGTCTCGTGCGAATACAGGTGGTGAATAGCTTCGGGCGGTCTGGCGAGCTCTTTGTGGAGTCGCGGTCTGCTGTGAGAGTGGCGGTCTCTCATGGCGACACTGAAGCTGGCGGGTTCACCAAAAATGAAGCAGAAGTAATGTTGCTGATCGCGCAGTGTGACCGGTCTGGTCGCGCGGTCTGGGGGGGTGGTGATCCTATCTCTAGGGTGGTGACCAGATCAGGTCTCACGCCTATAAATAGGAGCCACTGTTGCAGCAAAAATAACACACCAAGTGTAAGCTGAGTTTGCTCTTGTTCTTGCGGTCTGTTTATTTCTGACCGGGCGGTCTCTGATTGAACTCTTATTGTGCAGCTTCTGCGGATAGTGTGGGCATCAGCGATCACCTCTTCCTCTGAAAGTGTTCGGGCGGTCTGCGGCTTGGAGTTGTGGTGCTGGAGTTCGGGAGAATCAGGAGGTCGGAAGAAGGGAGCGGTCTGCGCAGCGGTCTGGTGGTGTTCTGTGGTCGGCAGAGAGTTGCGGTCTTGCAACTGGCAGAGATCGCAGGGGAGGTCGCGCGGTTTGGGCGGTCTCCAGTTATCCTCAGTTTTTTGTATTTCTCTTTGGAATTTTGTGCTGACGAAATCATGTCTTGTCAAGCATGTCTTGCCCTGTAATTGAAGTTTGCTATCAATAAAGATCGTTTGTTTGCCTAAGATTGTTTCTGGTTATTTTGGCTTGTTTCTCTAGTTGTTATTCCTGCTTGCTCTCACAAGATTCGAGAAATTTTCACATGGTATCAGAGCCAGGTTGGAGTTGATAGAGCAGTGAATAACTTAGAGTAGCCATCGCCTTTGTGAAGAAGGAACCAGAGGAAGAACAATGGAAGGTGGATTTGCAAGAGGTCTTGGGATTGAGATGCTTACATCGACTAACTTTAAGAAGTGGAAGTCGTGTATGCAGAGCTATCTTCTTGGGGAGGACCTCTGGGAGGTTGTTGGAGGAGATGCGACAGAAGAGGTGAAGGCAACAGAAGCGGGTGACAATGGTCCGGCCATGAGGGCGTGGAGAAAGACCAATGTTAAGGCCGAGTTCACCTTGAAGCGTGTCATTTCACCTGATCTATTTGATCACATCTTAGGGTGTGGATCAGCTGCCTAGATCTGGAGAGCCCTGGATGGGTTGTTTAACAAGAAGAATGTAGCGAGGCTACAGTTCTTAGAGAATGAGCTGGCAAGGTCGGCTCAGGGTGATCTTTCTATCTCAAATTTCTTTCTGAAGATGAAGAACCTCTGCGCTGAGATATCATCACTGGATCCTGATGAGCCAATTTCTGAGGCGAAGCTGAAGAGGCACATCATCCGCGGCTTGCGGAAGGAATATGTGGCCTTTGTGTCGTCGGTGCAGGGTTGGGCTAATCAGCCGTCTCTGATAGAGCTGGAGAATCTGCTAGCGTCGCAGGAAAGTCTGGCAAGGCAGATGGCGGGGGTGTCCGTGTCTGGTGGAGATGGCGAGGTTCTCTTCTCAGGGAAGAAGAAGAAGTGGGATAAGAAGAAGAAAACCGCTGGAGGCTATGGGCCTTCAACTTCTGGACAGCAGGAGAGGGGTTATCCTCTTAAGGCTGAGGAGAAGAAGAAGAAGGAAGGTTCCAAATGCTACAAATGCGGGAAGGTTGGGCACTTCAAGAAGGACTGCAGGCTGAATACTCAGCCAGGGCATGCTGCTGAGAAGGAGGAAGCACCGGCCAGTCATATTGATGGAGGATGGGGAGGAGCCTTCTCGGCTTCTATTGGAGCCTCGGTTCCTATCAACTATCAGGAGGACTGGATCGTGGACTCTGGGTGTGGTCATCACCTCACCGGGGATGGGTCAAAGCTTTCTTCAGCGGAGCCCTACACAGGTAACAATGCTATTATTACTGCAGATAATATTGTGCATGCAGTCGAGAAAGTGGGGGTTGTTTCCTTGGGCAGTGATAGAGGGCCATTAACCTTGAAGAGTGTCTATCATGTGCCCGGTATGAGGAAAAACCTCTTCTCCGTGACCAACGCTGTTGACGCTGGGTATCACGTTCTGTTTGGCCCAACAGAAGTGAAATTTCTACGTAATGTAGAGGCCGTGAAGGCCGAGGTCGTACATGTCGGGAGGAGAGCGAAAGACTTGTTCGCTTTATCGACAAGTTCTTATGTCGACAAGATGAAGACGAATGATGGTGCCGTGATATGACATGAGAGGTTGGGGCACGTAGGGATGGATAAGCTGAAAGCTATGGCGGTGAGAGGTCTGGTCAAGGGCCTGCCAAATCTATCTTCCTACGGTGAAGGTCATGTTTGCGAGGGATGTCAGTTCAGCAAGTCTCATCGACTGCCGTTTGATAAGTCGCAGACAAGGTGTAGTGTGCCGTTGGAGTGCATCCACGGTGACTTGATGGGACCAACTGCTACCCCAAGCCTCGGAGGCAGCAGGTATATGCTGGTGTTGATCGATGATTACACCAGATATGTCTGGGTTTATTTTCTGAAGGAGAAGGCGGAGGCGTTTGCCAAGTTTGTGGAGTTCAAGGAGCTCGTGGAGGGTCGGCTGAATCTGCGGATCAAGAAGTTGAGGACGGACAACGGAGGGGAGTTCACCTCTGCTGAGTTCTCCAGTTTTTGCAGGAAGGCAGGCATCCGGAGGGAGCTCACTTGTGCTCGTACTCCACAATAGAACGGAGTTGCAGAGCGGAAGATCCGTCATCTGACGGAAACCTGCAAGTGTTGGCTGCATGCCAAGAGTATCCCAAAGTCCTTCTGGGCGGAGGGAATGTCTTGTGCTGCCTACGTCATCAACAGGATGCCTCTGAGCCCCATCAACATGTTGACCCCGCATGAGATGATGTTCAAGGAGAAGCCAAGCGTGGCACACCTTCGGGTGTTTGGATCCACCTGCTATGTGCACGTTCCAGATGCGCTTCGTACGAAGCTAGATGCGAAAGCAAAGAAGCTAGTCTTCGTGGGATACGATGAGCGCAAAAAGGGATGGAAGTGCATGGACCCAGAGACGCGGAGATTTGTTGTATCTCGCGACGTCGTGTTCGATGAGGTGACATCTTACAGGGGGTCTTCTGGAGTGGAGCTACCAGAGAGCAGAGTGGAGGTGTCGGAGAAAGCTGTGGAGAATCTTCAGGTGGAGCTACCTGCGTCACCAAGTGGTCCATCGGTTTCTAGTTCTGAGATGGAAGCTTCTGGTTCAAGGAGCAGGGGGAGCGGTGCTCCTAGCACGTCTGGAAGGGGAGCTAGAGAAGAAGCAGCTGGAGACAATGCGGTTCAGGGAAATGAGCTGAGGAGGTCAAAGCGAGCGATCACCGCCCCTGATCGCTATATTGGAGGAAACGCAGTGAGCTTTGTCTCATGTTTCTTCGCTGGTCCCTTGGATGAGAGGGAGCCGTCGAGCTTTGAGAAGGCCAGAGGCGTGAAGGAGTGGGATATTGCGATGCAAGAGGAGATGGAAGCTCTCGAGAAAAATGAGACCTGGTCTCTAGTGCCCAAGCCAAAGGGCACCACTCCGGTGACATGCAAGTGGGTCTACAAGCTCAAGAAGAAGGCTGACGGCAGTATCGAGCGGTACAAGGCTCGCCTTGTGGCTCGGGGGTTCTCGCAGCAATACGGTGAGGACTATGAGGAGACATTCAGTCCGGTGGCAAAAATGACTTCAGTTCGGTTTATCATTGCCTTGGCGGCATTCAAGGGATGGAAGATTTGGCAGCTCGACGTCAAGAACGCCTTCTTGTACGGCGAGATCGACAAGGATATCTTCATGGTCCAGCCGCCAGGCTTTGTGTCTGAGGATTTTCCGGAGCATGTCTGCAAGCTGAAGAAGGCCCTGTATGGGTTGAAGCAAGCGCCGAGGGCGTGGTACGGGAAGATCGCAGAATATCTCATATTCTGTGGGTTTTGTGCTTCAGACTCAGACTCAAGCTTGTTCGTCAAGAAGAGCGGGGAGCTTCAAGTCATCGTGCTGCTTTACGTCGACGATATGATCGTGACGGGGAACTCGAAGAAGGAAGTAGCACAGCTACGGGCCGAGTTATCTATCAGGTTCGAGATGAAGGACTTAGGTGAGCTTCACCATTTCCTTGGACTCGAGGTGCAGAGGAAGGAAAGTGGAGTGCTGGTGTCCCAGACTGGATATGCGGAGCGAATCGTGGAGCGATTCGGCATGAAGGAAGGGAAGTGCATCTCTACACCTCTGGAGAAGGCTATGAAGCTTCGGAAGGATGAGGGGAGGATTATGCAAGATCCGTTGGTGTTCAGAGCTCTGGTTGGGAGCTTTATCTATCTGACGATCACGAGGCCGGATATTGCATATGCAGTAGGCAGAGTGAGTCGGTATATGGTGGAGCCACGGGTACCTCATCTACTAGCGGCCAAGAATATTCTGAAGTATGTCAAGGCGACCTCGGACATGGGTCTCTTATACAGGAGGGATGCGGGCTTCGAAGTGCATGGATACATGGATGCTGATTACGGGGGAGATTCGGATGATCGGAAGTCGACATCTGGATTCGTCTTCATAGCGGGCCCTACGGCTATATCATGGTGCAGCAAGAAGCAGGATTCCGTATCGGTCTCCACCACAGAAGTGGAATACAAGGCTTCGGCCTTGGCAGCTCAGGAAGCCATCTGGCTTAGGAGGTTGGTGGGAGACGTCCACAAGGAGGTTCGGGAGCCGACTCTGCTACGCGGTGACAACGAGAGTGCTCTCAAACTGGTAACCAATCCAGTTTGTCATGCGAGGACCAAGCATATCGAGATCGAGCATCACTTCATACGGGAGAAGGTGCTGGAGGGATCTCTTTCGGTCGGGCATGTGCGGAGTGCGGACAATGTCGCAGACATCTTCACAAAGGCGCTGGCAAAGGGGCCGTTCACACGGCTAAGGGAGCTACTTGGGCTGGTTTCCACTTCCCACTTCAAGGGGGAGTGTTGAAATTGTTGAAGTGGAAGTGAAGGAGGCTTTTGGACCTGGGCGGTCTAGGAGGAGGTCGGGCGGTCTGACGTGACCGCACGACCTGGCGGTCTGCATCTGCGGTCTGGCTGATCTAAGCCTAGCTGCGGTCTCCTGGCTTGATCGTCGGTATGGGTTCAAGGCGGCTGAAGATGGAGGTTGCGCGGTCTGTGCGTGACCGCGTGGCACGCTGTCCTCTTCAAGGCTGTGGTGGTCTAGTGTGACTGCACAGTTTGATCCAGGTTCTCTCCGGAATGCGGTCTGGTAGCTGACCGGGCTTTCTGGGGGTATTCGCGGACTAAGGGTCTTAGTCGCGCAGTCTCAGTTCGCGGTCTCAGGAGGAGACTGGTATGCGAGCTGGTTGCTGTTCGCGGTCTCAGAAGGAGATCAGCATGCGGACAGGAGTTCGCGATCTGATGGCGAACTGACTGTGTTCGTGGTCTCGTGCGAATACAGGTGGTGAATAGCTTCGGGCGGTCTGGCGAGCTCTTTGTGGAGTCGCGGTCTGCTGTGAGAGTGTCGGTCTCTCATGGCGACACTAAAGCTGGCGGGTTCACAAAAAATGAAGAAGAAGTAATGTTGCTGATCGCGCAGTGTGACCGGTTTGGTCGCGCGGTCTGGGGGGGTGGTGATCCTATCTCTAGGGTGGTGACCAGATCAGGTCTCACGCCTATAAATAGGAGCCACTGTTGCAGCAAAAATAACACACCAAGTGTAAGTTGAGTTCGCTCTTGTTCTTGCGGTATATTTATTTCTGACCGGGCGGTCTCTGATTGAACTCTTATTGTGCAGCTTCTGCGGATAGTGTGGGCAGCATCGATCACCTCTTCCTCTGAAAGTGTTCGGGCGGTCTGCGGCTTGGAGTTGTGGTGCTGGAGTTTGGGAGAATCAGGAGGTCGGAAGAAGGGAGCGGTCTGCGCAGCGGTCTGGTGGTGTTCTGTGGTCGGCAGAGAGTTGCGGTCTTGCAACTGGCAGAGATCGCAGGGGAGGTCGCGCGGTTTGGGCGGTCTCCAGTTATCCTCAGTTTTTTGTATTTCTCTTTGGAGTTTTGTGCTGACGAAATCATGTCTCGTCAAGCATGTCTTGCCCTGTAATTGAAGTTTTTTATCAATAAAGATCGTTTGTTTGCCTAAGATTGTTTCTGGTTGTTTTGGCTTGTATCTCTAGTTGTTATTCCTGCTTGCTCTCACAAGATTCGAGAAATTTTCACATGACGGCGGGGAAGTTTCTAGGTTTCATGGTAACCCATCGGGGAATTGAGGCCAACCCCGAGAAGATCAAGACATTGGAGGATATGTCGCCACCTCGCTCAATTAAGGAAGTACAACGCCTAAACGGGAGGATCGCTGCTTTGTCCCGTTTCCTATCACGAACGGGAGACAAGTACCTCCCCTTCTTCAAAATCCTCCGGGGAGCGCGCCATTCAGGTTTTCAGTGGACGGACGAGTGTCAAGTGGCCTTCGAGCTTCTCAAACAGTACCTGGCTTAACACCGCTTCTATCAAAGCCCACCCCCGGGGAAACTCTGTTCTTGTACATGGCCGTGTCGCCTACGGCTCTTAGCTCAGTGCTCGTGAAAGACGAAGGAGGGGTGCAGCGACCGATCTACTACCTCAGCAAAGTCCTCACCGATACTGAAACCAGATATCCGGGCAGAGGAAGTTCATCATCCTAGCCATCGACTACTTCACCAAATGGGTGGAGGCAGAGCCCCTGGCCAAAATTACGGAAGAAAACGCAAAACTATTCGTCTGGAAGAACATCGTCTGCCGCTTCGGCATCCCGACTGCGATCATTGCCGACAACGACACTCAATTCACTGGGAAGTCCTTCACCAAGATGTGCGAGGATCTGAAGATCAACCTGCGTCACACGGCCGTGACACATCCGCAAACCAACGGACAAGTAGAAGTCACAAACCGCACCATCCTCAAAGGACTGAAAACACGCTTGGAAGAAGCTGGGGGACAGTGGGTAGACGCGCTCCCGAATGTGTTGTGGGCGTATCGCACAACAGAGAGGACTCCTACAGGGGAGACACCTTATAACCTCTGTTACGGAACCGAAGCTATCATCCCCGTCGACATCGGCGTTCCGAGTGCTCGAGTACTAACCTTCGACCCCAGCAAGAATGATGGACTGCTCCGAGAAAACCTCGATCTAATCCCAGAAGTTCGAGACAGCGCTGCTCACCGTGCTGCACTCTACCAAATGCGTGTCGCCCGGACCTACGACAGGAGGGTGAAGCCCAGACCAATCAACGTAGGAGATCTCGTATTACGCAGCATCGAGGCCGCCGGTAAAGGCCCCCAAGGAGATAAGCTCTCACCGGCCTGGGAGGGCCCGTACGTAGTCACCACAGTCGTGAAACCCGGAACATACAGGCTCAGGACGGCGGAAGGGAAGACTTTGCCACGCACCTGGAACGCTCAAAACCTGCGCCGCTTTTACCAGTGATCCAGGGACCTCTACCATGTACTAAGCCACGAGCTCAAGCTCATGCAAACTTATCTTCAATTTCTGTACCAAGCCGCGAGCTCCGACTCGTGTGAATCTATCTTATAATTTATGTACAAGCCACGAGCTCAGACTCGTGCACCTATCTTATATTGCATGTTATGTAAAAGCCGCGAGCCCAGACTCGTGCACCTATCTTATCTTACATAAAGCTATGCACCAAATGATTTCATACTGTAAAACCATATTTTGACACTTACACTCACTTAAGAAAAAACTTTATAAAGAGGCCCTGCCTCGGGGGCTTTGCACCGCCGTCGATTGAAGGTTCGCCCTTCTCCTCCACCGTCGAGTCCCAGCGTCGTAGGGGCCTGCCCCCCTTACGTTCGCCCCCGGTTTGAATACACCAGCTATTCACCGGCCACTTCGAGACCCTGCCTCGGGGGCTTTGCACCGCCGTCGATTGAAGGTTCGCCCTTCTCCTCCGCCGTCGAGTCCCAGCGTCGTAGGGGCCTGCCCCCCTTACGTTCGCCCCCGGTTTGAATACACCAGCTATTCACCGGCCACTTCGGGGCCCTGCCCCGGGGACTTTGCACCGCCGTCGATTGAAGGTTCGCCCTTCTCCTCCGCCGTCGAGTCCCGGTGACGTAGGGGCCTGCCCCCCTTACGTTCACCCACGGTTTGAATACACCCGCTATTCACCGGCCAAGCCGCGAGCACAGACTCGTGCAAAAAAGCCGCGAGCACAGACTCGTGCAAAAAAGCCGCAAGCACAGACTTGCGCAAACTAATTTTCTATTGTGTAAAAGCCGCGGGCTCAGAACCGCGCAAGCTAATCTGTCATTTTGCAGAAACCCCTCAGCCCATACGGATATCAGAGCCGGGCAGCAAGCCCACAATGACCTCGGAAAACCAACACCCTCCGACATCAGCTCCTACCAGAAAAGCGTCGCACAGAGGACAATGGGTAAAGCCGCCGCAGAAAAAATCAAAACCTTCGAACTCCTCGCTCCGGAACTCGGACTCCGAAGGTTTGGGGGGCTTATGTTGTACACCCGTAAAGGCCTTAGGACGCACCTGAAGAAAGCCCCGGAAAAGAGAGGAGGGGTCGACGGTCAAAGAGCGCGGTAGCACGCAGGCTGCACCCCCCGACCGCACCGCCCTTGGGGGTGCGGCCGGCCAAGCCGCACCCCCCAGGGGGGTGCGGCTCAGCCGCACCCCCCCCCCCCAAGGGGGTGCGGCCCGGCCGCACCCCCCAAGGGGGTGCGACCAAGCCGCATCCCCCCTTGGAGGGTGCGGCCAAGCCACACCCCCTTGGGGGGTGCGGCCAATCCGCACCCCCCCTTTGGGGGTGCGGCCAATCCGCCCCCCCCTTTTTCTTTGGGGTGCGCGGCCGCGCCCACCCCTCCTCGGGGTGCGGTCCGGCGCCGTCTCCTCGCCAAAGGATCCCGGTCCCCCCATTGGGGGGCAACTCCCCGTCCGCCGTCCGCCCGAGGCATCTCCGTGGTTCGTTGCGCACTTGGAGCACTTCAGCGCTAGCGCGCGCTCAGAACGTTTCTGAGCGCGATCAGGAAGCTTTCTCACTTTTTGTCTTTCCGGCTTCTCACTTTTTGGGTTTCCGGCTTCTCACTTTTTGGGTTTCCGGCTTCTCACTTTTTGTCTTTCCGGCTTCTCACTTTTTGTCTTTCAGGCTTCTCACTTTTCAGGAACAGTCAGTCGCCTTTTTCGCCTCCAACGGAACTGCCCGAACTGCCCGAGCTGCCCAAGCTGCCCGAGGGGCAAGGTGGTCATTTACGAAAAATGGCGATCCGAGGGCCCCGAACCGGAGAATATGATTCGTCCACCGAGCATTTATGGAAACTACCAACGACAAAATTACCGGGTCGCCCCCGGCCAAAGCTATAAAAGGAGCCCCAAGGCTTCATTTGAGAGGACCTTGACTTCTGGACCCGGGAGAGCTCCTTGCAGACTTTTGCGGAATTCTCCTTCGGCGCTTGAAGATCTCCTTCGTGGACTTGAAGATCTTCATCATCCCGAAAGGCAACTAGCTTTCTCACTTCCGAAAGGCGACTAACATTCTCAGAAGAAAAAGGAGACTAGCATTCTCAGAAGAAAAAGGCGACTAGCATTCTCAGAAGAAAAAGGCGACTAGCATTCTCAGAAGAAAAAGGCGACTAGCATTCTCAGAAGAAAAATGCGACTAGCCGCCTCACTTCCGAAAGGCGACTAGCATTCTCAGAAGGGAAAAAGACTTAGTCTTTCCGAGAGGTGGCCTGTCACCCTCGGAGCTCGTTCTCTCTCTCTCCAAATATTGTAACGAGCAGCGGCCTGTCGCGCTCAACTTCTAGTTTCCAAGTTGTAACCCCCAGAAGATAGTGAAGTTTGGTCGGCACAGCTCCGGCCGCGTGGTTTTTTACCCTTTCCGGGTTTTCCACGTTAAAAAGTCCCTGTGTACTTAGCAAATCTCTAATTGACTGTTTGCGCGCTTAGTTCGCTCACGAGCTAAGGTGGTTCAAGTGAACCGGTCTACCACGAGCCCTAAGCGTTCCGCAACAGTTTGGCGCCGTCTGTCCGAGAGGTGGCCTGTCACCCTCGGAGCTCGTTCTCTCTCTCTCCAAATATTGTAACGAGCAGCGGCCTGTCGCGCTTAAGTTCTAGTTTCCAAGTTGTAACCCCCAGAAGATAGTTAAGTTTGGTCGGCACAGCTCCGACCGCGTGGTTTTTTACCCTTTCCGGGTTTTCCACGTTAAAAAGTCCCTGTATACTCAGCAAATCTCTAATTGACTGTTTGCGCGCTTAGTTCGCTCACGAGCTAAGGTGGTTCAAGTGAACCGGTCTACCACGAGCCCTAAACGTTCCGCAACAACACTTGTTCGTGTTCTTTTTTATATAATGGGGCTTTGATGAATCATGTGATCGAAGTTCCTAAGCTTTCTCTTTCCACTGATTTCTTTTTCTGTCTTGTAAGAAGTTTAGGGACAATAAAATTAAAATAAGACCTGAAATTAATAGGTTTGGCAGGGGAGTTGATGTTGGAAATTTTCCATGAGGTGGACTAGGTTCGCCGAGACGTCCCGATGAAGTCGTGCGCGAAAATTAGAGCCTATTCAGACTCTCACGAGCGTGCGTTAATTCAGTCGCGCGAACGGTCGAAGCCTGTGATAGGTGGGCCAGATCGTCTCGTAACTTCATGCGCGGATTCGGTCTCGCCCTTGGCACGATTTTGGCATTTCATGAATATGAATTTATGGAGTTTTTAATTGAGTTTTACATGGAATTTAATTTGTCCATTGAGATTTTAGTAACTCCTCCTTTTTGGGTTTTCTCCTATTAATACCCAATTAGAGGTTCATGAATTATCCAAGGCTTTAGGCGTAAACAAGGGTGAAGAAACTGAACAAGGCTTTTTCTCTTCCTGCGATCGTGAAACTGCTATTTTCTTCTGCTCTCCGTCTTTTCCCGTGTGCAACAGTGACTAGGGCAGAGCGAGGACCTCACGATCAAGGAAGGAGTTGCGATTTCCTCTTCATCGCCGGCTGCAACATCTGCGCAAGGATTCACGTCTCCCTACGTCTCGGACCGCCGGCGAGCAAGGAGATCCAGGACTCGCCGCTGCCGGATCCAGGGAAGAGGCAAAGATCGCCGGCAGTCAGATCTTCATCGCCGACGAGCAGATCTACAAATCGCTGATTTTCAGTCCTTGGCCTTTTTCCAGTCTTGGATCTTCACCGTCGGGGAGCAGACAGGGAGCGTCAGTTTTATTTTCATCTCCATCATTCAGCAAAAACAGAGGTACATATATATATTTGTATTTGTCTGGTCTTCTGTTAAAATAGTTAAATGAAGATTGGATTCATCAAGGTCTATGATTGCTGTTTTCAAGTATTCTGTTTGCCATAGGATCAGATCCACCGAGAGAATTCTTAAACCTTTTATTTGCATTAATCTGTGCTTGCTCCTGCATATCGTGGTAATCTGATTTTGCAATCATTCATATATTCGCTGGTGCTAAACAAATATTTTGTAGAGAATTCTATAGACACGTTTTATGCAAGTGGATTACTCGGGCGCAGCGGACTTCATTAAGAACAACGCATCTAAACTATTGCGAATATCCGCAATCATGAAGCACGAGCAGGAATCAAAGAACGGTACAAATTAATTCCGCTCTTCAGTTAAATTACCGCTCTATTCAGTATTACAATATTTGTTTGTTTCTCAATTTGCGTTCTCAATTAGATAATATAGCCTGCGTTTAAAATTTCAATAGAGACAAATAATATTTGGATAAGAACGATCCTTGAGTGTATTGTATTGTCGCTGCATTCAACAAATTTATTATCCTTAATTTTCGATAATACAGTTTCGTAGCGCACACACACATTCAGTTTTATAACAGTAGAATGTCGGCTGCACGAGAACTTTCAAAAACTTTCTCCAACGACGCACGTCCTTCGCCGACGAATTGGTGAAGGTGCCAAATCTAACGGAGTCTAGCACCTCTCCGCGCACGTACTCTGTTTTCTCCTCCACCGACAGATTAAAGAAATCAACCACTGATTCCAACATCGGCTTCGTTTGGCATGGTTTATTTGCAACGGTGAGTTTGGTCAAAAACGTTGTTATCATAGAATGTATGTTTGGCAAGACAAAGGTTGTGACCGCTACCAAGAAAATAAATTAGTTTTGAGCATAAAATGCATGAATTTTTTTATGTGGTTCATGACCACCGCGTTCACAACCGCCACCACCCTACCAAACGAAGCCATCATCTTCCCCAACCTCTCCAGCTTTTCATGGTTCAACAACTGCACTGAATTAATATGATCATGCTTCTTATTTTTAGGATGTATATAAGCATGTATATAGCTTACTTAGATCGCATACTATGTTTAAGATTTTTAAAAAAAAAAAAAATTGAGTGCGGATAGCGTTTGTGTTGCGGATAGCGATGTTTTTTACATGCACGCTAACAGATAGTCAAAAGTGTGAATATTCAAAAGTGCAGTGCTAATAATAACGTCCTTGATTAACATAACTGCCGCTTATGTGGCTATGTGCACCGGGAGCGGAGCAAGCAGCGATTTTTTGATGGGTCTGAGTCCAGATTCAAATCCGTGTGTGAAATTCACGAATGTTTGACACGTGGTTATTTCTTCGCTTTAGGTTTACGACTTTCACTTTTCCTCTCTTGTTTGAGCCATAAATACAATCATTACAAATATTAGCTCTTTGATTAAAGAAGAATTTATCAAAGTCAATACCATATTTAAGATGAATGCAAACCGCATTTAATTTGTCTATTTGACAGATATTTTTGTTATCCGCAGATTAGTCAAGAAAATTTATAAAAAAAAAGGAGTTGTTGCCGTCCTCGTCACCTTCCTCACCACGGGAAGAGAGTAACCCTAGCTATCTAAATCTTCCCAAACAAATCAAAATCGCATGAACAGTTAAGAAATCGTCTTTCTTCCTCAACTCTGTCTCTATCCGCACATTTATTTTATGAATCACGATCAGTGCACGCATTGAAGTGCTCAGAAGGTCGTCAAAGAATTAAAGTTCCATCGTTGTCGGGTCTTGCTCTGGGAAAACAAAGATATCGTCTGCTCAAGTTTAAAATTGATCTGCGGATAACAATTTGTAAATTCAAATAAAATGAGAAAAAGTTGGCCTGCGGATAGACATTTATGATTTGCAAATAACAATTGTCTTATTTTATGACCCAAACCGACCCATTTCGGTATCTTTACGATTATTTTTGATCGGCAATCGATTCTAACAATCCGCCTATACCGTTTTGTGGGTTTTCTTGAACTCAAATGAAATGGGTCGCATCACTCGAATGAATGGATGTGCCCTTTTGGTTTGCATCCAGCGAACCAAAGGGACGCGCATTGCATCCGGTGGTCGCGAAGCGGGGAATGCAATCCAAATGGGTCGTTCGGGACTGAAAAGGACCTCAACCGCCGCGAGGTTGCGCCCTTTCCAGCCGCTTCTCCTACTGGCTTTGAAAAATGATTTTATATCCAGGACAATGAGCAAATCTTTTTAAGTTTTAATTACTTTCTGTTAATTATATTTTATTTTAGTGTTAAGATTTCTGATTTTTTTTAAACTGAACATCGCATCAACGTATGTGAGATTTCTTTCAGACATAATATATATTATTTTATTTTATTTTTTATAAAAAAATTTAACTAGAAGTATATAAATGATGATAAATAAGGGATGATAATTTTGGCTTTGTAATAAGAAATCTAATATCATATGTTTTTTTTTATGGTTAGGCTTTGTAATATTTTGGTCTGCACTTCAAAAATGTTTGTGCATAATCATTAACAAACTACTCTTAAAAATCACCAAATTTTAAGTCACTAAACTCAAGCACTAGATTCAGGGTCAGTTTGGCACGGCGGCGGCGATAATGAACGCGGTGGTTACAAATCGTCGTTGGTGAACGCTCGACCTCACCCAAGGATTTTTCATCCATTTTGTATGCCAAACACAATCATGACAGTGACACGAATGACAGTTTGTAAACCATCGCGTTCATGACCGCCGCCGCCATGTCAAACAGGCCCTCAATGCAGCTGCTTACTTAGTTACTTTATATATATATATATTAAACAATTTAATTATTTAAAACAATATAATTATTTTAAAATGATTAAAATGCCTACCAACTTGAATAGGTAGCAATTGAAATCCACCCCATCCTTTTAAGTTTATTATTGAAAAAAAAAGGAGCAGTCACTGCATCAAAATCTCATTATTAGCTTGTATGAGTCTTAAGGAATTGTTGGATCGATCCCATCCGTCCAATCCACTTCAGCGGCTGAGATTACAGCTGCAGCACCAGAGCAGAAAAGCATATCAAATTTTCTCTTGATCTCTTCCTTGAATCCCAACATATGAGCTCAAGCCAACATGTGTGTCCACAATTTTTTGGATCAAGTATGCGGGCGATGGTGATCCGGGAGTACCTGCGACGACGAGCGAAATGTGGTCACCGAGAGAACGAAAAAAATACGTATTAATGTTTTTTTTATTCGCTAATGTTGCGGAACGCTTAGGGCTCTTGGTAGACCGGTCCAATTGAACCACCTTAGCTCGTGAGCGAACTAAGCGCGCAAACAGTCAATTCGAGATTCGCTGAGTACACTGAGACTTTTTAACGTGGAAAACCCGAAAAGGGTAAAAAACCACGCGGCCGGAACTGTGCCGACCAAACTTCACTATCTTCTGGGGGTTACAATTTGGTAGTTAGAACTCGAGCGCGACAGACCGCCGCTCGTTACAATAAGAGAGAGAGAGAGAGAGAGAGGGTTCTGGAGGTGACAGACCACCTTTCAGAAAACTAAGTCTTTTTCCCTTCTGAGAATCTTGGAGAACAAAAGTGAGAAGGCTCCGGGGAACGAAAGTGAGAAGCCCCGGAGAACAAAAGTGAGAAGCTACGTCGCCTTTCGGGAACGAAAGTGAGAAGCTGAGTCGCCGTTCGGGAACGGAAGTGAGAAGCTGGGTCGCCTTTCGTGACGAAGGAATCTTCAAGTGCCGAAGGAGAATTCCGCAAAAGTCTGCAAGGAGCTCTCCCGAGTCCAGAAGGCAAGGTCCTTTCAAATGAAGCCTCGGGCTCCTTTTATAGCTTTGGCCGAGGGCAGTCCGGTAATTTCGCCGTTCGTAGTTTCCATAAATGCTTGGTGGACGAATCATGTTTTCTGGTTCGGGGCACACAGATCGCCATTTTTCATAAATGACCACCTTGCCCTTCGGGCGGTTCGGGCAATTCGGGCAGTTCGGGCAGTTCCGTTGGAGGCGAAAAAGGCGACAGGTTGTTCCTGAAAAGTGAGAAGCTGGAAAGACAAAAAGTGAGAAAGTCAGAAAGACAAAAAGTGAGAATGTCAGAAAGACAAAAAGTGAGAAGCCGAGTCGGGAAAATGAGCGTGCTCCGAGCGGAGCCCGGAAAGCGGGCGGCGAGCCGGAAGAGGGGGAATGAAGCCTAAAGGCGGGCGTGGCGCGGCCGCGCCCGAGGGAGGGGGGCAACTCCTCCTGGCCGCACCTCTCATGGGGTGCGGCTTGGTCGCACCCCACATGGGGGTGCGACTTGGCCAAGCCGCACAAGGGGCTAGGCCGCGCCCCAAAGGGGGGTGCGGCTTGGCCGCGCCCCTCATGGGGTGCGGCTTGGCCGCGCCCCTCATGGGGTGCGGCTTGGCCGCACCCCAAGAGGGGCTCGGCGCTACCGCGCGGTAGCGCAGTGCTTGGCGCGGGCGCTACCGCGCGCGCTAACGCATGGTAGCGCCGTGCGGCAGCGCCGCGCTTGCCGCGGGTGCTACCGCGTGCGGCCTTCTCGCCGGCGGGAGGGGACGGCGTCGCCGTGCACGCTGCGGTTGGCGGCGGTTTCGGCTTTAACCTCCCACTCTCTCCCACTAAAGTAATGGGGAGAGTGGTTTATGGGAGTAACCGCCATCCGGTTCTCTCATAAATGAGAGCTCGTGATGAATCCCCATCACGGGTGCATATCATAAGCCCCCCAAACCTTCGGAGTCCGAATTACTACGTGGAGGAGTTCGGAGGTTTTGATTTTCCTTCGCGGCAATTTGGATCACTGTCATCTTCGTGTGACGTGTCGGAAGTCGTCGCTTGGCTCTAGTGATGGAAGAGATTTCTATCTCGCCTTGAACGGTTACGTTGTGGGCTTGCTGCCCAGTGGTTGCGTTGAAAATCGAGTTTGTCGTTTCTGTATGGCATATACAAGTACTTTGTTCTGGTAAAGGTCAGAGTCCCTTGTTGGACGATCCGAGTATTCTGTTCTGGGAGAGGTCAAAGTCCTTTGTCGGACAATCTGAACACTCTGTTCTGGGAGAGGGCAGAGTCCTTTGTCGGACAATCTGAACACTCTGTTCTGGGAGAGGGCAGAGTCCTTTGTCGGACAATCTGAACACTCTGTTCTGGGAGAGGGCAGAGTCCTTTGTCGGACAATCTGAACACTCTGTTCTGGGAGAGGGCAGAGTCCTTTGTCGGACAATCTGAACACTCTGTTCTGGGAGAGGGCAGAGTCCGTTGTCGGACAATCTGAACACTCTGTTCTGGGAGAGGGCAGAGTCCTTTGTCGGACAATCTGAACACTCTGTTCTGGGAGAGGGCAGAGTCCTTTGTCGGACAACCTGAACACTCTGTTCTGGGAGAGGGCATAGTCCTTTGTCGGACAATCCGAACACTCTGTTCTGAGAGAGGGCGGAGTCCTTTGTCGGACAATCCGAACACTCTGTTCTGGGAGAGGGCGGAGTCCTTTGTCGGACAATCCGAACACTCTGTTCTGGGAGAGGGCGGAGCCCTTTGTCGGACAATCCGAACACTCTGTTCTGGGAGAGGGCGGAGTCCTTTGTCGGACAATCCGAACACTCTGTTCTGGGAGAGGGCGGAGTCCTTTGTCGGACAATCCGAACACTCTGTTCTGGGAGAGGGCGGAGTCCTTTGTCGGACAATCCGAACACTCTGTTCTGGGAGAGGGCAGAGTCCGTTGTCGGACAATCTGAACACTCTGTTCTGGGAGAGGGCAGAGTCCTTTGTCGGACAATCTGAACACTCTGTTCTGGGAGAGGGCAGAGTCCGTTGTCGAACAATCTGAACACTCTGTTCTGGGAGAGACAGTACAATTGAAAATGACGCTTGTGGTTTGGGTGCATGATGAAGAGTAATAAATAGAATGATATTTGTTCGTTACATTGATGCTGAAAACATGAGATACAAGTAAATACGTCAGGCGTAGAACAGGCTATTCTTCGGGATTGTCACTCTGGGGATTGCTCCCCTGCTGGATCATTCTTGACTTGTTGATTCAGGATCCTTGGTTTGGAGAAATTTTTCAAGGAGTCCCCGACGTACGAATCGTTCGATTTCTGCACTTAGTCGCGAACAATCTTCTGTTTTGTGCTCGCGACCTCGATGGTAGTCGCAGTACTTGGATTGGTCTCCAGAATTTGGTGCAAGAGCCATAGGCCTCTGGAGAGAGGGATGATCGCGGATGGCAAGGAGAACGTTAGTCTTGGTTGTGTTCAGGGGAGTGTAGTCTTGATGCTGGCGAGATCTTCAGTCTCGGCTGGGATTGTCGTGATGCTTGTTGTTCTTGTTGGGGACTGTCTGCAGCGACGACTCCTCTTTCTTCCTCTTTGAGCTCCCCTCGAACTGCCGGAGGTGTGCTTCGATGGCCTCGTCGGCGGCTATCTGAGCTTCAACTCAGTGAACGAGGTCGGGGTAACTTAGTACGGTTTCTCTCATGAGAGCTGAATAAAAGCCACCTGAGCGGAGTCCTCCAAGGAAGACTCCCCGCAAGAGTTCGGGATCGACTCCTGGGATCTGTCGAGCCTCCGAGGTGAAGCGTCGTAAAAAATTCTTGAGAGTCTCTCCGTCTTTTTGGCGGATTCCTGAGAGATGGGAGGGATCTCGGATAATCCTTCGATTTGCGATGAACTGGTCCACGAACTGCTGCGCCATTTCTGCAAAGTTGTTGATGGCCCCATCTCGCAGGGAGTGGAACCAGGTGCGCGCTTGTCCTTTCAAAGTTGCCGGAAACACTTGACAGAGGAGTTGGTCGGGGGCGCTGTAAATCCTCATGATGGTGGTGAAGTGATTGACGTGTTCCAACGGGTCATCCGTTCCGTCGAGCGTTTCGATGTTGGGAAGCTTGAAACTGTTTGGAAATGGATGGGCCAGGACTTGAGGTGATAGTGGGGAGCCGTGGTGCGCGGGATGGCGGGCGAGAGCTGCGCGTCGTCCTGCTTGGGCGTACTCTTCTTCTATCATATCACGTATTTCTTCTCGCGTAGTTCTTTCCGTTGCTCGCTCGGGGGCAGCTCTTCTGGGGCAATGGCGACGGTGGTCAGCTTCTGGGCCTCCAGCTGGCGGGGCAAGGTGAGCGGAACTCGCCGCGTTGAAGAATCCTTCTGAAGCCTCGTCCTCCTGAACGGCTTCTTGGATCGGGGCATGATTCAGAACTGGGGGTGGCGGTGCGTTCAGGGCTGGCGGCTGAGCCGGAACTTGAGGGGCCCCGAGATTCCTTACGAGAGCCAACATCTCGGCTTGATGCTCTTCGATCCGCTGCATGCGCACCTCCAGCCCAGCTGCTGGCGCAGGCGGTGCCTGCTCCGCAGGTGGTGCATTGATGAGCGAGCTGGAGGGAGCTGGGTCGACGCGTCCCTCCGACATTGATCCTTCAGTAGTGCGAGCACTCCTTCTTGCCATAGCAGTTGGCCTTCGAAGAGTTCTGGGAATCTTCCCACAGACGACGCCAAACTGTTGCGGAACGCTTAGGGCTCTTGGTAGACCGGTCCAATTGAACCACCTTAGCTCGTGAGCGAACTAAGCACGCAAACAGTCAATTCGAGATTCGCTGAGTACAATGAGACTTTTTAACGTGGAAAACCCGGAAAGGGTAAAAAACCACGCGGCCGGAACTGTGCCGACCAAACTTCACTATCTTCTGGGGGTTACAATTTGGTAGTTAGTACTCGAGCGCGACAGGCCGCCGCTCGTTACAATAAGAGAGAGAGAGGGTTCTGGAGGTGACAGACCACCTTTCAGAAACTAAGTCTTTTTCCCTTCTGAGAATCTTGGAGAACAAAAGTGAGAAGGCTCCGGGGAACGAAAGTAAGAAGCCCCGGAGAACAAAAGTGAGAAGCTACGTCGCCTTTCGGGAACGAAAGTGAGAAGCTGAGTTGCCTTTCGGGAACGGAAGTGAGAAGCTGAGTCGCCTTTCGTGACGAAGGAAATCTTCGAGTGCCGAAGGAGAATTCCGCAAAAGTCTGCAAGGAGCTCTCCCGAGTCCAGAAGACAAGGTCCTTTCAAATGAAGCCTTGGGGCTCCTTTTATAGCTTTGGCCGAGGGCAGTCCGGTAATTTCGCCGTTCGCAGTTTCCATAAATGCTTGGTGGACGAATCATGTTTTCTGGTTCGGGGCACACGGATCGCCATTTTTCATAAATGACCACCTTGCCCTTCGGGTGGTTCGGGCAATTCGGGCAGTTCGGGCAGTTCCGTTGGAGGCGAAAAAGGCGACAGGTTGTTCCTGAAAAGTGAGAAGCTGGAAAGACAAAAAGTGAGAAGCTGGAAAGACAAAAAGTGAGAAAGTCAGAAAGACAAAAAGTGAGAATGTCAGAAAGACAAAAAGTGAGAAGCCGAGTCGGGAAAATGAGCGTGCTCCGAGCGGAGCCCGGAAAGCGGGCGGCGAGCCGGAAGAGGGGGAATGAAGCCTAAAGGCGGGCGTGGCGCGGCCGCGCCCGAGGGAGGGGGGCAACTCCTCCCGGCCGCACCTCTCATGGGGTGCGGCTTGGCCGCACCCCACATGGGGGTGCGACTTGGCCAAGCCGCACGAGGGGCTAGGCCGCGCCCCAAAGGGGGGTGCGGCTTGGCCGCACCCCAAGAGGGGCTCGGCGCTACCGCGCGGTAGCGCCGTGCTTGGCGCGGGTGCTACCGCGCGCGCTAACGCGTGGTAGCGCCGTGCGGCAGCGCCACGCTTGCCGCGGGTGCTACCGCGTGCGGCCCGCTCGCCGGCGGGAGGGGACGGCGTCGCCATGCACGCTGCGGTTGGCGGCGGTTTCGGCTTTAACCTCCCACTCTCTCCCACTAAAGTAATGGGGAGAGTGGTTTATGAGAGTAACCGCCATCCGGTTCTCTCATAAATGAGAGCTCATGATGAATTCCCATCACGGGTGCATATCAGCTAACATCAAATGTCGGTTCTATGCATTGCTTACTGCATCCATAGCCCCAAAGAGCTTTTAAATAGAAGTTGCATGACATAATTGCGAATAAGCCATATATACCACTCTAAAAATTCGCCGAACTTCATAAAAACCGAACACACTCGAAATGAAGGAGATAATGCGAGACATCTGAAATAAATTGTGTCTGGCACGTGCCCGTGATAGGAGTAAGGGTCTGTTTGTTTGACCGTTTTTGCTCCATCTCTACTGGGAGAAAAACATCACCGCTCAAAAAATTCGCCTGGTAAACCTCTCAGTCCCACCACCACCCCTCTCCCACCGCTCTTGCTCTCACTGCCCAAACAAACGAGAGATATTTAGGCGCGTGTAACGCACGGTGATAAAAAAAAGATCACCGTGCGGGAGCAAATAGAGTCATATGATCGTAATTCCAACGACGGAGATGATCTGTGAAAATATACAACCGTATTTGTATAATACGACCGTATTAAATACTCACCGTATTTTAGATCAATCGTGCTAGTGGAAATAGACACAAGGTTCGGAGGTTCCGCACCGTAATCTTAGGTGCGCTACTTGTTAATGTATATTTGGACAATAAACGGGTTTGGAGGCTTAACGGGTCGTTTCGGGTACACGGATACTCGATACCCATAGTTACTCCTTAGGTTTGCCTATTTATACCTACCTAGGGGCAACGGATAGGGGATTCCACTTTGATCCTCATTCGGATGTTTCGAGCGGTTCTATCACTACTCACACCAACAATATAGTCCATACAAACAGACCACAATTCTATTCTCACCTCCGAGTTTCTCGTCCCCCTAGCTAAACCAAAGATAGAAGGATTTGGAACGACCGCCTCGAGCTCCCTGCCTCCGGCAGCCAGGGCGAGGCTCGTGTCTATCGCCGTGATCTTGGATCATAACAAATTGGTCAAATAAGGCCTTCAAAATCACCCAACCTCACTAGCTTCTATATTTCTCTCTCTCTCTCTCTCTCTCTCTCTCTCTCTCTCTCTCTCTCTCTCTCTCTAAAAAAGAAGAGAAAATGTACAAAAAAAACACACAAATTGCAGAATTTATGAACACAAGAAACTTACTTGGGAGGATTAGTCGTCTCAGAAGTACATGACGGCAAACACTCCACAACACAGTCGTGGTTTGGATTAAAAAATAGTGCAATCTGCTCCAACAAAGAAGGGGGGAAAATCATTATCTTTTGTTTCCAAACTTGGCTTACAAAATTCAGTACAGAGTTTTTCCATCAACAAGCAAAGGATTATGGGCTGGCTGTGGCCGCCAGCTTGCCCGCTCAATGTGCGGGCCGAGGATGGCCTCCCGTGGTCGCGATCCGCACCAAATCCACGGTTTTCAGCGGTTTTACAGTAAGCATATTCAATAGAACGCTCGACCGCGGGGCACCCCATTCTAGTCTTCAAATTAAGATAATATAACACTCACTAGCTTGCAATGGTATTATTTCATCAAAATCTTATTCAAGTATTGTTAAAAGATAAGCAATTAAAATAATATATAGATACAACTATACCCTATATATAGGGAGATAAACTACAATACAACTTTCAATACATAATGTGTGACTAATAGTCAAAGAAGACTCCACGGGCCTTAACATGGGACGAAAAACAATGAACAAGAATAAAAGCTATTTTATGGCCTTTGATTCTTCATTCTTCAACACTCTCTCACAAACTGGAGCGTACAAGCTGTAGGCATCAAACTTGGAAATGATATGACAATATAGTGGACGATGTAAGGACTGTCATAATGTGTGATACTTGTTCTATAGCACATACTTGTGAACCTTTTTCTCGGACAAAAAGACAATCAGCTTGTATGCTCATGAAATAAAGGATTCTCGGCAGTGTGGATAGCGACTTGATTATCGCAAAAAAGGAATGTTGGAGGAGGAAGTTTAACGCCCAAATCATAAAGGAGACTCTCTGGCCATGTAAGTTCAGAAACAACATAAGCCATTGAGCGATACTAGGCCTCAGCAGTGGAGCGTGCAACGACGGTTTGTTTTTTGCTTCGCCGGGTGATCAGATGTCCACCAAAAAATGTGCATAATCCACTCGTAGAGTGACGACCATCGAGAGAGTCAGCATAATCAGCATCAGAGCAGGCAATGAGAGAGAGAAGAGGAGGGTTGATACACAAGCCCTTGTCCAAGAGCATTCTTCAAATACTTGAGAATACGTTTCACGGTCTGGAGATGAGAGTTCTGAGGAGCATGCATAAAGCGACTGACAACTCCGACATCAAAGGATATATTTGGTCTGGTGATAGTGAGGTAAATGAGTTTTTCAACCAAACGACGGCAATACTCCAGATTTTGAAGAAGTAAATCATTGTCGGAGGCGTGAGCGCATAATTTGTGACTGACATCCATAGGAGTGTCGGCGGGCTTACATCTTGAATAACATTCATCGCGCAGAAGATCGATGCAGTATTTTCGTTGCGAACTTGAGATTAGACAATGCCACCTCGTTACCCAAGAGTATCGGAGATGACCCAAATCTTTAGTCTGAAACTGCGAGCCTAAATGCTTCTTGACTAAATTGATGTTGGGGATGTCATCTCATGTTAGAAGAATGTCATCAACATTAACAAGGAGTACCATTGTGCATGTTGGACGAAGACGAATAAACAAGGAGAAGTCAATAGAGCTCCGAGTAAAACCAATATCATGAACAACTCGACTGAATTTGTCAAACCATGCCCGTGGGGACTGCTTGAGACCATAAAAAGATATCTTCAGGTGACACACCAGAGACTCCCCCGTAGTTGCATAACCAGGAGGTTGTTCATATACACCGTTTCCATAAGATTACCATTTAGAAAGACATTCTTTATGTCGAGTTGGTGTAATGGCTAATGTCGATGGACCGCTAGAGAAATTACTACTCTAACTGTATTGAGTCTGGCAACATGAGAGAATGTCTCATCATAATCAAGCCCATGTTGCTGAGTGAAGCCATGGTCAACAAGACGAGCTTTGAGACGCTCAATAGTTCCATCAGAGTGATGTTTGAAGGTAAAAACTCATTTACAGCCAACCAGAGAGTGACCAGAGGAAGGGGAACAAAATCCCATGCGTGATTGGCTCATTGAGCTGTCATTTCCTCATCCATTGCATCCCGCCACCCCAGATGCTGAAGTGCCTCCTGCACAGAAAAATGGTGGAAATAGAGGACAAAGATGTCGTGAAACTGCGAAGGGGAGAAGAGAAGTGGTGCAAGGATACATAATTAGAGAGATGATGAGCAGTAGAAGAACTCATATCATGGGAAGGAGTCGCAGGACGATCAACGGTCCGCAGATCAACATCAGTAGACCACATCGATCGTAGGGTTTTAGGCCGAGGATGACGGTGAGTGTAAACCTGTAGAGGAGGAGAGGGTAGCGTGGGAGGTGTAGGGAGTAAATGAGGAGAGAGGGATACAGAAGGAGGTGTAGGAAGCAAGTGAGGAGAAGTGTGAGTGGGAACAACCAGACGTGGGAGATCATTGGGAGAGAGAGCGAGAGTAGGTGCTGAGTAGAACGGTTGATCCTCAAAGAAGATAATATATGGAGAGGTGGTTATTTTCCCAGTAGTAGGAGAATGACACACATATCCTTTCTGTGTACGAGAGTACCCTACGAAGATATACTTGGTAACACGAGGGGCCAATTTATCAATAAGAGGTCTGAGATGATGAACAAAATAGGTACATCCAAAAACCCGAGGAGGGAGGAAGAAGGGTTTGGTGGAAGGATACAAAATGGATAAGGGAGTAGCAAAACCAAGGACAATCGATGACATGCGGTTAATTAAATAACACGCGGTTGAAATAGCAAAGTGTCAATATTGCTTTGGAATGTACATTTGGAACATAAGTGAACGAGCAACCTCCAGAAGGTGTCGGTTCTTCCGCTCAGCGACACCATTTTGTTGTGATGTATAAACACAAGATGTCTGATGGAGAATGCCGAGGAGGGTACATGCGTCTTGAAATTCACGACTGGTATACTCACGGGATTATCAGTGCGAATAATTTTAATGGTGCTTGAGAATTAAGTACGAGTTTCAACGATGAAGGAGGTAAAGCACCGCAACAATTCAAAGCGATCACGTAGGAAGTATAATCAGGTGATGTGAGAATGATCATCAATAAAAGTCAGAAAATATCGATAACCATACAAAATGACATTTTTATACGAACCCCAAATATCTGAGTGAATCAAGTCAAATGGAGCAGAGCTCCGAGAGAAACTAGGGGGAGGTTGAATGATGTAGCTTATCGTAAACACAAGTTTCACATTGAAACTCAGTAAACAAAAACTCGGGAAGAGCTTTTTAGAGGATAGGAAGAGGAGCATGACCAAGTCGATGATGCCAGTCAAATAACCGGTGATAACACAGAAGCGGGAATGTCCAAACTGTAGAGCCCATCTGACTGTCGAATGATACCAATGACACATTGCGTTCGTCGGTCCTGCACCACAAAGGAAGACGAGGTAAAAGTAATGGAACAATCATGCTTTTGAGTGAGGCGTCTGACAAAGAGAAGATTAAAAGCAGAGCCAGAGACATGAAGAACAGAGCGTAAAAAAGGGAGTCACAACAATATCTCTGCATCTATAGACAGGGGTGGTAGCGTCATTAGCAAATGTGATTAACTTGGGAGTAGTGGCATCCGTATAGTGAGAGGGATTTTGTGGAGACACATGATTGGTGGCACCGGAGTCCATAATCCAAGAGGAGCCAAGACGGCAAGAAGCAAGACTGGCATGGAAGGAGGAGGCCATGAGGCCAGTTGAGCGGGTGAGCAGCTCCTGCAATTGCTTAAGTTCATCCTATAAGATATCGAGTTTAGCGCGGAAACTATTGGAGGAAGGTTGATCTGTAGAGAGTGGAAGCAAATCTAAAGTCCCCATGGAGAGCATCGAGAACTAGACTCAAACAACTACGACTAGACGTAGCAGAGGAGGGACAAGCTCGCAGGACCAGGGACGAGCACAACGATTCGGTGAGATCATGGAGCAGGATCATCGCAGGAGGAACAGTCGCAGATGTCGTGGTAACCTCAATCACGAACTTTAACGATCAGGATCAGTGCTTTAAGCGGACAGAAACTTGGCGAACAGAAGAAACGTCGCGGATCAGGAGTTCTGCGGATCAGGAGAAGCTCGGTAGGAAGAAACTGTGGTCATTGTACAACCCTCATATTCGCCGAGTTGGTTTGGTTAACCCAGACTCAGCGGAATCGAGGCGGATAAGGAGAATAACCGTTCACAAGTGACCGGAACTAGCTAAGGTGAAAGCAGGTCCGGAGGAGATGGAAGGAAGGGTGGTGGGGCGAGCGGGCAAAGCATCCGCTCCCCTCGGACGAGTGGGGGGACATCCCCCACTCGCCCGGCCCTTTGGGCGAGTGGGAAGGGCACCACTCGCCCGGCCTTGGGCGAGTGGAGGAGGGGCCGGGCGAGTGGGAAGGGCACCACTCGCCCGGCCTTGGGCGAGTGGAGGAGTCCTCCGCTCGCCCGACCTTGGGCGAGTGGAGGGGTCCTCCACTCGCCCGGCCATGGGCGAGTGGGGAGACCCCCCACTCGCCCGGCCATAGGCGAGTGGGGAGGCCCCCCACTCGCTCGGCCATAGGCGAGTGGGGAGACCCCGCACTCGCCTGACCATGGGCGAGTGGGGACGCCCCCGCACTCGCCCGACCATGGGCGAGTGGGGACGCCCCCCACTCGCCCGGCCATGGGCGAGTGGGGAGGCCCCCCACTCGCCCGGCCATGGGCGAGTGGGGAGGCCCCCCACTCGCCCGGCCATGGGCGAGTGGGGAGGCCCCCCACTCGCCCGGCCATGGGCGAGTGGGGAGACCCCCGCTCGCCCGGCCTCTCTCTTGAGGGGGCGAGTGGGGGCAGCCCCCCACTCGCCCGGCCATGGGCGAGTGGGGAGACCCCCCACTCGCCCAGCCTCTCTCTTGAGGGTGCGAGTGGGGGCAGCCCCCCACTCTCCCGACCTCTCTCTTGAGGGGGCTAGTGGGGACAGCCCCCCACTCGCCCGTTTTGGGGAAAATCTATAAATAGACCCCCATGGGCACCTTGGGAAGGGTTGGTCTCTACGCCCTCCCTCACGTGTGAGCAAGTACTACCCCTCCCCTCCACTTGTCGTTGAAGGTGGATGGTGAGGTGATCCTTAGTGCCCTCCAAGGTGCCCAGGCTCAGCATTGGCTTGGGAGGGGAAGTTCCGAGTGAGCTTCCTGGTGTGTGGTGGGACCTCCGCGCTGCAGCTTAAGGGGTTTGTCTACAGGCTCCAGCAATCGTCAAGGGCAAGTCTCACAGTTCCTAGTGACCGGTCAAGGGTCTTAGCTTGGGTCAAGTAAGAGTTAGCTGCATCCCCCTTTCGAACGCTGAAACCGGGTTACTGGTTTCAACATTCTGGTGCGGTGAGCGTGGAAGCGGCTAGTTCGGAAAGCTCTGAGCCAAGCCTCATGGCTGGAAACGACGAGTTGTGGGACACACCTCCTACTTGTGAGTATGTAAAGAAGAGTGACTTTGATGAGTTCAGTAAGAGGATCTTGGAGCACCTACAGGTCGCACCTCCCACTCGCGGCGAGTGCTCGACACCACCTGCACCTATGGTCGTCTCATCACCGGTAATGGAAATAGGGCGAACCCGTCAGCAAGGGAGAGAGACAGCCTCGGAGGAAAGTTTGGGCCTCCAAGCGCGAGTGCTCTTCAACAACTCGCCCGGAACCAACTGCCCCAGCGGGGAGATGATGGGAACGCCTCCGTCCAACCATGGGGGATGGAGGAGCCCTTTCTGCGAGCTGATTGTGTCAGCACCTGTTCCAGATGGGTTACGCGAGCCCGCCATGTCTTATTATGAAGGGAACAGTGATCCTCTCCAACATCTTCAGTGGTTCGAAGACATGTCCTCGATCAGGCAGATGTCGGATGCCTTCAAGTGCAGGATCTTCGCTGTCACGTTTCAGGGAAAGGCGAGGGACTGGTTCCACCAGCTCCCGGTGGGTACCATCTACGGCTTCGAGGACCTGCGCCGAAGTTTCCTGTTGAGGTTCTCTACCTCGAAGAAGAGGAGGAAGGGGGTGGAGGCCTTGTTCGCGATCCGATAAAAGTCAGGGGAGACGCTAGCTAGCTACATGGATAGATTCCAGGGGGAGGTCCTCCTTGTCATCGAGGTGCCCGGGCACACCCTGCAGCTAGCCTTCACCCTTGGGTTACAGCAGGGGATGTTCAGGATGAGTCTGACTCGGGACCCTCCCTTGTCTTTCGAGGAGTTGATGGAGCGAGCTGGTCGGGAAATCGAGTGTGAGGCCAGCAACCAGGATTTCGTGGCAAGGTTCACCCAGGTAGCAGAGGACGAGAGGAAGGAGCATGGAGGAAGAAGAAAGGATGAGATGAAGAGTATGGGACACCAGGGACCCCCCGTTGGACAGGAGCAAGGCTGGAGGTCACATCCGTCAGCCGCCCGACCAGCTTGGAGGTCACAGGTAGGGCCCCCTCAAGACCAAGGAAGGGGCCACTTCCAAAGGGGAGGAGGTTTTCAGGGAAGTCAGGGGCGGTTCAACCCGACGGGGTGGCAGCAGAACTCGGGACCATTACAAGTCCAGCCCCTGCAGGCCATGGCCATCGGCCGGAAGAAGGGGGGAAAGAAGAAGGGTCGTTTGGAGAAGCAAGGGAATGAGCTGGCATTGTTATATTGTGACTTCCACCAGCAGGAAGGTCATGCAACCGCGGCTTGCCCGGAGTTCCTGGAGAAGAGAGGGGAATGGAGAGCCCCAGTGGGGGAGGGACAACTTTGTCTAGAAGGACCGCTAGCAGGAGATAAGGGGAAGGGCAAGGAGGAAGATGACCCGTGCGAAGAGAGGATCGACATAGGGGCCCTGGGAGGGATCGGGGTCATCCATGGAGGAGCAGGCAAAGAGGCCACCCGGAAGGGGAGCCTCCATGCCATATACCGTCGGAGCATCGCTTCGACCTCCCGGTCCCCACCTTCAGGTGAGAAGATCACCTTCTCGACCCAGGACATGCCAGCCCACGAGGACCCTTTCTGCGACGCACTCGTCATCAAGGCGGCGATCGAGAACTTCACGGTCTCCGGGATCCTAGTCGACAATGGGAGCTCGGTGAACATGGTATTCAAGAAAGCCTTCGAGGGGATGAAGGTCGAGGCAAGGCGAGTGCTGGCATCGGATGGGCCACTCTTCGGATTCTTCAGAGAAAGGAAGGAGGTGGAGGGGGGAGTCGAACTCCTCGTCACCCTGGGGGGAACTTCAAAGAACTGCCGGTTCGTCATCGTGGACGCACCAAGTAGTTACAACGCCATCTTCGGGCGTCCCCTCATCAGCGCGTACAAATGCGTGCCGTCCTCCTACCACCAATGTCTGAAGTACAGCTCCGGAGAGGTCCAGGTCAGAGTCAGGGGGGATCCCCGGGAGGCGCGTCAATGCTATGTCACCGCGGTCAACATGATCGGATGGATGAAGGAAGCAGAAGAAATGGAAGAAGCAATGGAAAAGATGGCCAAGGAGCATGCGGCCGAATGAGCCCAGGAAGGGCGAGATGTAATGAAGTGCCCATGAAGGGCGAGATGTAGCGAAGTGTCCAGGAAGGGCGAGGTGTAATGGGGTGCCTAAGAGGGGCGTAATGTAATGAAGTTGTAACAGATGAGTTATGAATGAAAAAGTTTATGGGGTAACATCCCGATTCAAGCTCCCTGACTAGAGAACTCCCGCCGGGCTCGGTCATGCCGGCAGATGAGAGCTCGTCAGGTCGACTCGCTGATTCACCAACTGGTTTAGGAGGGCGCTGAGTTCCTCTGTCTCCAGGCAAGTTGAGCCCCTAGGACGCGGGTGGACACCTCCGCCCCCCATTAAGTTGGGAGGGCAGTGAGTTCCCCTGTCTCCAGGAAGGCAAAGCACCTGGGACGCGGATGGGTACTCCCGCCTCCAACTGGTTTAGGAGGGCGCTGAGTTCCTCTGTCTCCAGGCAAGCTGAACCCCTAGGACATGGGTGGACACCTCCTCCCCCCATTAAGTTGGGAGGGCAGTGAGTTCCCCTGTCTCCAGGAAGGCAAAACACCTAGGACGCGGATGGGTACTCCCGCCTCCAACTGGTTTAGGAGGGCGCTGAGTTCCTCTGTCTCTAGGCAAGCTGAGCCCCTAGGACGCGGGTGGACACCCCCGCCCCCCATTAAGTTGGGAGGGCAGTGAGTTCCCCTGTCTCAAGGAAGGCAAAGCACCTAGGACGCCGATGGGTACTCCCGCCTCCAACTGGTTTAGGAGGGCGCTGAGTTCCTCTGTCTCCAGGCAAGCTGAACCCCTAGGACGCGGGTGGACACCTCCGCCCCCCATTAAGTTGGGAGGGCAGTGAGTTCCCCTGTCTCCAGGAAGGCAAAGCACCTAGGAAGCGGATGGGTACTCCCGCCTCCAACTTGTTTAGGAGGGCGCTGAGTTCCTCTGTCTCCAGGCAAGCTGAGCCCCTAGGACGCGGGTGGACACCTCCGCCCCCCATTAAGTTGGGAGGGCAGTGAGTTCCCCTGTCTCTAGGAAGGCAAAGCACCTAGGATGCGGATGGGTACTCCCTCCTCCAACTGACTTAGAAAGGCGTTGGCTCCCCCTGTCTCCAGGTAAGCGAAGCTCCTAGGACGCGGAGGGGTGTTCCGCCTCAAATGTCTAAGGTCCTTGACCAGGGACCATTCGCCGGGCTCGGTCATGCCGGCAGGTAGTGAGGCTGGTCGGATCGACTAGTCACTCGATGTTCGGTTCAACAAAGCATTGAATCCCCAAGTAGTGAGGAAAAGAAAAACAAGCTAAAAGATTCATTAGAACAACAGCTGGTTCGGCAGCGACATATACTACATAAAATGTTGCTTCACCCTTACTGATATATGCAGGATAAAGAGAATAGTACATGCAAGAAGTACATGGTTCCTTTAAGGAACGACAAGAAAGGAGGAGTCCCTGACAACCATAACATTCAGGGGGAATACCCACCGCTGTAAGGAGATGAGTCAGGTCGCCCGGGAGAAGTGAAGAACTCGTGCAGGATGTCATCGGCAGAGACCCCCCTCCAGCCATCTCGGAGAGCATCCGCCTCGTGAAGACGGCTCACCAAGGCCCGAGCTGTCGACGTCACGATCTTCCTCCGAGCATTCTCGGCCTCAGCCGGGTGAGGCGGGGCGAACGTTGATGCTCTCGAAGGTCCACCTCTTTCCCTCCCTTTCTCCGTTAACTGACTTTGGGTATCGGTCAGCTGAGACCTCAGGTCATGCACCTCCTTGTCCGACTCCTCGCACCGCCTCCTAAGCGAGTCCGCAGCGTCGGGTCCCTGCAGGTGGGCACAACAGAATGATTGGAGCGCGTGTAGGCGAAGAGGTTGGAAAAGGAAAAGCCACCAACACAAGCACGAACCAAGCCTCCAGACGACTCCTCTAGGAGTCTCTCGGCAATACCCAAGCACGTCGTAAGGTCGACAGCCTTCTCTTCCGCCGCCAGCTTCGACGCATCGGCTAGCCTCCACCTGTTCGAGAGACTAAGACCTCAACGGACGGCCATGTGGGAGAGCTCGGTCGCGCGAAGCAAGGCCTGAGAGCTTGCGCATGCGAGGTCGCGCATGGACCTCTCCTTGTAGGAGGCAGCATCCTGCCGGCCATAGATGCCGAAGGAGAAGTTGTATGCCGCGTCATCGATGACATCCCCCTCGGCCCACGAAGGGAGCTGAGAGGTGAGCGAGACTCGGTTCACCGTTTCGTCCCAGAAAACGATGGGGTCATCGAAGGGGTCCATAACCTTCTCCCCCATCTCGAAGTTGGGATGATTCGCCAACGCGTGGGGATCGCTCGGTTCCCCTCTCTCCCTAGGTGTTACCCTCGGAACCCCTCCGACAGATAACTTTCCCCCGTCGCACCCTCGGACCTTTCAGAGGGGAAGAAGGTGCCCCCTCCTCCGACGCCGGACCTTTGTCCCTCCTTTGCCTCGGCCCGGGAACCTTCGGGTCCGAAACACGGGCAGCCGCGTCCTCCTCAATGAACCAGCGGGCGGGGGAGGAGCCTCCCCCCGCGAAGGGAGGATATTGCGGGAGGGACCGTTCACCTGCACAAGTTAAGAGGGGGTGATCAACATTAGGCGGAGGTAAAAAGAAGAGAAAGGACGTTAGTGGGATCCGAATACCTGTTCCCGGCTCAACGTAGATGAGCCGATCGATGTTCCTCCGGAGGTGCTCAACCTCAAAGCTCACACCCTCAAGGCGACTATGTAGCTCAACGGCCTCTCCATGTAGCGGAGGGGCTCGGCAGACCTTCTCGAATTTCTGAATGGGAGAGAAGGGGATGTCGCCCAGGTCACCCCGAACGAACACGAATGAGTGGTTCCAATGGCGGACCTTGTTGGAGGTCTCACTTACCTTCACATGGGAGTCGGTCAAGAAACAAACTCCATCAGGAGTCGCTCGGAAGACAAATACCTTGCGGAATACGCTCAGGTCGAACTCGACCCTTTCTTCCCGCAAGTAGCAGGTGTAGGCCGTTAACATCGAGATCGCGTTCGAATTAACCTGAGCTGGGACTAAGCCAAAGTAGTTAAAAAATTCCTTCACCTCGGGACACAAAGGGAGCCATAGCCCAGCCTCAAAGTGAGGAAGGGGGAATGCGAGCCAGTCCTCGTAGAAGGAATTAATGGTCTCGCCCGACGATGGACGTCGGGACGACCACCCCGCAGGAAGGTAAGAGCTCTTAAAGGCTAGGAAGTCCTCCTTGGACACCCTCCCCTCGGGGAAGGAGTGTTCTGAAAAGTTGGCCGCGCTCTGTTCTCGGCCATTTCTCACAACAGGGGGATGGTTAGGGGCCATGTCACAGGACCGTTAGGAAGAGGAGGAGTAGACTTCGGAGAGAAGGCAAGACAAGGAGGAAGGTGAGTGTGAGGACATGGAAGGGGGAAGGGGAGGTGTATTTATAGGAGGAGGGGTGCAAAAGAAAAGCGAGTGGACCACGTGGTCCACTCGCCCAGGGCAAGGGAAGGAGTGGACCACGAGGTCCCCTCATCCCGAGCAAGTGGACCGCAAGGTCCACTCGCCCCGTGCACTGGCAAGCGGACCTCGAGGTCCACTCGCCCGAGGCATGGGAGTGGACCTCATAGTCCACTCGCCCGGCAGAGATGGGCGGACCTTGTGATCCGCTCGTCTAGCATGGGGATGAGGATCGAGAGGTCCACTCACCCGTACCACCCCCTAACACCGCCCAACCACTTCATCCCGAGATCATCCATTCGTCGCCTCTGGTTCCCATCCGCTAGTCGGTTGCCGCAGCGTCGTGTCACTCACCTTGACATATTGGTTAGTGAGAGAGCAGCAATGTAAGCAAAACATGAATCAACAAAAACCGAAGCGTTTGATCGCAAGACGGGTTGAACCATCATGCGAGGCTAACTCCTATTATTACATAGTAAACAAAAGGTCATAAATTAAAGTCGCTCAGCGTGGCATCCACTTTCAGAAACCCTGGTCCTGGGTGCTCGACGGCACCCCCTGCATAGACCCGATGCATTCTTTCGTTGCAGCGATCTCCTCACCAGTGGTGCGGAAGTTAGCTTCGACGCGGCGCAGGTGATCAACAAGTGGCGCAGCTATGCCTCCGAACACAAGCCGGACTTCCCCCCTCAGCAGGATAAGCTCATTCTCCAATCTCTCCGACCGCCGCTCCAGCGTGTAGATACGGGCAAGAGGGTCAGGTCCGGCGGACCACCTTCCGTCACGCAGCTCGAGAAGAAGGGCCTCGTGCCTCCGCACTGTATCGGCAAAAAGATTCATGCGTTCGGGAAGGCTGGGTTGGTCCTCGACAGGTTCCTCCACCAGGGTGGGGGATCGGATCGGTAGGGAGACCTCCCTCCGGCTCGACTGACCCGTCGAGGTCTTGTCCACCCCTACAAGAAAGATCGGGTTAGATTCTCAAACATGCCAGTTTATCCGAGGACCTTAAAGCAACGTTACCTTGCGAATCCTAGAGCCCTCCACCTTTCGAAGAAGGATCGTCGTGGGCGGTCGAGAAGGCGACGGGTTCCGGAGCGAGGGTGGCAGGGCTCACCCGGGCAACCGCACCCGTCATCTCCATCATGTCCCGGCTCCCTTCACCTCCGTCTGAAAGAAGCTGTGGGAAGTCAAGAAACGCATCTCTATCGTCACGCAATGACCGCAAATGAGAAGCGGAAAGGGGGGGGGGGGGGGAAGAATCACTACCGCATCTAGCTCCAGGCCTCGGACGAACTCGGTCATCCCATGGGAGGATGACGACGCCGCCTCCTTCACCGGGTCGGGACGAGATTTCTTCCGCGGTGATCGCACCACTGACCGAGTGGGGGAAGACGGAGGTCCACGAACCAAAGCTCTCAGCTCCGTCAGGTCGGTTTGGCCCTTCCCAGAAAGAGCCTTGAAGCGAGCCCTGAAGTCTCGGGGTGGATCCATCCTGTTCTAGTAGGGAGAGCAGGGGGAGCTCTCAGGGATGGTGCTCTCCTCACCTCCCCCTCGGGGTTTGTATAGCCGTCGAGCGGGGCCCTCCAAAGATTCTCCCAAAAACCCCACCTACTCGTCAAATAGGTGCGTTGGACATTCTTTCCGAGCTTGAGACAAGCTCGAAAAGAGCGGGGATTGCGTACAACCATCATATTCGCCGAGTTGGTTTGGTTAACCCAGACTCAGCGGAATCGAGGCGGATAAGGAGAATAACCGTTCACAAGCGACCGAAACTAGCTAAGGTGAAAGCAGGTCCGGAGGAGATGGAAGGAAGGGTGGTGGGGCGAGCGGGCAAAGCATCCGCTCCCCTCGGACGAGTGAGGGGGACATCCCCCACTCGCCCGGCCCTTTGGGCGAGTGGGAAGGGCACCACTCGCCCGGCCTTGGGCGAGTGGAGGAGTCCTCCGCTCGCCCGACCTTGGGCGAGTGGAGGGGTCCTCCACTCGCCCGACCATGGGCGAGTGGGGAGACCCCCCACTCTCCCGTCCATAGGCGAGTGGGGCGACCCCCCACTCGCCCATGGCCGGGCGAGTGGGGAGGCCCCCCACTCGCCCGGCTATGGGCGAGTGGGGAGACCCCCTACTCTCCCGGCCTCTCTCTTGAGGGGGCGAGTGGGGGCAGCCCCCCACTCCCCGTCTCATATCTTTTGGAGGAATTCAGCTATCCGCAGTCCGATTTTGGCTATTCGCAGTCTGTTTTTGGGAAAGTCTATAAATAGACCCTCATGGGCACCTTGGGAAGGGTTGGTCTCTACCCCCTCCCTCACGTGTGAGCAAGCACTACCCCTCCCCTCCCCTTGTCGTTGAAGGCGGATGGTGAGGTGATCCTTAGTGCCCTCCAAGGTGCCCAGGCTCAGCATTGACTTGGGAGGGGAAGTTCCGAGTGAGCTTCCGGGTGTGTGGTGGGACCTCCGCGCTACAGCTTAAGGGGTTTGTCTACAGGCTCCACCAATCGTCAAGGGCAAGTCTCACAGTTCCTAGTGACCGGTCAAGGGTCTTAGCTTGGGTCAAGTAAGAGTTAGCCGCATCCCCCTTTCGAGCGCTGAAACCGGGTTACTGGTTTCAACAGTCATGAAACTATGCGGCCAGGAAAATCTGCGGAGCAGGATCTACGGTAAGAAGAAGTTCTGCGGCCAGGAAAACGACGAACAAAAGCAGGGCTTCTGTGAACAGGAAGCTCAAAAGAAGCTTCCGCGGTAGAGAACAGAGGACGCCCGACGGGCAGAACAGACGAAGAAAGGCAAGCAGAACTTGCTCGGCAAAGTGGAGATCAGAACTTGTGGGCAGTACTTACGATTACGCAATCCGTGAGTGCTAACAAGAAATGGGTCGGCGGTCACAGGAGATGCAGGCCACGCGGTAAGCCGAGAGCAACGGAAGATTGCACGAGAGGATAACAACAGGTCCCAGAGGCAGCACAGAACATGTGAAGCCTATAAAGTCAGCAGAGGGGAAGGGGGGTCCTCGACACAGCAGAAAAATAGGCGGAGGAAGGGGAATATATTCTTTTTACTCTGACACCCATGTTAAAAGATAAGAAATTAAAATCAATTTTGTATATTTTTAATTACTTTTCAATATACAACTACACCATATATATATGGAGACAAACTACAATACAAAATTCCATACACAATGTGAGACTAATAGACAAAGAAGACTATATGGGCCTCAACATGAGACGAAAATAATGAAAAGACTAAATACTATTTTATGGGCTTTAATTCCTCATTCTTCAACAAGTACTATTATATTTGAAGTTATTCAACAAATCCTAAAGTTTAGCTAGTATTATATTCCGGTATGATCACTTAAAATTTTGGGAAGAAATTTCTATAGTGGATTTTCCATGAATGATTTTCATGCGAGATATATGTGCCTAATAGACGACTAAAATCAAAAGTTCCTTATTTTATGAAATTTATATGAAGCAAATAATCAAACCAACCATTTTATGGTTGCTAATGATAGTTCTTAAGTATGGAAGTTTAATAAATGTGATATTCCTAAATGTAAATGGCCAAATTAGCCACTCTTACTACTGATTGAAAGTTTATTAAGTCTTGGAAGCATAATACACTAAATGATTAAGTTAAACACAAATTAAGAGCCCCAACCAGCAAGTCCTATTGCAGATAGGAAGATTTCTAGTTTGGAATCTTAATAAACACAAGATATGAACAAAAATATAAGGTAATATGGTAATCAACAAATCTCATTGATGTTAGAGATCTTTCTCAAGCCAAATAGATAGATTAAGAGACCAACTAGCAGTCCTATTGTTGTTTGAAAATCTCCTAAAGGCTCAAAAACCTTTTAAACTCAATATTGAAGTGAAATACACAAGTTATAAAAGTCAACCAACAACATATAGTGCTATTTGTAGCTAAATGACATAAACAACCTAAATTTCATGAAGTACACGTGCATCTAAAGCCCAACAAGCAACCTACGTGTTGTTATAGAATTATTTAAGTTATTAAAGGGCCTCCAAACTTCTTGAAAGGTCCCTTTTTGCACACTCTAGTAAGGGACCAACAAATACCCACCTAAAGAAGGCTAAATTTAAGTAAAACTCTCAATTGGAAGTGTGTACATCTATATGAAAGTTAATAACTTTCAAGATATGAGCAACAAAAGAGTATGATTAGGAAAAATGTAAGTTTACCAGTGAATGCACTTAAGAGTAAATTCACGAGGCATAATTATACCTTGCCATAGTTAGGTGGAGCACCACAATAATTCATAGTTTGATCTGACTGCTCAGGAGGGATTAAGCCCTCGGGAGGTAAGGTTTATTGCCCACCGCAGTTAATTTTTCCTAAGGGAAGGAGATTATCCTTACCATAGTTATTCTCAATATGGGGTAAGAGTTATCTTACCATAGTTTAAAAATCATGTTAAAATAAAAGAACTCTTATTTAACTGTAAGGGTTAAATAAGAGTTTTCACCTAGAACCAACTTAAGAGAAATGCTTTAATAAATGTAATTTTGAGAAATGATTTAAGAAATGCTTTAAGAATAAAATCTTTAAGTAAATCTTTAAATAAAATTTCTAAAGAAAATATTCAAAAAATGTTTAAGATTTATGACCACTTCAAGTAGGGATCCAATAGAAGGAAAATGAAAAGCCTAATTTAAAACTAAGAAGAAATACAAGTTGATTATGAAAATGTAATCCTAAGATATCATAGAAGTTGGAGTAAGAAGAGTTTTTGTGATTATCAACATTTATATTACATGTTGTTAGAGATTTCGTGGCATAAGTGTAAGTTGTACCAATATAATAGTTTATAAACAAGTGATGTATAAATGTAATTTTTAAGTTAAGGAACAATAAAAATTATTCTTCGTTAGATGACTCTTTATGTGCTCATGCGGCATGTAATCACTACGTATCACTGCTTATTGATATACTATTGAATAATGCAGAGTTGGATGATTATGTTTTACAACTTATTAATCCTAGATGTGTGCTAGGATCCCCTTTAGATATTACAACACATTTGTGTACTATCCCAGGGAGTTTTGGTCTGATCACAATCCGAGATCACGAGCGTGTCCAGAGCACCGTTTCTACAATTTTTATATATTTTGTTTTAAAACTTATTTAGTGTGATTTAGGCTCTGTTTGAGACAGCTTATGCTGATGAATAATCTCGATTCAAAACGCAAACGCAGTTTTACAGCTGTTTGTTTGTGCAACTCTTAGAAAATTACTTATTTTAAAATTGATTATAAGTTGATTTTTCATAAGCTACTCGGGTCCAGCTTACGGCTTCTCAAAAGCGCTTATCTCTTAAAAAGCCCTAAGTTGGTTTTTTTTGCCCGGGCATGTTTTTTTTCGCCATGGCCTGATTTTTTTCGCCCGGGCAAGTTTTTTTTTCCGGGCGGATTTTTTTCGCCCTGGCGCGAATTTTTCGCCTCAGCGCGATTTTTTTCGCCCGGGCACGGTTTTTTTCGCTCGTGCGCGTTTTTTTTCGCCCGAGCAAAGTTTTTTAAGCCCGGGCGCATTTTTTTCATCCGGGCGCGATTTTTTCGCCCGAGCGAGCATTTATTCGCCGGGCGCGATTTTTCGTCTGGGCGCGATTTTTTCGCCCTGACGTGAATTTTTTGCCCCTGCACGAATTTTTTGCCCCTGCGCGAATTTTTCGTCCAGGCGCGAATTTTTCTCCTAGCGCAAATTTTTCTCTTTGGCGCGATTTTTCCCCACAGTCGCGAAATTTTTGATCGGGCGCGAATTTTTTGCCCGGGCGCTCATTTTCGCAAGGGCGCGAGTTTTTCGCACGTTCGAGATTTTTTCACCCGGGCGCGAGTTTTTCGCACGTGTGAGATTTTTTTTTCCCGGGCGCAAAATTTTCGCCAGGGAGCGAAATTTTTGCCCAGTCGCGAATTTTTCGCCCGGGCGCAAATTTTTGCCTTGGGCGCGATTTTTTCCCACGGGCGCGAAATTTTCGCACGGACGAGAAAATTTCGTCCGGGAGTGAATTTTTCACCCAGGAGCAAAATTTTGTCCCGGGTGCGATTTTTTCGCCCGGGAGCGAAATTTTTGCCCGGGCGCAAATTTTTCACCATAAACAGCGAACAAATCAAGCATACCTGAACAATCGCGCCCGGGCGAAAAAATTTTGCCTGGGTAAAAAAATCACACTCGGGCAAAAAAATTACGCCCGAGAGAAAAACGCGTCCCGTAAAAAAAAAACGCGTCCCAACGAACGGACCTTATGAATGAATGAAACTTTATATAAGCACTTATGAACAAACTATCCAAACAGTCTAATGCTTATTCATCATTGCTTTTATAAAATCTATATTCAATCATCACTTTTCAATCAGCAGCTTATTCATCTGCATAAGCTGTCCCAAACAGAGCCTTAGACATCGGATGTAGTGGTTAATCATAGATGTTCACATCGAATACCCAGCCTCCCTTTGGCTATAAATAAGGGAACATTGCTAGTATTAGTATTGTGAGAGACTTCCTTCCTGTTCACCATTGCCAGTCAATCCCGTCTCGTTACCTCCAGTGTCGCTCTCGCCGCAAGCTGAAGCCGTCGCCCGCCTCACACATCTCTAACCCCTACCGCCCGTTTCTCTTCCACTCCAGCCCTCCTCCCGTTGGCGCAGCCCAGTCGACACCCAGATCCGCCGCATACTGCAGTCCAGACGCCCTTTAACGCCGGAAGCCGCTTCTTCTCCTTCCAGACGCACCCTTGCCATGCCGTGAGACTCTATCACCCCTTCCAGCTACAAGTCCCATCCATCCGCGCCTACTGCCACTGCTGGATCATTTGCTGGTGAGTATCGTGTATTTTTTTTCTGATTATCCTTTGAATATAGGAAGATATCATATATTTGTGTGGGATTTCGTACTGTGGTGTTTGTTTCGTTATCCTATTTTCTGTAGTTCTCATTTGTGTAAATGTGGCTTTGAACCCCTCATGCGAAGGAAGTTGTGTTTGCTTGATTATCTAAAATTATTGTAAATGTTGCGTTGTATTGCTAGGCCTATTTAATCTTTTCTGCTAAATTTCATTCCGAATTTTACTTGCATCATGTAGAGTAGGTTTACTTGAGTCCATTCCGCTCCACTCACATATGCTTGCACTAGTGTTGGCGCACCTCTCAGAACCTACCCTGCGTCAGATTTGGTATCAGAGCTCCAGGTTACGGCCCTTGCATGTTACGTAGCGGCAGGCCTTCTCGTCAGCCCATGTTCGACCCAAACCCTATCGACGAGAGAACCACCAACTCCAACTCCGAAATGACACATGCAAAATTTCAACTGCTGATGTTAGATCGATTCGATCAAATGAATGCTCAATTTGATGATCTACGCACCTGCATCGACATCCTTGAGGATCATAGAGAGCATGCCACTTCCCAGAGGAGGGAGGACCCACCCACTCCACGCGACGTTCATTTCAAGGAAGAACGAGCACCCTCCCACCTCAAGATTGGCGTGCTAGGAATCAACCACCACAAGAGCACGCCCCACATCTGAGGCGACCCCTTGATCACATTCACGACCGTCGACCTGGACCTGCCCCGGATAGGCATCTTCTCCCTCATGAGGATTGTCCACCTCGTCACCCAGCCCCTCATGATCGAGTCCAGGGCCGTTTTGACTATGGGCGAGATGATTACATTGACGGTTATGCTGAGCCACGTAGAGCACCACACGCAGAGGACAACATCACTCATCACATACGTATTGACGCTCCTACCTTCGATGGTTGCCTATACCCGAATGCCTTTAGTGATTGACTTCAGGAGACTTACCACTATTTCAAGTGGTATGATGTAACTGATGAGCGACGCGTTAAATTTGTGGGAATGAAGCTGGTTGGCCCAACCAAGATTTTTTGGACCAAGCTAGAGAGGTCACTTCATCGAGATGGATACCGTCATATTATCCGCTGGAAGGATATGAAACGACGATTAAAGGATAAATATCTCCCCGCCTCGACGCCTCCTATCGGGACCAGTTCCTTGATCAGCTTTATGCGTTGCGCCAGGGCACGCTATATGTGGCAGAGTACATGTCTTGATTTGACGAGCTATCTGTGAGTGATTTGTGAGAGGAGACTAGTGCCACCACGTACCAATTTCGTTATGGATTGAGATCTGAGTTACGTAGGGAGCTTATTCCTCATCGGATGGAGACGGTAGAGCAGGTTTATCAGATGACCCTTTAGTAAGAGCAGTACCTGCGACTAGCAGGTGCCCGTCAGGCTCCCTCCAGACCATATGGGCCCACATTTAGGATGCTACCACCAAACCACCACTCCTGCAGGACCCTCTCGTGTTCCCATGGACACGAAGGGCAAGGCCGTCGCCACCAGACCTCCCGCGTTCACCAGGTCGGGGAACGTTCAATGTTTCTGTTGTTTTGGCAGGGGCCATATGGCGGCCCATTGCCCTACAAGAAATTTGTTAGCTGAAGAAGGTGAGCGCAATGCTGATGCTGAGGAGGTCGTTGATGAGAAGATTTTCTCCACCGTCAAGGACGGTTGGGAGAGCGATGCAGAGTGTTCAATAGAGGTAGGTGTTATACGACGTCTCCTTTACACTCCGCATACTGATGAGGACTTGCATCGTACAACGATCTTCTATACTTTCTTTCTTTGCGCAGACAGTCCCTGTAAGCTGGACATTGATAGCAGAAGTTGTTTGAACATTATGACCCATAGGGCCTTGGAGCGGATGCAGGCCCTTGAGTCTCATCTCCATCCTTATCGAGTTTTATAGGTTGATATGAAGACCATCTAGGTTACCCAGAGGTGTCTGGTTCCGATCTCTCTCACCTCATTTGAGGTCCATGTTTGGTGCGGCGTCATCCCCATGGATGTCTCCCACGTTCTGTTAGGGAGACCTTGGCTCTACGACCACGATGCCACGTGTTTCGATTGCTCAAACACATGTGTATTCTACGACAAGGGTCGTAAAATCACATTGACACCGACCCAACCCAAGGAGAAATCCAAGGGGAAGGTTACACCCTCCACTTAGCACGAGTTCATCCAGGCCGCTGCACATTCAGCGTTGCAGAGTGTTCAATAGAGATAGGTGTTATACGACGTCTCCTTTACACTCCTCATACTGATGAGGACTTGCATCGTATGACGATCTTCTATACTTTCTTTCTCAGCGCAGACATTCTCTGCAAGCTGGACATTGATAGCAGAAGTTGTTTGAACATTATGGCCCATAGGGCCTTGGAGCGGATGCAGGCCCTTGAGCCTCATCTCCATCCTTATCGAGTTATATAGGTCGATATGAAGACCATATAGGTTACCAGAGGTGTCTGGTTCCAATCTCTCTCACCTTATTTGAGGTCCGTGTTTGGTGCGGCGTCATCCCCATGGATGTCTCCCACGTTCTGTTAAGGAGACCTTGGCTCTACGACCACGATGCCACGTGTTTCGATTGCTCAAGCACATGTGTATTCTACGACAAGGGTCGTAAAATCACATTGACACCGACCCAACCCAAGGAGAAATCCAAGTGGAAGGTTACACCCTCCACGTAGCACGAGTTCATCCAGGCCGTTGCACATTCAGTGTTGCAGTGAGTTTATGAGAGGGCGTAATCGTCGACATTCTACGTAGTGGCCTCCACCATGGCTTTTGATGGCCCTACAAGATCCTTGATCCACCCCCCGAGGTTCGGCGTATTCTCGATGAGTATGCTGAATGTTGATATTGTACCAAATGATTTATTTGACGAGTTACCCCCATTGTGTGACATTCATCACGCCATTGATCTGACACTGGGGGCCTCGCTCCCGAACCTACCACATTACCGGATGAACCCGAACGAGTATGCTGAGCTCAAGAGACAAGTGAACGAGCTTCTCCGGAAGCAGTTCTGATGCAGGCCTACGTGCCGAAGTGTTGGTGACGGTTAAAAGTGACGTCCATCTCAACTCTTCCGTTCAACCACGCACATGCAATTAAACGTAACCGTGCCAAATACGAATTCACTAGCAACACAAGCACAATGTTCACCAAGAGGATTCGACCAAAAGAGCGATCGGAAAGAGGTCGGATTTACTCCCAACAAGTCATAAGCTCCGGATTTTTCCAAATCCGTTTAAAATAGCACAAGAAAATTCGGATAGACCAAATGCCAACATTGTCGTTGAAATCCCAAAGATCACAACAACGCTTCGAATGCAACGCCAAAATCTTCCACCAAGAGTTCGTAGAAAAGAAGAACACACAAGGAGGGGGAGAGAAATCGTTACCCAGGCCCACAAGGAAAATTAGTGGAGAGTCTCTCCACCATGGATCTACCGGAGTCACACCGGACGGAATATGAGTCCGAGCTCCACCGGAGTCACACCTAGGGGTGCAAGTTGAGTCGAGCTGACTCGTGAGCTCGATGAGCCGGCTCGAAAAAAGCTCGACTCGAGCTCGAGCCAGTTGAGCTCGAGCTCGACGAGCTCGAGCTCGATTGCTCTTGTTCATGAGCTCGCGAGCCGGCTCGCGAGCTTTTTTTTTGGATATTTTATTTAAAAAATATATATAAATAAAAATAAAAATAGGCTCATGAGCAAAAAGCTCGCGAGCAGCTCGAGCTCAATATTCTGGTCTCGAGCTCGAGCTCGAGCCAAGTAGGATGAGCTCGACGAGCTCGAGCTCGAAATATTTAGCTCCTCGAGCTCGAGTTTGGGATTTTTGCCAAGCTCGACTCGAGCTCGACTCGTTTACACCCCTAGTTACACCGGAGGGAGGAGGAGGCGCGTTGCCGGCTCCGGGAGGGCGGTCGCTGCAGCAGGGAGCGCCGGACTGCGTCGCACGGGAGGAGGCGCGGAAGGGAGGGGGGACCGAACCCTAGAGACTCTCACGGGAGTTCTCTGTTTTATTTTTCTCCAAATAAAACCATTCTATTTTTGTATTGAATAAAAGAGGTATATATACCCCCACAAAAGTTCACTCTCAACCACTCATCTCCAAGCCTCTCATCCTAGACACCCATTGTTTTTAGCTCAAAAATTAAAATGCTGAATTTAAAAGACAAGTCCTTGACCGCCTAACATTTTGGTCGATCGGACAACACGAAATAACGGAAGCGCGTAAATATTGTTTTGCAAAATAACAAAGGGCGTGCATAAAAATTTAATAACGGATCATCGCGCGATATGCCTTTCTTGTGTTGGGTCAGAGATTGTATTGATGCGCCGCGTCGTCAAGTGGTGCCAGTTCGGCGCCATCAATCTTCCCCCGCTCAAAATCACTCATCATCGGTGAGTGGTCACGACAATATTGATGAAAGAGAGAGGCGTCTAGCCTTTCCAATTCAGCTTCCGGGATCCAAGAATCATCCGAGGCGGGGCGATCACTCCAACGAACAAGGTAGCGATGGATGCCACCGTCGGTCGAAGTGAGAACTTCATCGCCCAAAATCCTGTCTGACACAAAAGAGGTTTTGGGAAACCTTGGAAAAACGTTAGTAGCAAGTGAAGTAGCCATCATATCAATATCCGGTGTAAAAACGGAAGGATCTGACGTGGAATGAGACACGGGAACTAGCTCACCACCCACCCCAAGAGAAGTTGTAGATGGAGAAGAAAAAGAAGAGTGAAGTAATTCTGGTAGTGGAGAGACATAAGACATTAAATCCGAAACATTGAAAATAGCAGAAATTCCCCAATCAGTGGGCAAATCTAAAACAAAAGCATTGTCACCCAATTTCTTGATAATTTTAAAAGGACCGGCTCTCTTATGGGCCAACTTTTTGACGGTGCCCGAAGGTAACCGGTCGGGAATTAAACGGACCAAAACCAAATCGCCAACATTAAAGTTGGACGCTCTTCGATGTATATTGGCGTGCGATTGATAAGAAACATATTGTGTGGCTAACTTTTCTTGAATGCGTTTGTGGAGATCGTGAACATGTTGAGCGAAATCTTGTGTAAAGTGACTTGATTTATAAGTAGGAGGTAGAGGAATCAAGTCAAGTGGCACGGGAGCTTTGTAACCGTGCACAATCTCATTCGGTGATAGACCGGTTGATCTATTTTTTGAATTATTATAGGCGAGTTGGGCGTGGGTGGGGAAAGAGTAAATCCCAAGTACTCTTGTGGTCGCCCACAAGACACCGCAAAAGATTCCCCAAGCTTCGATTAACGACCTCCGTTTGCCCATCCGTTTGTGAATGATTGGCCGCGGAAAACAAAAGTCTAGTGCCCATTAATTTCCAAAGTGTTTCAAAAAATAGCTTGTGAATTTAACGTCTCGATCAGTGACTATTGTCTTAGGTACCCCACGATGACTAACAACCTCTTTAAAATATAACTTGACGATGTAAAAGGCATCGTTCGTCTTACTACACGGGATAAAATAAGCCATCTTGGAAAAGCAATCTACTACGACTAGAATAGAATCCAATCGGCAAACGGTCGGGGGAAGGCCACGTCTTCCCACGGGACGGAGTGAATAGGTAGAGGAGTATACAACCCAACATTGGTCTTAGTACCTTTGGCTAGTTGGCACGTGCGACAACTACGAACGATTTTGGTAACTAGTGATTTTAGTTCTGGCCAATAGAACTTATCCTCCACTAACGTAATGGTTTTATCACGACCAAAATGACTGCCTAGGACACCGCTATGGATTTTCCAAATAATAAAGTTGCGAGGTGAAGAGAGCGGAATACACAATTTGGAGTGCCAGAAAAGATACCCATCGCGAAGGTAATAAGCGGATATAGTAGATGGGGAGTCATTTTGGGCGGATAAGTAGATGTCCTTAAAGTCTGGACATTGCGCATACTCATCTTTAATTCTTTCAAAACCAATGACCTTTACTTGCAACGTGGCTAACAACAAGGATACACGGCTAAGAGCGTCCGCAACTCGGTTATGTGTTCCCATGAGATGTTTAATTATAAAAGTGTACTCTTGTAGAAAAGAAACCCATGTAGCGTGTTGGGGGCTGATTTTGTGCTGAGAATTAATAAACCGTAGAGCCTCATGATCGGATAGGAGAACAAATTCCTTGGGAAGGAGATATTGTTGCCAATGGTGGAGACTACGAATAACCGCATAGAACTTTCTATCGTAGTTAGAATAATTTAATTTAGAACCCGTAAGCTTTTCACTAAAATACCCAATAGGGTGCCCCTCTTGGCTTAATACGCCGCCAATTCCTACGCCGGAGGCATCACAAGACAACTCAAAGACTTTGCTAAAATCCGGGAGGTGGAGAACCGGTGCTTCCGTCATTTTTGTTTTAATTATTTGGAACGCACGGTTGACCGATTTGGTCCATGTAAAGTCACATTTCTTTAAACATTCCGTAATAGGAGCCATGATACTACTAAAATCATGGATAAAGCGGCGATAAAAAGTGGCAAGGCCATGAAAGCTACGCATGTCACGACGGGTTTTGGGCTCGGGCCAATCCTTAATGACTCAGACCTTTCCCGGGTCCACGTGGATACCCTCCGAACTCACAATATAACCTAAGAATTCCACGGATTGTGCGAAAAATGTGCATTTCTTGAGATTGACAAATAATCGCTCTCCACACAACGTGGTGAACACAGTCTTCAAGTAAGAGTAGTGATCCATAGGAGAGGTGCTATACACCAAAATGTCATCAAAGTAAACGACGATGAACTTACCCATGAAGGGTTGAAATACGCGAGTCATCATACGAGAGAAGGTACTTGAGCGTTGAAAAGTCCAAACGGCATGACGAGCCATCCATATAAACCATCTTTGGACTTGAAGGCGATTTTCCATTCATCCCCTTCCCGAATCCGAATTTGGTGGTAGCCACTCCTAAGATCCAACTTGGAGAAAATCGTGGCACCGGCTACCATATCCAATAGATCATCCAACCGGGGAATGGGAAACCGATATTTTATGGTAATCTTATTAATGGCGCGACTATCCACGCACATACGCCAAGAACCGTCTTTCTTAGGCGCAAGTAACGCGGGAACGACACAATGACTCTTACTATGCCTAATAAATCCTTTTTGGAGAAGGTCCAAAATTTGGGTTTGTAATTCTTGGTGTGCCGTGGGGTTCAACCGATAGTGCAGAAGATTTCGTAAGGAAGAACCCGGTATTAAATCTATACCATGTTGAATCTCACGTAAGAGCGGTAAGGTAGATGGCAACTCATCCGGATAAACATCCTTATATACATTTAGTAACGCTCTCAATTCTGGCGGCAAAACTTCCACTATATTAGCCTCATCCTTAGATTGTAAGCACACTAAAGCGTAAATAACTCCGCCAAGAAAAGAATCGCGGGCAAATTCCTTACGGCCCATTAAATTTAAAGTGCTCTTCTCAACTGGAAGAGTTGTATCCTTAGAGGGAATAGCGGGGTCCTTAGGATGAGTGGGTTTTAAAGTTATCTTCTTGCTATTGAAGTTAAATTCATATATATTAGCTCTCCCAAAATGCGTCACATCATGATCGTAAGGCCAAGGACGACCTAACAAAACACGGCAAGCATCCATGGGGATCACATCACACCAAATATTTTTTGAATAAGATTTGATTGTGAGGGGTACAAGACATCGTCGTGTAACGGGTAGGGACGTCTTGTTGACCCAAGCTACTTGGTAGGAATGGGGATGGGGCTTCGTAGTGAGCTTCATACGTGTGACGACATTTTCCGATATAACATTCATACAACTTCCACTTTCGATTATTAACTTACAAAGCTTCTCACCGTTCCTAAAGATTAAGGAAAAGATATTAGTTCGATGCCACTCATCCGACGCACGCGGGATTGACAAAATACAACGCATCACCATGAGGTTGTGGTCATCCTCCATGTCACTAGGAACTCCTTCCGGTTCCGACTCATCCGAGGTCTCATAAATAAACTTGGGTGCGTCACTAGAAGGTTCAACAAAGGCTAAAGCCTTAGTCTTAGTTGGGCACTCAATGGCATAATGGCCGGCTACCCCGCAAGTGTAGCACATGGCATTAGTTTTGCTAATCTTGTTCACGGGAATGTGCTCACCTTGGGGATTCTTAGCATTTCTAACCGTGATAACGATATTAGTGGAATCCGTAGTTCTAAACTTTCCTTTGTCCTTATAAGTGGAGGTGGAGGGACTATAAGTAGCTTTACCTTTAGGAAGGTTGTTTCTAGCTTTGGACTTAGAGGCGAGATGCTTTTCGATGTCAAGCGCGGCGTTATAGGTGATGTTCAAATCGGTGTGACCGTAGCGAAGGAGCTTTCGTTGGATGTCGGGACTAAGACCCTTACGAAATCGGGAGAGGGTAACTTTCGACATCTCTTGTACCTCACAACGGACCATTTTGTCCTTCAGATTGCCCATGTAATCAGCTACGGACCTATCGCCTTGACGAAGGGTGACAAGGTCATCGACCATTTAGGTGCGATGATAAGCGGGAACGTATTGGCCCCTTAAAAGATTCTTCATAACTGGCCAACCTACGAGGGGAACACCATTTTCGGTTCCTAATCGCCACTCCTCGTTTAGCCAAAAAACTTTGGCTCGCCCGGTGAGCTTCATCTTGACAACTTGAACCTTATGCGGGTCCAGCGGGTGATGCCACTCAAAATAACATTCCATGTCAATGACCCATGTCAGAAAAATTTGGGGTTTTCCTAAGCCGTCATAGGCGGGGGCATTGATCTTAATGGTGCGGGTAAGGTCAATGTCCCGTTCGGGGCGACGGTGTTGTGGGCGTTCACGGGGGGTCATCTCATTGAGATCGTCGTCATGGTGGTGACGGTTGGGTTGCCTATGACCCCTAGGTGGAGAGGGGGTTCGGTTGGCCAAAAGTTGGGCCAACATTTCTCCGAGTTCCCCCATTTGTTGGTTCATTTCACCGTGAAGGACATCAACCGAGCCATACTCGATGAGGAAGAGGCGTGGTACTCTTGACCGGATCTAGTAGGCATGCGATGGGTAATTTTAAAAAAAATTTGATTTTTGTTTTGAGGAAATAAATTTGTGCACAAGTGAATCAGGGCGGACCGGGGCCAAGTTAAAAAATTGGCTTATTCCTCTGATACCAAATTGATGCAGGCCTACGTGTCGAAGTGTTGGTGACGGTTAAAAATGACGTCCCTCTCAACTCTTCCGTTCAACCACGCGCATGCAATTAAACGCAACCGTGCCAAATACGAATTCACTAGCAACACAAGCACAATGTTCACACTTCACCAAGAGGGTCCGACCAAAAGAGCGATCGGAAAGAGGTCTGATTTACTCCTAACAAGACGTATGCTCCAGATTTTTCCAAATCCGTTTAAAATAGCACAAGAAAATTCGGATAGACCAAATGCCAATGTTGTCGTTGAAATCCCAAAGATCACAACAACTCTTCGAATGCAAGGCCAAAATCTTCCACCAAGAGCTCGTAGAAAAGAAGAACACACAAGGAGGGGGAGAGAAATCGTTACCCAAGCCCGCAAGGAAAATTAGTGGAGAGTCTCTCCACCACGGATCCACCGGAGTCACACTGGACGGAATATGAGGCCGAGCTCCACCGAAGTCACACCGGAAGGAGGAGAAGGAGGCGCGTTGCCGGCTCCGGGAGGGCGGTCGCTGCAGCAGGGAGCGCCGGACTGCGTCGCACGGGAGGAGGAGCGGAAGGGAGAGGGGACCGAACCCTAGAGACTCTCACGAGAGTTCTCTGTTTTTTTTTCTCCAAATAAAATTATTCTATTTTTTTATTGAATAAAAGAGGTATATATACCCCCACAAAAGTTCACTCTCAACCACTCATCTCCAAGCCTCTCATCCTAGCCACCCATTGTTTTTAGCTCAAAAATTAAAACGCTGAAATTAAAAGACAAGTCCTTGACCGCCTAACATTTTGGTCGATCGAACAACACGAAATAACGGAAGCGCGTAAATATTGTTTTGCAAAATAATAAAGGGTGCGCATAAAAATTTAATAACGGATCATCGCGCGATAGACATTCCTTGTGTTGGGTCGGAGATTGTATTGATGCGCCGCGTCGTCAAGTGGTGCCGGTTTGGCGCCATCAAGTTCATACACGAGAATTTGAGCCCCTGCGTGGCCCCTGCCATTTTCACCTCTAAGAAGGACATGAGATGACGTATGCGTATCGATAGTAGGACTATCAATAAAATTACTATCAAGTATTGTTTCCCCATTCCCCGATTAGACGACTTGCTCGACACAATGGCTGGTGCCCAAATATTCTCAAAAATAGATCTTCGCAGCGGGTACCACCAGATTAAGATTCGTGTGGGAGACGAATGGAAGACGACCTTTAAGACCAATTATGGTCTCTATGAGTGGTTGGTCATGCCTTTTGGGCTGTCCAACACCCCCAACACTTTCATGCAGATTACGACACATATCCTGCGGCCCTATATGGGCAAATTCCTGGTCGTCTACTTTGATGACATTTTGATTTACAACCACTCTCCCGTTGACCATTTGGGCCATTTGAGTCTTTTATTTGAGATTTATATTCTAATTTGAGTATTTTTGTCCGGCTTCATTCAGCTTCTCACTAAAGTAAAAAAACTGGATGACCCTCATGACTCCGTACTCCATCAATGTCAACGTCAGATGCGTCGCAGACTACCTCAAATACCTTAAAGAAATCAGACAATCTCAAAATGGGGGTTGTTGTCAGTTTCTTCTTAATCACTACGAAAGCCTAAGTAGCGACTACCGTCCACTGAAAATCTCCATTCCGCAGGCAACTCGTCAAGGGGGCCATGATGGTACTAAAGCCCCTGACAAACCTCTGGTAGAAGGTGGCTAGTCCATGAAAGCTACGGGCCTCGATGATAGTGGAAGGAATAGGCCACTCAGAAATGGAGCGGACCTTTGCCGGGTCAACAGACACACCGAACGTTGATATGATAAACCCGAGAAAGTGCACGAAATCGGTCAAGAAGGAGCACTTCTTCAAGTTCGCATATAACTTCTCCAGCAGTGCAGTCACTTCGATATTGGAGACACTATCTCCTCCCACGGGAGGTCGCCCCATACTTGTTCATCAGGCTCTGCGCTATCTTGATTCACAGCGGAAATTGAGGAATAAACATGCCAAGTAGGTCGAATACTTGCAGGATTTTGACTACATTCTCAAACACTGCGCGGGTGTTAAGAACAAGCATGATGATGCCCTTAGTCGTCGTATCACCCTACTCCACACACTGAGCGCTAACACGATTAGTTTTCATCGATTACCTATGAAGTACCACACCTGCACTGACTTCGGTGAGACTTACTCTGGATTCATGAGGATTCCACTGAGCCCACTGAGGGGTTCAATATCGTCGAGGGATATTTATATCGTGGGTCTTGTCTCTGCATTCCCCGAACCTCCTTCCAAGACTTTTTGATTTGGGAAACGCACGCGGGTGCTGCTGCTTGCCACATCGGCATAGACAAGACGATTGCTTTGGTTGATCGTTTTTATTGGTCCACCTTGAAGAAGGATGTGACAAGGGTCGTGATTCATTGCGACACCTATTATATTGCGAAGGGTTCAAAACATAACATTTAACTTTATACCCCCCTTCCGGTCCCGCACCAGCCTTGGGTTGATATCAACATGGATTTTGTACTGGGCCTTCCTCGCATTTTGAGGAAGCATGATTCCATTTTCATAGTGGTAGACTGGTTCTCAAAGACAACCTATTTTATTTCCTGTCGCAAGACCGCAGATGCGGCCCATGCGGAGGCCTTCTTTATGAGAGACATCTTTCATTTACATGGTTTACCCAAGTCCATAGTGTCCGACCGTGACATACGATTCATGAGTTATTTTTGGAAGACATTATGACATGAAACAGGTACGAACCTGAAGTTTTCCACAGCTTATCACCCGCAGACTAACAACCAGACTGAGGTCGTAAATAGGAGTTTGAGAAATTTATTACAGTGTCTAATTGGTGAGCACCCGTCGGAGGATTCTGTTTTACCCATAGCCGAGTTCACATACAAAAGCTCTGTCAATAGGTCTACTGTCATGAGTCTATTTCATATAGTATTAGGATATGAGCCTAGGAAGCTTATTGATCTCGCCCGGTTCCTTTGGCTTCACGCTCTAGTGAGTCTGTTGATTCCTTCATCCATCACATACATGAATTGATATGCAAGAAAATTGCTAGTAGTAATAAATTATATAAGGCACAAACAGATGAACACAGTTGTGAGCAACATTTTCAGGTGGGCGACCAGGTCATGGTCAGAATTCGCATGGAGAGGCTCCCAAAAGGGGCTGCCAAAAAGCTACATCCTAAACGAATGAGTCATAAGATTATAAAGAAAATTGAAACAAACGCCTACGAGATTTACCTCCCGGCAGATACGAGTATTCATCTCGTATTCAATATGGAAGATTTGGCATTCTACTTTGAGCCTCTCGAGCATTGAGACCCCTATTTAAGCCACCTCCAACACCCTCCCACTTACAACCTAACCCATATGTTGACCACCTTGGATGAGCACCTATGGGTTTGCTTGCACCCCTTATGATTGCACAGGTTCCTCTGGATCCACCAGCACGACAGGTGAGAGCTAAGTGCATTTTTGACATTGTGGCGCACGAGTGCACCATCACCCCAGACGGCCCATCTTGTCGTTGCCTGGTGCACTGGAGTGGACACCCCCCTTTGACGACACTTGGGCCTCGACGACAAAGTTTGATAGACTCGCCCCTGATTTTCGAAGTTAGTACGATTATTTCCATTCATCGGAGATGAATGCTTTTCAGTCCCGGGGGGGCGGGGAGTTGATGAGGATCAACCGCGAGATCGACTCGGCTTCGGGCCACCACTCGCGGGGCCCGTAGTTGTTCCGATCGCCGATCTGAGACCACGAGCGCTTCCGGATCGCCGTTTTTACATCGTTTTATGTATTTTATTTTGGACATTATTTAGTGTGATTTGGACATTGGATGTAGCGACCAATCATAGACGTTCATGTCGGTTGCCCTAATCCCCTTTTCGCTATAAATAAGGGCGAGGGTTGTCAGTTTGAGGCATTGTTAGCCTTGTGAGAGATTTCATAGCCGATAATCATATCGCAGTGCAACGCCGCGAGATCCCGGGGTGCGACGCCCCGGTTCATTTTGGTTTTTCCATTTCATTTTCTCGTACCCTATTTTTGTGGAACTACCGAAACCGCAAAACACACGATCCCTTCTCCCTCGTTACAAACCGCCCACTTCTCATCTCTGCTTCGATGGCATACGCAAGCCCTCTTGATCTCGCCTCCCACAGTGCATGTCGATCCCGTCTTCCACAATGTCGGTTGACCCCGATCTTCCATTACCCCACTGTCGGTCTCGCCACAAGTTGAAGCCACCGCCTGCCTCACGTACATCGACCCTTCCTCCCACATCTCCAACCCCTATCGCATGTTTCTCTTCCACTCCATCCCTTCCCCCTCCAGCCGCATGTCCCATCCATCCACACCTACTGCCACTACTGGATCCTTTGTTGGTGAGTATCAAGTATTGTTTATGGTTATCCTTGTTGAATATAAGAAGATATCATATATTTGTTTGGGATTTCGTACAATGGTGTAGTTTTGTTTTCCTGTTTTCTGTAGTTCTCTATTGTTTAAATGTGGCTTTGAACCCTCATGCGAAGGAAGTTGTGTTTGCTTGATTATCTGAAATTATTGTAAACACTGTGTTGTATTGCTAGACCTACTTAATCTTTTCTGCTAAATTTCATTCCGATTGGTTAAAATCATACTTGCACAATATAGAGTAGGTTTACTTGAGTCCATTCTGCTCCACTCACACAAGCTTGCATTAGTTTCGGCACACCTCACAACCTACCTTGCGTCAACAGGTCAAAAAATTTTAGCGCAGAAACTCCCCTGATACCAGAGCCAAGCTAGTATGGCCGAAGATAGGCAAGTGATGGCGGCGGTCGCTATGTTGGAAAAAATGGAAGGTTTTTAAAATTTTCATGGAATCTTTGTTTACTCTCTAAGAGTATGATGATGGTGATGATTTTTCGACCCGATCACCAGATTTTTGGCAATCCGCGGCGAAATTGGAGTCACATTAAAATTCCATGAAAACATGTGATTAGATTGTCTTCTTGTGTGTTTTTCTAAGAGGAGTCCAACACCACTTCCCGATTTGAATTTTGTTAAGTGGTTGAGAGAAAATCAACACTTAAAGTTTTTCAATTCGTGTAAACCATGAAAGCTATATTATTTTTCCGAAAAATTGGACCCGAGAACTGGCTTGAGTGTGCCTGTGAATAGTTCCTCCATTGTTCATGAGACACTACAACATCATGGATGGTGGGTAATGATGGATGAAAATATGCAAGCCATGTGGACCAAATGCACAAGAAAGTTGGTCTATTTACCTCGAGATAGTCTTGTGTTGGGTGTCACTGTGTGTTTGCTATGAAACACAAGCTGAATGATATTGTCGATTACCGTCGTTGGAAGTTACATCAACTTGATATGAAAAATACATTTCTCAACTGTGATATGACCGACAGTTTATATGCAACAACCCATCCCATTCCATCTCAAAGGAAGTATTGTGTATATCTTCTTTAGGGCGTTGGTTATTTTAAGTGTATACCAACAAATACGCCTATGGATAGCAATGTGAAGGTCCTCTCTATCCTTTTTGCCTCTTAGGCTTCATTTGGTTCGGCGGTGGCGGATGCACCCGGTGGGTCCAAACGGAGCATTGGAACCGGAAGGGGGGAGGTGAGTCTGGAAACGCTCCATTTAGGTGCCTTTTCCTCTGTCCGGCGGATGCAAACTGAGCAAACGCCGTCGGCGCCCGTTTGTTTACCCGCCGTCCGGCGGCGTTTGCTCCAAACGGAAGAGGCAAAACGCCCAACCAAACGAAGCCTTAGTCACTATTACCAAGTCCATAATATTATCGTTGCTTAGTTGGAAAGTTGATCTATCTAACCGTCACACGTTCAAACTTTTTCATGTGAGTGTTGTGAATCAGTTTATGTACACTCCTAGAGTCTCTCATCTGCAGACGAACGGCTCACTCTCCTACTCTACTTTGTGGCTTATTCTGATGTTGATGATATTGGATCTATTGATGATTGCCGATCTACTAGTGATTTTTGCAATTACTTCAACGATAATATATATAATCACATGGGAGAGTAAGAAGTAACTCGTTGTCGCTCGCCCTAGTTGAAGGCCCTTACAGTTTTCGAGCTCACTTGGATTAAGAGCTCTTGGTCCATCTTGATGTCTCTCTCTTCTCATGCGGTTCTCTTTTGTGATAATCAGATTGACAATCACATTACTGAGAACTTAGTCTTTCATAAGTGTATGAAGCACATTGAAGTTAATTGTCACTTCAACATAGATAATGTCAATCTTCGAGAGATTCAATTTCAACATGTTTCCTCCACATCCCAGATCTCGACATTCTCACCAAAGCATTGTCTCAACCATTATATCTTTGATTTCTTTCCAAGATTGGCTCACACGGCAAGTATGTGTTGGAGTTATTAATCCAGCTCGCGGAGTGTAAAAGTCTTAGTAGTACTACTTATTACTCTTGTATTCCTAGGCTCATAATGTTTATATTGACTTTTTGTGGATCGTCTCTTTGCATAGATAGCATGCTCGGTGCAGTGAGATAGTTTTTTTTCTTCCTAATCTTTCTGCAGTATCATATCTTGGCATGAAAAATTGAATCTATAACAGTGTGATAAACATGAGATATATCAAAACCAACAGGATATCATTCAACAAGCTCATCGATGAAATAAGAGAAAATGTCAGAACGATATTAAGATGCTATAAAATCTAATAAGAGAATAATAGTGGGCCTTACAGAATAACGTTCTTGTTTATCTATTACAACACGATGCAGCGTGGACCTGTACAAGCATAAATTTGTGAATTCAGCTGAAGCCCAAGTATGTGTACGAAGCTATATCTAGCATATCATGACATAAATTTGCAAGTCAAGCCTTAAATTAAAAAAAGCAACAGGATTATCAATGCATATGGAAGTATAAATCACGAATAGTTTGAAATTCAAAGTACATCAACATCCCACAAACTGAAGTACTTTTTTCGGGATAAATAAATGAAGCGTAATAGACTTAAGTGGTTTGAACATATACAATGAAATATAAAATGTCATTTAAACTATTGGTTAGAGTTAACGACAAGGGATTATAAAGGAGAAGACGTAGGCCAAAGTTTAACATGGATGAAGGTTTTTAAGATGATTTGCATAATTCAGGCTTAATATCTTGGTCGCACTCACGATTGATAATGCCGAACCAAAATAATTGTGAAAAAAACCCACCTATACTATATTATATGAGAAAAATGGGGTGGTTATGGTCTTAATATAGGACCATCAAATGAATCTGAGCCATTCAATTTCAAATCCCTCGATCTATTGGAATGTGTAGTTTTTTTAATACATAAGGCCATCATATCAGTCGTATCTTCTAATTTCTCTGATAGTTAAGAGTGTTGAACGTACAACAATAAATACATAATCATCTTTGACGGTGCAAAAAGAAAGTTCTCTCCTCAACCTTTAGGCAGTTTTTCATTAATGAAGATTCACAAAATATATCGTCAGTCTCATCTAATTATCAACAAATTATTTGCAGTGCAGCCAACAAGAGTTGTATGGAACTTCAAATTGAACTTCTAAAGTGCAATGACTTCATATTTCATATCTTGTAGACAACATTCATATTCTGAACAACTATGCATACTTGGATATTCAACCACCACAATAGAAGATGTTCAATACATTGAGGGAAAAGCTTTCGGAAAAGAGAAAGGCCTTTTGAACAGAAGAGGAATACCTGAAAACATTATTACTCCAGCGCTCAAGCATATCACCAAGATTGACAACAAAAGCTCTGGGGAAGGAAAAATGGAGATTCCGAGTCATATAAGAGGACTGAAAGGGATATGCTTATAAACTATACATCTATGATTCTGCAGTGCAATACAATCAAGAATATTTAAAATCTTCAATCAGTAATGGCCAAATTCACTCTACCCAGACTAATTTCTAGTGCGCATAGAATATTCATAGGTGATGTTCACCTTGTGAAGTAAATCTTAAAATTTATAATTATTCAAAATATAAGTTTTACACATTAAGACGAACAAACAGAATGTTACGCCCGGGGCCGAGTCGCGGCTATTTGTGAGACAATACAAGCGTCGGCAACGACAGGAAGAAGGCTACAACAGGGCTGAACCATCTGGTTCAGCCCTCACTCTCTAAATATCGGCTATTGGGGGCTGAACCAAACCGGTTCAGCCCCTATTGGGGCCGGCCAGCCCTCTTTGGCCGGCCCCCCTTGGTTCCGGGTATAAATAGCCCGGAATCCCCTTTTGGATGGCTTAAAATATTTCCAGGTAATTCTCTCCTTCTCCTTCAAACCCTAGTTTCTCTCTATTTCTCTAGATCTCTCTCTCCTTCCCACTTCGTTCCCAACATTTGGTATCAGAGGACTTTCCTTCGCCATGGTTACCACTCGCACGCAAGAAGAAGCTTCTCGTCTGGAAGCCCTAGAAGAAAACTTCGTTGGGCTATCAGATTCGGTGGCGTCCATCGAGGAGAGTATGAGAACGTCTACGTAACGTTTGGAAGAGAGAATCGAGGCTAGCATGGAAGAGATCAAGGCCCTATTAGTGCAAAATCTGAAGGGGAAGAGTCCGGCGTCCGGCGAGAATGGCGGATCTACGAACCCGACTTCCGAAACCGTCGGATCTCATCCATCGGCGCCGGTTCTGGTGGATGCGGCCACAGGAGGGCTCATGCCGGCGGTAGCGGCGACGACAGGAGCAGATCGGGGCCGGACGCACTGGACTGGATCGGGATCGGGAGGCTATGGCGACTTCGGCGGGGGCCGTGCGGGGGCTGGCGACATCGGAACAGACCGATACGCCCCTGGCGACAGCGGAACAGGCCGCTGTGGCCCTGGCGACATCGGAGCGGGCCGTTCCGGCTCGGGCGACATCGGGATGGGTCGCTGTGGCCCTGGCGACATCGGGACAGGCCGTTGTGGCCCTGGCGACTTCGGAGGAGGCGGCAACGCGTGGCGGCGAACTGGGGAGGACCCGATGGGGCTCGGTCGGCCTCCAGTGCAGGCGGTTGTCCCTCCGGGAGGCATGGGGGGTCTTCTTCCTCACCCCCGGGGATTTGGAGCAGCCGGGGGTATCGGACCAGGGGCTCCTGGGATTGGACAACATCCTCCATGGGGACCAATGTATCAACAAGGATATCCGGGTGCCAGATACGATCAAGGGTGGTGGGGAGCAGGCGCACCGCGGGCGTACCTTCCTCCAAAATTAACACACATGAATTTTCCCCGTTTTAGTGGGGGGGGGGGACGCACTGGAATGGGTACGAAAGGCGACACTCTTCTTTAGCTATCAGGATGTGCCGGAGGGGCAGTGGGTCCAGTTAGCTTCGTTCCATTGGAGGACGACGCATTTCAGTGGACACAGTGGTTCCTACGGGGGCGCGACTTTGTGCCGTGGGCAGAATTTGTGGAGGGATTTACAACCCAATTTGGGCCACTTGAGTTCGAGGATTTCGAGTCTCTTTTGCAGAAACTTCGACAAAAGGGGACTGTGATGGAGTACCGCACCGAGTTCGAGAAGTTGGCCAACCGGGTGCAATGGGGGGAGCGCACGCTGCTCAGCTGTTTTGTGTCGGGACTCAATGAGCATCTACGTGATGAGGTGCAGTCGCACATGCCCCGTACACTGAACCACGCCATTACGTTGGCACGCATTCAGGAGGAACGATTCAATAGACAGAGAGCTCGAGCTGTGGGAAGGCCACCCGCGACACCAACAGTAGCACGACGGGATCCGCCAACTGGTAGCAAGCCGACAATGACACGACTTTCTTGGAGTGAGCTTGCAGCCAGGAAGGAGAAGAGCCTGTGTTTCAATTGCGACGAGAAGTTCACACCGGGCCATAAGTGTCAGAAAATACAAGTATTCATGTTGCAAGAGGATGAGGAAGGGGAAACGGTGCCTGAGGAGGAGTTGGACGGAGGGTTGGATTTGAGTGAACTCGGGGTGTCTCTACATGCTCTGGAGGGGTGCAGTCCGCCACTCACCATGAGGCTTACAGGCTGGTTGAATCAAGAGAAGATCACCATTTTGGTGGATAGTGGGAGCACCCACAATTTCATTCACCCTGCGGTAGCGCGTCGCGTTGGACACATTGTGGATACCGGGTCTGCCTTCCAGGTTATGGTAGCGGATGGCAACAAGTTACAGTGTGAAGGGGTGCTCAAGGGTGTGGCGCTTCGGATGCAAGGATATACGGGTTACACCGACATATATCTCTTGCCGATCCGGGGCTCTGACATGGTCTTGGGAGTTCATTGGCTACGACAGTTGCGCCAGGTCACATTTGATTGGGAGCACATGACTATGGAATTCCACCAGGCCGGGAAACAGTTTTGCCTGCGGGGTCTCAAATCATCGCCGATCAAGGAGATCTCTCTACGTAGCATGCAACGGCTGGGAGAGGAAGGCAATCTGATGGCAGTACTTATGGCGATTCAGGCATCGATTACGGGCGAGTCAGAGGTACCGATCCAGTTACGGACTCTTCTTGAAGAGTATGCTGACGTTTTCCAGGTGCCCCGCACACTACCACCCACGAGGTTCCGGGATCATCAGATCCAACTTAAGGCGGGGACAGAGCCAATCAATGTTCGACCCTATCGTTATCCGCATATTCAGAAGGCAGAGATCGAGCGTAGTGTTCGGGAGATGTTGGATGCGGGAATTATCCGTTCCAGTATTAGTTCCTTTTCAGCGCCGATCATTCTAGTGAAAAAGAAGGATGGATCGTGGCGGTTCTGTGTTGATTATCGAGCTCTGAACAATGTCACGGTGAAGGATAAATTCCCAATCCCTCTAGTTGAGGAGTTGTTGGATGAGTTACATGGGGCGTTCGTATTCACCAAGCTGGACTTACGTTCCGGCTATTATCAGATTCGGATGCGGGAGGAGGACATCCACAAGACAGCCTTCCGGACACATAGTGGCCACTACGAGTTCCTAGTCATGGCCAATGGGTTGACCGACGGGCCGTCCACTTTTCAGGCAAATATGAATGAGATCTTCCGAGAACTCCTCCGCAAATTTGTGTTGATCTTCTTTGATGATATTCTGATCTACATCGCCAATTGGGAGGATCATGTGGGCCATGTTGAGCAGGTCCTCGTCATTCTCCGTCAACACAAACTCTACGCCAAGCGCTCCAAGTGCTCCTTTGGTCAGAAGGAGGTTGAATATTTGGGACATTTGGTTTCCGGTGACGGCGTCAGAGCCGACCCTCAGAAAATTCAGAGTATGGTTTCATGGCCACGACCACTTACAGTTCGAGCACTACGGGGATTCCTCGGGTTGACTGGGTATTACCGGCGGTTTGTGAAAGATTATGGGAAGATTGCTCGGCCATTGACTCAATTGTTGCAGAAGGACGCCTTCTCTTGGCAAGGGGAGGTTGAGGAGGCATTTCAGGCGCTCAAGCGGGCTATGACCACCACTCCGGTCCTCGCTTTACCTGATTTCACGAAGGAGTTTGTGCTCGAGACGGATGCATCGGGTGTGGGCATCAGGGCCGTTTTGATGCAGGAGGGGCGACCGTTGGCTTTCTACAGCAAGGCCCTCGCCCCACGGACATTGGGGATGTCTACTTATGAGAAGGAACTGTTGGCCATCATCCACGCTGTGGCGGCCATACCTGCTTGGCCAGCATTTTAAGATACGCACTGACCATCAGAGTTTGAAGCATTTCTTGGACCAGCGGGTGTCTTCGCCCCTTCAACAGAAATGGGTTACTAAGCTCTTGGGTTATGATTATGAGATTACCTATCGGCAGGGCAAAGAGAACGTGGTAGCAGACGCTCTCTCGCGCCTCCCTGAAGCTACTGTTGCTCACATCACCGGGCCACTTGTTGACTCCTTGGATGAGATACAGGAGGAAGTTATGCGTACTTCCACGCTACGTCCATTAGTGGAGGCCTTGCAGCGTGGCGAGACCGTGGAAGCTGGTTATCATCTTCAGAATGGTCGTCTTTACCATCAGGGCAGGGTGGTTATTCCTCCAGATTCAGCTTGGAAGACTATCATGATGCATGAGTTTCACTCTTCACCTGCGGGCGGGCATGCAAGTGTGCTTCGTACCCTTCAGAGGGCCAGAGCCAATGTCTTTTGGACCGGAATGTGGCGAGACATACAGGAGTTTGTGCGATAGTGTGAAATCTGCCAACGGCAGAAGTACGAGACGACTTCTCCAGCTGGACTGCTTGTTCCTTTGGAGATTCCGCAGCAGATTTGGGACACCGTTTCCATGGATTTCATCGATGGATTGCCCAAGTCTCAGGGTAAATCAGTGATTTTGGTGGTTGTGGACAAACTCTCCAAGTACGGGCATTTCCTAGCTTTGAGTCACCCTTATACCGACGAGTCGGTAGCCACACTTTTTGCTCGGGAGATTATTCGCTTGCATGGTCTTCCTCGTGCTGTTATTTCTGATCGGGACCCGACCTTTGTGAGTCATTTTTGGCAGGAGCTATTTCGTCTGCGGGGGACGTGTTTACGCTTCAGCACGACACACCACCCCCAGTCCGATGGGCAGACAGAGGTTTTAAACCGGGGCCTCGAGACATACTTGTGTTGCTTTGTGATGGATGAGCCCCGCACATGGCTCGATTGGTTGCACTGGGCAGAGTATTGTTACAACACGTCTTATCATTCGGCCAGCAGGATGACCCCCTTTGAGATTGTTTACGGCCGTCCTCCGCCGACTCTGAGCAGCTATGAGCCGGGCAGCACAGCTTTGCCCGCAGTTGATCGGGCTCTTCGGGATCGGGATCGTATGATGGTGACACTACGCGACAACCTCCGCCTTGCCTAGGACCGTATGAAGCTCCAGGCCGACAAGCATCGCAAGGAGAGGGAATTTGCAGTTGGTGATGAAGTCTTTCTCAAGCTCCAACCGTACCGTCAACTGTCTGTAGCACGCCAATTCAACCAGAAGTTATCTCCTCTCTATTACGGCCCCTTTCGTATTCTCAGCAGGGTGGTACCGGTGGCTTACAAGCTGGATCTTCCTACGGGTTCTCGCATTCACCCGACGTTTCATGTCTCATTGCTCAAGCGGAAGGTGGGTGCCAATGTGCAGCCAAGTGCTCTGTTGCCTGAGGTCACCGGTGCGGGCGAACTTCGCCAACTTCCTGAGGATGTGCTGCTGCTCAAGTGGAAGCGGCGAGGTGCGGAGTACCGTCCAGAGTTGTTGGTCAAGTGGAAGAATTTATCGGCGGCACACAATTCTTGGGTTGATCTGCTGGATTTCAAGGAGCTTTATCCCGACTACCACCTTGAGGACAAGCTGGTTCTTGATGGGGAAGGGAATGTTACGCCCGGGGCCGAGTCGCGGCTATTTGGGAGACAATACAAGCGTCGGCAACGACAGGAAGAAGGCGACAACGGGGCTGAACCATCTGGTTGCCCCCACTCTCTAAATATCGGCTATTGGGGGCTGAACCAAACCGGTTCAGCCCCTATTGGGGCCGGCCAGCCCTCTTTGGCCGCCCCCCTTGGTTCCGGGTATAAATAGCCCGGAACCCCCTTTTGGATGGTTTATGCAAGAATATTTCCAGGTAATTCTCTCCTTCTCCTTCAAACCCTAGTTTCTCTCTATTTCTCTAGATCTCTCTCTCCCTCCCACTTCGTTCCTAACACAGAAACTTTTTATTTTATTAGTTTTATTATTTTGCCTTTTGTTGGAGTTCAGCTACACAATTTGGTTTCCAATTTCCATAAAACATGTTGGTTTGTACTTAGTAACCAATTGTTAGATTGTAGTATTCATGCATTTTCAGGTTTAGTCTCACACCATATATAGTTGTGTTTATAACTTTTGTATTGTCCTTAAATCCCCCGTTTCTATGAGATCGATAATACCATATTATATTTTTCTCTTCAACATAGTATCAGAGCCTCTATTATCCTTTTTCTTCCCACATGGTATCATAGCCTTCTCATACATAACGTAAAGAAAAGCACTCTGAAAGCTTCAATTGATTGATCATGTTCAAAAATTCCATCTTGTCATCGATTTGATTGCATGTGTTATCGTTCTATTATAGGCCTACTCAGAGCGGTGGCCGGAGGAAGGGTCGGAGGCAAAGATGACGACGGTGGGGGAGGATACCGCGGAGCCTTAACCGCGGCTGCCTAAGGGGGGTTTGCTCATTAGAGGAGAGAGCTTCCAAGAATCTCACAACATGGGGCAAGGAAATAGATTAATTATTTTCATACCAATACAAGACCTAAAGGGTCCTTAATAGACGTACAAGTGACTTTTAATGGAAATAAAACGACATACTTGAAAATGCAAATAAATAGGAAATCAATGACCGACTTGGAATGCGACTAAATATGAAGACGACCTAAAGACAATAAAGAACATACAACAACAACAACAACAACAACAACAACATAACCCATATAGTCCCCAATCATTGGGGGTATGGGCGGGGGAAGATTGGAAACAGACCTAACCTTTGGCACTATGCACAAAGTGGCTTCTCTCAGAGGAGAAAGACCTAACCTTTGACAATAAATGCACAAAGTGGCTGCTCACAGAGTACCACTGAAATAGTGGCCCCCTATACCGTCGCGTTTGCTGCGGAAGCATGCCCTCAAATCAAAGCCAAAGACATCAGAGAGGGCAGACCCAAGAATCCATTTTGATTTATGTGCACATAACCATGCTTCCTTCATTCAGCATCCAGAGCATTGGTGGAGCACAATAACAATAAAGAACATAATAATAATAATAAATAACATCATAATAATGCCCATAAATCTCTCCCGTCTTGCAAAGAGAGCTTGACCTTAAGCTCGAGGGAGATCAATGGTGTCCGTTTTATCCGACACCTTCATCATCAGAGTCCTCGACATGTAGATAGAAAAGTCATTTGTACCTGTGGCCACGAGTGTACTGCTCATCGCAGTTATAACATAAACCTTGCGTGCGTTGTTCCATCATATCGGCCCGAGATAGTCTACGAACTGGTGAGGCTGGATGACCCTCGGGACGGCCTTGCTAAATGCCTGTGTCGGTGGGCAAATAGACCTCTTGTGCCAGTTGGAGATGACGGTCACACAGCCTGGCCAGACTCATAACACTCACTAAGTCTGGAGAGGCCTCAAATTTGACATCAAGTCGCAAGCGGTCGCGAAGTCTGGCGGTGAAGATGGCGACCTGCTTCTATGGAGAAAGCGTGACATGCGCCAGAAGAAGCTAAAACTGGTCCAGAAAATCATCCACGGATCCCGTCTGACGCAGTGTCGTGAGGGCACCAAAAGGATTGCTGCGGACGGGAGGGCTGAAGCGTAGGTTGCAGAAGCGCTTGAAATCTTCTCACATCAGTCCTGTTGATCGATGAGGAGACGAGTGGCCCAAAGTATAACGGAGTTGAGAAGATTGAAGGAAGCCAGGGGAAGCCGCTCCGCGACCAGAATGTGTTGGTGGCCAAAGAAATGCCCGCACCTAGTGAGCCAACCAAAGGGGTTTGTCTTCCCATCGTAAATTGGGAAATCCAACCTAGTGTAGCGCGGTGGGGGAGCAACTTCAGTGCGCGCGAGGGATGTTGGTAGTAGTAGTACCTGACTGCTGCAAGCATGCTCGTGTGCTGGAGCAGCGGAGAGATCACCGAGGCGCTTGGAGAACGCAGTAATGGCCTCTTGATGACGCGTCTCGATGACATTTTGTTGCGCCATGAAGGCCTGTACCATGGTCATAAGATGGCTTAGCTGATCTGATGACTCGCCCATGTTGTTCTGGGCGAATGATATTGAGTGAGTTACGGGTCGGTTTGAGTCCGAATGGGTGAGCTGAGCGGACGAGCGCGAATTTTGTGTGCCACGTGACCCACGACGCTTCCTTATGTTGAGAAGAAAGAAAATTCTCGAGGCGATGAGTCCGAGAATTAATAATCTCTCCTGAATTAAATAAGCCCAATCGGCTCCCGAGTTTGAAATTTTCGGTTGGCCATGAAATAATTAATTTCCCAAGGTGGATCGCGTGCGGTTGGAAAGAAATATAATGTCCGGGAGTTGTGGCTCGAAATAGGAAGGACTGAGCTTCGAATGGTAAAACCGCCGTAACCAAATTAATGTTTCCGAGTGAGTGTTGCGCGAGGTTGAGCGGTTCGACGGAGAAGCGGCGTCAATGGTGGAGTGCTGATGCGTGCAGGAGGTCGATGGAGATGCACAACTGATGCTGGAATTGCAGGGCTGCGCCAAGGCGTCTGGACGAGTGAGTCGGCGCGAGAAAAAGAACAGAGGTTTCCGTCGACTTGCATGGTGATCGCAGGGGAAACTGGATTGCGTCGTCGAGATGAACTGGATCGAAGCAGCGTGCGATATGAAGTGGGTCGAAGCAGTGTGCGATATGAAGTGGGTCGAAGCAGCGTGCGATATGAAGTGGGTCGAAGCAGCGTGCGATATGAAGTGGGTCGAAGCAGCATGCAAAAAGAACTGGATCGTAGCAGCGTGCAGAAGACCTGGATTGCGGCGTCAAGAAGAGCGTCGTGTGACCTGTGGAACAGGGAGAAACTAGCGGAAGGTTGGGACTGGCACAGGAGGATCGATCGTCGGGGAATGGGGACGATCCCTCTGGAGGCTCTGAATCGACTCGGGCTTGCGGAAGCAGCGGAAACAACAACAGCTGTGGAGACGACGGATGAATGGTGTCGGCGGAACAGGACCGAGAGCTATGGTACCAATTTGTTATGGGCCTACTCGGAGCGATGGTCGGAGGAAGGGCCGGAGGCGAAGATAACGACGACGGAGGAGGATACCGTGGAGCCTTAACCACGGCTGCCTAAGCGGGGCTTGCTCGTTAGAGGAGAGAGCTTCCAAGAATCTCACAACGAGGGGCAAGGAAATAAATTAATTCTTTTCATACCAATACAAGACCTAAGGGGTCTTTTAAATAGACGTACAACTAACTCTTAATTGAAATAAAACAACTGACTTGGAAATGTAAATAAATAGAAAATCAACGACAGACTTGGAATGCGACTGAATAGGAAGACGACCTAAAGACAATAAACAACAACATAATAATAAATAACATCATAATAAGGCCCATACACGTCCCCATAAGCCGACCCACATACCAGAAATGCGACTAAATAGGAAGACAATCTAAAGACAATAAACAACAACATAATAATAATAATAAATAACATCATAATAAGGCCCATACACGTCCCCATAAGCCGACCTAGTAAGATGTATGTTATGGGCTTCGTGCCCGATTACGATGTTATGAGCTTCGTGCCCGGTTACTCTTTAGGGTTTTATTATGCCGTCTTTCATTAGGTGTTATTGTTGATTGTCGTTATGCCGTATTTTTAAGTAAGTCCAAGTGTTGAGACTAATTTACATTTATGCCCCCCTTTGTAAGTCTATTTAAAGGACCCCTTGGGTCTTGTAATAACAAGCAAGAATTAGTCTCTTTCTCTTGTCTTTGTTATGAAATTTTGGTAGATCTCTCCTCCCGAGCACACCCCGCCTATGCAGTCGCGGTTCCAGCTCCACTATATCCTCCGCCTCCTGTCATACTCCGGTGAGCCCATAACAACTTTGTATTAGAGCTTTTTGATCCTTCCACCCACCTTCTGTATCCAGTTGATCAACGGTTCCACTATTTTATTTCGCAACTAACATCGGTTTCGGTCTTCATCTTCATTTATCGATTCTCCTCACCCCATCGTAACAGCAGTCGACGACCATACCACAAGCAGCCAGCGCCGCAGTCGATGTTCTCCTCCCAATCGACGTTCCATCCTTCAAATCCGCTCGTCACTTCCTCGCTGGACGCACGCCGACTTGCCAATCCTGCTCCTTCCATTATCGAGCCTAGCGACCACGGTGACGCATGTCGAAGAGCCGCCATGCTCCTTCTATCGTCGAGTCCAGCGACCTCAATCTCCCCGCGCGCGACCGCAATACAACAACACCTTCCCCTTCGAAACTGCAGGCCTCATTGAGCCCATCAGCCAACAACACCTGCACCCACGCCTCCTCGTTCGAACCACATGCCTTATGTTACTTGAGCTCCGCTCTACAACAAATTTTTGAACCAACAACTCTCGTCGGCAACTCCTCCCTACTCTGTCTGTTGTTTTTATTCGCATTGATCCCTCACTCCACAGAGCCTTGCTCGTCCTTTTCAAGCCCCGCGTAGCAGCTAACATCTTTTCAAACTTTTGAGCTGTGCCCTTTTCTCGAGCACCCAACAACACAGAGACCTGTGCCTTTTTCTCGAGCCCCCGATAACCTAATTTATCTTTTAAACACAAAAAGAAGTGCGTTATTTTTTGACTCATCATAGGGAAGAGTCGTGGATCTTGCAGCAACTAACAATCAACCGTCTCAAAGGAATCCATCCATCCAATCGCCCGTTCTCTATCGTGCTACTCCCAATTTATCGCCGACCGTAATACGCACTATGGGGGACTTGCCTGCTCTAATGGATACTATGAAGGATTTAATGCAAACATTCATGACATCCATCGAAGTACACCTTGGGCACACCAAAGCATGTCATCTGGAGGACATGGACATACTCACCAACAAGCTTAATGATTTGACAACCGCCATTCCGATCGTTACCACCCCACCTACTGATCACGCTTGCAGCAGTTAGGCGTCTCCACCGCTTTTTCTTCGACCTGATCCCCCGGCAAGGGTACCACCTGAAGGCAACATCATGCCCCATTACACCAAGTTGACATTTCCAACTTATGTTGGGAAGGACGATCTCTTAGGCTGTCTCTCCAGATGCGAACAATTTTCTAGCCATCAGCAGACACCGGTGACAGAATGGATAAGTCTGGTCTCCTTCATGCTTGATATGAGTCAGTTATGGGTCGCCCGTTTGCAGGCGGGCAATCCTGGAATGATCTGGCGCGACTTGAAGCGGGCCGGCAACCTGCGCTTTCGCCTCCCAATTCACAGCAACCCCTTGGTGCCCTCACGATGTTACGTCAAAATGTCAAATAGGGCTGATTTATGGATATCTAGAACAATTTCAGATTCTTCTGGTGCATGTCACGGTACCCCCTGAGATGCAGGTCACCATATTTACAGTCGGGCTTCGCGAACGACTACGTTTGGACTTCGAATTCGAGGCCCTCTAGGACTTGGTGACTGCTATGAGCTTAACAAGATTGTGCGACTGTCGACTTATGTTGGCGCATAAAGCTTACATCACCACCAACACAGAGACTCCGGAGGGACGCAGCGAGGGCACCCAAACTCTGCAAATCCATCGACTGTCTCGTACAAAAATGTCTGACAGGCGCGCACAAGGGCTATGTTATTACTGCGATGAGCAGTATACTCACAGACATTGGTGCAAAAGATTTTTTATCTGCACGTGGAGGACTCTGATGATGAAGGGGTTGGGTGAAGTGGGCACCGTCATCGATCTCACTTGAGCTTGAGATCAAGCTCATTTTGCACGGCGGGAGAGAGATTATGGGCTTCATGCCCGGTTATGATGTTATAAGCTTCGTGCCCAATTATTATCTTTAGGGTTTTATTATGTCGTCTTGTAATGGCAAGCAAGAAGTAGTCTCTTTCTCTTGTCTTTTTTACGAGATTTTGGTTGCTCTCTTCTCCTGAGCATACCCCGCCTAAGCAGTCGCAGTTTCGGCTCCACCTTATCCTTCGCCTCCAGCCATACTCCGACGAGCCCATAACAACGTATTCGAGCAATAAGAGGTGTTCGTCCTCATCAATCTCGTAGGAAAATCTCTGCTCCTCTCTGCTGCCACAGTCAATTTTGTAGCCAACCCCTTCCAGCAACGAGATCCTTCTAAAGGCGCCTCCTCTCTATGCCTGAATTGGACTAGGTTGTTTGAGCTTAGCCGTACCTAGAGGAGTCATGTTCTCGCTGCCATCGGTTTGAGAGAGCTAAAGAAGCCCGAGCGTTGCTTCAAGAACTACTACAAGGCTGGAAGAAGCTACAATTCTTTCCTCCCTCTCCTGGCATGGATTCTAAGGCTTGACATAAGTTTGAAAAGGACTAGGACTTATACATGATCGATATTCTAGTGCTATACCACAATGTATCTATTGTATTGTTTAGTGGATTCCTGTGTGATATTGCTCGTTAATTCTTTGTGCGTTCATGACACTGTGGTTCGAGTCTACATTGACTCTTACCGTACTCGTACTTCAGGGTGCAACAACCCAAACCTCACGATATCAGAAGTATTGTGCGTTTTGGTTCATCCCTTCCCATACTGAGTTGAACCACACGATTTTGTCCCTTTTCATAGGTGTCCCACGAACACTTCCCAGGAGGCCACCCATCCTAGGACTACTCTCACCTGAGCACGTACGAAGTTTCCAACACAACTCCAACACTTGCTCCGAAAAGGCGCTTCAGATATTTAGGTTTCTGAATTATTATTTAAGCTCAATAACTTTTCCTCCAATTCTGATGTGTGATTCAATTCATTCATGCATATTCTTTCACCTAGAATCATGTCATGTTATAAGCATGTCAGGAGCTGCTTTGCCTGGGCCACACCTCTCGCAAAGACACTCCCAGCCAATATCAAATTCAGGATGTCACAGGCCCACCAACTTCCACATGATTCGTCCTCTCATCACACATTGTACTGTAGGAGGTCTGGCTCTGATACCATTTGTAACAACCCAACTCTCACAATATTAGAAGTATTGTCCGTTTTGATTCATCTAGCTCATACTGAGCTGAACAACACGGTTTTGTCTTTTTCCATAAGTGGCTCACAAACTAGGACTATTCCCACCGGAGCACGCTTAACACCAATCATGAGGATGAGGGGGATAAGAGGAGAGGTCGGGCAACTATAATAAAAGATTAAAAAGGTAAGATAGAACTTCAATTCATGAGGATTGAGGGAGATAAGAATTAAATAAGAAGCTAAGACGAGAGGTCGGGCAACTATAAAAAGAGATTAAAAAGGTAAGATGGAGCTTCAATTCATGAGGATTGAGGGAGATAAGTAGGAAATAAGAAGCTAAGATCATACAAAGAGAGATACAAGGATATTGGGTGGGGATATAGACAAGTGGAAGGACTATAGTTGGTGAGGAAATGAGGGCTGTGGTTGCAACACCAATCGGAAGGGATTAAAGGTTACAATGACAAGGGAAGCAGGGGTTGCGCTGGGAGTGAAGGGAGTTTTGCGTGAGGGTTGTGAGTGGTGCGGGATCGTGGGTGTGGTTGCAGTAGAATCAAGGTAAGTAGGAACAAGGTAACGAGCGAGGGATGGGTGAGATGGGGTTGAAGAAGGGACATAACTATAATTTAGGTACCTGTTTTACTACCATGTTGAGACACCAAATCCATTCAATACAAAAACCGTCTATATAATTGAGATGTAGTTGAGTGAACATGAAGTCAAAGTCTACGAGGATAATCCGTTAAAAAAAGTATTTTGATAGTTACAACAAGGCCGTCATATTTGCATTCTAGCAAACAAAAAGGGCAGCCCGGTGCACAAAGCATCCCCGCACAGCGAGTGTCGGGAAAGGGTCCCACCACAAGGGTGAAATGTAGGCAAACCTTATCATGCATTTTTGCAAGAGGCTGCCCTGCATTCTAGCAAACAAATTAAAATTATTTTTGAATAAAGTTCCACTTGGATGTGGTGGTCATTATACTTTTGGTAGTTTATTCGAATGTCAATTTTAAGACTCCTAAATTAAGATACCTTTGTGTTTAATGCCTCTAAACATGATATTTGTTTGACTATTTTAACTCTTAACGATTTTATTCACGTTTGAAACCGTTCTAGTTTCTATAATTGTGATATGTCTGTGAAGTTTCTAGTATAAAATTAATGAATTGTTATATGCATTATAATTCTCCGTGCTCGAGGATAATTGAATGCAACTAACCAAAAGATATTTGTTTAACAAATCTGGTGAGATCAAATTCAAATCAAATTTGTGCAGTTTGAACTTGAAGGCTATGGTACGTAGTTATAGGCGTCTCTTCCACCACACCTCCACCTCCAAACCCTTCTTGTTAATCTCCCCTATCTATCTTAGGTACAACCGAATTGAAAAATGTAGTACATATAGAAGCAACCAGTTTTAATATCAAAGCAAAAGAAAATGCAACTTCTAGTTTACTAATTTAGTAATTATGGAACTAACCCCTTCAGTGGAGCCACATATTCCCACACCTGAGGTTGAGCATCCTTATCCTTGCATATCTAATAAGAATTCAAACTGGGTTTAATCCATAAATAAACCAATGATGGCAACTCAAAACAAAATAAGGATATATTATTGTGAATAGGTGTCATATACAAAGTACTCATGTGTATAACAAGAAAGAAAAAGTGCTAAACAGATGCGAGAGAGTGTCTGAGATATGCTGATTCTCACTTTATCATCCTCTCTTAATCTCCCTACAGGTTGTTTGATTCAATGCCCTTTATATTTCTGTGTTATTAATTGTCACTATTACTTCACAAATGTTGATCTTGAGTTGATATTATTGTTTAAACAATCTAGAAAACCTAAGCCCAATTTGTAACCAATTTATAAAATTTTGCTGACATCTTCGCATGCCAGTGACATCTTCATGTCACAAAATGTTATTTAAAATGTCATCAAATCAAATAACCAATATCTTTAGATATATGACAGAATTAAACTGTTCGTGAACCAAACAATCACTGAGTAACCTTCATCTCTCATGGTACCTGAAGACCTGCCACATCATCTGTCGTCAAGAGAGTGATGAAACCATAATCAGAATGTGCCCCACATCCAAATATCCCCATCGAAGGATTAGAAACTTTACCTGAATTGATCAAAAATAATCAAGCATAATGAATGAAATGAAATACCCAAAAATATAACCATTTCTACTTTCATAGTGAAGCAGTTTCAATGTTGCAATGGGCTCGCCAAGAATCTCTGGTTTAGCAAAGAAATCAGGATCCAAGTTAAGTGCAAGAGCTATGATCTTAGCAACTGACTGAGCCACTTTCCTGTATGAACACAGAAAATATTAACTAAACATCAAGAATATGAAATTTTAGTCACTACACTAATTGTAGTGCCTAAAAGCTTTAAACAACGCATATCTTAGATTTAATTATTTGGTTGGATGTTGTTGAAAATAAACATTGTCACTTCAACTTCACAAATATCTTTAAATTTCCTCAGATGTGATGATTATTACTTGTAATGAAAAATGAAACCATTACTATAAAATATACCAATTGGAGGCGCAGTTTGTGGATATAGGATGGAGAACGGGGTTTGTTTGTGTAGGATACGGAATGACATGCGATTAATGTTAAAGCATGCAGTGAGCAGCGTGAAGTTCCAGTAATGTTTTGGAACATTCATATGGAGAGTTAAGGAGCGGGCAACTTCCAAGAGATGGAGCTTTTTGCACTCAACCACTCCATTTTGTTTAGGGGTATATGGGCATGTAGTTTGGTGAAGAATGTCGTGAGAGTGAAAGAGTGCTCTTGAAGTGGTCTGCAGAGGTATTCTTTTGCGTTGTCCAATCAGAGAGCTTTTACCGATGTATTGAATTGAGTCAGGATTTCAACATAAAATATTTTAAGGACTAAGAGAAGCTCAGTTCGAGAGCATAATAAATATAACAAAGTTCTTAAAATAATACAAAGTAATTAAAACTATGAACTAAATCAAAGATGTGTTTATAACGATTTGAGGAGCGAGAAGAGAAAGTAGAACAATGATGTTTGCCTAAGATACATGGCTCACATCGAAAATCAGAAAAAGAAAGACTAGGTAACATACGACTCATGGAAGATAGAGGTGGATGGTCGAGACGTCGATGCCACACTGCCACTGGATGGTCGATGTGCTTATAAAGGTACTGGGCACCTAATCCACATAGTACAAACCATTTTGCTCATGCCCCTCACTAATCTATTGTTTCGTCGACAGATTCTGTATCACGAAGTGAGAGGAGAAATGATGAAAATCACCGGTCCACGCAATTGTATTCCTGCAGGAGGCGGTGATTTGCTACCCTTTCGGACGATCCGAATCCACGGTTGTGTCAGGATGATCGTTCCAAGTCATTTCATATATTATTTTATTTGTTTCGAGTTGTATTTGACATCCGATCAGCTCAGACGATATAAGCCGCCCGATTCAGGTGCCCTCTTTCGGTTATGTTTTATTTAAGCATGCATGGGGCCGACTGTAGACATCGATAGTTATTTTGCAGTTTGCGGAAACTGTCGGTCTCCCGTTCTTCTCGGTGCGACTTCGGGAAGCCTCCTCCTTGGTGCAAATCCAAGGCAAGCCGCCCCTACCTCTCCACCGCCGCCCAGCCTCTGTAAGCCCCCCCTCCTCCACGACTTCCCTCTACATTCCCATCCGCCCGATCCCAATATTTCTCCCACCCGTGCAGTCCGCCTATCTTCTACTTCCTCCAAGAGTTCTCGACTCCAATCCCAAACCTCCTGAAGCCCGTGAAACCCCTCCTTCGCATTGTCCCGTGAACCTCACAACCCTCTGTATCTCTTTCCTCTCACGTCCATCTCTCACTGCCTCCACCGAAAGAATCCCTCCAGCAGCCACATTACAATCCTCCCGCAGCCACGTTACAACACTCTACAGCCCTCCCGCAACCCGGAATCTTCTTTTTTGTCTCATTCAGCCGATGGCTACATGCGTAAGTCGTTATTGAGAGTTTTTGTTTTTCTATTATTGTGTATCTGGACTGTACCTTGTTGGATGTGAGATTATACATTGTTGTTATTGTGAAATCGTATATTTGCAGGACTTATTCTGTGCACGCTTAAAAGTATTTGCGCCTCAATTATTTGTGAATTAAAATTTGCTCGCCATAATATTTTTCTGCGAACAAATGTGCTTCTGAATAGGTTTTATTTTGGTTAATTATTTATGGCAATTTTAATCGGACTACTCCGTGCATTTGCATAGTGTCGCATCTCATTTAGGATTGCATTTTAGAGTGCTCGTGTCGTTGCTAACCCACCCCTGCATCAAATTGGTATTAGAGTCCAAGGTTGTCTCACGTTTTATGCTACGTAGTGGTAGGTTATTTTGATCTTCTATGTCTGACCCAAATCTCACCGACGATCGGACTGCCAGTTCGCAGTCGAACATGACTTCTCGCTGGAGTCGAGAGACATGAATTCACAACAGTTGGCAAGCGAGACACCCCATGATATCTCGTCCGTTGGCAGCCCCAGTGGCCCCAGTGAGAGAGTTATTAGTGAGACGTAAGTCGGTTTTAATGTCCTCATGAGGAGTTGAATTAGAGATGTCCGCCATGAAAGTAGAGTTGCGAGTTGCAGGAGTGAGAGCACGCAGGAAATCGAGGAGTTTGATGAGATGTAAAACAAATTCGATGAATTAGGAGTTCGTAGTAGAAATCAAAGCTTGCAGAAGCCGGAGCTCTCAGCGAGGCGCGAAGATCGCATGCAGGAGGCACTCACAGCACGTAGAAGAAATCGAAGCTTTCGTAGCATGGGCGTACAACGATGGAGCTTGCGAGTGATGGAGTGTGCAGAAGTCGTCGAAAAAAAGCATTCAGAACCCGCGATATAAAGGTCGTAAGGAATCGCGATTCTCAATCTTGGGCAGAGCTCGCAGAGGAAGAATTCGCAATCGTTGGGGGAGCTTGAAGGAAGAACTCGTGATCGTAGGCAGAGCTCGCAGCGCTTGAAGGGATAGTAGGTCTTGCGAGTCATGAGTGGAGACGGTCTCGCAAGCAGGAAAGCTCGCAGTTGTTAGAAGGAGTAGAGCTTGTGAGTAGCGGCTCGCTAGAAGACGGTCTGAAGCGGAAAAAGCGCTAAACGGTTTGCGAAGGAGTGGAGCTGCGGAAGCTTGCCGAGCAGAAAACCAAAGAAGCAGTTAGCACAAAACCCCATTGCGGGGCAGCAAAGGGAAGCAGTCGCGGTTTAGAAGGGTTCAGCGGGATGAGTCTTCAGCGGCTTGAGGAACGTAGCTCTGATGCCATAAAGAAATATAGCTCTGATGCCATAAAGAAATAATAATTTCACTTATTTTAGTCAAGAGAATAGACATATACAGATACAAGGAGAGAACAATAACTATTCTAGACAATGTGAGACTAATATATATATATACATATATATATATATATATATATGTAGGGTAAAATGAAAGTGGGCCTTCAGGATGTGACTTCATCTTGAGCTTTAATATTCTTCAGCAATCTTCAAACAAACAGACGAGTGCATAGCAAGGAAAACAGTAGCATATAAAAATAGAAGCACAGAAGCATGACACTGATGAAGTGAAACTTTTTTTAATTCTCTCCTTTAATTAAGTTAAATTCTCTCCTTCGCTCATAGACACGCTGCACCACATTTTTCTCTTGAGGTTAAAAATAACGATTAAATGCATGCAATTACAAGTGATATTCATCAGAGATGGTTTTAGAGAGCTACAAGAACACGTGCAGATAAAATGCTCTAAAGCTAATGGGTAGCACAGGGAAATCGGAGCACGATGCAAGAAAGAACGGTGATGATGCCTACTAGCTTGTGACAATAGTCAATAGTGCATATCAAATGCCACTTTTCAACTAAAATTTAACTTTTACTTAAAAATACTAAACTTTGAGAAACGTATTATGAAAAAGAGAACAAAGTTCAACTATATTTACAAAACGATGGAATAAAATAAAACATCAAAAGGCAAAAGCGATATCTTACAAGGACTCTTTGTGGTACTGCTCCATAACCTGCCTCCATCGAGGTAAAATATCTTAAAAACACAAAGGGTACAAAATTAGAAAAGACCAGTGTAACATAAAAAATATATATATATATATACATATTGTGCTAAGAATTTCTTAACAAACACCATAGCAAATATGCGAAGAACAAACAATCGGGAAAACAAAGTAGGAACCAGCATTGTTGTAAAGAGGTGCACCAAAAACTAGCAAAAAGTATAGACAACATCATAGAAATTAAGAAACTTATGGCTTGTTACCAAAATATATCAGCTTTCTTACTAGTTCCCATGTTTTAAGATTGTTAGAATACCTTCTGTACTTGAGATTTATGAATAGACCCTCTTATGCCTTACATATTTGTACTCAGTATAGAAAGGCCTTATTGGATATTCGATAAGATTAACTCATTATTTTCTAAATGGTACTAGAGCTCATGGTTCAACATTTCTGTCCATAGAAAGTCAAGTGTTGGCCCTCAAACTAGGGCCCAATTTGTGATGGGGATTGGGGAGATTGTTGGGTTAATTCCACGTAATATATGAAAGATTGGGAGCTTGTTGTTATGGGTTGCGTGCCCATTGATGATGTTATGGGCTCTGGGCCCACTTATTATGTTATGTGTTCTCTTAGTATTTTTATTATGTTATTGCGTTGGAGGGAGTTACATGTTTGCCCCTTTGTATCTCTTAGGACCTTAAGGGTCTCATATGGGAAGGAATGAAAGAGTTCTAGTTCTTGTCCCCTTGTTGTGAGATATTTAGCGGCTCTCTCCTCTAATGAGCAACCCAGCTTAGACAGCCGCGGTCAAGGCTCCATTGTATCTCCGTCATCTTTCCCGCCTCCGACCACTCCTCTGGCGACCTCCAAGTAGGCCCATAACACTTGTTTATAAGTATGAAGGAAATTCTCACCCTTTAAGCTAGCATTTAGGGTTGAGAAAGCCCGAAAGATTTTGAAGTTAGATACTTGTTGTTAGGGAAAAGATCAAAGAAGGATCAAAGTTTAGCCAAATACACCAGAAACCAGTGGTCAAGCTCATATTCAACCCCAAAGCTTAAGCCTATGAGTGAGAGAAAACACAAGATATTTATACACTATATTTTCCATCTATCTGACGTGGAACTAAATCAATACTCTTACATGTCTTAACAACCTCTCCCTCATGCGAGAGCTCTCCACATCAGCCATCAGTCACCCTAAACACAAACCTTATTTTTCAACTACCATGCATCAACTGCACAACCAATTATGTGAGCTATCGTAGGAGTCACCTATTCTTGAACCTAGTTAATTCATAGTTGAGGAACCAAGATCATTGGAGACACAAACTTTACAAACATACTTCATCTAAGTCGAATGATCAGCTCAGCTAGGACTTGTGAGGGAGAGGGAATCGATCAAAGGAGGATGAAAGTTTGGTCAGATACACTAGTGGCCAAACACATTCAGTGCAAAGGTTTATCCTATAGGCGAGAGCAAACCACACGGTATTTCTACACTAATATATTTTTTACTTATTCAATGTGGGAGTAAATCAATACTTTGGCGTGTCATAACCCTTGGTGTTTGTTCCCATGCTAAAGCGGAATGTCAAGCACTTGGTCACCTTGTTTCAGTAATGCTATGGTTATGTTCCCTCTTACAACTTACAAGACCTTAGCATTACTGCATCCTTCCGGTTTTCATATTATGTGATAATCAAGTTGTTGAGCAAATTGCAAAAAGTCTTGTGTTCCATGAGCACACTAAACGCATTGTCACTTTATTCAAGAAGAGTAAGAGAAAAAAAGATTATTTTATTTATTTATGTATTACAATAAGATTACTTTTAGCTGACAATTAATATAAAAAAAAGGTACGGCCATGACAAGTAATGTGAGAGAGATGAAACTAAGTTCAAATATTCTGCCGCTTATTGTAACAAATTTGTTGATTCGAGCATATATGAAAAATTGGACATCTGCAAAATAACGTCAAAATGTAAGTATATGGAATAACTCTAATAGGTTACCTTTTGAAGGCCATTGATTTGGGCCAAAAAAGTGTTTTTCTGCTCGAGGATCATCTTCCGGTATTTCACTGCCAATGTAATATCCTTCCTTGTACTCACCTATAAACAAATCCAAAAGTATTGTATTATACCAAGCAAAAAGGCATTATTAAGCAAAGTCTATTACTAGGTATTTGTTATGCCCCCGGACGATCTACGGTTCCGTGGATATAAGTACGCCAGAAGACCTAAAGATGCGCCGGGAAAAGACCGGGCTGAACCATCCGGTTCAGCCCGCAACTAATTAATAAGAGGAGGGGGCTGAACCGCACCGGTTCAGCCCCAATGGGGGCCGGCCGGCCCCTTGTGGAGTGGGGTCACTTAAATACCCCACTCTCCCTCTTTTGGAGGCATGCAAATTCATATTCAGGTATTTTTCTTCTCTTCAAACCCTAGCCGTCTTCTTCATTCCTAGTTTTCTCTTTTCGTTCTAGAACCCTAGCGGTAGCATAACATTTGGTATCAGAGCCTCCTTCCTGCGACCATGGTGACACGTACGGAGGCGGAAACGACGCGCTTGGCCGCCATCGAGGAGAACTATGCCACCTTGACGGATTCCGTAGCGGCAATCGAAGCAAGCGTGAAGAACTCGCAACAAAATCTGGAGGAACGCTTCGAGGCGAGGATGGAGGAGTTAAAATCCCTCCTCTTGCAAAATCTGAAAGGAAAGGCGGTGAACGGCGATGGCTCCGACGCCGAGGCAGCAAATACTCCTAAAGGGGGTAGTACTGGAGCGGGAAATGGCGGGGGACTTCCGGCTAGAGTCTCCGGATCTGGACCCGGAGCAGGAGACCTACAGGAAGCCGCACGTTGGATCGGAACCCCGTATCGGGCGGGCGGAATGCCAGGCGGGCATCAGGATGGCTGGGGGCTGAGCGGCAGGGAGCCGGGAGGCCGGGAGGTGCCGGAGCCACCCCGGACTGGCTCCAGCAGAGCGGCGGAAGCCGCATGCGGCCCCTGGGGGGTCGGCGGAGGAGCGACTGCTCCCTGGGGGTTCGAACAACCCCCGCAGGGACCCGGCGGCCTACTGCGGCACGAAGGAGGCTCCGGACAGGGTGGGGGTGCCTCGTTTGGACCCGGACAGCACTCAGGACAACCGTGAGGCCGCAACACCAAGGATTTGGGCTGTTTCGCCCAACCGGGGCAAATGCGGTTCCTCTCGGGGGCGCAACAGGATTTTTTACTCCCCAACCAGCGAACGCTCCTAACGGGGGGTATGGGCCGCGACCAATATGGGGTCGGGGAGGCCTCCGGGGTGGAATCATGGAGGACTTCAAGGAGATCATGAGCAACCCGAACCGATGGGCCAAGATGGAGGCGGCTTGGGAGGGGCATTTCAGCGACCTTACATGCAACCTAAGCTGACACAGATGAACTTTCCGAAGTTCAGGGGAGGCGATACACTCGAGTGGATCCAAAAGGCCGAGTTGTTCTTCAGATATCAGGAGGTGCCTGAGGCTCAGTGGGTACAGTTGGCGGCCTTCCATCTGGAGGAGGACGCGTACCAGTGGACAAAATGATTTTTGCGGGGACGCACCTACGCTCCCTGGGCCGAGTTCATAGAGGCTTTCTCGGCTAGATTCGGACCACTGGAGTACGAGGACGTGGAGGCCAGTCTTCAGAAACTTCGCCAACGGGGCACAGTCACGGAGTACCGGACGGAGTTCGAGAGGCTGGCCAACCGGGTCACTTGGGGAGAGCAGACGATGCTGAGCTGTTTCATCTCGGGGTTGAAGGACCACTTGCGTGACGAGGTCCACTCGTACTTGTCGCGCAGTCTGAGCCATGCTATTAGCTCGCTCGGATACAGGAGGAGCGTTACAGCAGGCAGCGGAACCGGACGACGACCAGGCCACCCGCGGCCCCCGCAGCGGGACGGAGAGATCAGACACCTCCCATTCGTCCCACAGTGACTAAGTTGACTTGGCCGGAGATGCAGGCTCGGAAGGAGAAGGGTCTGTGCTTTAATTGTGATGAGAAGTACACACGGGGGCACAATTGCCAGAAGATTCAGGTGTTTATGCTGAGAGAGGAGGATGAGGAAGAGGACCCACTGGAGAATGTCGACACTGAGGCACTCGACCTGATTGAGTTTGGGGTTTCTATACAGGCCATGGAGGGGGGATCAGCCCCGGTGACACTCCGTTTCACAGGTCTGATCGGCAGGGAGCGGGTTACCATACTGATAGATAGTGGGAGTACCCACAACTTTATCAACCCGGCAGTTGCTCTGAAGGTGGAGCGACCGATCGATAAGGACGCGACTTTCCAGGTCATGGTGGCCGATGGTAGCAAATTGAGATGCGAAGGGGTGGTGAAGGGTGCAGAAATCCGGATGCAGAGCTATGTGTGCCACACGGACCTGTATTTACTTCCAATTAGGGGTTCAGACATGGTGCTGAGGGTTCAGTGTCTGCTTCAGCTACAGTGGGTCACCACAGATTGGGTTCATCTTACTATGGAGTTCTCCCAGTTGGGGAAGGATTACTGCCTTCGGGGTATTCGTTCTCCCCCCCTGAAGGAAATATCTCCGCGGAGCCTGCAGCGGTTGGAGGTCGAGCGCTCCCCTATGGCTATGGTGGTGGGAGTGGCGACGTCAGACGCAGATCCTCCGCTCATTCCGAAGGAGATTCAGGCACTTCTGTCCCAGTTTGAGGATGTGTTCCGGGAACCACGGGGCATACCGCCACCCAGGTCCAGGGAACATGGCATCCAGTTGAAGGAGGGGGCTACGCCCCCGAATGCCAGGCCCTACCGATACCCATACATTCAGAAGGCGGAGATTGAAAGGAGCGTGAAGGAGATGTTGGCTGCTGGCATTATACGATCGAGTACGGGTGCTTTCTCCTCACCTATTATATTGGTGAAAAAGAAGGATGAATCATGGCGGTTCTGCGTGGATTATCGAAGTTTGAATGATTCTACGATCAAGGACAAGTTTCCGATTCCTATGATCGAGGAGTTGCTGGATGAACTACATGGGGCCAGTTTTTTCACCAAGCTAGACTTACGGTCCGGCTACCATCAGATACGGATGAAGACCGAGGACATCCACAAGACGGCGTTTCGCACGCACGATGGGCACTATGAGTTCTTGGTGATGCCCTTTGGGCTCTCCAACGCCCCTTCGACCTTTCAGGCGGTGATGAACGAGACCTTTCGGCCGCTCCTACGGCGATCGATTCTCGTATTCTTCGATGACATCTTGATCTACAGTCGCAGTTGGGCGGAGCATTTAAAGCATGTGGCAGAGGTCCTCTCCATTCTTCGTCAACATCAGTTCTATGTCAAGCAGTCAAAGTGTTCTTTTGGGCAGCCCGAGGTGGAGTACTTGGGCCATCTGGTCTCTGTTCAGGGGGTCCGAGCGGATCCGAGGAAGATTGAGAGCATGGTTACTTGGCCGCGACCGACCACCGTACGGGCGTTACGGGGCTTCCTAGGCCTTACTGGATATTATCGGCATTTTGTGAAGGACTACGACAAGTTGGCTCGTCCGCTCACCCAGCTCCTCCACAAGGAATCTTTCACATGGCATGAGGAAGCAGAGCAAGCCTTTTCCGCTCTCAAGGAGGCTATGACGACCACACCGGTGCTTGCCCTACCGGATTTCAGCAAGGAGTTCGTGTTGGAGACCGATGTGTCGGGGGTAGGCATTGGGGCAGTGCTGATGCAAGAGGGACGGCCTTTAGCATACTTTAGCAAGGCCTTGGCTCCTCGCACCTTTGGCCTTTCTACCTATGAGAAGGAGATGCTGGCGATCCTTCATGCGGTGTCTCTATGACGACCTTACTTACTGGGCCATCATTTCAAGGTTCGCACCGATCATCAGAGTCTGAAGCACTTTCTGGAGCAACGGCTGACGTCCCCGCTCCAACATAAGTGGCTTACTAGGCTACTAGGTTATGATTATGAGATTGTTTACAAGCAGGGGAAGGAGAATGTGGTGGCAGATGCCTTGTCCCGACTTCCAGAGAGCACCGTTCTCCATATCTCTGGGCCTTTGATTGAGTCCATAGATGACATTCAGACCGACATAGCCGCGGACCCGGAGCTTCAGCCTATTCTAGAGGCTTTACGGCAAGGCCATCCGACGTCCCCAGGTTATCAGCTGATTGGGGGACACTTGTACCAAGGGCGGGTGGTTATTCCGGCTTCGTCCACTTGGAAGGATGTCATGCTACAGGAGTTCCATTCATCACCATCTGGAGGTCATACCGGCGTGCTCCGCACTCTGCAGCGCCTTCGGGCCAATGTCTTTTGGAGAGGTTTGCGCCAGGACGTCCAGCGTTTCGTGCAACAATGCGAGGTATGTCAGCGCCAGAAGTACGAGACTACGTCGCCAGCGGGGCTGCTCACCCCCTTGGAGATTCCGCAGCAGGTGTGGGAGACAGTGTCTATGGATTTCATTGACGGCTTGCCCCGGTCGCAAGGCAAGTCGGTGATTTTGGTGATCGTGGACAAGCTGTCCAAGTACGGCCATTTCTTAGCACTCAGCCACCCGTACTCCCCTGAGACAGTTGTCGAGCTCTTCGCCCGTGTGGTGGTTCGCCTGCACGGTATTCCTCGATCGATCATCTCTGACCGCGACCCGGTCTTCATCAGCAACTTTTGGCAGGAACTCTTCCGGTTACAAGGCACGCGGCTTCGCATGAGCACGACGAATCACCCACAGACTGATGGTCAGACGGAGGTCTTGAATCGGGGAGTGGAGACGTACCTCCGCTGCTTTGTCACGGATGAGCCACGCTCTTGGACACGATGGCTCCATTGGGCGGAGTATTGTTACAACACGTCGTACCACACCGCTAGCAAGATCACTCCCTTTGAGATTGTATACGGGAGACCTCCACCATCTTTGCGTTCTTATGAGCCGGGCAGTACAACTCTTCCTGCAGTGGATCGGGCATTACGAGATCGGGATCAGACCTTGGCTCTCCTGCGGGATAATCTCCTTGCAGCCCAAGCCAGGATGAAGGTGCAGGCCGACAAGCACAGGACCGAGCAGGAGTTTCAGGTGGGGGATGAGGTTTTCCTCCGTCTTCAACCGTACAGACAGCTGTCCGTTGCTCGCCGCGCCAACCAGAAATTAGCCCCCCGGTACTATGGGCCCTTTCGTATCACTCACCGGGTGGGACCAGTTGCCTACACTCTTGCCCTACCTGAGGGGTCCCGTATTCACCCCACTTTTCATGTTTCCTTGCTTAAGAAGAAGTTGGGGGCAGCGGTTACAGTTACTCCTTGTCTTCCCGCGGCTACTACTACCGGCGAGTTACGTCCTAGTCCGGAGGATATATTGCTGTCCAGATGGAAGAAGCGGGGCACGGAATATCGCCCCGATGTGCTGGTTAAGTGGAAGGACCTGGCAGAGGCTCACAACTCATGGGTGGACTTTCTGGAGTTCCGGGAGCACTTTCCTGACTTTCAGCTTGAGGACAAGCTGCCTCTTGATGGGGAGGGGAATGTTATGCCCCCGGACGATCTACGGTTCCGTGGATATAAGTACGCCAGAAGACCTAAAGATGCGTCGGGAAAAGACCGGGCTGAACCATTCGGTTCAGCCCGCAACTAATTAATAAGAGGAGGGGGCTGAACCACACCGGTTCAGCCCCAATGGGGGCCGGCCGGCCCCTTGTGGAGTGGGGTCACTTAAATACCCCACTCCCCCTCTTTTGGAGACATGCAAATTCATATTCAGGTATTTTTCTTCTCTTCAAACCCTAGTCATCTTCTTCATTCCTAGTTTTCTCTTTTCGTTCTAGAACCCTAGCGGTAGCATAACAGTATTAAGTTGCTTAATGACAATAATTTTCATAAAATAGCTAATAGATCATTACAGAATGTAGAAGTGTTTCTGAAGCCATGAAATAACAAGAACAAAGCTTATTCAAATGAAGGAACTGATCCAATGGAATATCCATCGTAATTTGCAAAATATGTCATAGGATGGAAGCATATTCAAATGAAGGAACTGATCCAATGGAATATCCCTCGCTATTTGCATACAATGTAGTAGGCTGGACCAATGTGAAGCATATTTTATAGTAGACCATGCATAGCCTTCGAAGTAAGCACTAAGAGTTAGTACATGCTAAATCTTTTGATATCTCACGTATATGTTGTTAACATGATTCTACGCTACTTAAAAGGAACTCTTGGACTAGAACTTATATATATATATATATCTTTTTCTATGTCGTCGCTCGTAGTTTTTGTTGATGCTGATTTTATTGGCTCAATTGATGAATGAAGATCTACAACTAGCTATAAGATATTCTTGGGATGGAGTTTTTTTACCCGGCGCAACAAGAAAAAAAAGGTTGCCCCTTATCTACCATAGCTAAATATTGAGCAATGACACAAGCAGTCTTTGAATTAGTTGGGCTTAATTTTCTTCTCACATAACTAGGAATCACCATTAGATCTCATGTTACTCTCAACTGTGATAACAAATTTGCAATTCACATTGTTAAAAATCTCGTATTCCATGAAATGACTAAACACAGAAATAAATTGTCATTTGATCAGAGATAAAATGAATTAAATTAAATTAATCCTCCAATATGTGTCATCCAAAAAATAAGTTACATGCATCTCTCAAAGGGCTCTCTCCCGAGCACAATTCACGCATTTTACATCCAAGATAGACATGCCCAACATCTATGCTCCAACTTACTGTGGAAGTGTATCTTGTCCCAAGACTCTTAGCCTTTCTGTTGAACACCATTCACATATTTTATATGCTTTAGCTCATAGGTGTGTAAATGTTTAGTCCACATCTCCCTGGGAAGTTTAGTCTTGCCCCAAGACTTATCCTCTCTCTCTCTCTCTAATACTATTCACATATTTTACATCCAATCTAGACATGATCAACATTTATGTTCCAGCTTGCAGGAGAGTGTATGTTTATATATATAAATAATATATATGTGTATATAAGTGCTCGGTCCCATATCTCCTAGGTAAGTTTAGTCTTGCTCAAGACTCTTATATATACGGACATGTATTCTCATTGTAAAGTTGGAATAATAGTTTACTCTTCCCACAATAATCAACCAATAAATGATTTCATTTCCTTCCACTTTCCTCCAATCCAAACGAAGCCAGTGAAGCTATGAACAAACATCCTTAAAAGAAGAATCAGATTGATACACAACAACAACAGCAGAACCCATATAGTCCCCAATCATTGGGGGTATGGGCAATCAGATTGATACACCCTGCCAAAAAAAAAAAACTAAATATGACTATTTACAGAGGAGGTTATTTCCACACAAGAAGCAATATATTTAGAGGATCTATGTTTAGTACAAGGAATAGACTTTAAACAGCTTCGAATTAATCATTACATAATAGACAATTTTACAATCTACATGAAGTAGATATTCGGTTTAAACAACAATTTTCCAAAGCATTCGGCATCGCACGAGAGGTAAGATGTAGGATACGGAAGTCTAGGAAACTTACCATGATGTACCTGATTTTGAGGATCCAAAGATTGATCTAGAGTAGGTGCATAACCTCGCAGTTTTTCATTCCGAAGTAGCTTCATTTTCTCATGTAAAGGTAGATTAAAAAATCTCTTACTCTCATAGATGACCTCATCCATTAACTCGAGGCTAATTCCATGATCAGTTAAGTAGAAAAATCCAGAATCTAAACAAGCCTGAAACAGCACCCAAAAACAGTGAAGATCTTCAGTTATGTCGAAACTAGAATGTAGCTCATTCAAGCATATGAAGGCTTTGCGCTACAGAATAATATGAATGATTGCTAAGACTTTCTATTAATGTTTAGACAAACAAAAATTGAATAATTTTTTAGTACAATTAGTACTTAATGAATATAAACTATCAATGATAGGCAAGTTTTCAAAAGAAAGCACTTTTCAAACCCAGTTTTCCCCGCATTCAATGGAACATTGTTATTTTTCAAACCCAGTTTTCTCCGCATTCAATGGAACATTGTTATTTTTCAAACCCAGTTTTTCCCGCATTCAATGGAACATTGTTATTTTTCAAACCCAGTTTTCCCCACATTTAATGGAACATTGTTATTTTCCAAACCCAGTTTTCCCCACATTCAATGGAACATTGTTATTTTTCAAACCCAGTTTTCCCCACATTCAATGGAACATTGTTATTTTTCAAACCCAATTTCCCCCACATTCAATGGAACATTGTTATTTTTCAAGCCCAATTTCCCCCACATTCAATGGAACATTGTTATTTTTCAAACCCACTTTTCCCCGCATTCAATGGAACATTGTTATTTTTCAAACCCAGTTTTCCCCGCATTCAATGGAACACTGTTATTTTTCAAACCCAGTTTTCTCCGCATTCAATGGAACACTGTTATTTTTCAAACCCAGTTTTCCCCGCATTCAATGGAACACTGTTATTTTTCAAACCCAGTTTTCCCCGCATTCAATGGAACACTGTTATTTTTCAAACCTAGTTTTCCCCCCATTCAATGGAACACTGTTATTTTTCAAACCCAGTTTTCCCCGCATTCAATGGAACACTGTTATTTTTCAAACCCAGTTTCCCCACATTCAATGGAACACTGTTATTTTTCAAACCCAGTTTTCCCCACATTCAATGGAACATTGTTATTTTTCAAACCCAGTTTTCTCCACATTCAATGAGAAAATGCTATCTTGTTTATAAATAATTGAATTTTACTAATTCATGAGAAGTTTAATCAAATCATGAACTTTTTTAATTTTTACTTAGTGCCCGGGATGAGTCAAAATCCACCGCATGTCATTTCTATCCAAGGCATGAATTCATGAAAATCTAGAAAAATGAAACAAAATCGAAAAAAAAATCTTAAAAATTACATCAAAATTGGATTTTAAGTTTTTTTTTTGTGAGTAAATGTACAAACAACATTACATAGTTAAATATTAACCATAAACTATAGAGTATTACATTCAGAAGATAAAACATTAATAAGCATCCAAAACAAATCAACAAACTGCTACTGTACTACATAAGTAAACAAAGACTCACACTACGATGAGAATTGAACCCATGACTAAACAAAATTGCATCAAAAATTGGATTTCAATTGGATTTCCAAGTTGGAAGTTCAAAGTGGAAAAGCTCGATACTGGAAAAGAGAAAATTCCCAACCTGTCGAAGGTCGGAAACAGATTTTTGGATGTCGGGATTCGATAGACTGATACAGTTTAAAGCGGTCTCTTCCATCCCTCCCTTGATCCTTTCGCGGCGAATAATGTTGCGGAGAATAACTTTGAAGAGAAGTGGGAAGCGGTGTTCGATTTTTATATTTCCTATTGATCAGAGTTAAGTTTCGTCTGCATTTACAGGATCTTGATTTGTAATGTTATTTTAGTAGTACTGTTCTTCAGCAAAGTTAATTTAGGGTCTGCTTGTCACTTTCAAATCACTACTGGCTTGATTAGTTTTTAAATTTAATTAATGTAATTGCAACATATGTGGCTATGTGCACTGAGAGCTGAGCAAGCCGTTGTTATGTCAAACATACATTCTGTGGCGGTAACATTTATGTCCAAACTCATTGGTGGAAAAAAGCCGTGCCAAACGGATCTTAAGTAAAATTGGATCTTAACCGACCCTTTATGGTTGCATCCCGACGGCATTCAGCTCTAATTGAGTCGGAATGCAACCCAAGTGGGTTCCAATTTGATCGGATGCGACCCAAATGAGTTGTTTTATGATCCAATTGGATCGAAATAAGGTCTGAATGGACCTGTCGATATCCAAACCGACCCATTTAGGTATCTATCCGATTATTTTGGATCGGTAAGCGATTCTAACAATCTGTTTAGACGTTTTTGTGATTTTTTTTCCTCAAATGAATGTGCCCTTCTGGTTTGCATCTAGTGCCAACCTGTGAACGCGATCGGCGGGGGTATTGTCGCGCAGCGTTCTGGGGTATTTTGTGCTAGACTGCTAGTTTATATAATAATGATAGTAATTGAATACGATGTTATGAATTGATGATCCTACTGTGTATAAGTATAGTATTTTCAGCCAATGAGGCTTGGCCCAGTCAGTGGCGGATCCAAAAAATTATAAATGGGGGTGCACATAATTTTTTTTTAACACAATAGTACATAAATGTTACATTGAGCGAGGGGAGTAGGCGGACCGCGGGTCATGAATTGAATTAATTTTGAGGGAGCACATAGCTGAGTCTGGTCTACGAATAGCTAAATTTGGTTAGCAAATAGCTAAATTTTAGTGCTTATAACAAATCGCAAAAAAAAAGGCGTCAATGTCCCTTTGGCCCCCCTCTGAATCCGCCCCTGGGCCCAGTTGGGTAAGCTGAGGTCCCATGACAGGGAGATCATGAGTTCAATTCTCACCATGTGTGAGCTTTGTCTATTTATTTAGTAGTTTGTTGTTTGATTGATTATTGTTTAATGATGTAGCCATTGATGCTTAATATTCTCAATGTAATGATGCTCGTACATTTATTACTAAAACAAAAAGTACACTATTCGCCCCCTACAACTTTCTTATTTAAGTAAGATTTTAAGTTATATACAGTATAAATTAATATCGTAGTAATTTAATATTATATTTTTATATAGGAGATGCCAATATTTATTTACATATTATATTTAAGATGAATATTTGAATAATTTATATTATACATTACTATAATATCTTCTATTTTATATATCTACATGGTATTAATATTCTTCTTTCTATATATCAATGCACTGGCTCCAGCTTCGTCCGAAGCTCCTTCAATATTTGTTTATATAGCCTATATATATTTATATTTATATTTTATATTATTATAATATAATAATATAATATCTCGCAAACTAAATTTGGCTATATTGAAATGAGAACAAATAAAAAACTGGACGTTCTTTTATTTCTGTGATTCCTATCATTTTTGTTTATAGAATTCAATTTTGAAAATGACATTGTTATAAGCACACCAATTCTGACTATATGCAAAGCGAAAATTATAGGCTTTTTCGTCCTAAAGAACATCTATATGTAAACCAAGTAAAAGCTAAAAGCATTACTTCCTTCCCCTGCCCCCTGACCTGCGCGTACAAGAGAAGAACCTGACCCCCGCTGCGACCTAGCCGTCTTTCGTCGAGTCACAACGACGTATTTCGTTTCAGGAACAAAATCCCTCCAGCTGTCCGGATTTGTGACTTAGTGTGAGGATTGCTTCCCTTTCTCGAGACTCTCAAGTGTCGCGGGATTGCGACGGGGCTGCGGGTTGATAAGGAAGATCTATGTCGTCGGATTTTGATACTAGACGGTTGCGTGCGGCCATGACCGAGAGGCAATGCGGACCAAGGATCCTGTCGCCAACACTCGGGCCGAATTTGTCCTTCTCTAGCTTGCTTGATTGGATTACTTGTTTGAAAAAGAATCCCCGGCCGCCTGAATTCGTGGCTTTGAAGCATCTTGTGCTGTCTCAAGTGAGGAATAGGTCTCATTGCGGCAACCTTTAACCTCTTCCTTCATTGCAAGATAGGCGAATTAATTCGCTCGGGCGTCTTTTATCACTGTGATTTCTATGAAACTTTTTAAGTATGATTCCGTTTCCCCCGACTTATTTGCAAGGATGGAGTAGGTTTTAATCTCTTCCTCAATATTTTCATTGATCTGCATATAACAATTTATACTTATTTTAGTTTCCATATTGTAATGATTTATGTATAACCAAACTTGCTTATAACAATGCTCGAAAAAAACATGATTTTTATTTATTTTTTATTTATTATTGTAATTTCTCTCCAATACTCATAATCATTTTTAAAAAAATATTTTTGTTACATTTTTATCTACTCTAACCACTATATAATATTACAAATTGGTTGTTTAAATACTTGTTAACTATATATCACCTATCCATTACTATATTAAAGGAAATTCCACCTCTACAACAGCTAGGCTTCCCATTATTATACTAATAAAGCAAAATAAAATATTAATAAATTAAAATAAAATTAAAAGAAAAGCATGTAACATTAAGCACTCTCATTTTAATCTTTAATTTTTATTATTATCCCTACTGATTTAAGAGCGGAAAATTTCACAATTACACAGTACCAAGACTTCTTTTATTTATAGTATATTTATAAAATAATAAATATATGATATGCAGATGTGTGTGTGATCAGTAATAAAAAAACTTAATAAAAATAAAGACATACTTTTTAAAATAAAATAAAAAATACATGAATTATACCCCTTATTAAAAATGTGATCGACATTGGGCTCCGTCTCTATCAATTAATTAATAAAATTTAAAATAAATACATTATCGATTAAGTAATGTGAAAAGTAATTATACATTACTTTTTATATTTTGTTAATAAAATCATTATTCTACTGTATATATCATAGTGCATGTCAAATCAACTTTAATAAAGTTAATTGATTTAATGGTAGCTCCTCAAAAATACCGCTGACAAGCAGCAAGCGGGGGGTGAGCATAAAAAACCGCCTGTACCGCATAAACAACACCGATTTTTAAACCGCACCGCATAGTTTCGGTGCGGTGCGGTTTTGAACTTTTACAAACCGAGCACGGTTCGGTGCGGTGCGGTTTTTGGATCTTGAAAACCTCAAAAACTGCACCGCACCGACTAATTACATATCAATTTTCATGAACATGTGATATATCACATACATCGAAATAAAAGTATAACTTTAAAATTATTAATTAATAATAGTAATTAAGTAATTATATTAGTGCATACGGGTTCTTTCTTGCTTTAGTTTATTTATTCTATCAATTTATTGATGAATTTGCCGATTTGTAATTTTTTGTTAAATGCAAATAGTATCATAATGGTTTATCGACCATAAATGCGTATTCACTAGCATTCTCATAATATTTCAATGTTTGAAGGATAAATAAAATTACAATTATATTGGTGTTGTGCATACCTATGACTTAAAATAATTCAGATTTGTTATATTTGTATTGAATGTGTCATTTACTATGCAACTAAAACAGTCATATCATGAGAATTGTAGTATCTAAAGATTTATTTTTAGCTCGTGGTTGATTTTGTAGTATTTATATTTTAAATATATATGTATTACACATTTTTTTCATGATAATATAACTCACCTAACTATATTTTTTCCTAAATTTTACATCATATTTAACTTCACATTATCTTTTTGGTGTTTATATATATCGCGTGCTGAAAATCACATCAAAACCGCAACCGCACCGCAAAAAAACCGCACCAAATCAATTTTCCCTTTCACTCGACACGACCGTGCACCTGCCGCTCAATGTCTAAGTAAAGTTTGTTTAAAGAAAATAAAATTTAATAGAAAATACGAGACTGACATTAAAAAAAAAATAGAACGCACAAATTAAGCACACTTTTTAAAAATTGAAATAAAATCCCTTTACATAAAATAGATATATGGACATAAATTTAATTTCCAATTGCATCCATCGTGAGTGCATCCCATCTAAAAAAAACAAATTATATTATTGTATACAATTATACATACTAGCAGTAATGCACCACATCTTCCAAAACTAGCCATAACAATTTTCCGATTCAAATTCAAAATCTAAGCCGGGCACGATGTCACGATCTCCTCATTTTTGGGGTTAAGAGAAAAGAAGATTCCAGGGAAATCCAGAATCTTGTACATAAGAAGATGACAGAATATTCTAGAGAGCACATGACTCTTGTATATACTAGAATTGTATAGAATACTCTAGAATTGTAGGGATCTAGAATATTCTTTGGTTTGGAGAGAAACCTCTTTGGGGCCTATAAAAGGGGGAGGCCCCCTCATTTGTACTCATCCAAGTGTGGATAAAGCATTCGAGTTCTCTTGCTTACTTCTTCTCTTGTACTCTTGTGTTCTTGTTCTCGTTCTCATTTCCACCACAGTTTTCTTAGAGTGAGGCTTACTTAGCTAGCTGCGAGGGGTGACAAAAGGAGCTAAGGCCGCGCGCAGCATAGTCAAGGGGACTAGTCTGTGACAGTTGGTATCAGAGCTAGGTCCGGTTTGGTTCGTATGGTGCTGCTATGGCGAATGAGGCAAACAACTCAAGCGTTGTTGACGAGCGCGGCAGGGAGGTCGTAGATCAACAAAACAGGAAGAAGAGGGATCATAGCAAGATAGGTGAAGGAACACAATTGGATCAGGCCATCATGATGCTGGCCGATCGAGTTGAGAAGGTGAAAGGAAACTTCGAAACTCTTGAGGCCCATGTTCTTGAAGAATTTGAGTCCATCAAGGAGTCTACCCAGACTTGTCTTGATGCTCACCCGGCGTTGGAGGAACGACTTGCTAGGATGGATGATGTCATTCAAGCGTTGCGGATTGGCTTCGAGGATATGAAGGAGGAACTCACCTTATGTCGCCGAGTTGTGGCTAATGGTGGAGGCAACATTGCAATGGGCAACCAAGGATGGAGGTTCCTAAGCCCAAGCCATTTGTGGGCAAGCGGGATGCGAAAGAAGTTGAAAACTTCATTTGGCAAATGGAGCAGTTCTTCGAGGGGTATAACCTCATCGATGAAGCCGCTAAGGTACGACAAGCCTCTTACTACTTATCGGATGTTGCTTCTCTTTGGTGGCGAAGGAAGCAGACCGACATCGAGAAAGGCTTATATCGTATTGATACTTGGGAAGAGTTCAGGCGTGAACTCAAACAACATTTCTATCCGGAAAATGTCATTTATGAGGCTAAAAAGAAGCTAAGGGAGTTGAAGCACAAGGGAAGCATTGCGGAGTATGTCAAAGAATTTACCACCTTGATGCTGCAAATTCCTAACATGTCGAATGAAGACTTGTTATTCTTCTTCGTTGATGGTCTTCAACATTGGGCAAAGCAAGAACTACAACGACGAGATGCCAAGACGTTGGATGAAGCTATTGCCACAGCTGAGTCCCTTATTGAGTACCAACGACACCCAGATGCAGCAAAGCCAAAGAAAGACAAGGATTACGGGAAAGGTGGGGAGAGAAGCGGGATGGCAAGAAACCCATCTTCCAGCGGCATGATACTCGGAAGGAGTATGAGGAGAAGAAGAAGGCCTTCATTCTGAAAGGGGGATGCTTCTTATGCAAGGGACCGCATGCAATGAGCAGCTGTCCAAAGATGGGAATGCTTTCGGCGATCATGGAAGGCAACGATGCGACGAACTCAGGAGAAGGTACTTCTGCTCAAATGAGATCATTACAATCACTTAATGCTTTGAATGTTAGACCTGCTCCAGCCGCATCACCAAAAGGATTGATGTTCGTGGAGGCGTATGCGAACGGGAAGGCCACCAAGGCCTTGCTTGACACAGGAGCAACGCATAACTTCATGACCGAGGAGGAAGCCAAGAGACTTGGTCTTCATGTCTCTAAAAGTGAAGGATGGTTGAAAACGGTGAATGGGAAGGCGAGACCGATGCAAAGACTTTCACGCAGAGTGGAGCTGCAATTGGGAACTTGGAAGGGCCAAGTGGACTTCTCCATTGCGCTGATGGATGATTTTCAAGTTGTGCTTGAGATGGATTTCTTCGAGAAGGTACGAGCTATCACTATGCTTTTTTGTAGATCCATGTGCATTATGGAGAAAGGGTCTCCATGCATGATCTCAGCGGTGGAAGGGACACCAACAAAGGGAAAGCAGCTATCGGCTATGCAAATAGCCAAAGGCGTTAAGAAGGAAGAGGTGACTTACTTAGCCACCTTGAAGGAAGAAGTTGCGGCAAAGAATGAGGAGGTACATCCTTTCATTAAGCAAGTCTTGGAGGAGAATCAAGACGTTATGCCAACCGAGCTTCCGAGCAGGCTACCACCTCGGAGGGAGGTGGATCATGAGATTGAGTTGGAACAAGGGGCGAAACCACCTGCGATGACGGCACATCGCATGGCTCCGCCCGAACTGGATAAGTAGACTACCGGGCACTCAACAAGGTAATTGTCAAGAATAAGTATCCTATTCCATTGATCGCTGACTTGTTCGATAGGATGGGGAAAGCCAAGGTCTACACGAAGATGGACTTGCAGAAGGGATATTACCAAGTCCGCATTGCCGAAGGAGATGAGCCGAAGACAACGTGCATCACTCGTTACGGGTCCTACGAGTGGTTGGTCATGCCATTTGGCTTGACTAATGCACCGACAACGTTCTGCACTTTGATGAACATGATATTCCATCCCTACCTGGATCAGTTCATGGTGGTTTATCTGGATGACATCGTGATCTACAGCAACTCTATGGAGGAGCATGCGGAGCAACTCTATGGAGGAGCATGCGGAGCAACTCTATGGAGGAGCATGCGGAGCATCTCCGCACTATCTTTCGAGTCTTGCTGGAGAACGAGTTATATGTGAAGAAGTCAAAGTGTACGTTTGACACGGAGGAGGTCTCATTTCTTGGACATGTCATTGGGCATGGCCAGATGAAGATGGATGCAGCCAAGATCCAAGCGATCATAGATTGGGAGCCACCTATTAAGGTAACCGAGCTAAGATCTTTTCTTGGACTTACAAATTACTATCGGCGGTTTATCCAGGGCTACTCAAGGAGAGCAGCTCCATTGACGGATTTATTGAAGAAGGATAGATCGTGGGTTTGGGATGATGGATGTCAACAAGCCTTCAAAGATCTAAAGCAAGCAATGAGCACTGAGCCGGTGTTATCATTGCCGGACTTTGGAAAGGAGTTCGAAGTGCAGACGGATGCTTCTGACATTGCCATTGGCGGAGTCTTGATGCAGGATGGGCATCTCATTGCCTATGAAAGTCGAAAGCTGAACGAGACTGAGCGGCGGTACACCGTCCAGGAGAAGAAAATGACTGCTATCATACATTGCTTATGGGTGTGGAGACACTACTTGCTCGGGGCGAAGTTCGTGGTCAAGACGGACAATGTGGCCACAAGTTACTTCCAAACGCAAAAGAAGTTGTCTTCCAAGCGAGGTGGCAAGATTTTCTGGCAGAGTTCGACTATTTGATGAAGTACAAGCCCGGGAAGGCAAATGTTGTTGCGGATGCCTTGAGCCGCAGGCTGAACTTGCCGCTATATCCACGGTGAAAGGGGAGTTGCTAACCAGGATCAAGGAAGGGTTGCAACAAGATCCGTTGGCGATTGAGCTGATGAAGGCGGCAAGGGAAGGAAAGACCTAACAATTTTGGGTTGAGGATGAACTCCTTTACACCAAGAGGAGGAGACTATACATCCCAAAGTGGGACAACCTACGGAGGGAGTTGATCAAGGAGTGTCATGACACTCGATGGGCTGGTCATCTTGGCCAAAAGAGGACCATGGCGCTAGTGGAGATCTTGTACTACTGGCCGAAGATGAAGGAAAGCGTGGACGTGTATGTGAAGACATGTCTTGTGTGCCAACAAGACAGAGTGGAGAATCGGCAACCAGCGGGATTGCTAGAGCCTCTTCCAGTTCCAAATCATCCATGGCACACCGTGACGTTGGACTTCATCAGCGCTTTCCCCAAATCAGAGGGATTTGGATCGATCATGGTGGTCATAGACAGATTCTCAAAGTATGGGACATTCATCCAATGCACAAAGGACTGCACAACGGAGGAAGCGGCCCAAGCATTCTTCAAGCAAGTGGTAAAGCATTGGGGGCTTCCACAAAATATTGTGAGCGATCGGGATCCTCGCTTCACGGGGAAACTTTGGACGGAGTTGTTCAGAATGATGGGATCACAACTAAACTTCTCCACAAGTTTCCACCCGCAGTCCGATGGGCAGACCGAGAGGGTAAATGGCTTATTGGAGTGCTACTTGCGACACTTTGTGAGTGCTAACCAACGGGACTGGGCAAAGATCTTGGATGTTGCTCAGTTTTCCTACAACTTGTAGAGGAGCGAGTCTACGGGAAGGAGTCCCTTCGAGCTGGCGACCGGACGTCGACCACTCACACCGCATGCATTGGCCATCAACCCAAGGGAAGGAAAAAGCCCAAGAGCAGTTCAAATAGCTAAGTCTTGGGAGGAGCAAAATGACTTGGTCAAAGTCTGCCTAGAGAAAGCAAGGAAGCGCATGAAGAAATGGGCGGACACGAAGAGAAGGCCACATGAGTTTGGCCTAGGAGATAAAGTGATGGTAAAACTCTTACCCCAACAATTCAAAGTGTTGCGGAGCATGCACAAGGGGTTAATAAGGAGGTATGAAGGACCGTTCGAGGTAATCGGCAAGGTAGGAAAGATGTCATATCACCTTGATCTACCAAACTTGTTGAAGATTCATCCGGTCTTCCATGTAAGTATGTTGAAGCCTTATCATGAAGACCAGGAAGACCCAAGGCAGGGAGAATCACATAGAGCACCTCCGATCATGACCAAATCATTCGAGAAGGAGATTGATCGGGTGCTATCTCAAAGGGTGGTACGGCGACGCGGAGTCCCGCCAAGTACTCAATACTTAGGCTCTGTTTGGCGCGGAGGTTGGAGGAGCGGCGGATTGGAGGAGCGGCGGTTGGAGGAGTGATCCGCAACCGTGGGTACATAGCGGCGGTTGGAGGAGCGGCGTTTTTCCGCTGATTCAGCGGAGGCGCTGCAAACCGCGCCCCGCATCCACTCCGCCAAACGGGAAACTTTCCACGGCTGCGGATCAGGAATCTCTCTCTGATCCGCAGCCGCTCCGCCAAATAGAGCCTTAGTCAGGTGGAAGGGATTGCCAGAGTCCGAGGCTACTTGGGAGACATTAGAAGACTTGTGGCAGTTCAAGGACTTCATTCAGCAGTATGAGACGACGAGGACGACGCCAGAATAGGTGGGGGAGAATGTCACGATCTCCTCATTTTGGGGGTTAAGAGAAAGGAAGATTCCAGGAAAATCCAGAATCTTGTACATAAGAAGATGGCGGAATATTCTAGAGAGCACATGACTCTTATATATACTAGAATTGTATACAATACTTTAGAATTGTAGGGATCTAGAATATTCTTTGGTTTGGAGCCTATAAAAGGGTGAGACCCCCTCATTTGTACTCTCCAAGTGTGGATAAAGCATTCGAGTTCTCTTGCTTACTTCTTCTCTTGTGCATCTTGTGTTCTTGTTCTCATTTCCACCACAGTTTTCTTAGAGTGAGGCTTACTTAGCTAGCTGTGAGGGGTGTCAAAAGGAGCTACGGTCGCGCGCGACATAGTCAAGGGGACTAGTCCGTGACAATGAGCTAACATAGAATCGAATTAAAATAGCTCGTACACTCGTATCAAACTGATAGATTTGTAAGCATGTTCTCGCACGCGTTTACGAATCTACGGGAAAAAGGAATTTATGCGGGTTTTCTATCAATAATAGTGAATAATTCAGCTGCTGCTACATACAATTACCATTGAACATCCCGAACAAAGTTTCAAACTTTCAGTCATGAACCTGCAGATCTCCCAAGACTGAGATCACAATTTCAAAATCCAGCTAAAAATCTGCAGGACAATAAAAAGCTTGTAACTGGAAGAAGACAGTAAGAGAGTGATGAGAGAATACAACAACTATAGAGATAAAAATCGAGCTCCTCAAATAATCGATAAGTGAAGCATGCCGATACCATCACCGGCGATGTTCTCTGCCACTTCGAGTCAACGCGAACGCCTCCAAAGTCAAAACTCGAACGGCGCTCGTCTATAATCTATCCGGCGTTACAGAATTGTGACGATTGCTCCAAGTAATTGGCTGGTTGCATCAGCATTTGACAATCACATAAATATATCCGAATCAATTTGCTGCAGCTTAGGAAATATTTGCTTCAGCGTTGCAGAATATTTTGGAGAGCTTGCCTGGAAAACATAATAACAGGAAGAGCAATTTAAATAAAAAATGAATCTTTAAAACAAACAATTGCATATGAAAAATACTGTGTCAAATTGTTTATAGCAATTGGGGGAAAAAAACTCTTGTTTGCTTAGCAGAGAAAACAAGCAAAACATGAAGAAGGGTATGGATGTTCTGGCTTCACAATATTACAAAACCACTATGTATCAAGAGCTTATTGCAAAATCTTTATCTATACTACTCTTTAAACGCGGCCTGGCATGCCCCGATAACTCGGGTTAATGCGGAAGTTACGAACCGACATCCGCTTGGCGGGTTTTTTGCTCTGCTGAGTTTGGACAAAAAAGGCATCATCATGAAATGATCACAACAGTTATGACCGCCACCAAGAAAAAAAAAACTAATTTTGAACATTAAAATAGATGGAGTTCCTTAGCTGAGGTCGGCCATTCACGAGCGACGGTTCGTGACCACTGTGTTCACTACCACCATCACCGTACCAAACGGAGATTTAATTCGTCGTTTCATTTTAACCACATTTTAACCACATTTTAACCACATTTCAACTGCTGATCTTGAAAAATATCACATCCATTGTAGTTGATCTTAAAATCCTCTATCTATTGCTCCCACTTTTTCAGTGTGTTGCCAAATTTTGGCTCTGATACCATTATTAGGAAAAATGCATATCACACAACAGAGCAAACATAGTCCATGAAAATTAGCATTTTAACTTCACTAGTTTTCTTAGATTCACTTTCTATTGCGAGAAAAGAGATCCTATCATTTGGTCCGACTTGCCGTGCATCACCCACCATAAATGAAACTTCCTACCCCTTTTAAGAAGTTGGAGGATGAACTTTCGCGCCTCCCTAACCACATCGCCTCCCATGTCTCGAACATCAACTACATCTCATCTACTCTCCCATAGTTTGTGCCATCGTGATCTCCCTTATAGGTAAGCTCAACCAACCTTGCATCGACCCCCTAATATCTTCGCCTCAAAAACCACTAGATCTAATTCCATTGCCCTCAATCAGACAGTAATCAACCATCCCCACCATTACCACCGCCTTATTCCGCTGAGAGTTATCACGCTTCGATTGCACCAAACTCCTCAATCGGCTCTTCAACACCAACACAACCAATAATTTTCCCTTGACAAAAAATTAGAGCACGCGCATACAACGATAAAGCTTTTTCCAGAGACATTACGTACTATTCCAACTTTCATATTGAGCCACCTGAATCATTACCCACAACCACTCCAAAACCAAATCTCGATGTTCTCGCTAATCACTCATCAGGAATACAATGCATTGTCCACTCCATCCACACCATCGCATGACAACAACCACTACTTTATCCAAGCATGTGTCGCCAAACACCTTAACATCCAGCAACCCTCCTCAATCATGGCGGCGGCGGCGGCGGCGGCCGGCCTTTATAGCTAAGTCCCCCTTACCATCTCCGACCAGACCTTCTCTTACGACCTTTATGCCGTATTCCTTCTCGGTGTCAACAATGTCCTAGATGAACGATGGTTGTAACAACTAGGCCATGAAACCTTTCATTAATTCCAAACTCACCATAATCTTCCTCCACCACTTCCTACCCATCACGCTACAAAGATGAAACCACAGTTATCCTCTACTTAATCCAACAAGCACACCCGTCCACGACCTGACAAACTCTTTCATTGGCTCAATATTCTTTACTTGTCACTACAACCACACATTATCGCACTAATGACCTACCAATCACGCATAAACAAGTCGCCGACCACCTCACCCAATTGCACCACGTCTTTGCAAATCCACATGACCTCCATCAAACCCGCAATTAACACACGCCCTTACTACAAGTCTACTGCTACCATCATTTTCAAAATTAGAGCGCGCACAACAAGTCACCTCCATGCTTGCCAACAATATCATTTAGCGAACATCAATCCCTTCTCCTCAGTCCTTCCCCACCCTACCAGCTGCAAAAAGGATGACTACTGGCAAATCCACATGACCTCCATCAAACCCGCAATTAACACATGCCCGGTTTGCCACCCGACCACTACCTGGGCTTTTTCATGCAGGGGCTTCTGCCCCACATCCGCTCGCGTCTTCGCACGCATCATCCGCGCACTGTCAGCGACGCGGTTGACATGGCCCGCTTGCTGGAGGCGGATATCGGCCCCCGGGTCCCTACTGGCACAAGTAGCCACCCCCAGTCTCGGCGTCCCTGGCGACCGCCCCCGGCCCGGCTCCTCCGCGGCTACCTTCCGGAGGACCGCGGCCCGGCCGGACGCCGCCCCAGCGCATCTCCAACTCCGACTACAACGACCATCGCATCAAGGGCCTCTATTTCCGCTGTCGCCAGACATATGCTCCAGGGCATGTATGCCCTGTCGTCAAGGAGTTCCACGCCATTGTCGGCGACTTCGACCCCGAGGTCACATTGGAGGATTTCGAGGCTCTGGAGGTCTCGGAGAGCGAAGGGGCACCAGACGATGTGGTGGCAGCCCTCCACCGCTTGGAGTTACCATGTTTTTCCGTGGGGGGGATATCGGGCCCCCAGACCATGAAGTTGATGGGCATATTGTGTGACCACCCCATTGTAATCATGATCGGCAGTGGCATAAGCCACAACTTCCTCTCGTCCTAGTTGGCACACCAGCTCCACCTGTCCATGGTTCCATCTCCAGATTTTTCTGTCTGCCTCGGCGATGGGCGTCGCCAACCAACTCAGGGGTGTTGCGCCGCTCTCTCCTTATCGGTGGGGTCCTGCCCCGTGACTGCCGACTTCTATGTCTTCTGCCTGGTGGTATTGATGCGATCCTCCGGGTGGCCTGGCTCCGCACGCTCGGCGATGTGCGCGTCAACTGGGCGAGCATGACGATGCAGTTCCACCACCAAGGCCGGGCGTGCCGTCTGGTGGGTGTCCGCCCTCCTCCGTTCCCTGGTCTCCTTCCGCGCCATTCAACGGACCACCGACGTCGACTTCTCTGCGTGGCTCCGACCGATGTACGCTACGACGCCAACACCCCCTCCCATCCCCGCGGACCTCCAGACGCTCCTCGCCGAGTTCGACGATGTCTTTGAGGCCCCGTCCGGCATTCCACCAATTCGGCCGACCAACCACGCCATTCCACTCCAGCCAGGGACCGCGGCAGTCTCGGTCCTCCCTAATTGCTACAACCACACTCAAAAGGACGAGATTGAGCGCCTTGTTCAGGAGATGTTGCTAGGGGCCCTCATCCGGCCCAGTACGAGCCCTTCTGTAGCCCGATCCTCCTAGTGCGGAAGAAGGACGTCAGCTGGCGATTCTGCGTCGACTACCGCGACCTCAACAAGGCCACAATCCCCGACAAGTATTTGATTCCCGTGATACAGGGGCTTTTGGATGAACTGCATGGCGCCACCTTCATCAACAAGTTGGACCTTCGGGCAGGGTACCACCAGATCCGGGTGCGGCCAGAGGACATTGCCAAGACTGCCTTCCGGAAACATGATGGGCACTACGAGTTCCTGGTCATGCCATTCGGCCTGACCAACGTGCTAGCTACCTTCCAGGCCACGATGAACGATATCTTCCGAGCGGTCCTTCACCGCCACATTCTTGTTTTCTTTGATGATATTTTTGTGTACAGTTCTTCGTGGCAGGATCATCTTCAGCACGTCCGCCTCACGCTGACCACCATCCAGCATCACCGCCTCAAGCTTCACTTGAAGAAGTGCTCCTTCGGGGCGACCAAAGTAAGCTACCTCGGACACACCATCTCGGCTCGGGGGGTCGCCATGGACGAAGACAAGATTTCAGCAGTTCTTCGCTGGCCGACGCCTTCTTCCTTACGCGACGTCCGAGGCTTCCTCGGCCTGACAGGCTATTACCGACACTTCATCCAGGGTTACGGGGTGTTGGCCCGGCCGCTCGCACAGCTTCTGAAGAAATCCGAGGATGGGCAGTTCCAGTGGTCGGCAGAGGCAGCCTCCGCCTTCTCCGCTCTCCAGCAGGCTTTGGTCCAGGGGCCAGTGTTGGCTATGCCTGATTTCTCCCGTTCGTTTCTCATAGAGTGTGACCCTCCGGCACCGGGGTATGGGGTCGTTCTCATGCAAGGTGGTCGGTCGATTGCCTACTTCAGTCGCGCATTTTCCAGCACGATTCTCAGTCGCTCCGCGTACGAGAACGAGCTCATGGGCCTCGTCCTCGCGGTGCAGCATTGGCAGCCGTATTTGCTAGGCCGTCCCTTCGTGGTCCGCACTGATCACCATAGTCTGCGCTACCTACTTCAGCAGAAGATCGCCACACCAGCTCAGCAGGTATGGGTGGCCAAGCTCCTCGGCTACGACTTCACCGTCGAGTTTCGGCCAGGAAGGGCCAACCGGGCTGCAGATGCCCTCTCTCGGCAGGATCACACCGCGGAACTCGCAGCTATCTCTCGGCCAGTGTGGGAGGATGCAGCGGTCATACAGCATGAGGTGGAGGCTGATCCGGTGTTGGCAGGTATCCGTACGGCGCTCCTCGTCGACGTCAACACCCAACCCCCTTATTCGCTCGTCGGGGGCCGATTGTTCTTCAAGGGCCGCTTGGTGCTCGCGCCCACTTCTCCGAGCATTCCTCGTTTACTGGCCGAGTTTCACGCCTCCCCCTCCGGCGGACATGCGGGAGCGTTGCACACCTACCGCCGGCTGGCGGCATCACTATACTGGCCCCACATGTTCCGACAGGTTCAGGCGTTCGTGGCCGCCTGCCTGCCCTGTCAGAAGGCAAAGTATGAGGCCACCTTTCCAGCTGGCCTCGTTCAACCTCTGCCCATTCCGGACCAAGTGTGGGAGGACATAGCTATGGACTTTATTACCCGACTGCCGCGCTCCCAGGGTTTCGGCTGCATCTTAGTTGTCGTGGACCGACTGTCGAAGTACAACCACTTCATTCCCCTTCGTCACCCCTACGCAGCCGCTTCTGTTGCTGACAGCTTCATCAGCGGCGTGGTGCGCCTCCATGGATTTCCCCGATCGATTGTGAGCGGCCGGGACCCCCTCTTCTTGAGTTCTTTTTGGACTACTCTATTCCGACTCCAGGGTACTCGCCTTCGTATGAGTACCGCGTACCACCCGCAAACAAACGACCAGTCAGAGGTCCTCAACCGCTGCTTGGAGACCTACCTCCGCTGCTTTGTGGGAGAACAACCTCGTAGTTGGGCCAAGTGGCTGTGCTGGGCGGAGTACTCGTACAACACCGCCTACCATCTGGCGGTCGGCACCACACCCTTCGAGGTCGTCTACGGTCGACCGCCTCCCTCCATCCTACGACATTTACCAGGGGAATGCCAAGTCGAGAGCCTAGCCGCCGCCCTTCAGGACCGCGACACCATCATGGATCATTTGAAGCATCATCTTCGTCCGGCCCAACAGAAGATGATCTCCTTTGCGAACAAGAAGCGGCACGACTTGTCCTTCCAGGTGGGGGACAAAGTGTTCGTCAAACTACACTCGTACCGACAGCTGTCCATCGCCTGCAGGCCGTGTCCGAAGTTAGCCTCCCCCCCCCCCCCCCGTTGTTTTGTCCCGTTTGAGATCCTTGCTCGCATTGGGGCGGTTGCCTACCGCCTACGCCTACCGGATCAAAGTCGCATACATCCGGTCTTTCATGTCTCCCAGCTTCGCCGAGTGGTTGGTGATCATCCCGCGTCAGCACATATTCCTACTGACATCAACCTTGCGGGCGAAGCCCCATGCTACCTGACCAAGATACTAGACCGCCGCTGCCCTCGGTCAGGCGACCCGTCATCCAATGAGGTTCTAGTTGCATGGGCAAATCGATCGGACTCCGACGCTACCTGGCTTCCTCGAGAGAATTTTCGCAGTCAGTTCGCAGATTACTGCCTTGAGGACAAGGCAAATTTCCCAGATGGCGGTATTGTTACGAACATACGCGCGGAGTTGCCCGTGTGGCGCGTCTACACGCGCAGAAAATCGACGGCCGAATCACCCACTACCCCACGGATCGATGACATGGCGGAGGGCCCTTAATTATTTCTTATTTTAAATATTTCCTATTTTAATTGTTGTCTATTTTAATAGTTTTCTTTTTTAATTATTCCCTATTTTACACCCCTCTTACAGTTATAAAAGGGGGTGTGGTATTGTATTTTGGCATGCTTGGATTAATCAGAAAATCAGGGTTGCTCATTATCTTCCTCTCTTCTCTATTCTCCTCCTGATGCAGGATGGGCATCCCACCCGCCTGCCACCCTGGATACCTGGCATCGCACCACGGCCCAGAGGTCCCACCGGGAGTCCACCTGATGAGCCTTATCAGGTCACGCGGACCGTACACCCCAACCCATCCTCGGCCCCACCACAGGGCCGATAGGTTGTTGAGGTCGGGGCTCGATCCCCCGACCTCCTTGGTAAAGAGCTCTCAGGCAAGCTCTCATCACCAACTGAACCGCTAAGTTGGTGATGAGAGCTTGCCTGAGAGCTCTTTACCAAGGAGGTCGGGGGATCGAGCCCCGACCTCAACAACCTATCGGCCCTGTGGTGGAGCCGGGGATGGGTTGGGGTGTACTGTCCGCGGGACCTGATAAGGCTCATCGGGTGGACTCCCGGTGGGACCCCTGGGCCGTGGTGCGATGCCAGGTATATAGGATTGAAAGTGCATAGTTAACCTCACTAGAATTCTCTAGAGGGGGGTGAATAGAGATTAAAAATATTTTGTGCAATATATATATATATATATGTATAATTTCTGATTTATACTTCCAAAATACCAACAAGAATTAAATATGTAAAGAATGAAAAAGCAAAGAGACAATCACAGCACAACACAAGGAAATATAGTGGTTCCCCAAAACTTTTGGGTAGTCCACTCTTCTACCCCCTTGGTAGGAATTCACTATCTTGCACTGAGTCTTTTGCCAGGTATACAGGATTGAAAGTGCACAGTTAACCTCACTAGAATTCTCTAGAGGGGGTGAATAGAGATTAAAAATATTTTGTGCAATATATATATGTATAATCTCTGATTTATACTTCCAAAATACCAACAAGAATTAAATATGTAAAGAATGAAAAAGCAAAGAGACAATCACAGCACAACACAAGGAAATATAGTGGTTCCCCAAAACTTTTGGGTAGTCCACTCTTCTACCCCCTTGGTAGGAATTCACTATCTTGCACTGAGTCTTTTGATAAGAAGACTCTTAGAACCAGTCTGAGTCTTTTGATAAGGAGACTCTTAGAACCAACTGAGTCTTTTGACAAGGAGACTCTTAGAACCAGTACAACTGAATTTTTTGAAGAGAGATTCTAAAAACTCTTTTACAATATTTGAAAATGAAATAAGAAAGAGAAGAAGAAGTAGAAGAACAGAAAATAATATGTGCAAGAAGGAATCTTCTTCCTAGCAAGAAGATTAGAAGCACAAGTATAGTGAATATGATCTCTCTTCTGTAGTGAGAAGGAGATTGTAGCCCTTTCTCTCTTTTAGTGAGAGCTTTCAGAAATTGCAGCAGAATGGCTTTAGAAGGAGGAGATGAAGAAAGCTTGATCTTTGCTGCAGCACTATTTCTCAATTTTCTCTCTTTTCACTTGGGAGTTCTTCCTCTTTTTCAAATGTATATGGTGGATCACTCAACTCACTTTCTCTGCCGACCTCCTCTTTATTTATAGATCTGTTCATTCAAAATAATACTATAGGAGGATAATCAATTAGCAGTCAGAGAAATAGAAAGATGAAAATGTTTCCATAATATTTATTTCAGTAGAAAGAAAGAACTAATTCTGATTTCAAATAATGTCCAAATGAGTTTAATCAAATTAGCCAAGAATCAGGCACAAGGAAAGAATGATTCAGAACGGCTATAAAAAGAATAATATCATTCCATATAAATCAGATCTACAGAAAGAAGGAAAGAGATCTGGCGAGTGTTTGAATTTGACATATAAATCGACGTGCGTCGATTACTATTCAACGTAAGCGTCGAATTCATCCTGACTGGGCGTCGAGAGGAGAATAAGGAAGGTGCGTCGAATTAGGTGCGTCGACTTCACTAGATACATAGACTAGAAGTCAGAGTAACGTCGATATAGGATGCGTCGAATTCTGTTTAGAATTACTTCGACTCATTCTGAAAGGAACGTCAACTACGTTTCGACGTTGCGTCAAATACTATTCGACGCATATTTACTTAACCTAATTTTTCATTCTTAGAATTAATATTCTACTCATTTTAGGGGTTAAGATAAATTATTTTCCCAACAATCTCCCCCTATTTGTCTTAACCCTATAGGAGAGAAATTGTATCAGCATATAATTAACACAGCACAGTATTTGTAAAGATAAGAAATATATTAAACAATCAGAAGAGAAATTAGAATAAGAAAGCATATATAAACCAGTTTTATGTTCAGACCAATCAGTATTTAAGCATCATCATTGTTTCAACATATCACTCTGGAGGGGTAGGAGGAGTTTTCCTTTTTCTAGTAAATACTTTTGTGGGTTGCTCCTTCTCAGTAGCAGTTGATTCCCTTAGCTCCCCCTGAGTCTTAACAATTTGCTCCCCCTGAGTCAAAGAGGTTTGTTCCCCCTGGGATGGAACTTCCTTGGTTGCTTCTACTTCTGCCTTTTCAACTTCTTTTTCAGTTCCAGCTTCAGTCATAGCAGTACCTGGCCCCTGAGCTCCTATTGCACCTATCACAGTATCTAGCTCCCCCTGAGTTTCAGCTTCTTTATTTTTCTCACCATCTGCCACATCTTCCTTTTCAATTTCATTTTCTGTCCTGCTTGTCTCCCCTTGTAATAGTACCACTTGACTTGCAGCCTCTCTTGCTATATTGAGTACTTCTATTGTTTGTTCTTCAATAGGTACTGTCTCATTTCCAATTGTCTTGAGCAGTGTAGGATTATCAGTTTTTGAGGTAGAAGGTGACTTGTGGGAGAGAGATTTAGGAGTGGAGGGCTGCTCTTCATCTAGCTTCTCCCCCTTCTTGACCTTCTTGGCCAAGGAGGTTAAGAAAGACCTAGTTACTCTAGAGGAAGAGAGAGAGGTCTTTAGATTTTGCACAGAGGCACTGACCTCATCTATTTGGGTGTGCATGTGAAGGATGGAGGAATGAATCTGAGAGCAATGCTCATCCAGCATTGCTTGGAATGTTTGAGCTGCTGATGCAATGTACTGAGTGAGAAGAGCTTCAGTGGATGCAGATGGTTCATGTTGTGGTTGGTGATTAGGAGAGAGTGGTGGAGGTGGTGATGAGGGTGGAGAAAGGTTAGTTGATGTATGAGGTATTGGTGATAATGGAGGTGGAGAGGATGAGAAAGTATGAGGAGGAATAGATGGAGAAACTGCTGTTTGAGCAAGTGTTTGAGAAGAGGTAGGTAGAGTAGGAGTTGTGAGGGAGATAGAGACTATTGGAGTGGATGATGGTGGTAGAGAAGGATTGTCTCTAGGAGGAGATGGATGAACAGGAGAGTTAGGAGGAGATGGAGTCTTTTCAGGAATGGAACCAGGCTTAGGGATTTGCCTGGTCCATTTGGAGAATAGAGCTATTGACATCCTTTTTCCTGGAGGAATATGGATTCCTTTTGACCTGCATAGGTCAGGGAAGGTATGGAAGAGTACTTGACTCATAATCCTCATATATGCATTTTCTTTGTGTGAGTATTTAGAGCTTATCATCTTGAGCAGGCATGTGGCCCAGTCCACCTTCTTCTTCAGCACCAGGGCTCCCATGATATTCAGTTGCTGCTTGGGCACTGCATCATGGGCTGAGGTCTTGCATAGCAGGATTTTTCCTACTATATCTGCTAGCAGTCTGTACTCCTCAGAAAAGTCTGTTTTCTTTAGATGGATTGGTCTATCTTTTGAAAATTTCATGGTGGTTAGCAGATGCTTGATTTCATCAGGTGTGAGGTCTATAGATTCATCACCTAATAAGAGGGTGATGAAGACTTATTTAGTTATCCTTTAGAAGCTGATTCTCTTTATTTGCTTTGAACAAAGATCATATTAGGGTGTACCTGATGGAAGATCAAAGGTTGTCTTAAAGTGTTCTGCAGATATTGAGACAGGTGTCTCATGGATTGTTCCTTGGATTTCTCCTTGTTCAGATATCTGAACATGAGTTATCAGCTCAGTGAGCTCTGTTTCCAGGAGCTTGCATCTTGTGGAGATGAGCTTGTCTAGTTCAGCTTCAGTAAACAGAGCAATGATGCTCTTGTAGTTTTCTGCGGACGCTTGGAACGATGCAAGATCAATGTCGAAATCAGAGTTGGTCTTAGGAGCCATTCTAGGTCAGTGAGAGAGAGAGGAAGAAATCGGCTGGACTGAGGAGCAAGAAGGATGAAGGATGCAGAGTAGTGAAGATTTCTAACTGAAGAGTCTTTTTAAGTCAGGTGAAACCTCGAAATGCGACACTATTCGAGGCTTATTCGGTACTTCAATGAATGTGACCGAAAATATTTTAGTATTGCCGCTCGTTTTCATGAAATCGACGTTACGTCGAGTGGAATTCGACGTAAGCGTCGATACAGCCCGTGTTAAGATGTTAGGGTTTCGTATCGACGTATGCGTCGATTGTAATCGACGCATGCGTCGAGTTCACTTATTGAGTTGAGTCATCGACGGTGCGTCGATTAAAAGTCGACGTGACTTTTAATTTTCCCGAAAAATTCTAGGTGTTTATTTCTTTTTATATCTTCCTAATTCTAACGGTTTCTAAGTTAGTCTTGGACTAATTTTCACAGATAGTTTGATTGATTGTGCCAGCATTGTTTGGCAAGGTGGCCAGTTTTGTAACATATGTAGCACTTGATTATCTTAGTATTGTGAGAATTTGAGTTCAGAGAGGGATAGAAGAGTGGATTAGGATAGTAAGTTTGATTTGATGGGAATTTTGATTAGGATAGAAAGTTTGGTTAGGATAGAGGTGTTGATTAGGATAGAAATCATGATTAGGATAAATGGGTCCTGAATAGGGGTTAAGATGGAAGGTTTTTGGAGGATATGCATTTAAGTTGCTCTGAGTTCTTATGCGTCGATATCTATTCGACGTATGTTGATAGTTGCGTTGATTTATATTCGGCGCTTTCTTCAGATTGCGTTGATCTGGTATCGACGCATGAAAGAAGTTGCGTCGATTGGATGTCGACGTACTTTTATTCAAGCGTCGAGTTGAGGTCGAGGCATCTGAGAGATTGCGTCGAGTAGAATTCGACGCACTTTCACTCATGTGTCGATATGAAGTCGACGCAACTGTGTCTTCATACATTTTCTTCTTCCCTTTTTCTGATTTTGCTCTTTCATGTATTGTTTCTCTTAGCTTAGTTATTTCTTCAGATGAAGTTTGAGAATCATCAGCTGAATAGTATGATGTTTCATCAAATTGTTTCATTTCCTTGAGGGAGTCTTCTTCTTTATTTAGTGAGTCTTTTTCTTGGTTTGATTTGATGGGTTTGGTGAATTTTACAGGGACCATCCAAGCAGGTTTGTTGGATGGAATTTGGCTAGTTGAGGGATCAGCCCCTAGACCAAGATTTTTATGTCTCCTGGTTTGTTGTTCAGTGATTTCCTTGAGTGTTTGGCTTCTCATTTTTATTGATTCTTCAAAAGCTTTTGTCAGGGATACCTTATCCTTAAGGAGCTGGTTTTCTATTCTAGCTCTTTCTACCTCCTTTTCTATGATGTTAGCCCTTAATTCATAATTTTTAGAGCATTTAACTTCTCTATTTCTCTGGTTTTTAGCCACATTGATTTGTTCTTTTAGATCTTTAATTTCTTGGGTAGCTTTTAGTTTGATCTAGACACATTCCCATAAAATCATTTCTGAAATTTTCACTTTGAAAATCTATTTCATCAAACATGCTTACCTCATCCTTATCCTCAGATTCCTCTATGAGAATAAGGCTATCTTCTTTTTCATCTTCAGAAGATATGTTTTCTTCTGATCCTGTCTCACTCCATGATTTAGCATCATCATCTTTCTTTGAGCCTTCAAGTGCCATTAAGCATAGGTCTTCTTGCTTAGGCTCTTCACTGTCACTCTTAGAAGAGGAGCTGTCCTCAGAGTCTGTATCACTCCAGGCTTCTGCTATAAAGCCTCTTTCTTTCTTCTTCCCCTTTTTCTTGAGATCTTTCTTTGTCTCAGCATTTTCTGGACATTCTGGGGCAATATGTCCAGGTTTCCTGCAGGAGTAACAAATAATTTCTTTAGTAGGAGTTTTGTCATACCTTGGTTTTGATTCTCTCCTTCTTGATTCATCTGTCCTGACCCACTTCTTGAATTTTCTGGCCAGGAAACTGAATAATTCTTCTTCAGTGACAGAGCTTCCTTCTTCTGTTGCTTTTAATGCAATGTTCCTGTCTTTTGAAGAAGTTGGGGTGTTTTCTCTTCTCTTCTTCTCTTCTCTGGTTTTCAGCAGTTGCTCATAGGATCTGAGTTTTCCTAAGAGAGCATCTGTTGAAATTTCCCTTTGACCTCTTGTGCCTCTTATTGCTCATATCCTTGAGTCCCATGAGCTTGGGAGACTCATCAGCAATTTATCATTGATCTCTGTAAGAGAGATTTCTCTATCCAAGTCCCTTAGTTGATTGATGATCAGACTAAATCTGTCATACATCTCAGAGATGTTTTCTTCATTCTTCTTTTGGAAGTTCTCATATTGAGAGATCAATAGAGCCTTCCTATCTTTTCTTTCATCAGCAATTCCTTCTACCATTTTTATGAGAGCCTCCCAAATTTCTTTGGCTGATTCACAATCCACCACCCTTTAAAAGATTTCATCAGAAAGGGTTGAGACCAGAATATTTACAGCCTTTGCATCACATGTTCCTGCCTTTTTCTCTTCAACTGTCCACTCAGCCTTTAGAACAAGTGTTTGAGTCACCTCACAACTTGAGTCTTTTCTATAAGGCTTGGGAGGACCTGTCAAGATAACATTAAATAAATCTTCATCAATAGAATTCATATAAATCCTAATTCTTGTTTTCCAAACTGCAAACTTTTCAAGATTGCACATTGGTGATCTGGTGGAAGCATAATCTTTTATTTGTGTCATGTGAAAAATTATTGTTAGAAAAATATATATATGTAAATAAGAGGTAGGATCTTTTTGATCAAGGAGTTAACCTTTTTAGATTAACCTCCCTCTGATACCAATTGAAAGTGCACAGTTAACCTCACTAGAATTATCTAGAGGGGGGGTGAATAGAGATTAAAAATATTTTGTGCAATATATATATATATATGTATAATCTCTGATTTATACTTCCAAAATACCAACAAGAATTAAATATGTAAAGAATGAAAAAGCAAAGAGACAATCACAGCACAACACAAGGAAATATAGTGGTTCCCCAAAACTTTTGGGTAGTCCACTCTTCTACCTCCTTGGTAAAAATTCACTATCTTGCACTGAGTCTTTTGATAAGGAGACTCTTAGAACCAGTCTGAGTCTTTTGATAAGGAGACTCTTAGAACCAACTGAGTCTTTTGACAAGGAGACTCTTAGAACCAGTACAACTGAATTTTTTGAAGAGAGATTCTAAAAACTCTTTTACAATATTTGAAAATGAAATAAGAAAGAGAAGAAGAAGTAGAAGAACATAAAATAATATGTGGAAGAAGGAATCTTCTTCCTAGCAAGAAGATTAGAAGCACAAGTATAGTGAATATGATCTCTCTTCTGTAGTGAGGAGGAGATTGTAGCTCTTTCTCTCTTTTAGTGAGAGTTTTCAGAAATTGCAGCAGAATGGCTTTAGAAGGAGGAGATGAAGAAAGCTTGATCTTTGCTGCAGCACTATTTCTCAATTTTCTCTCTTTTCACTTGAGAGCTCTTCCTCTTTTTCAAATGTATATGGTGGATCACTCAACTCACTTTCTCTGCCGACCTCCTCTTTATTTATAGATCTGTTCATTCAAAATAATACTATAGGAGGATAATCAATTAGCAGTCAGAGAAATAGAAAGATGAAAATGTTTCCATAATATTTATTTCTGTAGAAGGAAAGAACTAATTCTGATTTCAAATAATGTCCAAATGAGTTTAATCAAATTAGCCAAGAATCAGGTACAAGGAAAAAATGATTCAGAACGGCTATAAAAAGAATAGTATCATTCCATATAAATCAGATCTACAGAAAGAAGGAAAGAGATCTGGCGAGTGTTTGAATTTGACATATAAATCGACGTGCGTCGATTACTATTCAACGTAAACGTCGAATTCATCCTGACTGGGCGTCGAGAGGAGAATAAGGAATGTGCGTCGAATTAGGTGCGTCGACTTCACTAGATACGTAGACTAGAAGTCAGTGTAACGTCGACATAGGATGCGTCGAATTCTGTTTAGAATTACTTCGACTCATTCTGAGAGGAACGTCGACTACGTTTCGACGTTGCGTCGAATACTATTCGACGCATATTTACTTAACCTAATTTTTCATTCTTAGAATTAATATTCTACTCATTTTAGGGGTTAAGATAAATCATTTTCCCAACAAGGATGCACTTTTATGATGCAGGACGGGCATCCCACCCACCTGCCACCTGGGATACCTGGCATCGCACCACGGCCCAGGGGTCCCACCGGGAGTCCACCTGATGAGCCTTATCAGGTCCCGCGGACCGTACACCCCAACTCATCCCCGGCCTTACCACAGGGCCGATAGATTGTTGAGGCCGGGACTCGATCCCCCGACCTCCTTGATAAAGAGCTCTCAGGCAAGCTCTCATCACCAACTGAGCCGCGTGCGATGCCAGGTATCCAGGGTGGCAGGCGGGTGGGATGCCCGTCCTGCATCACCTCCTCTCTCTCAAACCTTAGCCATCGGCCCTTCCCCTTGCCGGCCTTCTTCTCGCTCCGTAATATTGACCTTGTCTTGTTTAACAATATATTGATCAACCATCCCACATGGACCGCCAACTGAAACTACTTTTGCCTAAATCCTTTGACTCTAACAATGGCGTGGGATGAAGGAAATGTACAGGAACTCTAGCGTCGTTCCTCCGTCGAGATCGAGAGTTTGAGCAGGAATTTTGGTGGGTTTCTTCTGTTCCGTCGAGGGAGAAGTAGTTGAGCACGAGAGGTTTGGTGGTTTCCTCCTTCGGCTGGATGGGGATCGTGATAGAGAAGATGAATAGTAATTGTAGATGGCAGTTTTCTCCTTCAATCGTGGATTATGGGTGATGAACAGTAGCGGTTCACCAAAGAAATAGAGGGGAAGGGAATGGTAACAGTGGATTCACTGGAAAATAACAATAATAAAAAAAAGGATAATTGAAAATAAAGTCGGGGCGTTGCACCCCGGGGCTCGCGGTGTTGCACCACGAATGATTGTCGGATTTGGATTCGCTCACAAACTCAACAATGAAATGAAAATGAGAACATCCGCCCCTATTTATAACGAGAGGGGGCGGTTGGGCACCCGGCGTGAACGGATATGATCGTCTGTTACGCCCGGTTTGCCTCGCTCCGCCTCCCTCCGCCTGCCCGGGCTCGAATTTGGTAGAGTTGTCGCCGGCGGCGTAGCCGCCGCCGGCCTGACCGGAGCCCACCGGCGGGTTCGCCGGAGTGCGGCGAACCCGCCGGTGTGCTCCGTCAGGCCGGCGGCGGCTACGCCGCCGGCGGCAGCCCAAAAAAAAAAGCCGTCTGGAGAGGCGATTACTGCACGGGGCAAATTTTTCCTCCCAGCTAAACGCGGCAAACCGGAGGTCTCCCGTGGAGTTTCGAACAGCAAAATTTTGATCCTTGCAAAACGCCGGGCGGTTCGAATATTGGCGGAAAAACAAACGGGTTTACACACCCGCTGTTGCGTTTTTATCAAACGTGCGGTTGCAAAATCCTAACCAAATGAAGCCTAATACAACTCCAAAAAATATTAAAAAAATACATATGAAATGAAAAATGACGCTCCGGACACGCTCGCGGTCTCGGATCGCCGATCCGATCAATGCATCTCCGGCAAATCAGCAAAACGGGTCTCGCCGAGTGGTGGCCCGATCTCCTCTAATCACGAACATGCGGCTGATCCCCAACAACAACATTGTGCAAGAGACACCTTCCTATATATCGGCAGTTATTATCAACGATTTACTCAAAGCTATGCTATAATCGACGCTCCACTCATCGATCTGCTCTCCTAATACTCCTTCCTTGATGAAAACCCACCCATCTCGCATTTGTCAAACTCAAACAAATGCTCGCACAGATATTGGTCTTACACCTCTGGACTTCAACATAGCTTTAATTGTCTACACAAATGCCTCTGGAGTTGGCTTTGGTGTTATACTTCTCAATATGGATACCACTCGCCTTCTAGAATCAAAATATTTCACTTTGCATGTAGGCAGCCTTCACCTACACCTACGAGATGCAAGTCATCACTACAGTTATCATCAGTAAATTTGTCATTTAAATAACAACATTACTCCATGGGCCATGAATTTATCATCCACACCAACCACCAAAGCCATCAACAACGCACCCTAACCCCTGAAGAACACTTATGGCTCCATAAACTCATGAGGTACAACTATTGTATAATGTACAAACCTAACTGCGACAATCAAACTAATGACATGCTTTATCGCCCCTTGACACCAACCTTCTATTCATCTCCAACATCTCGCCGCACTTTCAAATCTTCGATCACCTATTCGACTATCTCCACGGAAACCCCATCTGTTAACAACTCTATAGATATTACCCATCGCCGGATTGATTTTCTCCTTTACGACATTACCCGTATCCTCATCTACCACCACAATTGTATATTCTTGCCTGCAAACTCTCCTCTTCGCCAGGAAATTTTCGTTAAACTACACAACAACCTTATTGGCGGTCACTCCAGATTTCTCTACAGTCACCTATATCAGGCTATCATTGACTCCTGTTCTGATTTAGATATTCACCAATGGGTTATTGAATGAACAATTTGTAAGCATATTTAAAGTGGTGAGACAATCCATCGTCGTCATGTAACCCTTATCACAAATTAAGTGTGGGAGGAAATCTTCATGGACTTCATCTCACACATATCTCATCATCATTGGGCAAGTCCTCTATCTTTTCCATCATCAACCGCCTCTCCAAATATGTCAACTTCATGTCATTATTGCCTCATTACAACGCCAACGTCATTGTCGATCTCTTTATAAAGAAGCATCACCAACTATTTTTTAGCATATTCTGTCAGACACTACTCCCGCTTATAAGGAACCACCCAAAGACAAACTTCACACACCACTCGCAAATTGAGGTCAAACTGAAGTCATTATTCTCTTCATTGAGCAATACCTCTGCAGCTACTGCATGGATTGATCCCCCTTATTTGGTTGAACTTCCAACTTGAAAGCACATGCCACGAACTCCCTAATGAAGTTGTGTGTACTACCTGAATCAATCAACAAAAAATTGAATAGTCTCTTGTCATTGTTCACAGTTGCATTATTTGATCCCTGTTGAATAAACTATGTACAAAGGCCCATAGCAAGGCCCAGTTAGAGCCCACAACCTCTTTAGGTTTTAGTTCCACATCTTAGAATGAGATTGTTTCTCCTCCCTCTCTTCCTATATAAGTGTACAAATACCTGTATGTATTGTGTGTGAGAGAAATCAATAAAATTATTTCATTGTATTTCTCATTTTTCTGTTTTTTTCTACATGGTATCGGAGCAGGAACCCGAATCCTAAATTTATTTTCGCCCGGCTTGAGCCCCTGCTCCTGCAGCCTCGCGACCTCCAGTGGTCTCCTTTCAAGCTGCCCGCAGTAACCTCCTTCTTGCGTGTCTCTACGCTCCTGCCCCCCCCCCCCCCTCCCTGCTTTTATAGATTTATGTTGCGCCTCCTGTTAGGTCCCGCGACCGGTTATTTTTCCAACTGCCCGCTCTGTTCGTTGGACTAACCGCGCGGCTTGCTCCTCGTCCTATTTGTGTTCGCACAATCTTCTCGCGTGATCATCTGTCCGCTGGTTCCTTCAAATCGCAGTAGAGCTCGCTTGTTCGCTGGATCTTCTGTTCGCAGGAGCGCTCGTCTGTTCGAAGCTCGCGTGCTCGCTGCGATCTCCTTATCCGCGCGGATTCTTCTCCGCAGCTTCTCTTGGGCACTATTTCATCTGGCCGCACTTCCTCTGATCGCAACTGCTCTCCTGTCCGCTTTCTCGTGAGTTCTTCTCAGCTGACTCACCACAACTCCTGCCCGCGAGTTCTCCTGGTCTCCATTCTCGTAACCGCAGATGCCCGTCCCTGCCTAGCTTCCGCTGCCCGCCAGAGTCTGTCCGTGCTTGCCGCGCTCCTCACCGAGTTCCTGACCGCGGAATTTCCCTGGTTCCCTTGTTCTCGCGTGTTTCCTCTTCAAGTTCTCGGTGTAACCGCGTTCTCTAAATCTTCTGAACTGTTCAATGGACTTGACTGATGCCCCATCTCTTCATGCCCGTGTTGCGACTCCCCTTCTTGAAGTTCGTAATGAGCTTCAGATCACCACTATCTCTCTTAGTGAGAAGAAGAACTTTGTTAAGTGGGTGCACTCCGCCCGCCGTGTTCTTCAGACCAAAGGCCTCCTTCATCATCTGACTAAGGCTACTCCTACTGAGCCCACCGAGGAATGACTCTGTGATGATGGACGCGTCCAATCCTGGATCAACAACTCTATAGTTTGTGTAATTGATTGGATGTGGACGGCTAAAAGGAGGAGTGCATACCTGCGGGATGGCTCGATAAAGGCATAGGGCTCGAGGAAGGCACAGGACGCAGGACTCAGGGAAGGCGTTGGAGGATAACGTGTTGTTGTTGGACGGTCGATGCGAGCTTGAAGACGATGGCAGGTGTTTTCCAGGATCTTCTCTGTTACAATGACGAAAGGTGAAGGCTCAGGGTTCTGGTTGGCTAGGATGATGGAAGACGGGGCGTGCTTCGAAAAGGTACTGCAGACGATAGAGGCACAGGCTCGACAGACGTGCTGCTCGGCGATGAAGCAAAGATGGAACTGGACTTGACAGGCGGACAACTTGATGGGGACTGGCTCAGGGTTGTGAAGGCGTAGAGAGGCTCGATGATCATTTCAGCGGCCGTTCGGAGTTCAGTTTAGGTGGTGGCGTAAGAGAAGAAGATGACCGAAGGGATTTTATAGCAAGATGTTATGGGACTAGCCCATAACGTCGTCGGAGGTGGCGGTGGAGGCGGCGACACAAGGGGAGTCGAGCTCAATCCACGGAGAATGCGAGGGGATAGGAGGAAGAGGAGTTTTGCCCAACCCTAACCCTAGAAATGTGAAGAAGATGAGAGAACTAGAGAGAAGAACTTAGAGAGATAAAGGAACTTGGTTAATTCACTTCATACTCCATACAATGACCCAATGCGTATATTTATAGGCTTACAAGACATGAATACTAAAACATTAAAATAAAAGATAACACTAAAACATTAATACTCTAAAAACTCGACTCGACTTGACTCAGACAACTCAAACTCAAATATACGAAGACACGTAGTAAAATATGTAATAGAACCGGCAACAAATAGTGGGGACTCATAACAGAAAAATGTTTCGGTTAGGAGGAACATTGGGTCAATTACGTCCTCTCAGCCCTCATGGCGGATCTATACCTGGCACGGGTGGGGATTTTCAGTGGCGGCATGAATTGGAAGGAGGCGGAGATGAGGGAGACTAAAACCTCTTGGACCAAAATAACTTCAAAATAATCAAGCATACCTTGGACCAAAATGATTCCAAGGTTAGAACAAAGTCCTTATTTACCACTAAGGGAGATAACCCAACTTGAGCCAAAAAATTACATGGCTGACTTGCTCACGCCAGTGGCTAAGTTCAATGAAGCTTTTAACCAGTTTTCACAGGTTCATGGAATCGGCATAGAAGAAGAGGAACCCAAGAATTACATGAAATTAAAAAACAACATTCTTATTGAAGTCAAACTATTAAATTAAAACGAGTGCTCTGCACCTACAATGTTGAGCCTCTTCTGGAGGAACATCAGACCCACGAATGAGTTTACAATCATATTCAAAGTTTTGTGCACCTGGACGAACACAGGACACTATTGTACAGGTCATATTTAAATTAAACTAAAGCTCGCTTTAAATAGATAAAAACACACCATCCGTTACATCAGCTCTCCTTGGGATCTACATGTTCAATAAGCTATTTTAAGATGATTGCTCAACATGTATGATTCATCAATGGCAAAATAAATGATTAAAATATAATAACAAAGAATGAACCACAACAAATAATCATGATCGTAAATTTTACCAAAACATCTAGCACATTTTATCAGACCAAAAGAACAAAAAGAAATCTGGAAATTTTGAGTATCATACACATGGGTTATGTTCAAGATATATGGTCGTAAGCCTCTCCTTCGAACCAGCTACAGAAACATCAAATCCTTCCAGGGATGCTATTTGGTTATCATTAAGCCACAGGTCTTCCAATCTGAATAATATAAGGGTGAGCAAATCTAAACAAGAATTACTAGCATTTTCTAAAAGGATAAAAGAACAATAAGAACCTTGTCAGCTTCTCAATGTCATTAATTGCAGTTAGTTTGTTCGAGGAGACATCGAGGACACGAAGTTTTTCAAGAGTAGATAATCCTTCCATCTTGTCAATACCATTATGGCTCAAATATAATTCTTCTAGCGCAACACATTCCTAAGAAGCATAAGCATGGGTGTGATTTCACAATAGGACGCATATTATAGAAATATGGATTTCAGATTATTACCTGAAATCCCAACATGGATGTCAGGCGATTGCTCTGCAAACTTATTTTTCTTATGCATTTCAACCCACACAAATCCACTGCTCTAATACGATTTCTTCCCAACCATAACTCTTGTAAATTTGTCAAATTTTCCAAGTTCTCCATAACCTGAAATTGACAATTGGCTGAAAACAGAAACTAAAAAAGCAAAAGAATGAACATGTGAAATGGTTATTCGTTTCAAAAGTAGATTTTTTTCTGATGCACGATAGCCCATCAACAGCAACAATCTAAAGAAAGGATCTTATGATTCAAAATTCTATGTTCCTATATGAAAACAACTCACCCTAAATCTGTTTGAGCCAAGTTCAAGAATTTGTAAGTGGTGTAGATGTTCAAGCTCTTCCATTTTTTTCACTTCATTTTTGGAAACATAAAGCTCTTTGAGTGTGCTAGAGACCTTTGATAGACCATTCAATGAAGATATCTCATTAAAAGACACATCAAACACGAGAAGATCCTTGAAAATGCTTACATCAGGTATTTTAGACAGTTTATTGTCTCTCAGTACAAGTTCCTGGAGAAACAAGGGAGGAAGAAATCACTATGAGAAATGCAGATAATTAAATAATAGCCTTGTTAAGAAACGCAGACAAAATAAAGCTTTGCTCTCACATTATTATCAAGTAAGAATGTACAGGTATATATAGGGAGAACAAGCAAATAAGAAGACAAAATTATCCCTTATCAATTAATACAACAAATGCATATATAAAATTAACATCCCCCCTCAAGTTTGGTCCTCTTTGAAAATATTAATGATGCCAAACTTGAATAGCAGATGCAGGTGCTTCTCTTTTCCCAAGCCTTTAGTTAGTAGATCAGCCGGTTGATTCTCACTTCTAATATAATCAACTGAAATTTTCCCTTGCTGAATAAGATCCCTTATCAAATGGCAATCAATTTCTATATGCTTAGTTCTCTCATGAAAGACAGGATTTGTGGCAATGCTCAAGGCAGATTTGCTGTCACTGAAAATCATGACTTGATTTTGAAGTGTAATTCCCAAATCTTGCAACAATCCTATGATCTAAATAACTTCACAGGAGGTAGCAGCAATGGACCTGTATTCAGCTTCACAAGAAGATTTAGAAACTGTTTTTTGTTTCTTTGTTTTCCAAGATATTAATGAATCTCCAAGTTTAATAAGAAAGCCAGATAAAGATCTTCTAGTCATCAAACATGATCCCCAATCAGCATCACAATAAGCTGACCAAGTTTACTCTTGCTGGACAAAAAAATTCCAACACCAACTGTACCTTTAAGGTAACACAATATCCTCTTAGCAGCTTGCATATGAGAAATTTTCGGTTGATGCATGAATTGAGCCAGCAAATGAACAGAATAGCTGATATCCGGTCTTGTCATTCCCAGATATATGAATTTGCCAATAAGCCGTTGATACTCAGATATATCACTTAATAAAGGATCATTAATGTGATTATGTATATGAGTATCATACTCATAACTAGTTAATTTCAAAATCTGCTCAATGGGTGTGTCTTTTGGACAACAACTTGTCATCCCAGATTCTTTAAGAAGGTCTAATATGTATTTTCTTTGATTGAGAACAATCCCATTTGCATTCCTGGCTACTTCTATACCTAAAAAATATTTTAGATATCCAAGATCTTTAAGATGGAAGCAATGGTGTAAGTAAGCCTTTAAATCTTCTATCATCATATTATCATTCCCGGTTATGATGATATCATCAACGTAAACCAATAAAATCACAATCTTAGTATCATGATTTTTAATAAACAAAGAATAGTCGTGTTTGGATTGAAGATAACCTGCTGCAGATAGAGCTTCAGTAAACTTGAGATTCCATTGCCGTGATGATTGTTTTAAACCATATATGGACTTTAACAATTTGCAAACTTTTAAAGTCTCCCTCAGTTTATTAAAACCTTCAGGAATAATCATATATACCTCTTCAGATAAATCCCCTTGAAGAAATGCATTTGTAACATCTAATTGGTAAAGAGACCAATTATGAATAGTCGCTAATGAAAGAACTAGCCGGACAGTAACAATCTTTATCACGGGGCTGAATGTCTCATGATAATCCAAACCTGCTTGTTGAGTGTACCCTTTAGCCACTAATCTGGCTTTGAACCGTTCTATTGATCCATCAGAATTTAGTTTGATCTTGTATACTCATTTGCATCCAATAACCTTCTTATGTGGAGGCAAATCAGTAAGTTCCCATGTCTTATTAATTTCTAATGCCTGAATTTCAGCATTCATAGCATCCCTCCATTGCTTACTCTTAACAGCATCTTGATAACTTGTTGGTTCAATGTGAGTGGTAAGGGAACAAATAAAATTTTGGTAATCAACAGAGAGATGAGAATAGGATAAGTTAGAAGAAATAGGATACTTGATAGGTTTATCCTTTATGGTAGGACAAATATAATCAGCAGACCAAATGGGTTTCTTTGAAATTCTAGTTGATGTCCTGGTTTTGGGAACAACATTATCGGGATTAATAGAAGATAAATCTGCATTCAGTTGTGAAGGAAAGACATCATCATGAGAAGGACTGGGAATAGTAGGTGTAAAGAAATCATCAAAGTAGCTTTGATCATCAACAACAAGCATATGATCTGAGGTAGTATTATGGGTAATGGAAAAAGGAAATAAGGTTTCATAAAAAATAACATCTCGTGAAACAAGAAAGGTGTTTGTGGTTAGATCAAGCAGTTTGTATCCCTTTTGTGTTATAGAATATCTCATAAAGGCACATGGCTTTGATTTAGGAGAAAACTTATCAGAGATAGGCAAAATTTTTGCATAGCAAAGACAACCAAAAACTTTTAAATGAGTAACTGTAGGAGGCTTGTGAAAAAGTATTTCAAAAGGAGTCTTCTCTTTTAAGAGAAATGATGGTGTCCTATTAATCAGATAGACTGCTGTCTGAATGCATTCTCCCCAAAAATGAATAGGCAAATGGGATTGAAACATAAGTGCCCTGGCAACATTTAGAATATGTTTATGCTTGCGTTCAACCAAGCCATTTTGCTGCGGAGTATAAGGCACAGAACTTTGATGAATAACACCTAGAGTTTTAAAAAACTCAGAACAGGATTTGGAGAAAAATTCCCAAGCATTATCAGTTCTAACCTTTTGAATTTCAGTTTTGAACTGATTTTTTACATAAGCAAAGAAGTCCTTTATATGATTGAAAACTTCAACTTTGGTTTGCATGAGAAATACCCAAGTAGCTCTTGAAAAATCATCAACTATAGTAAGAAAGTATTTCATATTGGAATGTGTAGGAATTTTGTATGGGCCCCAAATATCCATATGTATGAGTTCAAAAATGAATTTGGTATTGTGAGTTTTGATTGGAAATGGTGATCTTGAATGTTTAGCTAAGGGACACACAGAACAATGAAAAGATTTTGAACTGAGAAAATTTCCCACTTCAGGAAGATGTTTCAATCTAAGAGAAGACATATGTCCCATTCTCAAATGCCATAGGCTAGAATCTTTAGATGTAAAACAACTAACAAATTCATTATTACAATGAGTATCAATAGAATGTGCATCATTCTTCTTATTACATTGAGATGAAAGATAAGAAGCAAAGTTTGTGTCATGGGAATAAGGGTTGATGAAACCTTGAGTAGTAGAGCATGAGGCTAAAGGATCAAGGATGTATAAGCCATTTTTAACTCTACCAATCCCCTTTATCTTGCCACTCCAAAGGTCCTGAAAGAGACAAAAATGAGGGTAGAAAGAAACAAAACAATTATTATCTCGAGTGAGTTTGGATATAGAGATGAGATTGAATTGAAAATTTGGAATATAAAGAACATGATGCAATGACAAATCATGAGGGAGTTTTACTGTCCCTATTTTGTCAACAGAGGCAATGGTTCCATTAGGCATCTTGACAGAAGTATAAGCATGAGTATTATGTGTTGAAGGTTCAAACATTGAAAAATTATAAGACATATGTTGATTTGCCCCACTATCAGCAACCCATTCTCCATTGGATATCTCTGTAAAAAGAGAAATGAAGTCATCCATAGTACCTGTAACTGTGGCAGCAGTAGAAGAAGTAGATTGATTTGCTTTGTTCATATCAGTGGCCTGTTGAGAATTAGTTGAAGAACCCGGTTGCTGCTTCTTATCAGTTGAGGTAGAATTTAGAAGTTGAATCAGTTGTTGATATTGTTGAGGAGTGAATGGTGATGCTTGACTGAAAGTTGGCGGTGGAATAACAGGAGCTGCAGGTGATTCAGATTTGCCTTGAATCTGTGGAGAAGCATCATAAGCCTGGTTGGAACTTGGATAATTCCCTCCTTGATGATATCCATTGGAATTGCCAGATCTGCCTTTACCCCGTCCTCTAGAATATCCTCCTCGGGGAGGATAACCAATTAATTTGTAACATGACTCCTTAGAATGTCCGTTAAGACCACAGTGCTGACAAAGAAGATCTGATTTCCTGGTTCTTTGAGAAGAACTATACAATCCAATCGAATTATCAGAATTCATATTGAAAGGAGGAATGGATCTTTGAATTTCTTCATTGCAAAACATGGAAAAAGCCTGTTGATGAGTAGGTATAGGCACCATCATAAGTATTTGAGATCGTAATGCAATGTAAGAATCATTCAATCCCATGAGAAACTGCATTAATTTGTGTTCCTGAGAAAAATCTGTATAAAATTTTGAAGCAGAACATGTACAGTGCGGAAGATTCAGGAGGGAATCATATTCTTCCCACATTTGTCTCAATCTTGAATAATAGATCGTGACGGTATTCGTTCCTTGAACGTGAGAATTGATTTCTTTGAATAAAGCAAAAATCCTAGATCTGTTGGCTTTATTGAATTGATCATATAACTCAGTCCAGGCAATTGCAGCGGTATCGCAATAAATCAATCCATTGTATATCTCCTTACTAACACATTTTAAGATCCAAGAAAGAACAAGCGAATTGCATTTTTCCCATTGTTCATATTCAGCGGAATCCGAGTTAGGTCGAGGGTATTTACCATTGATGAATCCGATCTTGCTTTTGCAATTCAAGGCCAGCTGCATAGCTTTGCTCCAGACGCCATAATTTTCAGAACCACGAAGCTCGTGAGGAACGAGATGAAGATTGGGAACATCAGATGGATTGTATAAAGGATTGTTGATGTCACAAATGTAAGAATTGGAGGACGATGAAGAAGAAGAAGACGTAATGGCAGGATCTGAAGCCATTCTTGATAACAAAATCAAGAATAAGATCTAGAGAAGATCGGAGAAAAGAAACGGGATGTTGGAAGAGACAACTTGGAGAATCGCAGAATCGAAAACGAACTCGTCCCTTCGCTCTGATACCATGTTAAGAAACGCAGACAAAATAAAGCTTTGCTCTCACATTATTATCAAGTAAGAATGTACAGGTATATATAGGGAGAACAAGCAAATAAAAAGACAAAATTATCACTTATCAATCAATACAACAAATGCATATATAAAATTAACAAGCCTACATATGAAACTAAACCATTCCAAATATATATGCATACATCCTACAGAAGAAAAAAAATGTTAGTTAATATCAGTGATGAAACTTAGATTTTCAATAATTAACATCATGTCGAGAGATGTGTTCTGGAATTCTCATGAAATACATTTCTTTTTAGATTCATGTGATCCTTTTTTAGATAGCAAGGTGTGAATCATTTTCTATATAAGGATATCACAATTATTTTGCTCTTTAGCAAGATCCTTTATGCTACTGTGTTTCAATCAGTAAACCTTATCAGTCTCCCACCTCACAACAGTCAAGTTTAGTTAAAATTGGCTACTCAATATCAGCGCCAACAAGCTTAACGTAGTTGATGTCCACCATGGACAAGAATGGCCTACCCCTAGGCCAGCTCTTTTATGCTTAGAATAAGCATTTCTTAGTAGATTTGCTATTACAAATGAAAAAAATGGCATCTTCTTCCTGAAATCCTAGATATTAGGGCAATACCTGCGCAACTTAACAACTAAGGCTCCATTTGGCACGGTGGCGGCAGTCGTGAACGCGATGGTTATGAACCGTCGTTCGTGACCGCCCAACCTCACCTAAGGAACTTCATCCATTTTTATGTTTAAAACTAGTACTTTTTTCTTGGTGGCAGTCTTACCATTGTCATGTCAAGCATACATTCTACAATGGTGGCGTTTTTGTCCAAATTCATAGGAGCAAAAACGCCGCACCAAACAGAGTCTAACACAGCAATTACCAACTGATTCCACAAAAAACATCATTTTTTCAATGATCACCCAATTTTGCAGATGCACAAATTTCTTTTCATGTGCAATCAAAAAGCAAGAGCGTTGAGGTCCATCCATGGCAATTGCCATAATATTCAGTCTTAAGAACTACATAAAGAAAAACAATTCTACAGAGCAATTATCAGTATTGCTATAATTCTCATCCAGCCAAAAGCACTTGAGATGCCCCAGTTTCCATCCTGAGCATAAATTGGGTGATTCTTCTTAGTGATCACGGCAATTTTGAACAGTTTGAGTTCATGGCAGCTTCCGCACCCTGGACAATTACCATTATCACCGACGCCAAAAAAAATCACTAAGCTATCGCCGCAAAAAGGAGAAATCATAGATAACAAGCCGACATACTTGCAAACCAGAAATTGTACTCCACCCGCTTAATGGTCCGATGCCCTCGTCGTCAAAGAGATTCTGCCGCAGCGAAAGCTTCTTAAGCTGCGCAAGTGCACCGATCCTGGAGTCCAGCTTAGAAAGCCGATTGGCCGTGAGATCTAACTCTATTAGGTCGTCGGGAATTTCCACTTGGCCGAGATCATGGAGCTGGAAGCTAGTAAGATCAAGGAAGCGCCCTGTGCTGCTGTACTCCTCCGACATCACATCTACTTCGTTACCTATATCATTCTCTGATTCTCTAGAAGCAACATCCATTTGTGGTTCCAGGAACAAAGTGCGGGGGAATTGGATGAACGAGGGCAGGAGGAAGGCGCCGGTTATTTCTCGATAGTACGTGAGGAAAATATAAAGAAAAACTCCGGCTTTTTAATGGATCTTCTGGTCTCTGCTTTTTAAAAGTCTAATCTTTTTTTAATACCAGCTTCATCTACCATGCTACATTCATTAGAAAATTGTGCAAGTTGCACTTAAGTTAATTTGAAGAAGAAAAAAAAAGACTTGAGCTTGATGTCACGGACTAGTCCTCATTGACTATGTTGCGCGCGGTCTTAGCTCCTATTGTCATCCCTCGCGGCTAGTTAAGTCAGTCTCACTCTAAAGAAACTGTGATGAAAATGGGAACGAGAACAAGAGCACAAGAGAAGAAGTAAGCAAGAGAACTCGAATGTTTTATCCACACTTGGATGATTATAAATGAGAGGGTCTTCCCCCTTTATAGGCCTCAAAGAGGTTTCCCTTTAAATCAAAGAATATTCTAGAGTATTTTATACAATTCTAGTATATACAAGAGTCATGTACTCTCTAGAATATTCTGTCATCTTCTTATGTACAAGATTCTAGATTTATCTGAAATCTTCCCTTCTGTTAACCTCAAAAATGAGGAGATCGTAACATTGAGCTCAATTATTGTTATTCATGAGATCACGAGCCGGCTCGTGAGTTAATTGTTTTAAAAAAAGTATAATACATGTTGCGGGTCACTCGACGCTCTTCCAGATCGGGCAAATTGAACCGTCTTAGCCCGAGAGTGCGCCGAATGCGCAAACAGTCACAGAGAGAATAGACAGGTGGCAAGAGAACGTTTTAGCGTGGAAAACCCAGAAAGGGTAAAAAACCACGTGGCCGAATCGGTGCCGGCCAAATTTCACTAAGTGTTGAAGTGTTACAAACGAAGTTACAAGTTCAGAGAGCGACAGGCCGCTTCTCGTTACAATTGCAGTTGAAGAAAATTCTCCGAGGGTGACAGGCCACCTCTCAGAAAAGCTAAGTGTCTTGGCGTTGCAGGAAGTCTTCAAAGTCCGAAGAAGATCTTCAACTGACGAAGGAGATCTTCGAACCGCGAAGGAGATCTTCGAAGGAAATCTTCAAGGAGCTCTCTCGGATGCCAAAAGTCAGATCCCTTCAAATGAGGATTCAGGGTCCCTTTTATAGACTTGGCCAGGGGCGACCCAGTAATTTCGCCGTTGTAACCACCGTAGCTACCTGACGGGGCGATCTCGACCGTTGATCGAGAGCACACGGATCGCCACTTTCTAAATATGACAATTTTGCCCCCCGGGCAGTTCAGGCAGTTTCCGGTTGCAATGTGTGAATCCTGCAATCTCAAGAAGATAGTGGAGTTAACAACTGCACACGCTATGAACTTTGCAATGTTCAAGCGCGCGCGGATCAAAAGCACGCTACGAACTTAGCGGTGCAAAACGTGCGTTGAGGGCCGAGCGGGGACGCCGCAAAAGCATGATCGGAGTCGTGCGGGGTCGACGCAAAGGGGCGGCGGGCGTGTCGTGCGCCGAGGGAGACCGACCGGTAGGCCGCGCGCGCGCTAGCGCGCAGGTCATGCGCTAGCGCGCAGGTTGTGTGCGCGCTAGCGCGCAGGCCACGCGCTAGCGCGCAGATTGCGCTAGCGCGCAGGCCATGCGCTAGCGCGCAGGCTGCGCTAGCGCGCGCGCCGCTTGCGCGCGCGGGCCGCTTGCGCGCGCGCGCTAGCGCGCGGTTCCGCGTGGTTCCGCGCGTGCCGCGTGGTTCCGCGCGTGCCGCGCGGTTCCGTTCGCGCGGTCGTGCGCTACCGCGTGGCGGTACCGCGCGCGCTAGCGCACGAAACTGCGCGTGTGTGGCTGATTTTGGGCGGTTCCGCGGCGGTTTTGGGCGGTTTTTGGGTGATTTTTCTCTTCCTTCTTGCCCATGCCTCCACCATCTTAGTGGGGAGTGAGGTTTTTTGACTAAACGCAATCCAGATTTTTCTACAAGATGGATGAAGACCCATCAATACATATATAGAATACAACTTGTGTGTAGAAAAGATCGTGAGCAGCTTGAGGTCGACTTGACCTCGCAAGCTCATGAGTCAAGCTCGAGCTCTATCTACATATCTATGTTAGCACGTCAAGCTCAAAATGACAAGCATGAGCTTGAGCTTAAAAATTTTGTCGAGCTCAACTCATTTGCACCACTTTTGTAAATGGTTATTTTCTGAAACTGTATTTTCATATAATAAACATCTTATATATTTTATAAAAGTTGATGTGTCCTCAACATTTTCAAAAACTATATATATTAGATGGACTTCTAAAAAAAGTGTTATATTCCAAGTTTATAATTGTTGTGGTCTAGTTGATCAAGATTCAATGGAAAGGTTTGCCTTACTATAGTTATATTAAATATGTACTCTTTTCTCCTCATACTAATTTTCCTATCATTGTTCTTTCTATCCACTTCAATCCCACCATTGATTTCCTAGTACTATTTTTTTACGACCACAACAGTCTCAAACAGACCCGTCAACAAAGATTTCACGAAAAAATAGAGGGTGGAGCCCATTTGTGATTGTGCATAAGTACGAACATTTTGGCCCTTCAACCTCTGCAGATTGCTTGTGCTAATTATGTCTTGAATCCTAACCCAAAGACGACGATTGACGTTGATATCTGATAGGGGCTCGTATTATAGGCTCTCATTTATGAGAAAAACCGGATGGCGGTTACTCCCATAAACCACTTCCCACACTACTTTAGTGGGAGAGAGTGGGATATCAAAGCCGGAACCGCCATTCCCGCCACCAACCGCAATCCGAAAATAAGCGCTAAGCACGTCAACCGCAATGCGCACGGCGACGCCGCCCCCGGTGAGCGGGCCGCGTCAAACCGCGCACCCCATGGGGTGCGGCCAAACCGCACCCCTAATGGGGTGCGGCCGACCACGCCCCACATGGGGTGCGGCCAAGCCGCACCCACGTGGTGCGGCCTCGCCGCAAGGAGTGCGGCCGGCCGGACCGCACCCCCTTGGGGTGCGGCCAAGCCGCACCCCCTCCTTTTTGGGGTGCGGCCAAGCCGCACCCCCCCCCCTTTTTTTGCGGGGTGCACCCACGCCGCGCCCCTCCCCGAGGCGGGGTACGGCCGAGCCTCCTCCTCCTTCCGCTTTCCTCACCGGTGTGAGGCCCCCATTTAGACCTCACATACATCTGAATTGGGATTGAACCTCCATTGTGTTGAAACAACGTGGTATACTAATATATAAATAGAAAATGTCATAAGGTTACACATAAAATTGTTTCCAACATATGTCGTTTCAATACTATGTTATGACTTCAAGAAATGTCGAAATAAGTGATACGTTACAAGTAATGAAAGAAATCGAGATTGAGATAAAGACTAAATGATAAAAAAGATTTGGAAACGAGAGCAACGTGAAAATGAAAATACAATGCTATGGAAAAGACAGGCTTTAAACACTAGAAGTAATTGTAAGTAAGAAACAAATTCTTCATATAACAATTGTACTTTCATGACTCAAAGTGGTGGAAATGGACCTGGTAAAACTATCATTTCGAGTTTAGGATGTTACAGTGGGAATCAAAAAGGTTTATGTTATCATTTCGAGTTTATGTTATCGTTTATGTTATCATTATGGTAAAGGAAAAATATTTATGAAAGTGGACTAGTGAATGAAGAATGCACAGATAAAAGATATGATTGTTTTCCATGCATGCACGCTTAAGTATCCATAGGATATTAAATGAACGACATTCGATGTAAAAGCTATGAGGACCATATGATTATAGATAAAGAGCAAGAAATACTGACTGCTCAGAATAAAAGGAGAATGTGATGATGGGTATGTAACATTGAAGGAAAGGACTAAACAAAGTAAAGACATAATGATTTGTAATTTCACTTTCACTCTATATAATATATCTTGGATTTCGGCCGAATCTTTGATACGTTATATGGATGTGAAAGAGGTGTTACAAAACTAATGTTAAAAAGATGAAGGAAAAGAAACAAGATAAAGAATTACAACATGGTAAAAATCTAACCCTAAATCCACAAAAAGTTTAAGAAGTTGAAAAGTTAACTTCGAATTACATATTATATTTTGTTGTCATGGATAACAAATGCAACGTCCATATGAGAGGCGGGACGTTCATAACTGTCGGTTCATAACATTGGACGAACGTCCATATGAGAGCCGGGACGTTCATAACTGTCGGTTCATAACCACAGCTTTCATGATCGTTACTACCATGCCAAGGCTAGTAGTCATAGTACAAAGAATGAGGACTTGCGATATATTAATATCAAGAATACGGAAAACGCGAAAGCGAGTAAAAGTTTGAATGTGTGGGAAAGGAAATAATGTCATATTTGAGAATTTATATATATCGTGTCCTATTTTCGAGGACGAAAATTTTTATAAGAAGGGAAGAGTTTTGTAACGACCCAAAAATGTGAAGTGACCCAAAATGAATAATGAAATGTAAGTGAATTTTAAATTTTTATAGCATTTATTAATTTTATTTCCATAATGAATTATCCCCTATGATGAAATAATTATAACAGTGCAACAAATAACGTGGGGTGCTAAGAAAAGGTTGCCTAGTTGCAAGTGGTGTATTAATAAAGGTTTCTTTATAGCTACATGTGGGCTTGATCATTTTCGGGGACGGAAATCTCTAAGGAGGGAAGAATTGTGACGCAGAACATTTCTCGTAAGTCTTTTATTTAATCAACTTTTATTTTATAATGTTTGGCACTTAAATATCCCCTATGATGATAACTTAAAAGAATGAAATGAAATGGTTGTCTCCTAGTTAATGTGGTGTGCTAATAAGGGTTTGAGTATAACTGGAAATGGGGTGCTAATAAGGCTGCATGTGGGCATTTGTATAGAGGGCTAGAGGTTGTATGGGCTGTGAATAGGAAACAGGGTGGCATGATTTTAAGCGGTGGATGTTGGGTTTTATGCGCCTCTTAACCGATCAGAGATCACTCAACCCTTTCATTTTCTGCCCTCTCCCTCGACGGTGTCGCGTTAGGGCACGGCGCCGATCTCCTCATTTCTCCTCTTCTTCTCTTAATCTCACGGAAGAGCAGTAAATTTCGGGGTTGTTCAAGGATCGTGGGCAAGGAATCGCAACTTGCGGCTTTGGTTGAGCTGGAGCTGTATCGACTTGTGGATTTTGGGGAAAACGGAATTTGGTCTTTTTGTCTCAAAGCACTGTGAGCTTCTTGATCCCTCTTCTCCTTTTACATTTCTGTTATGAGGTTACTTTGCTGGAAAGAAGTAGGGCCTTAACTGCTGCTCTTGTGACTGTTGGTGCTTTGAGTTTGAGGTTTTCTCCTTTTTCTTATCTGTTACCAGGTTGGATGTTTTCCTGTGACTGTCCAATGGTGACTTGAATTAGTACATACCTGGTTTTGAATTGTTTCATAATAACTACTAAAGGAAGTCATTATGGGGAGATTTATGTTATTATTCTATGTTTGCCCTCTTCATATTTTGGGGATTTTTGTTGGTCGGCTGCTACAGTTCCAGTTAACTCAATTCCTGTTATGCTCAATTCCAGTTAACTGTTATTTGTTTAATTTGGGTGATTTTGTTGGAATCGGAGGGGAACCCTTGGAAGATGTTGTAGGTTGTTTTGTTGCCTAAAGCAGTTTTTGGATTGTTGTTGTCTATGACCGGCTATTGTTGTCCCTCTGTCCAGTTGAAATTGTTGTTAGTGCACTATGTTGGGATTTTCCTGTGATATGAATTTGTCTCTTTTAGAGTTATGCAAACTAGAAGGCTATTCTATAGCTTCCAAATGATGTCATATAGACTTAAAGTTGTAACTATAGCGAGATGCAACCCCGATAGAAATGACCCTCTATGATACGATTCAGATACAGATAACGTGATGGATGGCATCTCAAAATAGACATGGCAACGACATAAAAAGAACAAATCGAATGATGGCGAGAGCTACCTATTTCATTTAAGCTTTATTGCTTTATGTTCTTTTTTACATATACACTCTTATTATGATGAATGTTAAATGCATAATTGATATCACTGATGCTCAATGTCGATATATTGTATGACCTTGAAAAAGGCAAACAGGCGAATGATATTTCTGAGGGGATTATAAACTGAATAACTTACTGAATAACTCACTATTATGAAAATGTATTGACACGAGGTTATATTACGGGCGACTTGAACTGCATGCACATGAATAATATGGATATGATGAATTGCCAAACCAGTCGAGCCGAAAGGCATAAACGCGGGTTGTCCGTACTGGTTTTGGAACATGATGACCCTTCGGGGTAAAGGACCCTTCAGGGTAAAGGAAAAAGGAAAAAGGATTCAAATCGCCCTTAATATTACCTAAGGAACGAACATTCAAAAGAATACTGATTTCAAGGGGTTATACAGGTACATTGATAAATGCTTATGAACATGAAAACTGACATGATGTTATGTATTTATACTGCTTCCATGATATAGAAACAGTTATGATGCTTACTTATACTGCTTCCATATATGATATAGATACAGTTATGATACTTGCACTGCTTACATGTTCTATAACTTATATGAATGCTAATGTTTCATAGCTGCTTATACTGTTTATGATTACCGACATGTTCCTACAATTATTATGTTCTTTCACAGATACTGGTATACAGAGACACTGATATAGACATACTGATATATGGAATTATTGCATACACTGATATAATGATACATGAATTTATTGCTTCCACGGATACACTACTTTAATGTTACATGATATGGTTATGATTATATACTGCTTATACTGTTTTATTGGTACTAACATATTCATATAGTTATATGTTGCATAAGTTACTACTGAGACAGTAAATGGTGGTATGGAAAATATAGTTTGAACTGCATAAGTTTTTCTAAATGTATATAGCAATGTAAGAGGTATATCCTCACTTAGTCATATTTTTATGACTAAGCCCGTCGTCAAATTTTGTAGGTATCGGACATGACTTTGGATACGCAAAACAAAAGAACTGGCTATGGATAAAAAGAAAAGATTCAGCAAATAATTTAAGGTATGCAAAGTAAATTTATATTATGTGTTGTTTATTTTATATTCACTAGCCGCACTTCAGCCTGGGACAAATGTATGAACATAGCTTAGATACAGATGTATGTGGGGTCTAAATGGGGGCCTCACAACCGGGGGGCTTGCAAGGGGCCCTCCCATATTCGCGCCCTCGTCGGAACGCTCCTGAGCGCGCTTAGAACGCATCCGCGCTCACGCTCGCTCAGAACGCCTCTAAGCGCGTTCAAAGCACTTCCATGTTCGTCGCGCGCTCAGAACGCTTCTGAGCGCGCTCGGAGCATTCTCACATTTCCGACTCGCTCACATTTCCGACTCGCTCACATTTCCGACTCGCTCACTTTTCCGACTTGGCTCGCTCACTTTTCCGACTTGGCTTGCTCACTTTTTGTCTTTTCAATTTCTCACTTTTCAGGAACAGTTTGTCGCCCTTCCTCGAAGGGTAGGATGGTCATTTATGAAAAATGGTGATCCGTGGGCTCTGAACCGGAAAATATGATTCGTCCTCCCAGGTGGTTATGGTGGTTACAACGGCAAAATTACCGGTCTACCACCGGCCAAAGCTATAAAAGGACCCCCTAGGCTTCATTTGAGGGGGGCCCGCTTTGATGACCAGAGAGAGCTCCTTGAAGATTTCCACGGATTTCTCCTTCGGCGCTTGAAGATCTCCTTCGTGGACTTGAAGTTTTCCTTCGTCCTGAAAGGCGACTCGGCAGTCTCACTTTCGTTATCACGAAAGCGGACACAACGCTCTCACTTTCGTCTTCACGAAAGCGGACAAGACATTCTCACTTTCGTTCTCTACCGTTCTCAGAAGGAAAAGACTTAGTTTTTTCCGAAAGGTGGCCTGTCACCCTCGGAACGTTCTCTCTCTCTCTCTCTAATATTGTAATGAGCGGCGGCCTGTCGCGCTCGAATTCTAAACACCGGATTGTAACATCTCAGAAGATAGTGAAGTTTGGTCGGCACAGCCCCGACCGAGTGTTTTTTTACCCTTTCCGGGTTTTTCCACGTTAAAACGTCCCAGTGTACTCAACGAATTTCTCTGTGACTGTTTGCGCGCTTGGTTCGCTCCCGAGCTAAGGTGGTTCAATTCGACCGGTCTACCAAGAGCCCTAAGCGACCCGCAACAGTTTGGCGCCGTCTGTGGGAACGATTCCCAAAACTCTTGAAAGGCCAACTGCAATGGCAAGAAAGAGTGCTCGCACTACCGAAGGATCAATGCCGGAGGGACGCGTCGACCCAGCTCCCTCCAACTCGCTTATCAATGCGCCTCCTGGAAAAGAGGCATTGCCTGCGCTCGCAGCAGGGGTGGAAGGGCGCATGCAGCAGATTGAAGAGCAGCAAGCCGAGATGTTGGCTCTCGTAAGGAATCTCGGGGCTCCTCAAGTTCCAATTCAGCCGCCGACATTGAACGTGTCGCCGCCCCCAGCTCCGAGTCATGCCCCGAACGAAGAGGCCATTCGGGAGGAAGAATCTACAGAAGGATCCTCTAGCGCAGCAGGCTCCGCTCACCCTGCCCCGCCAGCTAGAAACCAAGAAGCTGACCACCGTCATCATCACCCAAGAAGAGCTGCCCCGGATCGAGCAATAGAAAGAACCACGCGAGAAGAAATACGCGATATGATAGAAGAAGAGTACGTCCAAGCAGGGCGACGCGCAGCTCTCGCCCACCGTCCCGCACACCACGGCTCCCCGCTATCGCCTCAAGTCCTGGCCTATCCAATTCCAAATGGATTTAAGCTTCCCAACATCGAGACATTCGACGGGACGGATGATCCATTGGAACAAGTCAATCACTTCACCACCGTCATGAGGATTTACAGCGCACCTGATCAGCTCCTCTGTCAGGTGTTCCCGGCAACCTTGAAAGGGCAAGCGCGAACTTGGTTCCACTCCCTGCGAAATGGGGCTATCAACAACTTCGCAGAAATGGCGCAGCAGTTCGTGAACCAATTCATCGCCAACTGCAGAATTGTCCGAGATCCCTCCCATCTCTCAGGGATCCGCCAAAACGACGGAGAAACACTAAAAGATTTCTTCCGACGCATCACTACGGAGGCTCGATAGATCCCAGGAGTCGATCCCGAGCTCTTGCGGGGAGTCTTCCTTGGAGGACTCCGCCCGAGTGGCTTTTACTCAGCTCTTATGAGAGAAATCGTACCAAGTTACCCCGACCTCGTTCACCGAGTTGAAGCTCCGATAGCCGCCGACGAGGCCATCAAAGCACACCGTCGGCAGTTCGTGGGGAGCTCGAAGAGGAAGAAAGAGGAGTCGTCGCCGCAGACAATTCCCAACAAGAACAACAAGCATCGCGACAACCCCAACCGAGACCGAAGATCTCGCCAGCATCAGGGCTACACTCCCTTGAACACTACCAGGACTAACGTTCTCCTCGCCATCCGCGATAGCAATGCGCTACGCAGGCCCGAACCGCTTACGTCGAGCGGAAGAAACCAGTCGCAATATTGCGACTTCCATCGCGGGCATGGACACATTACAGAAAGCTGCAAGCGGTTGAAGGAAGAAATCGAGCGTCTTGTCCAACAAGGCCTTCTCGGAAGGTTTTTACTAAACCAGATCCCGAACCAGCACGGACTGCAGGCTGACAATCTAGTAGAGGACAACGTCGTACCCCGACGCGGATAAGCGAGCGGTACTGGGCAGGGGAACTTTCCCCCTAGTAGAACGCGCACAGCCCGCGTCTCATCTATCATCAATTTTTGTTTTTATTTCTTACAGTTTTTGCTTTTAAACAGTAAGCCACAAGATTGTACTTGTGCACATATATTCGTTGTGTATCTAAAATTACTATGGCTATTCTCTGGCTCTATCAGCAATGCGAATCATCCAAAATAAGGCTACGAAAGTTAAGACCACGATCTTCGATATTAACACATAGCAACAAATTCGCCAACATGGTGAAGAGAAGAGGCCTCTCGCGAGTGGAGGATAAGCATCAAGTACAACAATTTCAACTAGGTCTGGCCAAAAGACCACCTTGCCTCGGCGCTGCTTGGGCGCATTGCCTCGGCGCTGCTTGGGCGCATTGCCTCGGCGCTGCTTGGGCGCATTGCCTCGGCGCTGCTTGGGCGCATTGCCTCGGCGCTGCTTGGGCGCATTGCCTCGGCGCTGCTTGGGCGCTTTGCCTCAGAGCTGCTTCGACGCATTGCCTCGGCACTGCTTGGGCAAATTGCCTCGGCGCTGCTTGGGCGCATTGCCTAGGCGCTGCTTGGGCGCATTGCCTCGGCGCTGCTTGGGCGCATTGCCTCGGCGCTGCTTCGACGCATTGCCTCGGCGCTGCTTGGGCAAATTGCCTCGGCGCTGCTTGGGCACCTTGCCTCGCCGCTGCTTGGGCGCATTACCTCGGCGCTACTTGGGGACCTCACCTCAGCAAACCTTGAGCACCTCGCCTCAATGCTGCTTCATCGCATCGCCCCAAAGCTCCTCAGGTTTCAACGCTAAACGACAAGCTCGTCATGATCTCTAGCACAATCGCTGGGCGGTAAGCTCACAACCGAACAAGACGAGATGTAGGTTTCTCCCACAACTGGAGCCAAGTGACGACTTCCGGAAAGTTCGCAAGTCGACAGACTCATGGTTGCGCAAAGCGCAACAACTTACCCTCGGCATGGTACGACGCATCGCACGGAGATGGTGATGGTCAGAATTGCCGCGAAGGAAAATCAAAACCTCCGAACTCCTCCGCGCAGTAATTCGGACTCCGAAGGTTTGGGGGGCTTATGATAGGGGCTCGCATTATAGGCTCTCATTTATGAGAAAAACCGGATGGCGGTTACTCCCATAAACCACTCCCCCACTACTTTAGTGGGAGAGAGTGGGAGATCAAAGCCGGAACCGCCATTCTCGCCACCAACCGTCAATCCGAAAATACGCGCTAAGTGCGCCAACCGCAACGCGCACGGCGACGCCGCCCCCCCCCCCCCGGTGAGCGGGCCGCGTCAAACCGCGCACCCCATGGGGTGCGGCCAAACCGCACTCCTAATGGGGTGCGACCGACCACACCCCACATGGGGTGCGGCCAAGCCGCACCCCACATGGGGTGCGGCCAAGCCGCACCCACGGGGTGCGGCCTCGCCGCAAGGAGTGCGGCCGGCCGGACCGCACCCCCTTGGGGTGCGGCCGGGCCGCACCCCCCTTGGGGTGCGGCCAAGCCGCACCCCCCTTTTTTTGCGGGGTGCGCCCACGCCGCGCCCCTCCCCGAGGCGGGGTACGGCCGAGCCTCCTCCTCCTTCCGCTTTCCTCACCGGGGGGCTTGCAAGGGGCCCTCCCATATTCGCGCCCTCGTCAGAACGCTCCTGAGTGCGCTTAGAACGCCTCCGCGCTCACGCGCGCTCAGAACGCCTCTAAGCGCGTTCAAAGCACTTCCATGTTCGTCGCGCGCTCAGAACACTTCTGAGCGCGTTCGGAGCATTCTCACATTTCCGAGTCGCTCACATTTCTGACTCGCTCACATTTCCGACTCGCTCACATTTCCGACTCGGCTCGCTCACTTTTTGTCTTTTCAGTTTCTCACTTTTCAAGATCAGCTTGTCGCCTTTCCTCGAAGGGCAGGATGGTCATTAACGAAAAATGGTGATCTGTGGGCTCTGAACCGGAAAATATGATTCGTCCTCCCAGGTGGTTATGGTGGTTACAACGACAAAATTACCGGGCTACCCCCGGCCAAAGCTATAAAAGGACCCCCTAGGCTTCATTTGAGGGGGGCCCGCCTTGATGACCAGAGAGAGCTCCTTGAAGATTTCCACGGATTTCTCCTTCGGCGCTTGAAGATCTCCTTCGTGGACTTGGAGTTTTCCTTCGTCCCGAAAAGCGACTCGACAGTCTCACTTTCGTTCTCACGAAAGCGGACACAACGCTCTCACTTTCGTCTTCACGAAAGCGGAAAAGACATTCTCACTTTCGTTCTCTACCGTTCTCAGAAGGAAAAGACTTAGTTTTTTCCGAGAGATGACCTGTCACCCTCGGAACGTTTTCTCTCTCTCTCTCTCTCTCTCTCTCTCTCTCTAATATTGTAACGAGCGGCGGCCTGTCGCGCTCGAATTTTAAACACCGGATTGTAACCTCTCAGAAGATAGTGAAGTTTGGTCGGCACAGCCCCGGCCGCGTGGTTTAATTTTTTTACCCTTTCCGGGTTTTTCCACGTTAAAACGTCTCAGTGTACTCAACGAATTTCTATGTGACTGTTTGCGCGCTTGGTTCGCTCCCGAGCTAAGATGGTTCAATTCGACCGGTCTACCAAGAGCCCTAAGCGACCCGCAACAATATCCTTGTAAATGTACGAAATGTAAGGATCGCAATATGATTTTTATTCGTAAATGTATGAAGTGTTATACAACATCTTTGTCGTTCTAGGATTTGAATCATTATGAATTTTGGAAATCAGCCCACTTTCTGTAAACGCCCCTGTAATTGATCTAGTGAAAAACGGATTGTTGTTGCCTGTGGGCGTAGCCCATCTTTGATCGAACCAAGTAAATTTGTGTCTTTTGTGTTGTGATTTTCTTTTTGTTTTATATTTATACTATTGCTTCCGCAACAACTTGTTCGTCTAACTATTGCGGGGTTAAGGTCATCAATCATCGTGCAAGTACGATTAATGCATGTCTCTAAGTTCTACCATTTGCAGGCATACATGAATCTTTGGTGCCAAAGTGTTTTGTTTGTGTTGTGAAGTACGATTATCGTCGCTTCATGAAAGGTTTGTTCGCGGATGTGATAGCCGCACATCTTCATTTTTTGCTGGCTATGCAGGTGTTTGTGCAGTTTTTATGTCAACATCTTTGACGTGTCTCGTGTAGCTACGTGACTTTGTCCTGTACCGATTGCATGTTTATGAATTTGTTGTCATATAACCGTCTTCTACCGATTGCGTGCATGTGTGATCGATGCCCCGTATTCTATTGTTTGTATTGTCACCGAGTCGACGACTAGGTTTCGTGGAATGTCATAGAGAAAAGTATTTGAAGTGCTTGAGTGATGATATAATATAATAGGAGGAGAGTGGAGGTTGAGAAATGCCATGCTAAGTGCATAAATTTCATATAAATGTCATCAATGCAATCAACCATAATTGTATTTTTTCCACTGCCAGATGGCTTCCCATGGACCTTAAACTAAGAGAGAATTTTAGGTACGCGTGCGTACAGAGAGTATCAATTATAGTTGTAATTGGTCAAAAATCCCTGTACGCGTGCGTACAGGGATTTTTTTTCTTGCCAAATTACAGTTGTATTTTCAGTTATAGTTGTAAATGGTCTGTATTTTCAGCATAAATTACAGTTGTAATTTAGTTCAAAAATTTCACTTTTTTGTAGGTGCATATTCATTCCAAAATATATACATATGACTACTTAAATGACTGTAAAAATACATGGATCAATATTTCGCGACTTTTTTAAATAAAAATAAAAATTGTAGCGTGTAATTTAAATTCTCGCACCATACATAGGTACGCTCCCCGTACCTAAAATTTACACTTAAACTAATCACCAAGTAATATATAACACGCTCATCCTCTACCTCTTCTTCATTACCGCAGCCTCTCATATATCCTCGACCATATTCCAACACGAGCACGATTTCAAATGTTAGAGTCAATTACGTTCTAAAGATGAAGGTTATGTGCGGGGGTGGTATTGAGGCTCACTTTCCTACTAAAGCGGTGGGAAAGGGAAGCGTCCCAAACACTTCAATTTGTTGCGGTTGCGATCTGTTTGACTGCGAGGCACCCTTTCATATTTGAGAGGAGCTCCCTTTTGCACCGCAATAGATGTGGACAGCCCACTCAAACAAAGTCGAACATTAACACTGAATTGTGTGTAAATGATGATGATTTAGGCTTCGTTTGGCACGGTGGTGTTGGGAAATCGGCGCCGGACAAAACTGCAAAGAAAAATATTAGCACAATTTTAATAATAACGAGAATATCAAAATACAAGGAAGTCCGATACAAAACGCCACGGATGCGCCGGACGCGTTCGATCCGCAGGAAAAGTAGAAAATCTGGACTGCAATCCGCCTAGCGGACGCACAAGGTTCGTTGGAACCTTCGACGTCAAGTCCGACGTCCAACCGTAACCACCACCGGAGACCAACGCCACCACCGGAGAGAAAAATCCAAGCCGGATCTAAATCCGCTTCTCCTCTCCACGGCACCACCTCCTTCTTCGCTTCGCCTCTCACCGACGCCGGCGGCTATCTCCTCCAAGACCGGCGGTGAGACTCTCCAACAACGGAGCACGAGCAAGACCGAATAGAGAGGGAGGAAGGAAGTGGGTTGATCTCCATCACACGAATAAGGAGATATATAGCCATAGGAAGAGAGAGAGATGGCTGCTACTTGACTTGGGCGGTTACAACAATCCCATTTATGGGATTAATGGAGGGGTTACGACAATCCCATTTATGGGAATGAAGGTTACAGTTCTCTCAAGAGAGAAACTCTCATGCAATTACTCCATTTGTATCAAGCGGTTATTATTGCATGTGGTTTCCATTCTCTCTCTATCCAGAGAGAGAAAAACCATGCATGATCTGAACCAAATACAACAATTCACCACCTTTGTACAACCCGTATTCGCCGAGTGGGCCCCCCCCCCCCAGCCAACTGGCGAAACCTGGGTCGTCCGGATCATTCGCCGGGTCACTCGCCCAGGCTAAGGAAGGTAAAAATGCCCCCGGGTTGGTGGGGGTAAGCTGTAGGAGAGAAGGCGCTAGGCGAGTGGTGCCCTCACGGACCACTCGCCCAGAAGCATGGGCATTCGCCCAGCCAGGCGGGTGCCCAGCGAATGGTGCCCTCACGGACCATTCGCCCAAAGGGCTGTGAGGGGAAAATGACCATAATACCCCTGGTGGGCTGCAAATAGCCCTTCGGATTCAGGCTATTTACAAACCAATTGGGGGTGCGGTTAGTAAAATTAAAAGGCGGATTCAGGCTATTTACAGACCAGCCTAGGAAAACTATAAATAGACCCTTAAGGGCACCTTGGAGGAGATCCGATTTGAGAGAATCCTCTCCTCTAGGCTAGTTTTGGTGGGCAGCCAGTGCCCTCCAAGGTGCCCGGTTGAGCTTTGGTTTGGGAGGGGAAGCTCTCTAAGATCTTCCGGGCGTGTGGCGGGACCTCCTCGCTTCAGCCTTGGGTCTATTCCATTTCCAGCATCCACCGTCAGGAGAGTCTAGTGAGGGAGAAATAAGCATCGGCTACACCCCCAGTGGGTCCGAACTCAAGAGACCAGTTGCTGGTTTCAACATTTTTGGTGCGGTGAGCGTGGACCGTAGCCGGTGAAAGAAAATCTCAAGCTGGTTTCGATGACAGGAGATGGAGGAAATGGTTCTGACTCAGGTCAATCGCAGCCACCAGCGGCAGGGGAGTGGCTGGAGATGTTTGAGAAGTTCAAGCGAGAGGTCCTGCAGACAGTTCTCGCGGCAAGGAGCGAGTGCGAGACCCCGACGGTCCCAGTGGTTCCGCCTTTGCAGATCGGCGAGAACGCACCAGGGCAGCGGCCGGGGAAGGAGGTGCCAGCAGAAGGAAGCGCGCGAGATCTCCCCAGACGGCAGCTGTTCAGCAGTCCGGCGAGTGCTGAGGTGTGTGAGTTGGTCCCGCGCGAGAGGACCACTCGCCGAGCAGGGGAAGGGAGCCCCTTTTGCGAGATGATCCTCTCGGCCCCAGTGCCAGAAGGGTTTCGTGGGCCGGAGATGTCCTACTACACCGGCAAGGAGGATCCAGTTGTGCACCTGCAGTGGTTCGAGGACATGACTTCAATCCTTCCCATGTCGGATTCTTTCCAATGCCGACTCTTCGCGACCACCCTGAAGGAGAAAGCAAGGGACTGGTTCCACCAACTTCCCACAGGTTCCATCTACGCGTTCGACGATCTGCGCCGAAGCTTCCGACTGCGTTTCTCGACGTCAAAGAAGAGGAAGAAGGATGCGGTGGCTCTCTTCAAGATCAGGCAGAGGGAGGGGGAATCCCTGGCCAAGTACGTGGACAGGTTCCAGGAGGAGATACACCTAGTGCAAGAGGTGCCGGGATTCGCCCTCCAGATGGCATTCATCGTAGGGCTGCGAGAGGGGTTCTTCAAGATGGACCTGAAGAGAAGACCTCCTGTATCCTTCGAGGAGTTGATGGAGAGAGCCGCGGAGGAGATTGAAGGGGAGGCAGCCAACCCCGAATTCTACAAAAGGTTGGCAAGGATGAGCGAGCCCGAGGCGAGGCAGCCAGAGGGAAGAAGGCGAGAGGAGCCCAGGGGCCAGGGGTTCGAAAGACCACCTCGGGTTTGGAGGAACCAAGAACCCAACAACAGGTTGGGCTGGAGGAACCAGGAAGGACCAGCGCGAGGTCAGGATGAAAGGTACCAAGGAAGGGAGGCAGGAGGAGTGAATCAGGGGTGGAGGCAGGGTCCCAGACCCCCTCACCCCCCGAGGGAGCAAGCCATGGCGGTAGGCCAAGGGAGAAGAGGTAGAGGAGCAAGAGGAGGAAGAGGAAGAGCTGGAAGAGAGGACAGGGTGGCGTTGCCTTACTGTGACTTTCATCAGGAAGAAGGTCACGCGATCGCCACCTGCCCAGAGTTCTTGGAAATGAGGGAAAGGGGACAGCCACGTCGGCAGCAGGCCAGAATTGAGGAAGTGCTCCCAGAGGCAGAAGAGGACCGGTGTGAGGATAGGGCAGATACAGGAACCAGGGGGGGAATCGGGGTGATTCACGGTGGGGTTGGGATAGAGGCCTCTCGTAAGAGAAGCTTCCAGGCCATGTTCCGAAGGGACGTCGCGTCGACTTCCCAGACCCCACCCCCCTCTGAGAAGCTCACCTTCTCCTCAGAAGATATGCCAGATTACGAGGACCCATTCTGCGACGCCCTGGTGATCCAGACAGCGATAGAAAACTTCACGGTCTCTCGGATCCTGGTGGACAACGGGTGCTCGGTGAATGTGATCTTCAAAAAAGCTTTCGACGCGATGGAGGTAGAGAAGAAGAGAGTGCAGGCCTCCGACGGACCACTGTTTGGTTTCTCGGGAGAGAGGAAGGAGGTCGAGGGAGGCGTAGGTCTCCAGGTGACGCTAGGAGGAGTCCCAAGAAACTGTCGGTTCGTCATCGTGGACGCTCCGAGCAGCTATAACGCCATCTTCGGACGACCCCTCATCAGCGCCTTCTGGTGCGTGCCCTCATCGTACCATCAGTGCTTAAAGCTCCATAGTGGAGGAGTCCAGATCCGCGTCCGAGGAGATGCTAAGGTGGCGAGGTAGTGCTACGTGACTGCCGTCAACACCATTTCATGGATGGCGGATGCCGAAAAGATGGATGAAGAGATGGTGAGGCCGGAGGGGCCAGGAGAGGAAGTGGAGAAGAGAGAAGTAGGGGGAGAGGGCGATGCCCGAGAGGAGGTGTTGGAGGTCGCTCGTGAGGAGCAGGAGGTCGAGCCGATGGAGGCGGAAGAAGCTGCAGGGAAAAAGGCCTGGGAGGAGGGGCGAGAAGCAAAGGGCCAGTGGGAAGAGCCAACCCGGCTCGAGGCGGCAGAAGAGGTGATAGATATGGAGGTTACCACCCAGGCGGGAAGGGTGGAGAAGGTGCGGATCAGCGGGGGCCTCGGCCCGGAGGACCAGAGAAGGATGCTGGAGTGCATCTAGAAGAACATGGACATCTTCGCATGGAGCGCAGCGGACATGCCAGGCATCGAGGCAGACGTGGCTTGCCATCGTCTCAACCTCGATCCAGAAGCCCGCCCCATCCGGCAGAAGAGAAGGACCATAGCTGACAAGCTCGAAGGACCGATCCGCGAGGAGGTGGCGAAACTCCTCGAGGCAGGTTTCGTAACGGAGATCCAGTATCCAGGCTGGGTCTCCAATGTTGTAATGGTAAAAAAGGCCGATGGCCGCTGGCGTATGTGTGTGGACTTTTCATTGTTAAATAAGGCCTGCCCTAAGGATTGTTATCCCTTGCCTCGGATCGACGCGCTGGTTGACTCAGCCGTCGGTTTTTCTGTGATGAGTTTTTTGGATGCTTTTTCAGGTTATCACCAAATAAGAATGCACCCCCCGGACGTCAAAGATGTCTCGTTCATCACCAGGGAGGGATGCTACTGCTATAAGATGATGTCCTTCGGGCTGAAAAATGCAGGAGCAACCTACCAGAAGATGATGGATCGGGTATTCAAGAAGCAAAGGGGAAGGAACCTGGAGGTCTACGTGGATGACCTTATGATAAAGAGCAAGTGTGTGAGCTCTCACATCCGGGACCTCGAGGAGACCTTCGCCACCCTGCGCAAGTACAAGATGCGCCTGAACCCCCTGAAATGTGTGTTCGGGGCCAGCAAAGGGAAGTTCCTGGGGCACCTTCTCACCCCCTGGGGGGTAGAACCTAACCAGGACAAGGTTAGGGCTATAATGGAGCTGGGGTCGCCACGGAACGCCAAGGAAGTTCAGCGCTTGACCGGAAGACTCGCCGGGCTGAACAGGTTTCTCTCTCGGGCAGGGAAAAAATGCTCCCCCTTCTTCAAAGCGCTACGAGGCAATCGGAAGTTTGAGTGGACGAGAGAATGCGAAGAGGCCTTTCAGGCCTTGAAGGGCCAACTCACCAAGGTTCCGCTACTGCAAAGTCCCAAAGAGGGGGAGGATCTACATCTATATCTCGGGGTCGGGGCGGAGGCCGTAAGCTCCGTCCTGGTTCGGGAGGAAGGCAAGAAGCAGCTGCCAGTCTACTACGTAAGCAGGGTCCTGAGGGAAGCGGAGCTCAGGTACCCAATTTTAGAGAAGTTGGCCTTTGCCCTGGTCATCGCAGCGAGGAAGCTCAGGCCATACTTCCAGGCTCATTCGATCCAAGTAGTGACGGACCATCCTCTCCGCCAGATCTTCAAAGGAGTGGAGCACTCGGGAAGACTCGCAAAATGGTCAATCGAGCTAAGTGAATTCAACATTACCTTTGTCCCTCGATTATCTATGAAGGCGCAGGTGGTGGCTGATTTCATGACAGATTTCGTGACCGAGATGAAAGAAGACGGAGCCCCTCGTCACATTCCGTGGAAGCTGCTGGTGGACGGGGCTTCGGGCAAGAACTCTCTCGGAGGAGGGGTAGTGCTGGAGAGTCCCCACGGAGTAAAGATAGAGCAGACGCTAGTGATACACTTCCCAATCACCAACAACCAGGCGGAGTATGAGGCTGTAATCGCCGGCCTGCGGTTGGCCCGGGAGCTCGGGGTCCATGACGTGGAGGTCCTCACTGATTCCATGATAATAACTTCTCAGATAAGGGGAGAGTTCGAAACAAGGGAACCTGTGCTCATGAAGTACTTAGCAAAAGTCAAAGGTCTCGTGGGGACGTTCAAAACTTTCTCCATCCGGCATGTCCCTCGAGAGGAGAGCACCCCGGCAGATCGGTTGGCAAAATCTGGTCCTCGAGCCGGAGGGACCCTGACGGACCTATTCCGTCCTTCGATTGAAGAGGGAGAGCTCATGGAAGTAGAACAGCGGCCCTCCTGGAAGGATCCCTTCGTCACCTTCCTTGCAACGGGAAAATTTCCGGAAGAAGTTCCGGACCAGAGGCGCTTCCGGCATAAGTCTGCCTACTACGTGCTCCATGAGGGTGACTTGTATCGGAAGACCCTCTCGGGCCTCCTGGCCCGATGCATCTCGGAGGAAGAGGTCCCAAGGATCTTGGAAGAAGTCCACTCTGGCGAGTGCGGCAGCCACTCGGGGAGCAGGATGTTGGAGGCAAGAATAGTGAGGCAGGGGTACTTCTGGCCAACCCTAAGTAAAGACGCGGCAGCCTTCGCCAAGAGATGCCAGAAGTGCCAAATGTTCGCCCCGCTTCAGCTCATGCCAGCTCAGAGGCTGAAGAGTATCACGGCGCACTGGCCATTCGCCATATGGGGAATGGATCTGGTAGGACCCTTCCCCCAGGCTAGTGGGCAGAGGAGATTTCTCCTAGTCATGATTGACTACTTCACGAAGTGGCTGGAGGTCAAGGCGTTAGCTAAGGTCACCTCCCAGGTAATCCGCAACTTCGTATGGGGGGAGATCATTTGTCGACATGGGCTTCCGCAGGCCATAGTCACGGATAATGGACCGCAGTTCGCAAGCGAGGAATTCATCAGCTTCTGTGGCCAGCTGGGGATAGACCTTAGGTTTGCGTCCGTCCACCATCCCAGGAGCAACGGGCAGGTAGAGGCGGCGAACAAGGTCATCGTGAACTTGCTCAAGAAGAAGGTGGAAAATCTCAAAGGCAATTGGGTGGAACAGCTCCCCCCGGTCCTATGGGCTTTAAGAACCACCCCCAACACCGCCACGGGAGAGACCCCTTTCAGGCTCTCTCACGGCTGCGAGGCGGTCATCCCCATAGAGTTCGAGATTACGACACCACGGGTAACGGTCGCCGCAAATGGAGAGGAAGATTGGAGAGCCGAGAACGAGGAGGAGTTGCGGCTCTCCCTCGACCTCATCGAAGAAGCTCGGGATCGAGCAGCCATCCATCAAGAAGAGGTCAAGCGGCGGATGGCCAAGTATTTTGACAGGCACGTCAGGATCAAGCAGTTCGAGAAGGGAGACCTGGTACTCAAGAAGGTCGACGCGGCTGGGAGATCCGCCGCGGTGGGAAAACTTAACCCCAACTGGGAAGGCCCCTATGTCGTGGAAGAAGCACTAAAGTCTGGGGGGTATCGCCTTCAGAATGTGGAGGGCCAACTCCTCAGCCACACATGGAGTGGCGACGACCTTAAACGCTTTTATCCTTAGTACCATGTAATAATGATGTTTTTTTTAATGAAAGCATTTTGTTTAAACTATGTGTATGAAAATGATGCTACAGCTCGCAGGAGAGACCCTGGATGTTCAAGAGGCTGGCCCCGAGCAGACCCGCTGTCCAGGCTCTCATCTAGCTGGCAGGTCCGAAGGCTCACTCGGTGGCAGGTTCTATGTTCCAGAGGTTGGCCCCGAGCAGACCCGCTGTCCAGGCTCTCATCTAGCTGGCAGGTCCGAAGGCTCACTCGGTGGCAGGTTCTATGTTCCAGAGGTTGGCCCCGAGCAGACCCGCTGTCCAGGCTCTCATCTAGCTGGCAGGTCCGAAGGCTCACTCGGTGGCAGGTTCTATGTTCCAGAGGTTGGCCCCGAGCAGACCCGCTGTCCAGGCTCTCATCTAGCTGGCAGGTCCGAAGGCTCACTCGGTGGCAGGTTCTATGTTCAAGAGGTTGGCCCCGAGCAGACCCGCTGTCCAGGCTCTCATCTAGCTGGCAGGTCCGAAGGCTCACTCGGTGGCAGGTTCTATGTTCCAGAGGTTGGCCCCGAGCAGACCCGCTGTCCAGGCTCTCATCTAGCTGGCAGGTCCGAAGGCTCACTCGGTGGCAGGTTCTATGTTCCAGAGGTTGGCCCCGAGTAGACCCGCTGTCCAGGCTCTCATCTAGCTGGCAGGTCCGAAGGCTCACTCGGTGGCAGGTTCTATGTTCCAGAGGTTGGCCCCGAGCAGACCCGCTGTCCAGGATCTCATCTAGCTGGCAGGTCCGAAGGCTCACTCGGTGGCAGGTTCTATGTTCAAGAGGTTGGCCCCGTGCAGACCCGCTGTCCAGGCTCTCATCTAGCTGGCAGGTCCGAAGGCTCACTCGGTGGCAGGTTCTATGTTCCAGAGGTTGGCCCCGAGCAGACCCGCTGTCCAGGCTCTCATCTAGCTGGCAGGTCCGAAGGCTCACTCGATGGCAGGTTCTATGTTCCAGAGGTTGGCCCCGAGCAGACCCGCTGTCCAGGCTCTCATCTAGCTGGCAGGTCCGAAGGCTCACTCGGTGGCAGGTTCTATGTTCCAGAGGTTGGCCCCGAGCAGACCCGTTGTCCAGGCTCTCATCTAGCTGGCAGGTCCGAAGGCTCACTCGGTGGCAGGTTCTATGTTCCAGAGGTTGGCCCCGAGCAGACCCGCTGTCCAGGCTCTCATCTAGCTGGCAGGTCCGAAGGCTCACTCGGTGGCAGGTTCTATGTTCAAGAGGTTGGCCCCGAGCAGACCCGCTGTCCAGGCTCTCATCTAGCTGGCAGGTCCGAAGGCTCACTCGGTGGCAGGTTCTATGTTCCAGAGGTTGGCCCCGAGCAGACCCGCTGTCCAGGCTCTCATCTAGCTGGCAGGTCCGAAGGCTCACTCGATGGCAGGTTCTAAGTTCTCAAGAGATAATCTCAAGAGCATTCGCATAGACCACGCGCCGGAGAGAGGATCACACCCCTCTCTTGACTGCTTAAGCGAAACCCCGTGATACGCGAATGGTAAGGTTCACTTGGTAGCAAGAGATCGAAGGGGAACGACCGACCTAAGTCATCTTCGAGCATTCGCGGGATGGCCAAGACAGTCGCATCACGACCCAACGTCCTAATGAGCCTAGCGAGGTGTGGCGGCGAATAAGAAGAATCGACGTCCTAATGAGCCTAGCGAGGTGTGGCGGCGAATAAGAAGAATCGGCGTCCTAATGAGCCTAGCGAGGTGTGGCGGCGAATAAGAAGAATCGACGTCCTAATGAGCCTAGCGAGGTGTGGCGGCGAATAAGAAGAATCGGCGTCCTAATGAGCCTAACGAGGTATGGCGGCGATTGGGAAAAAAGCTGAGAATAATGCAAAGTGTAATCAATGAAGTACATCTTTTACAAGCACTCGCCGGTTCAAGATTACAATCAAAAGTATAACCGCAAAAAGAGGAAATACAAAAAGCCCTTCTCAAGGATCAGCAGACTTCTCGCTTGAAGATCTGCCGCTCTCGTCAGAGTCTGGAACGAGGGCGTCTTCTCGCGGCTCGATGTGGTCGTCCTCGGGAAAGGGAATTGGGATGTAAAGCTCGGGGACGACTTGACGAGCGGAAAGGCGTTCGGCCTCCGCCTTCAGGTATCCCGCTCGCCGCAGCACCTGCAGCGCATGATTGACGACATTTTGCGCGTTCTCTTGCATCAGCTGCTCCAACTTGTGGTGGGGATAAAAATGACCCCCACTCCCCGGGTCGAGTGCTGACGCACCCGCCTCTCGCAATCGATGGACCTCGGCTTTGGCCAGACGGATTTCATCCTCAAGGCCGGCCACCCGAGCGCGGAGCATCTCAGCGACCATGGTATCCTGAAAATAATAACAAAGGTGGTAAGAATAAAGTTTGTCAATCGGCGACAAGTCATTCGCGAGAAGGGAGCAAACATACATACCTCTGCGACAGGGCGGTTGGCGAGAAGGGTCTCCGCAGCCGTCAGCTTGGTCCTAAGCTCCATCGCCTCAGTAGAAGCAACGGACCGGGACTCCTCAACCGCCGCCAAGTCCCGCGCCAGTTTGATGCTCCGGCGCGAAGACATGTGCGCGAGCTCGAGCGCCCGCAGCATGGCCCTGGCACTCTCGTGGGCGAGAATCTGGGTCGTCTCGGCATCGTATACTTCGGCGTCTTCTCGGCCATAGAGGGCATACGCGATGGCGTAAGCCTCCCCGCTAGCAAGATCGCTCTCTATCCACGACAGATGGAGGGTGGAGAGCGAGACCCGGTTCGCATTCCTGTCCCACTTGACCAAGGGAGCCCCCGAGGGGTCCATGTACTTCTCGCCGCTGGGGAAGTTCCGATGGTCCCTGGGAAGTGGGGGCGGCGGCAACGATGGTCCCGCGCGAGGGGTGGTCTCTCCTGGCGCACTCGTCCCCAGTGCTTGGATCTGAGCACTCGCCGCGAGGGTCTCGCCCAGGACCCCCTTCCCCTTGGCGGAAGGGGGGTTTTTGGATTTCTTGGAGGTGGAAGGGGTCGGCGCCGCTGGCTTGCGCTTCTTTCCGCCAGGCTTGGAGGAAGAAGGTTCCTCCCGGCAGGCATCCGCAGCGGCCTGTGCGAGAGAGAGGGTAGATCCGGAAGGACGCGGCGGATGGAGAGGGAAATGGCGCACACCTGTATAATATAACAAACGGTTCTAGCGAATGATGTAAAAATTACAAAGCGAAAGCGAAAGCGAATGAAGTCTCGAACACTTACCCTCGCCCTGCGGAATAGGTGGAAGCGAGTTGACATTTCGCCGGAGATGGACGAGATCCATCCCGTGCTCCAGGATGTATTGGTGGAGTTTGGCCTCGTGCCCCCCTAGGGTCGGGGGGCGGAAGGTTGACTCCTCCTCCTGCACCGGCGCGAGGAGGGTGTTCCCTAGGTTCCCGCTTACGAAAATAAAGCGGCGAACCCAGTCATGGTTCTTGTTCGGGAGCCCGTAGTGCTTTAGGGGGCTCTGTCCCGAGAAGAACGAGATACCATGGGTGCAGCGGAAGGTGTAGAGCTTGCGGAAGACGGGCAGCGAGAACTCGATTCCCTCCTCTCGCAGGTAGCTCGCGTACCCAACCAGCATAGCGATGGAGTTGGGGTTGAGCTGGCCAGGCACGACCCCGTAGTACCTGAAGGTCTGGCGGAGTTCCGGCCAGATCGGGAGGCGAAACCCCACCTCGAAGTGCTCTAGCGGGATCGCGAGAGCACAAGGTGAGAGGGAATTCAGGCGCTCATCCGGCCTGGGCTTTCGCGCCTCGAAACCCGGCGGGACATAGTCGGCGACGGCAGTCAGGTAGGCCTCCTCAGAGAGGTCGCATGAATCAAAGACGTGGTTGGCGAATGCGCTGGCGCACTTGGCTCTGCCTTCCGCATCGCCACCCATTTTTGCGAGTGAAGAAGAAAAGAGGAGCAACAGATGAGGAAGAAGCGCGAGTGCTAGCGCAGGGAGAGAAAGCGGATGGTTAGGTATTTAATACGGTGGTTGAAAGACCTATTTATAGAGGGACTAAACGGCGTTTGGACTTTCGAGACCTCGGGTGTGCGGATAGCCATCGCGCCCTCCCGACACCTCGAAGCCCGAGCCGGTCCCTCTCGCCCATTAATGGCAAATGCCCTATGTCTATTCATTCCGCGGCTACGCAACGAAGTTGGAAGAGCATCCGGCTATAAGTTATCACTCGGCAAAACCCAAGCAGAGTTATGAGATACGAAAAATGAATAAAGAAGCATTCGCAAAGCATAGAAAAATTATTACAGATAAAAACAACGTTCAACATTCGCAGCATAAGATAAGAAAAGAAAACAACAAGAGGGATGGATGTTGGGTAGGTCAGATCTCCTCCCAGATCCACCGACCTCGCTTTCGCGACCCAGCTTCCATGGGCACTCGCGGGCGGTAGTACGCGAGCATACTGGTGATTTCCTGGGAAGCAAGGTGGAGTTGGTCCCGGGCTCGCGCGGCATGCCTTGCGGGAGACAACTCCCCTCCTTCACCCCCCAGCCGCTCCACCGTCGCGAGAAGATGCGAGTGACTTCGTCGAAGGTCCTTCAGCTCCCGTGTGACTCCCAGCCGCACCTCATCCACCTGACCGGCGACGTTTCGCTGGATATGGATAAGCTTCCCCAGGACCTCCGAGATCCGATCCTTCAGGGTCGCGTGATCCGAGGAATCACCCAGGAAGTCAGCGAGATCCCCAGGGGAAGGGAGAGGCGAGAGCATTCCCTCTCCCCCCTCGTAGTAGGAGTCGAAGGGGGAGGCTTCTCGATAGCCTGCGGAATCACAACTAGGTTAGTGGTGATAAAATATGCGAGTACGATAGAGGCGGGTGAGTAAACTGACCTGGGGTGGGGTCCAGGTGACCTGAAGGACGAGACGAATGGGGGTGCGTCCCAAACAGCCAGACGGGAGGTAAGACCTTTCCCTTTCCTGGACGGTAAGGCTGTGAAGAAGGGGCCGGAGCCTCCGCACGGTCATCAGCACAGAGATGCTGATCCAGCTCTCGCTCAGGCGAGACCCTCCGTTCATTCGCGGTGACAGAAAGGTTCACCTGAGCAGGGGGACTGGGAGGAATGGAGTCCCGCAGCGGGACGCTAGTGTTGAGGGCTGCAAAAAGATAGTGGTTAGTAGCCGACAACATAAAAGGAAGTAGCGAGAAGGTTCACAACTCACGGGATTGGGGTACAGTCTCCCCAGGAGGAGGCGGAGGAGCAAGATCCGAATCGGGAGGAGGTACCTCGTCCGCGGGAGGTGGCACCACCACACTGCTCAGAACTGCCCCATGACCGTCCTCAGGTACCAAAGCCCCCTGCGAATGGTCGGAATAAGTGCAGGGTAAGGGACAGGAACCAAATGGAGACAAGAAGAATCCTCATACTAGCACCGCGGGGTCCGGAAGGGCATCCGCCAGCGTATTCACCGGTGGAGTATCCGCCGGAGACTCCGAAGCAGTCTCGCCTCTCTGACGATTCAGCCGAATCGTCTTGGCTCGACGCGAGACATAGGGGGCGCTCGGATCCCGTTTAGACATTAGCCAGGGAGCAAATTTGGATGCCCTGGGGGCAGTCGCAGCTTGGGCCGCAGCTAGGCGGTCGATCATCTCTCGCGAGAGGGGTTTCGCAGAAGGTTTGTGGAAAGACATTGGGAAGTGGAGGAACTCCGAGCCGAGATGAGAGAGTGGTCCAGGAAAACCTGACATGAGGGTATATATATATAAGGTGGCGGTGGGACCCACGGAATCTTATGGATCCAGTCAACAGGCACTCACCGAATACAGGGTTGGACTGTTCTTTACGATCGTAGGAACCGCTCGTAAAAAGCGGGGATTGTGTACAACCCGTATTCGCCGAGTGGGCCCCCCCAGCCAACTGGCGAAACCTGGGTCGTCCGGATCATTCGCCGGGTCACTCGCCCAGGCTAAGGAAGGTAAAAATGCCCCCGGGTTGGTGGGGGTAAGCTGTAGGAGAGAAGGCGCTAGGCGAGTGGTGCCCTCACGGACCACTCGCCCAGAAGCATGGGCATTCGCCCAGACAGGCGGGTGCCCAGCGAATGGTGCCCTCACGGACCATTCGCCCAAAGGGCTGTGAGGGGAAAATGACCATAATACCCCTGGTGGGCTGCAAATAGCCCTTCGGATTCAGGCTATTTACAAACCAATTGGGGGTGCGGTTAGTAAAATTAAAAGGCGGATTCAGGCTATTTACAGACCAGCCTAGGAAAACTATAAATAGACCCTTAAGGGCACCTTGGAGGAGATCCGATTTGAGAGAATCCTCTCCTCTAGGCTAGTTTTGGTGGGCAGCCAGTGCCCTCCAAGGTGCCCGGTTGAGCTTTGGTTTGGGAGGGGAAGCTCTCTAAGATCTTCCGGGCGTGTGGCGGGACCTCCTCGCTTCAGCCTTGGGTCTATTCCATTTCCAGCATCCACCGTCAGGAGAGTCTAGTGAGGGAGAAATAAGCATCGGCTACACCCCCAGTGGGTCCGAACTCAAGAGACCAGTTGCTGGTTTCAACATTTTTGGTGCGGTGAGCGTGGACCGTAGCCGGTGAAAGAAAATCCCAAGCTGGTTTCGATGACAGGAGATGGAGGAAATGGTTCTGACTCAGGTCAATCGCAGCCACCAGCGGCAGGGGAGTGGCTGGAGATGTTTGAGAAGTTCAAGCGAGAGGTCCTGCAGACAGTTCTCGCGGCAAGGAGCGAGTGCGAGACCCCGACGGTCCCAGTGGTTCCGCCTTTGCAGATCGGCGAGAACGCACCAGGGCAGCGGCCGGGGAAGGAGGTGCCAGCAGAAGGAAGCGCGCGAGATCTCCCCAGACGGCAGCTGTTCAGCAGTCCGGCGAGTGCTGAGGTGTGTGAGTTGGTCCCGCGCGAGAGGACCACTCGCCGAGCAGGGGAAGGGAGCCCCTTTTGCGAGATGATCCTCTCGGCCCCAGTGCCAGAAGGGTTTCGTGGGCCGGAGATGTCCTACTACACCGGCAAGGAGGATCCAGTTGTGCACCTGCAGTGGTTCGAGGACATGACTTCGTTGGAACCTTCGACGTCAAGTCCGACGTCCAACCGTAACCACCACCGGAGACCAACGCCACCACCGGAGAGAAAAATCCAAGCCGGATCTAAATCCGCTTCTCCTCTCCACGGCACCACCTCCTTCTTCGCTTCGCCTCTCACCGACGCCGGCGGCTATCTCCTCCAAGACCGGCGGTGAGACTCTCCAACAACGGAGCACGAGCAAGACCGAATAGAGAGGGAGGAAGGAAGTGGGTTGATCTCCATCACACGAATAAGGAGATATATAGCCATAGGAAGAGAGAGAGATGGCTGCTACTTGACTTGGGCGGTTACAACAATCCCATTTATGGGATTAATGGAGGGGTTACGACAATCCCATTTATGGGAATGAAGGTTACAGTTCTCTCAAGAGAGAAACTCTCATGCAATTACTCCATTTGTATCAAGCGGTTATTATTGCATGTGGTTTCCATTCTCTCTCTATCCAGAGAGAGAAAAACCATGCATGATCTGAACCAAATACAACAATTCACCACCTTTGTACAACCCGTATTCGCCGAGTGGGCCCCCCCCCCCAGCCAACTGGCGAAACCTGGGTCGTCCGGATCATTCGCCGGGTCACTCGCCCAGGCTAAGGAAGGTAAAAATGCCCCCGGGTTGGTGGGGGTAAGCTGTAGGAGAGAAGGCGCTAGGCGAGTGGTGCCCTCACGGACCACTCGCCCAGAAGCATGGGCATTCGCCCAGCCAGGCGGGTGCCCAGCGAATGGTGCCCTCACGGACCATTCGCCCAAAGGGCTGTGAGGGGAAAATGACCATAATACCCCTGGTGGGCTGCAAATAGCCCTTCGGAACAGCGGAGTTAGGCTGTTAGCAGACCAATTGGGGGTGCGGTTAGTAAAATTAAAAGGCGGATTCATGCTATTTACAGACCAGCCTAGGAAAACTATAAATAGACCCTTAAGGGCACCTTGGAGGAGATCCGATTTGAGAGAATCCTCTCCTCTAGGCTAGTTTTGGTGGGCAGCCAGTGCCCTCCAAGGTGCCCGGTTGAGCTTTGGTTTGGGAGGGGAAGCTCTCTAAGATCTTCCAGGCGTGTGGCGGGACCTCCTCGCTTCAGCCTTGGGTCTATTCCATTTCCAGCATCCACCGTCAGGAGAGTCTAGTGAGGGAGAAATAAGCATCGGCTACACCCCCAGTGGGTCCGAACTCAAGAGACCAGTTGCTGGTTTCAACAACCTTGGTTCGGGATCCGAAGCCACCACCTGCACGAAGCACTTCTGACTGCACAAGGCAACACTGCATAAAAGCACCGACTGCACGAAGCAATACTGCGCGAAGCAACAACCTGCACGAAGCACCACCCCAAAAACTGAGGCGTCAGCCGACTTGCTCCAGTCGACTCAGATAACGTCTCCTTCCAGGTCCAATGTCACTAAGCCCGCGTCTTGGATATCCTTCGAAGTTCCAGAACTTCCTGCACGCTGCGGACAATTTCTCCTAATGTGACCAACCTGTCTGCAGTGGTAACACGTCACTGCTTTCTTTGACGCCGACCGAGCTCGTGCACTGCTCGATCCTTTGTCAAAATTCCTCCCGCGTCCATACGCTACCAAGATCTGGTCACCCCTAGGAGTGGGGTCCTTTAGCATCTGACTGGATAACAGCGCCGACGTGACTTCTTCCAGCCCCACTGTATCCTTACCATACAGGAGCGTAGTCACCATGTGCTTGTATGACGCCGGGAGCGAGGTAAGAAGCAAGAGGGCCTTGTCTTCTTCCTCCACCTTCGAACCAACCACATGCAATTGGCTCAGAAGACCGTTGAACACATTAAAGTGTTCCTGCAGGTTGCCACCTTCCTGCATCTTTGGCGCGTAGAGGCGCTGCTTCAGCAACAATCTTGTCGTCACTGATTTCGCCAAGTACAGTCGCTCCAGCTTCTCCCAAAGCCCGACTGCCGTCTCTTCAGTCCCGATGTTGAAGAGCACCTGGTCAGCAACACACATCCTGATTGTGCTCGTGGCTTTTTCATCAAGATCTTTCCATTCCTCATATTTTACCTCCGTGGTTAATGTGTCGCGCCCCCGCAAGACTTGAATCAAACCTTGTTGAACCAACATATCCTTGACTCGAATCATCCATAGGCTAAAATTCCCACTGCCATCGAACCTCCCCACTGAATATCTCTCCAAAATTGCGTTCTTCCCTGCCATGACTGTCCCCGACAAACTAGAAGACCTGATTAGTTCAAGGTCGGATCTGAAAGAGTGGGAAGAGGACCTTGTCGTTCACCACCGCAGTCAAACCCTTCCTAGAACGTCCAATCCCGGTCGTCTAACTAACCTCGCTTTGATACCACTTGTTGGGAAATCGGCGCCGGACAAAATTGCAAAGAAAAATATTAGCACAATTTTAATAATAACGAGAATATCAAAATACAAGGAAGTCCGATACAAAACGCCACGGATGTGCCGGACGCGCTCGATCCGCAGGAAAAGTAGAAAATCTGGACTGCAATCCGCCTAGCGGACGCACAAGGTTCGTCGGAACCTTCGACGTCAAGTCCGACGTCCAACCGTAACCACCACCGGAGACCAACGCCACCACCGGAGAGAAAAATCCAAGCCGGATCTAAATCCGCTTCTCCTCTCCACGACACCACCTCCTTCTTCGCTTCGCCTCTCACCGACGCCGGCAGCTATCTCCTCCAAGACCGGCGGTGAGACTCTCCAACAACGGAGCACGAGCAAGACCGAATAGAGAGGGAGGAAGGAAGTGGGCTGATCTCCATCACACGAATAAGGAGATATATAGCCATAGGAAGAGAGAGAGATGGCTGCTACTTGACTTGGGCGGTTACAGCAATCCCATTTATGGGATTAATGGAGGGGTTACGGCAATCCCATTTATGAGAATGAAGGTTACAGTTCTCTCAAGAGAGAAACTCCCATGCAATTACTCCATTTGTATCAAGCGGTTATTATCGCACGCGGTTTCCATTCTCTCTCTATCCAGAGAGAGAAAAACCATGCATGATCCGAACCAAATACAACAGGTGGTGGCGGTCGTGAACACGGTGGTCATGAACCGTCGTTTGTGAACACCCAACCTCACCTAAAAAATTTCATGCATTTTATGCTCAAAACTAGTTTATTTTCTTGGTAGCGGTCATCACCTTTGTCTTGCAAAACACACAATCTATGATAATGTTGTTTTTGACACAACTCACCGGAGCAAATAAGCTGCGCGTGACATTTTTTGCTCCGATAAGTTTGGACAAAAACACCATCCTCGTATAATGTATGTTTGGCATGACAAAAGTTTTGACAACCAACAAGAAAATGTAACTAATTTTGAACATAAAATTGGATGAAATTACTTAGGTGAGGTCGGGCGTTCACGAAATGGAGCCTTAGCGTTCTTCCCATTTTATTCCTAAAGAAATTTAAATCACTGCAACGGTAGAATTTTGAGAGCGCTTCTGTAGAACTCATGTGTTCAATTTCTAGTAAATTATGAGACAGTCATTTATCTATTCATCCTTCATTCTATTTCTCAAACGGTTCTTAATGATCTTTATAGCAGAAAATATTCTTTCAACAGCAGCCGTTGCAACCGTTAGAACACAAGCTAACTTCAAAAGCCGATAAATCAATTGTAAATGATTGTTTTTTAAGCTCCACTAATTTTTCAAGAAGTCCACTAATTTCATTAACTTGTGAGAATGTCTCGTTAGATCACACATCAAATATATATATTGCTAAAGTGATAAATATTAAGGCTCTGTTTGGGATACCGGTGTCGTTTTAAAAAGGGGATGTTTAAAACGGAGATGCTAAACTATATTTTCAAAACTGTAGTTTCAAAACTGAGGCTTTGTTTGAGTAAACTTCATTTCGGTGGCGGTTTAAATTATTTTCAAAATTATCTTCACATAAATTTTATTTATTTTGAGCGGATTTTTTTTGAATTTTTTTAAACAAAAATAAGTATTATATATGTTGATTTTTTACAGATTTCTGGATATAATTTTATTTTTTATAGGAGTTAAATTGATTAAATAAAACTAATTAAAATTTAAAAAATATCCCAAACGGTCGTTTTGAAAGGGAGAATGGAGGTCTCTGGACCCTTTCAAAACGGAGGAAAAAGCAAGTTTTAAACCGGCCGTTTTAAAATGATAGCAATTTGGTTGTTGCCAAACACCTGTCCTCCGGTCCGTTCAGAATGGAATGGAGTCAAAATGGGCTCCCAAACAGAGCCTAAGTGTTTATTTTAAAAAAAGAGAGGTGCAGATAGCGTTATCAGTATTTTATTTTCATTCGAGTGTACTGAAATACTCTTCAGCAAAGAGGTTGCAAGGCGGCGATGTTCCTCATCGACAGCAGTTGCCGCAGCTCCGCCCTGTTGTAGAGGAGAAATTCTAATTTCTAACAAAGGGCGAGTTGGCGGCGGCGAGAGCGAAGATGGCGGCGCCGGCGACGGAGGTCAAGAATGGCAGTAATCCTTTTCCTTGGCTGAATCTGATGGTCACCGAGCCCTTCTACCTCCTTCACCTATTCGTCTTCTTCTCCTACTTCGTTGTCCGCAGTTCCGCCGTGCAAGACTTCTCCCCCGATCTCTCACTTCACCTACTTCGGCGGGTATTGATTTCTTCTTTCCCCAATCTCCTAGGTCCGTTCAGACGGACGGAATTGATAGAGACGAATTGGTTTTGTGGATTAGTAAAGCAATTGTAGCGTTCGGCTGAATAATTCTTCCTCCTCCTCCTCTTCTTCTCCTATTTCTTCTTCTCCCCCTTTCTGGAACCCCTATTGGGAGAAGCCGAGTATGAGATCTGTTGGAAACGGGAACCTCTGAGCTCAGCCATTGCTACATCTGTCTAGGTTCTCTTCTTCCTCTTAGTCTTCTTTCTCCTCTTCTTCTTTTTTTCTTCTTCCTGGCCATTCGATTTAATATCCGATCTATGTTGTTTTGGATGAGATTGCGAAATAAACATAGTGAAAGTTGACAATGAAGGCAAATTACACTAAGATATATGTTTGTGATATTTATTTACTTTATTAGAGCATTATTATAATAATTGTAAAATCTTTGAATAATGCAAACTCATTCTAGTGCAAAGCATTATATGAATAAAGTTATTGTGAATTTGTTTGATTTGACTGTGTTATGTGATACTGATAAAGCTACTGGCAGTCATGTAGCTACCGCTATTGAGATGATAAATGAGATCGATGCCGAGTCAATTGTGGAACAAAGCAACAATACACATGAATGACCTAGAGTGGTTGGCGAATGAAGCACCAGAAAGTGGAAGAAGAGAGCTATTGGGGGTGTTGATGCAGTGGCGGCAGCCATTGTTAAGTTGGCAAATACCTTGTATGAAGTAGTCAACACCAAGTCTACTAGCTCGCCCTTACGTTCATCGAGGAATGATGATGACATATATGCCGCACTTGCTCAGATGCCTGATTTGGACGAATGTGAATTACTGACAGCTATGAATATGCTTAGTTATGATAGTATTAAACATGACATATTCATGACTCTGCCAGATAACTTGAAGGGTGTATGACTACTAATGCAATTTGGTCGCTAGTTTTTTCTTATGTTTGTTATTTGAGAACTATTTTGTTATTTGTGTCAGTTATTTACTAACTATTTCTATGGATTTGAATTTGCCTATGTTATGTGAATTGCAATTTCTATCAATATTTGGTTAATTTCTAAAACTTACAAAATTAGAAAATTTTAATTTCTGTGAATGAATTCCATCCTGCATCTGAACAATATTTTTCATCAATTCCAATTCTACTAACTAAATTTCATCCTGCAACCGAATAGTGAAATTGTAATTTTGCACAAAGCTAATTCCTGCATATATTGGTTCTCGTCGGAAATCCAATTCCAGAAAGTCAATTCCCTCTATCCGAACGGACTCCTAGGGTTTTTGACGCATGTGTTTTTTCTTTTTTCGTGCATCCCTGATATTTTGTTTGTTTTAACGTTGCTTTCGGTTTGGTTATAACGACTCTATCATCATCTTACAGGAGGTTCAAGCAATTCTCGCTTTTTCCGTTTTGGCCGCAGTGAAGGTAACATTGTTTTCTGGATGTCTTTGGTTCAATGCTTTCCCGTGTAATGGATGTAATGCCCCAAAAAACGATTGATATCTTTTATTACTATCTGGCGCAGGATAAGATCCTAAATAGGCTAAGAGTTTTTTATATGCCGACACACTTCTAAGTTCCAATAATTTATTTTACTTGCACTAATTTTTTCTTTATAATTAAAAAATACTAGATAAGTCACAGTAGATAAAGCTAACAAACAAGAAAACCCGAGACATCGTAGTATGTAAGTGTACTCAAAACCAAATAGCTAAGTAAATGAAAACTCACAAAGGTTCAAAACTTGGATAAACGATTACAAATAACATATCCCTTAAGTAGGAAACTAACACTTAATTCAACACTAAAATATTGACTTCAAACTAAAAACTCACACAAATCTAAAATGAGTTGGATGGGTATTTGGAGGACTTTCGGAAGCCGGAAACGAGGCCCGGGGTTGGGATTTTGCCTTCGAATGTAGCCCAGGTTGCTGGACAACATGTTTGGAATGGACTTCTCGGGTAGCTGGTAGAGGCTGCTGCTGCCGCATGATGGCTGGCTGGAGGTGGGAGGGTTGTGGCTTTTGGAATGCAAATTCTTGCAGCAGGGACTGAAATCCAGCCCCTGGACAGATTCCCGGAGGGCCATATGTGGGTTGTCGGGTGTTGTTTTCAAGGAAGGAGACTGTTGGAGGGTGATTCCACGAGAGAGGGAGAGGGGGAGGGTGGCTGTAAGGGATATTGGGCATGGTTTTGGAGTGGAGAGGCAGGGAGAAGTGGTTCCGCGTGAGAGGAGAGTGGGGTAGGCTGTTGGGTGGATGGAGGGGGGCTCAATTTTGGAGTGGGAGTGTGGGAAGGTAGCTCCACGTGGACTGTTAAGGGAGAGGGAGGGGGCCGGCTGTAGTGGAGAAGGTGGGGAATGGAGATAGTGGAGGAAATTTAGGAGAAAATCCTAAATTTTAGGAGAGGTGAAGTTAGTGGGGTAGAGGCAGTTAAGGTGGTTATGGGGTGGTGGTGGTGGTTGGTGGTTGTCGGAGCTGTTTTCGGCGATCGCTGGAAAATTGAAAACGGATGAGACTTGAAGGGTGGTGGTGGAGGCTCACCGGAGGTGGTCGGGGCAGGTTTTCCGGTGATCGCTAGAAACATAAAATGGTAGGGGATTTTAGAGGTGATGACGACAGTTTTTGGAGGAATGTGGAGAGGAGAAAGGTGGAAGGCCGGCTAGTGGTTTTGGGGGGGGGTGGTTGGGGCTGCTGGTTGAAAGTGGAGGGAGGGGAGAGGGGTCTGCTGTCGGTTGGGGGCGGTGGCTGTGTAGTGGTTGGTTGGGAGAGGAGGGGGCTCAGATTTGGGGAAGGGGAAGGGAGTGTGCTGGCTGGCTGCAAGGGGTGTGATGCGTGGTCCAAGCTTCACCCCGGGGGTTCCGGCTTCATCACCGGATGATCAAAGGCAAGACTTCTTTGCTTCAACTTTCAATATCAATCTTAAGAGCCCCACCCTTATTTATAGATTAGAGAGGGGCAACTAATGGTCATAATTCTTCGCTCGTTGTATCCCTCAAAATAAAAAATACAATGAAAAGAACGAAAAATGTTACAATCGGCGATCCGCTCGAGATGAGCGGCCCCGATCGTCTCTAGGCCTGAGGTCGGCGTGAATAGACTATAACGGGTCATGTGGCATGATTCCCATCACTATCACTTTGATTATCATATATAGTGACAAATGACAGTGCACCTTGTAATGAATGTAACACCCAAAACAATCTTTCATTACCATCATTTTTTTATTTACTTGATTTGTTGGAATTTAAAGTGACTAAAGCCAATGCAAACTATCAAAATTTATCTCAATCACCTTGTATTTTGTCTACTAACTAGTTTCTTATATCCATTTATGCACAACTTTACAAATTGATATTTTCAATCAGTAATTTGTTTGTTAGCAACTATTAATGAAGACCTCTTCACCTTTGGTATAATTGCGTGTAGTTTGTCAGAGAGGAAACTTGGGAGGCTTTCATTGCTGATATCTTGTTTTATTCTAAGGTATGCTTTCAATGTTTTCAATAGTCATGCTTGAAACATGCAGAATCGATTCTTCTTTACCTTTCACAGCATTTGATGAATGAAATGGAAGTTATTTAAGGATAGAAGCATTAAAAAATTGTGGTGGGAGGAACAATTTTACCTTTACACATCAAAACTCTACCTAGTTGTTTGAATGGAATTATTTACACAATACTTCTCTGTAATTATATTTTCCAGGGCTTCCTGTTTGCAGTTGCTCTCGTTATTGACTATCATGTAGCTTTTTGCTACTCGGTAGCATTTGCAGGTACGTTTTCGTACAGTTTTTTTAAATTGGAATGGGTCAAATAAACACTTTTTGAGTCTGGCCTTGTAATTTTAAAAAAAACCACCGTATCTGAAGCTATCTTCAACAAACTGAACTTGCCTTAATATTCCTAGTTTGTCATTGATTCAAGTATTTTTATACTTGATTCCTTTGTGATTCTGTTGTCAAAATTTTACAAAAGCACAATAATGCTAGCGATGCTACATGCACACGAGTTTTGAACTGTAAAGCATTTTTTTGATATTTAGGTTGAGTGAGACAAATTTGAGAATGTTTAGATTGATGTATAATAAAATTTGAAAGTTTAATCTAAGAGTTATATTAAAAGAATAATTAGAGTAACATCTATCAAAAATAAGGTGATTGAAAATATACTCGTGTTGTCGGGACATGTACAATGAAATATAGAAAATGCACACATTAAAAAACTAGATAAAATTTACATGAAAGGACTAGGAAGGAGAAGTAGGTAGACGCAACATCTATAAACATTGTTCTAAATAAAAATTAGCTTTGACACTTCAGACAACACACAGCAGGAAAAGAAAAAAAATGATGGTTTGTTAAGTCAACCTCAAATAGTTGGGACACATGTTGGTATGCTGATATGTTAATATTTCATGTGGTTGTGTACCAACACTTGTATCTTTCCTTAATAACTCGAAACCATATTAGAGTTTGTCATTAAATTAGCAACTTATCTGTCCTCTGCTATTTCATTCTGATTTATAAGTAGTTATTTCTGTCTTATTATTCCCTCACTTTTTGCAGTTATCTTTGTTCTTGCCCAGCAACCGCCATATGATGGCGCAGGTATTGTTGATATTTTAGTTTATCTTACACTGTAGTGGCTTCCTCATCGTATTACAATGATGCTTGACTTGTGCAAAATCTTCTACTTGATTTTGGCATGATATATCCCACCTCTTGATGGAGGGATTATATTAATAAGCCAACTTATTTATCAATCTACTAAATTTGTGTCAAAAAAAATTTTGTATAAACATTTTGATGGAGATCGATCATGCCTCATTTGAAGGATTTATTGGATTGATGAATTTTGGATCATCGGATTGATGTAAAAAATTAGCATCGCGTTCGTCTCAAATTTTCATTTTTTATGCATTTTACTGACTTATGTTTTGAAAGTCAGGTTAAATGTTCTGATCGGACGACTTGAGCTGTCAGATTCATTTATCCTAACTCCCTTCCTATACATATCATATGAGATCTTAGGAAGAGGGGATTGGGAGTTCGGTTCTTCACACAATAGAGCCCCTTGATCCTCCCCTCGGTGCGATGCCGAGGGCCCCGTGCGGATGCCGACTTCGTTGGTTCCAACTTCTAGGGGTGCTGATGCCCCCATTTGCCGCCTCCCTCGCCTCCGACGAACCACTTCGGCTATTTTCAAAGCAGCAACCTTTCTTTCCTCCTCCATACAAGCCGTCGGCCACCGTCCACAAAATTTTTCTTCGCCAACAACCCCTTCCTAAGCCACTCTAACATCAGCCACCCCTACCATATCTGTCCCGCACCTGCCTAGAACCTCCTCCTCCGACCACCAAACCGAACCCTACCGCATCTTACCCCCCATCCAACCCCTCCCTTGCCTTTAGATCCTGCCGCCTGCTGAACTAAGCTTAGCCTAGGGCTTGGCCAAGTCACTTTCTTGCATCCGAAGCCCGGCCAATCCATCTCTTGCACCCATCCCTCCTCCCCCTTGCCCGACACAACCCAACACACCTTATTGCAGTCCACAAACAACCGTATGTTCTCTCCAGCATCCAATCTGCAACAACCTCCTTTCTTCGGATTGCCACTGCCGCACTGACGGTCATTGGATTTCCGCCCCTACGCCGATGGCCCTTGTACTTGGAGTGCTTCACATTTATTTTCTTATCATCGCATCATATGGATGCACTTTATATTTCTTGTAATGTTGGGCTTAATTAATGTTGGCTAGATTCTTTCATTTGACGCGCCCTTTCTATTCGCCATGCTATTCAATTTATATGCTCTCTTAATTAATTTGTACTTGTCACATGTTTATTTGATTTGAATGATTGCGATTAATTGTGACCTATTGCACGAGTTTTATGTTTTGTTGTTTAATTAATTGCACTCTGGAAACTATCTTGCATACTTATTGCATTGGGGTTAGGGTCAGCAGACACTTCGTTCGTTGGATTACTTGCATGTATTCCTTCACATCGTGATTTTAGGGTTTAGGTTTTAGGTTTTAGTGTCCATTTCATTAGCTTGCTTGTGTATATGCATTCACATTGCCATTTTGAACTATATAGATTCGACCCTTGTCAGTTGGTATCAGAGCCCCAGGTTCGGTCCTTATTTTGATATACAGTAGTTGAGTCTATAAGTTCATTTATGAGTTATGACTAGTTATTGTTGTCACCCCTCTCCTCTATTTGAGGATCCCGAGTCTATCTATACTCGATCCATAGAGCCCCTCTACGGAGATCATCGTACTATTATGATGATCATTCTCATCCCCAGCTCCTCGCTCGTAGATACAGCAATAACAACAACACTCAAGCCTTTATCCCACCATAGCGGGGGCGGCTATATGGATCCTTTGTCGCCATTGCGCCCTATCTTTAATCATAGCCTCACTAATGCCTACGTACATCATATCTTTCCTTATAGTTTCATTCCAAGTTTTTTTTGGTCTACCCCTCCCCCATTTAACATGTCTAGTGATTAAACTCTCACAACGCCTAACAGGTGCCTCTAATGGTCTTCTATGTACATGTTTGAACCATCTTAAACGAGCTTCTCGCATCTTCTCTACAATTGGCGCCACTCCTGCCTTATCCCTGATACATTCATTCCTAATTTTATCCAGTCTCGTGTGACCACACATCCAGCTAAGCATTCTCATCTCCGCAACTCCCATTTTTTGCTCATGTACACCATTCACTGCCCAACACTCAGAACCGTAAAGCATTACTGGCCTAATTGCAGTACGGTAAAACTTGTCTTTAAGTTTTAATGGTACTTTATAATCACATAAGATCCCAAACGCGCCTCTCCACTTCAACCAACCTGCTTGGATTATATGTATCACATCTTTATCTACACCTCCATCTTTTTGAATTATCAATCCCAGATAGTTAAAGCACTCACTGCGGGAAATATCTTGGTCAGTGGTCACCCAATTTAATGACGGAGTCATCCGACCTTCTTGCACTACTAAATTTAAGCTCTGTATACTCCGTCTTTGTCCTGCTCAACCTAAAACTCTTCTTTTCTAAAGTGTCTCGCCAAGATTCAAGTTTCGCGTTTACACCATCGCGCGTCTCATCGACCAAAACAATATCATTTGCAAATAATAAACACCAAGGTATTGCTTGTTGGATATGTTCGGTGAGCTCATCTAAGATAAGGGTAAAGAGATAAAAGCTTAAAGCTGACCCTTGATGTAAGCCAACAACGATAGAGAATTTATGTGTTAATCCTCCAGATGTCCTCACCCTGGTCACTGAATTTGTATACATATCTTTGATTACGTCAATGTATGATACATTTACACCTTTCTTTTCTAAGACTCTCCACAAGACCTCTTTCTTCTCCAGATCGATAACAACATATGCAAATCTTTTTGTCTTTCCCGATAGTTGCCAATGAGTCCCCTCAAGAGATGTATAGCTTCCATGATTGACCTCCCTGGCATGAATCCAAATTGATTCTCTGAGATGCTAGTCTCTCGTCTAACTCTTCTCTCTATTACTCGTTCCCATAGTTTCATAGTATTACTCATTAATTTAATTCCCCTAATTGACACAATTTTATATATCTCCTTTGTTCTTATACAAATGACCAAAATACTCTCTCCATTGGTCTGACATCCTCTTTGTCTTCAATATCTTATTGAAGAAACTTTTAAGCCATAAAATTTCTTCCCTCTCTAAACATTTTCATACTTTAATGGGTATATTGTCTGGCCCAACCGTCTTTCCATTTTTCATCTTCTTCAGAGCGTTATCTATCTCTGATGCTTGAATTTTACGATAAAAAATTATGTTTCTATACTCCTCCGATTTACCTAACTCTTCCAAATTCAGTTCATTGTCTTTTCCTTCATTATATAGTTGATAAAAGTATCTTTTCCATCGCTCCTTAATAGCCACATCATCCGTCAAAACCATATCTGATTCATCTTTTATGCATTTAACTTGGCTTAAATATCTTGTCTTCCTCTCTCTAGCTCAAGCAATTTTATATATATCACGCTCTTCATCTTTTGATATCTAGTCGTTTGTAAAATTCTTCATAAACTTGACTTCTTACTTTACTTACTGCATTTTAGCTTCTTTTTTGACGACTTTATACTCTGTCAAGTTTTCATCATTCCTACAAGCATATAATATTTTGTAGCTGACCCTCTTTGCCCTCACTTTGTCTTGCACTTCTTTTTTCCACCACAAAGGTTCGTTTTGTCGGGGCGCACGATCTTTTGACTCTCCAAGTACGTTCTTTCCACTTATTCTTAAATGAGAAGACATAACTTCTCATGTGACACTAGGATCAACATAAGGATCATCAACTAGTTCTAAAACCGCTGCCTTGAAAGCAACTTGTTTTTCCTTCTTCAAGTTCCACTACCGAATTTTTGGCAATACTTTTGTCTTTCTCTTAAAGTTACTATATTTAATTTGCACATCCAACACCACTAGCCTATGTTGCGTTGTCAAACTTTCTCCTGGTATGACTTTGCAATCCTTACAAATCTTTTTATCGTGAAAAGATAAAAATATTGCACGCGAGGGTCAGCTACAAATCTTTTTGTTGTCAAACTTTCGCTCGTAGATATCGTGAAAAATATTGCACGCAACTCTTGGATGCATCCACACTTGGTACTTCCTCACACGTGCGTCTTGATAGGAATAATGAATTAATTGTATATTCACACTTAAGGATACATAAATATATATACACAAGAGGGATTCCAAAACACCTAGAGGTGAGCCTAAGAGGGTCTACCACCAGAATATACAGTATAATGCATAATACATCTAACACCCCCCTCAAACTCACAGGGGTTCATACACCGAGAGTTTGGATAATAGATAAGCATGTTGGGACCGAGTCTGCGGCTTAGTCATCAAGTCTGCAAGCTGCTGCTCAGAAGGAACAAAGGAAGGAGCAAGAGTTCCCCGACCATACTGCTCACGAAGGAAGAAAGCATCCACCCCGATGTGCTTGGAAAGAGAATGCTTCACCGGATTCAAGGTGATCTGAATGGCACCGGTGTTATCACAGTGGAGTGGAGTGGGATCCGGGGAAGAGACACCAAGATCCTCAAGGAGCCAGCGAAGCCAAATAATGTCCTCAGTAGTAGTAGCCATGGCACGCAGCTCAGCCTCAGTACTGGAACGAGAAACCCCGGTCTGTTTCTTGGACTTCCAGACAATAAGTGAAGTACCCAAGAATAGACAGAAACCAGTGACAGATCGGCGGTCAACGGGATCACTGGCCCAAGTAGCATCCGAGTAAGCACGAAGCTGCAGAGAACTGCTACTGGAGTAGAAGAGACCACGTGAAGTCGTCGCCCGGAGATAACGCAACAGCCGCAGTAGATGACCGTAATGCACAGAGGTAGGCGCACCAACAAACTGGCTCAAAACATGAACAACATGTGTAATGTCGGGCCGAGTAATAGTAAGGTAGACGAGGCTCCCGACAATGTGACGATAACGAGTAGGATCAGAGAGTGGAACCCCATCATCTGGTCGTAACTGAAGGTGAAGCTCCATAGGGGTGTCCACGGTGCGAGAGTCAGAGAGAGCAGCCCGAGCTAAAAGATGTGAGAGAGCTGAAAACCACGGTCTGTAGAGGTGACCTCAAGGACCAAGAAATAGCTCAGCTGTCCAAGATCAGTCATCTGAAACTGCTGCTGGAGGTGATGTTTGACGAATGTCACATGAGTAGGGTCATCACCTGTAATGATCATGTCATCCACATAAAGTAATAGAAGAGTCCGGCCACGAGAAGAGGAGTGCACAAACAAGGCTGGATCATGCGGGCTCGGCTGAAAACCGGCGGCAGTAATTGCCGAACTGAAACGAGCAAACCACGCGCGGGGCGCCTGCTTGAGCCCGTAAAGAGCTCGTCTCAAGCGGCAAACAAGTCCTGGAGGAGAGGAAAGACCGGGAGGAGGGAGCATGTACACCTCCTGCTGAAGGTCACCGTGAAGAAAGCGTTCTTCACATCGAGCTGGAACAGAGACCATCGACGAACAGCTGCGACAGCAACCAGAGTGCGGATCGTGGTCATGTGAGCAACTGGGGCAAAAGTCTCATCATAGTCACGTCCCTGCTCCTGCTGAAAACCACGAGCCACGAGGCGGACCTTGTACCTCTCTACAGAACCATCTGAACGAGTCTTCACCTTGAAGACCCACTTGCAAGTAATAGGAACAGCGCCAGGGGGGAGAGGAACAAACTCCCAGGTACGAGTGTGCTCAAGCGCCTCCAACTCAGCAGACATAGCAGTCTGCCACTCAGGTATCTGGGCAGCCTCACGATAGGAAGTCGGCTCTGGAGTACCACAGGCGGTAGCAGGAAGAGCAGGCAGGTCCAGAGGTAGTGTAGCAAGGCTGAGACGGTCGGGAGGACGTCGCTCACGAGGTGGGTTGCGACGAGCAGGAGGATCATCCACAGGGACCTCGCTGGAGGAGACGGGCACTGAGTCGGGGGGCACAGGAGACGAAGGACCAAGAGGGGGACGACGAGTGTAGTGATATGGAAGGGGAGCGACGAGCGTATCAGAGGAAGAGGTGGAAGTAGAGATCGGAGAGGTCGGAGATGGTGTGGCCGGTGGTAGGAGGAGAGGAGGACATACCGGTGGAGAGATGGGAAGTGTGAGAAACTGCACATCAGATGGAGTCACAGATGAGTGTGAGGTCGGAGAGACGGATGACACAAAGAATGTGTGAGACTCATCAAAAGTGACGTCACGTGAGATACGAAGACGACGAGCAACAGGGTCATAACATCGATAGCCCTTGTGCTCAGTACTATACCCAAGAAAGACACATGGTACGGACTGAGCAGAGAGCTTAGTGCGCTTTCGTGGAGGGAGAAGGACGAAACACCGACAGCCACAAACACGAAGATGAGTGTAACGTGGAGGTCGAGAGTACAAACACTCACCAGGACACTGGCCCTGAAGGAAGGTGGATGACTGCAGGTTAATAAGATAGACAGCAGTGGAAACAACCTCAGCCCAAAAGTGAGGAGGGACATGAGATGAGATAAGAAGAGTGCGTGCTGTCTCGACAATATGACGATGCTTCCTTTCAGCGATGCCATTCTGAGCGTGGGCACCGAGACAGGAAAGCTGGGGGAGAGTGCCATGAGTAGCCAACAGATCGCGAAAAGCATTAGAGAGATACTCCCCCCCCGGAATCCGAGCGAAAAATACGAATGGAAGCGGAAAACTGGGTGCGCACCATAACAGAAAATGTAACATATATCTGGAAGAAATCAGAACGAGCATGCATAAAGTAAATCCAACAGTAACGAAAATAATCATCAACAAATATAACATAATATCGATGACCGCCCTTTGATACAAAAGGTGCGGGACCCCAGACATCAGAATGAACTAAATCAAAAGGACGCGAAGACCTTGACTCACTAGACGGATAAGGGAGTTGGAGCTGTTTACCAAGCTTACAACCCGTACAAGAATGAGACCGATCAACAGAAACACGACCCAGAAAACCATGACTGATAAGCGACGCAAGGTGCGAACCACTGGGATGACCAAGACGGTGATGCCACTGAGAAAATGCCACCGAAGGAAGACAAAAGGTGACAGCAGCCGGAGATGACGAAGTGGAAGGAAGATGGAGGCGATCAAGGACGTACACCCTACTACGGCGACGGCCAACTCCAAGGAGTGTCCCTGTCAGACGATCCTGCACACGACAAACAAACTCATCAAAAACAACAAGGCAACCATGAGATGTAAGTTGGCTGGCGGATATAAGATTCATGGATAGCTTGGGTATGTAGGCAACGTCGGGGATATGGAAATGGCTAGTATGAAGGAGGCCATGACTAGTAATGGGGAGAATAGTACCATTGGCTACCATGATACTAAGGGCAGGGGAAACGGGCTGGCAGGATGAGAGGTGTGTGACATCATGTGTTATATGAAAAGAAGCTCCAGAGTCAAGCAACCAGTCAGAGGAAGAGATACCTGAAGGGGCGGAAGCTGCCGGCTGAGAGATAGAAGCATCAGAAGGTGAAAGAACTGAGACAGTAGAGCGAGGCAGGGATCCCTGAGAGAGCTGCTGAGCAATCTGCTGTGCAAGCTCAGAAATAGAGAGAGACTGTGCTACAACAGAGAAAGGAGCACCGGGAGCACGCTGCTGACCAGACTGCTGAGCTCGCTGAAGCTTGCGGCACTCAGATTTGATATGACCCAGGCACTGACAGTAGTGGCAGCGGACAAATGGGCGACGGGGAGCACTGGACTGAGCCGAAAAGGGCGTCGGAGGACGAGGAACAGGGCGCACCGGAGCACTATAACCTGAAGAGGGCAGCAGAGGAGCACTCACAAGAGATGACTGCGGTGGAAGCTGGGGAGCAGCCAGAACTGCGTGAGGCATCCCACCAGGAGAAATAGCGGAGTCCAAGGAGTGGAGGCGAGTCTCCTCAGCGACCACCAAGGCCAAAGTATCGCTGAGAGACGGAGGGGGATGCCGGTGTAGAAGCTGAGCGCGAATGGACTCGAACTCGGGGCGTAGGCGCATAAGAAACTCAAACAAGCGCTGACAGTCGCGATCCCGAGAGATAACAACACACTGAGGGCATGTTGCACAGGGGGAAGGAGCCATCTCGTCGCACTGACGCCAAAGATCAAGGAGCTCGGCAAAGTAGGCCTGAACAGACCGATCACGCTGGTAGCAGACGCCAAGGGTCTGGAACAGAGAGTAGCGCAGGGCCTGACTGGAGGGCTGATAGAGATGGCGCAAGTGATCCCACATCGCCTTGGCCGTCGGGAGCTCGTAGATAGCCATCCGAATGGGAAGCTCGCAAGACTGACAGATCACGGCAATCGCGCGAGAGTCGTCAGAGCGCCATCGCGCTAAGTCGGAGCCCTGGGTGGAGGCGGCCGTGCTGACAGTGGAAGAGTCGGTAGCAGGAGCAGTAACCGTCGGTGCAGGAGCAGTAACCGTCGGTGCAGGAGCAGGCTCAGAGCCGTCAATGTGACCCCACAAATCTAGGCCACGGAGAATGACACCGACCGTGGCGGACCAAGCTTTGTAATTCCGCCCATCAAGGATGACGTCAGCCCTTTGAAGGAAGGCGGAGGATTGAGACGAGGTCATCGAGGATGCCCGGTAGTAGCAGTACAAGAGACGATCGATGCCGATAGTAGCAGTAGACGATCGACGGGATCGATCGATCAGAGAAAAGAAGCAGTAGCAAGAGACGGAGATCGATCGGATGTAGTAGACGGTAGATGGCAGTAGCAGGAGCTTGCTCGACGGGATCGAATAGACGATTGACGGGATCGATCGATCTGAGAAAGGAAGCAGTAGCAAGAGACGGGGATCAATCAGAAGCAGTAGACGGTAGACGGCAGTAGCAGGAGCGCGCTCGACGGAATCGATCGGTAGACGGCAGTAGCAGGAGCGTGCTCGACGGGATCGATCAGAAAAGCAGTAGCAGGAGACGTCGTGAAGTGTCGACGGGATCGGCCGAAACGGCGGGATCGGGAAGACAAGCTTGCGGAAAGCCTAATGCTTTGATACCATGATAGGAATAATGAATCAATTGTATATTCACACTTAAGGATACATAAATATATATACACAAGAGGGATTCCCAAAACACCTAGAGGTGAGCCTAAGAGGGTCTACCACTAGAATATACAGTATAATACATAATACATCTAACACGTCTTTCCCCCACATGCGCACATCCTTGCATCCTACGCACATGCACCTTCATATCCCAGAGTCGCTATAGCATCCTCTGCCTGCTTTGCTATAGCATGCGTATGTGTTTGTTGTGTATGCTTCTGCTTCAATTGCCTGTACATACTCGGTGCATGTCCAACTTCTATGCGCAGCTCCATGCTCCTGCTGTCCACTGTCACTGTGCACATCCGCAGCCCCTCCATGTCATGTGCATGCACTGCACTCCACACCACCCGTACCCGCCTTCACAATGTTTGAGCTGCCACCGACAACTGTCATTGCTGTGTAAAATGTGCAGAATGAAAATTTCTCTGATTGTTTTTTTGTTGTTGTAGAGAACACCTCCATAAGCTTCGTTTTATAGATTTTAGGTCAAAACATACATATCTACATCCGATTTGTTATTTGCTGGCAACAAATTTAAATATTGGTCTATTTATATTTTGTGCAACTTATTTTGATATGACATTTCAGTATTAATTAAAATTCAAAATCACCAATTCAATTAATGAAATAATAGAAAATTGCAACCAATTTAAATATGAATTAGTTTAATTTAATCCTGATTAAAATTTAATTTTGATTCAGAGCTAATATTCTTTACATCCGAACAATTAAGAGGTTCTTATATGAGGAAAATGGTCTGGTTTTCTTCAATCTGGAATGTATGAATACTTTGCAGGCAAGATGCGACCCTATATCATGTTAATGGTAGTGGGTCCTTTTTATCCATGACTTGGCACACTTAATATTTCTTAGAAAGAAGTGGTTAAGCATGGTTTTGTTGAAGCGCATACTTTGGGCTAGTTTGGTTCAGTAAAATTGTTTTAAAGCGATAAATCTCACTTCTCATAAATTAGTCCAAACGTTTTTTGTTGTTGTTGAAACTGGATGACATCGAATGCTATTCAGTATTCACTTTCAAAAAGATGAGAATTGAGTTTCAATTTTGAGGGCTAGGAAGGCACTGAAGTAACTTTCAAAATTTCTTTTGACAACTATATAATAATATTATATTAATGAAATAATGTGTTAGAATAATACTTTATTTAAATGAAAAATTAATGGGAGGGTTGGAGCCAAATAAAAATATGAACTCAATTCAAGCATTTCTTTTGTTGAAAATGGATGAAACTGAGTCATGATCGCTTTCAAAAAGATGATAAATATGTTTCGGTCTTGACGGCTAGAAGACCTCCATTCACTTCACATTCTACATTTAATAGCAATAGAATAACATTATACTAGTGAGATCATTATAGTAGTGAAGTCATTATTTCAGTGAGATCATGTGATGGAGATCGCCGGTCAACGCATGCGTATTCCCGTAGGAGGCGGTGATTCACTACTCGTTCGGACGATCTGAGTCCATGGATGTGTCTGGATGGTCGTTCTGAGTCATTTTCATATATACTCTGTTTATTTCGAGTTGTATTTGACACCCGATCGGCTCAGAAGATATGATTCGTCCGATTCGGGTGCCCTATTTCAGTTATTTTTTATTTAAGCATGCATGGCCGACTGAGAAAATGATAGTGGTTTTTGATTCCTGTTGGAAACCGTCGGTCTTCTCTCCCTCGGTGCGACGTCGAGATCCAACCTTAGTGGACTCTAAGTCCTTCGACTCCTTCCAGCCTTCCCCCTTCTCTCTGACAGCCAACTGCCACCCAGATCCAGCCACTGCCGACCAGATCCCACCAGTCTTGATCCCTCCGAGAACCCCTACCTCCAAATCCAGCCACTCCAACCGCTGAACCATCCTCTTACGTCGTCACTCAGCCTGCCTCCAACCTTGTCGTGCTCTCTCTTCCTCCCCTTTCCCCACTTTCTTCATAGCAGCTTCTCTAACTGGTACGACACTGAGTTTTTCCATCGCCTATCGTCCACAGACGGATGGACAAACCGAGGTTGTCAACTGTAGCCTAGGAACTCTTTTGCGATGTCTAGTTAGGGATAGTTTTTCTACCTAGGATTCCTTCCTACCCATAGCCGAGTTTGCATATAATAGTTCAGTTAATATGACCATTGGTCTGATTCCATTCCACATCATGTTAAGTCTATGAACCTAGAAAGCCCATTGACCTGGTTAACATTCCCTTAGGAGCCCGACCCAGTGAGTATGTAGAGTCCTTCATTCAGCATGTGCATACATTTCATGATTCATTCCAAAAGAAGATTGCGATAATTAATGATTATTATAAAACTCAAACAGATCAACACAAGATGAAACATATTTTTGAAGTAGGAGAGCAAGTGTTGATTCGCATACGATCGGGAAGGTTCCCAACGGGAACAGCAAAAAAATTAAGCGCTCGGCGAATGGGTCTCTATACAGTCAAACGACGGACCGGCGCCAATGCATATGAGATTGACATCCTTCAAAATATGGGGATCAACCGGGTATTCAATGTAGAGGACTTGACTCCCTACTATGAGGAGCGTGTGTATGTGGATCCCCTCCCCACTTCCGTGTCTGAGCCACAACATCTTGCATCTCCTCCTACCTCACCACAGCCTCAGCCTGTTGAGTCTCACCTTGAGGACCACTTCGCACCACCGACGGTTCCACCAGTTCGACGTTCAGACGGAGATACTTCTTATTCAGAGTTACCTATGTCCACCGGAGATATACTTCATATTATTACTCATGACTTCACAACAGTTGGCGAGCACGATACACTACGATATCTTGTTCGTTGGAGCAGACTCCCGATTACAGACGACGCTTGGATTTCCCCAGAGGAGCTTGAGTTATTCTCCCCTGGGCTACGTCGACAGTATGATCGTCTTCACTCGCCGGAGATGAGTACTTTCATGCCGTGGGGAGTTGATGGAGATTGGCATCCCAAACACGTGTATTCCTGCAGGAGGTGGTGATCCACTACCCGTTCAGACGATCTGAGTCCATGGATGGGTCCGGACGGTCGTTCCGAGTCAGTTTCATATATTACTTTGTTTATTTCGAGTTGTATTTGACACCCGAT